>CM074718.1:41588515-42188515 GCA_037306005.1 Rhinophrynus dorsalis
CCAGTACATTCTTGCTTTGATCTGCACAGTGAGACAGTTGTCCAATGAATGTCCACCCAATGTGCACATCAGCCAATCATATATGACTGATGCTGATATAGGCCTCCCATCAGCTACTCCTCTGCAATGCACTGTATTGTCCTTCAATAGTGAAGACTAATATGACATATGTAAATGGGCTGACATTCTATGGCAGTGATGTCCAACTGAACATATATGTGGTCGTTAGAGGCTTCGCTTATGACCCTCACAACATCTTCTGGCACAGTGAAAATAGTAGAGATTATTCCTCTAATGCAGGCATGTCAAAATAGAGGCCTGTTGGCTGCATGTGGCCCAATAATCATAGCTGGGAACTCTCCGGTTTTGCCACGGAGACTCCAGATTTAACACTGTATTACCGGGTCTCCGGGGCAGAGTCTAATTTGCCGGATGTGCCCACATGTGCTCCATCCCACCCATTCCTCCCATTCCTCATCCTAGTCTCCTACTTCCCCAGGCTATTCTGCCTATTTTTTTTCTTTTAGTGTGTTTTTTTTGCCAACCCCCCCGCCGTGATTAAGCCTCACACCTTTTTCTGATGCTAATCACGTCATAGAGCTCACCCAGCGGCTACCCTCCGGGTAGTCCATGTTGTAAAATTCCCAGGTATGCCAATAATAGAAAGAATGTGGCCCTCATGTCTTTTGTAATGTATGTTATAACACAAGCAGCCAGGCCTCCCCAGTGCAGTCACTTGTCTGCAAGGTGTATAGTAATATCTCTTTTATCACAGGCAGATGGGTCTTTCAAAAACTTTGCGTCTTGCTGCACAAAGGCAGCTGGGGTGGGCCTGAGCTCATACTGCTTCTGGACTGGCTGATTGAAGGCATTCAAATAGACACATAAAAGCAATTTTGCGGCTCCATCCTATATGTCTTGTCTATGTAAATTCGCCATAACTCCAACCACACAAATGGCATATAGAAAAATTCATATACTGGGCAAAAATAATGGGCTAGACTATTGGATGGGTGCCAGGTGGGCGCCTCTCTAATCGCTCCCAATATGCAAATAGAAATAAAAGAATTCCTGCACTCCAATACAAAAAGTCAAATGCCCATTTTCTTAAAACATTAAACTTTATTCATCAAATAAAAAAGTACCTCCAATCTTCTGGCCGTGTAATAAGACAATGAGAGACTTGTATCTCATAGGCACTTCAGCTAGATGGTTATCAACATGTTAAAACAGATCCACGCGTTTCACGCACAAAGCGCTTACTCATGATCCCTGGATCCAGATTGGAGGTACTTTTTTATTTGATGAATAAAGTTTAATGTTTTAAGAAAATGGGCATTTGACTTTTTGTATTGGAGTGCAGGAATTCTTTTATTTTTCTTCCTGATGGAAGGCATTCTCCAGCCATTATCGGAGGATGGTGGAATTTATTGACCAACAGCATATGAAAGGCCTCACTCCATTATATTGTACCATCACCATTTTCCAGTAAAATAACCCTAATTTGTGTTCATTTATCAATGAGAGTTTAGAAGACTAAGCAACATAAATTCTGTTTTTGGCTGGTATATTGTTGTATCTTGCTCATGCACTTTACCTACCTTGGTCAGAGGAACAGTAAACTGGACATGAACCTATTCTGAATAAAACTTGATGGTGTGCAATCCTGGCCTGTTTGGTTCTTCTTGGACATCACATAATCACCTTTGCCTTAATCTGTTGGCAAAATGAGAAACAAAAAAAAAGGTTATTGATCTTGTGAAACAGCTGACTTTGAATGAATACAGATCTTCTTACACTCATCTCAGTTGTGTCAAAGGATGTAATGCCCCTTTAATGCAAATTGGTTATTTTAGCACCTTAAATTATTTTCACTTGTATTATTATTACTGTTGAGAAAACTCAAGTTTATTTCTCAGAGGGTTTTCACAAGTAGCTGTTATCAATGAGGTGTTTTTCTGCTTCACTGAATGGATTTAAATTTTAAGTATCTGTTTTAGGTTGAATCACATTCATTCACACTACAGTAATTAAATCAATGAGATCAGAGCCAAAATTCAGTCTCACTTGGGTGACACCAATCACA
Source organism: Rhinophrynus dorsalis (assembly GCA_037306005.1). NCBI lineage: Eukaryota > Metazoa > Chordata > Amphibia > Anura > Rhinophrynidae > Rhinophrynus > Rhinophrynus dorsalis. The sequence goes on from CM074718.1 coordinate 41,590,602, forward strand.
CCATAAAGGAATTATATTTTGCCAGATAATAAAATTATAAACATGAGGAACTTAAGTTATTCAAACAAAGAAGATTTATTATATGAGCTTAAAGGCATAGTAATGTTTCATAATAAAAACAGCTCTAATTAATCATCATAGTATTTGGACTTTGGAGAGTGTTATTTCAATTCTGTCTGAGTTGTAGTTCAAGAGTAATTCAATGACAAAGTATCCCCCTCCCGCCCCTTTTACTGATGTAACACTGCTCAGCCAGAGTAGAAGGGAGGTGCCCAGGTAGATTGCAGAGAGGGACAATCTTCAATTAAGATAAGGGAAAAACCTGAAAAACTTGTCAAGGGGGGCACTAAGTAGACTTGTGCACGGGCAAAATTTTCGGTAAAATTCGAATTCGGACGATTTTTTTTTTCTAATTCGGATGATCCTAATTTCGGACTGGGCCTATTCGATTCGAATTAAATTCTGATCCATTCCGAATTATTCGGCCGAATTTAACATGGGTTAAATTATAGCAGTGCGCCTCTGTGCACGCTGCTATCATTCTTTGCAGACAGGGTGTGCATTTAGAAAAAGATCCATCCCAAAAACAGACATTGTCGTACATTGCCAGTCTGTGCATGTCACCTCTACTCCAGCATGGGATGCCAGTCACAATGCAAACGTCGAACATCGAGAACCCATGCCTGTCATTCAATTTAGCATGTTCGAACATCAAAACCCCATGCCTGTCCTTCAATATAGCATATGCTCGAACATCGAAAACCCATGCCTGTCATTCAATTTAGCATATACTCGAACATCGAAAACCCATGTCTGTCACATCCTACTCAATATAAGTGGTCGACTCGACCATGGACAAACTACGTGTCACATTCTATGTTAGAACATGGGTAAAGATTAAGGTTTCATTTTCTGGTACCAGCCTCCTACCCTACTGTCCCTCTTTAGTACCCAAATTCCTCTCTCTCGTTTTCCTATCCTGATTTCCCCTCATATCAGATAAGTCTATGTGTATATACATTGTAGTGTTTTATACTACATCAAGAATAAACATCAATGATTGTAATGTGATAGATGTAATGTGTTAAAAAGAAAAATTGAGACATTCTGTTGCGAACGAACTGCAACACAGGAGAGAAATAAAAAAAAATGCTTGACATCTATACTGAAGAGGGGTCCACAGCATTGTCTTAGTATAGCAATATCACCGTTTTCCGTGAGTGTGCAATACAGGGCTCTACGGTAATTGCTGGGCATTTCCCAACGTCATAATCAGGGGATGATGGGAGTTGTATTCTAACTACTGTTAGGAAACACATAAGTGATGCACATTCATCTCCCACCTAGAAATTATTTACACACGAGGCAACTCCCCCAAGTAATACCTAGCCCCTTTCCAAGTGAAAGGACTTCCAGAAAGGCTTCAGATCTCTTAGTGACTCACCTGTTATTGCCAGTCAGCGGGACCCGGAGAGTAGGAGGGGGTGATGCTATGGCTGCAGATTAAGTCTGGCACGGTGCTCTTAGTTGGTCACTCGTCACAATGTTGAAGCTCAGCCCGGCCAGCACCTTCCGGGTGGAGACACCTCACAGCAATCCTGTTCAGGACACATCATGCATTGTTGTGCACTCATACTAGGGATCCCAAATGTTTAGACTCATTTCATACAGGGGGCACCCTCCTGTATTTGTAAAACCTCTCTAGCAAATATGGGACGGTAGACCTATTTACTCAAGTCTTGACTTTAGGTGGGCGATAAACAATACAAAATAGGCATAATGTTTCACTATCACATAATTCACGTCACTGAAGCAGCCAGCAGGCATCGCCACTGAGTGAGCATAGGGTTGCCCGGCTGCTGACAGTCATACTGATGGGACACCCTGCAACACAGAACTGGCGGAAGCGCACAAAATAAACATGCTATGGGACGGCAAATTGCCTCCCCTGTCAAAATTATGGAGGGAAAGTAATTAAGCACACACAGGAAGTACAAAAAAGTCCTGGTCAAAAGTAGTCAAAACTTTTGCAAATGTGTTGATTGCCGAAACTTCCGAAAGTTTCAACGGATTTCGTCCTGGGCTGTTCAGAGTCGGATCATTTTTTCCGAATGACCCTTGAGTTTCGGATTGGCCAAATGTCTCCGAATGACCCCATTTTCGACGAAATCCGAATGTCTCCGAATGAATTCGCACAAGTCTAGGGGGCAGGACTTTCATTGTTCTCATAGAAAGAAGATTGTCCCCTGCTGTTATCTGTCTGGTCTATGGACTGCATTCCACATCTGAGAAGAGATGGCTTACACTAGGTAAAAGGGGCAGGAGGGGAAACTTTGCTGGTGAATATCTCTCAAACCATAAAGGTTTGAGAGATAAGACTTATATCGTTCTTCATGTTTTTTTAATGCCTACAAAATATAAGTATTAGTATCCCTTTAAGTTACACAGACCAAATGTGTTACAATGGGAAAACGCACAGACCCGTAATTATAAAAGCAAACTGGAGTTAATCTGAAATAAACCAACTACATCATAGGTGAGAAATAAAAATAATTGCTAACCCTTTGAGTGCCAGAGAGGTATGCAACGCATTGCTTTGCATTGCATTGCGTACCCCTCTGGCACTCAAAGGGTTAAATTAAATGATGTTTTAACCCCTTATATGCTGGAGAGTTGTACATAGTTGTTCCTTATGGTGCATTTGGTTTACTCCAGAGAACTCCATGGGGTTTATGCACTAAGACGTGATGAAGAGGTGATAAAGTGGAGATGACTTCTCCAGTGATATCACTTCTCCAATTTCTGTACTAGTCTATGGAGCCTATGCACTAAGATTTCTCTAACGTTGGAAATCTTATTGCGTAGGCTCCATAAAATAACAGGAATTGGAGAAGTGATATCACTGGAGAAGTCATCTCTACTTTATCACCTCTTTATCACCTCTTTATCACGTCTTAGTGCATAACCCACCAGTTTTCTTTTATAAATATGGGCCACAGAGTCTTGGGACCTGAAACCAAAGGGACAATTTTGGAGTAAACCAACTGTACCAAAGGGGAAGCATAAACATTCACTTACAACTTAAACAGATTAGACATAAAATTTTTATAACAAGATTTATTCTAAATCAAAAATTAGCACAAATGAAATATATGTGTACCACTACCAAGAATTAAGATATATGTTAGATATTCTTGAATTTTTGATTTATATGTTCCATTTCAGGTTTCTCATATTTTAGGGAATTGAACACATTTACTGAAAACCTATAGGGCATATATATATACTACACGTTTTTACTTGTGATTAATTAAGATATTTGGAATCCAAATAATTGTTAAATTTGTGGACTAAGGATGCCACCTACCGGACCATATTGTGAACAAAGGTGACAACATCCTAATACATATTAACTAAGGAGGTGTCTCAGGTAACCAATGAAATCAGGACACACATTCACCACACATTTTAGGAGTAATCCACTTTACGTGTGGAAATTATAGATAAAAAGGGAGACTGTATGGCTCTAGGTAAGCGTCCCTTGGATTGTGCCTATATTGTGGTGTCTATTGATTCAGACCGGGTATTGTTCTTTTTGTCACCTCTGCAAAATCTCTTACAAATACTGTAATTGTATTTTAATTACTGTTGATCAAAGCTATTGTTATTTTAGTGTATTAAGTTCAATCAATTTATTATTAGTAGTAGTTGAAGAGCCCGTTACACGGGCCACAGTGTCACTGCCACCCGGTCGCGGGGCAGTCACGCGCAGAGGAGACTGCCCGTGCTGTGGCTGATACAGAGCTAGCTCTGTATCAGCCGCGGTGCGGGCAGTCTGTACTGCGCATGAACGCAGCACGCGCAGCAGTGTGTACTGCGCATGTCGCGCGTTACACACGATTTAGCGAATTATTATATAGGTATATTATTATTATTATATTATTTCTATAATTAGTGTGTGTTAAGAAACTTTTATAATTTTTTAACCAAGTGCGTTATTACTGATATAGTTTAATTATATGTTACTAGTTGAAGAGCCTGTTACACGGGCCACAGTGCCACTGCCAGCCGGTCATGGGGCAGTCATGCGCAGTAGAGACTGCCCGCGCTGCAGGCTGATACAGAGCTGGATGCTCCTTCGGAGCTTCCAGCTCTGTATCAGCTGCGGAGCGAGCAGTCTCCACTGCGCATAACTGCAGCACGCTCAGCAGTCTCTACTGCGCATGACTGTATCTTCACACACGTTTTAGTGAATTATTATATAGGATATTATCATCTTGTACAAACTTCTTGAGAGGGTCTGATTTTATGAATGGTTAATGGTCATCTTTATTGGCATCTAGTCATTCATAATTCATAAACCCTGATATTGGAAATGGTCCATTGTGCTGAAACCGCTCCTGAAGTCTGCTTGTTCTTTGCGTTGTGCCGTGTTAAGTATCGTGTCCATTCTTCTTGATTGTAACATTCTGAAAACCTTGCAGACAATTGGTAATAGGCTTATTGGTCGGTAGTTTTTTAGATCCACCTTATTACCTTTTTTTTGTGCAGTAAGATGACTTCTGCATTTTCCATGTTTCAGGCACTTTGCTGAATAGTAGGAGTTTTGAAAATAGTTTAATTATTTAATAAGGGTGGAATAAAGGTTGACCTCCAACTTTCAACATTTCAATACAGATTTTTCAGGTTGAGTTGATTTGAAATGTTTCATTGATTTTATTGCAGCTTCTACTTTTTCTACCACATCTTCTGGGAGAGCTTCAGCCTCTTGCATTGCATTCATTTGGTGTCCTTCATTCTTATGAATATTTTAATACAATTCATCCATCAGCTGTCTAATATATTTATTTGTTTAATTATGTATGTTTTTTCTTTTTTATTTATTTATTTTAAGTTGTCCACCATATCTTATCAGTTAGTCCCAAAATATATATATAACTAAAAAACGAAATCAACAACTTCTTTCCCCAGCACAGAGACAATAAAAGTAAAATCAACAAGCAATTAGGACCCCAGCTGCCTGTGTCTTGACCATCAGTCACACCAAATTTTGGGGTATTTTGGGTCAACCTCCTCCCTCCATTCTTATCCCCATTGTTCCCCCCTAGACTCCCCTACTACAAAGAACAAATGTCCTATCTAAATGAATCCCTAAAACTAAGCTTCAATTCCCCTTTATTTGCCAATCTTCTCTAGCTCAAAAACATGCTGCTCTTTCCTCTCACAAACACAAAATGGCTGCTGTGAGAGCCTGACACCCTTTTATATGGCTGTAGAAAACTTTCGTTAGGTGGAGAAACATTTTTCTACCCATTGATTTTGATGCAGGTGAAAAAAGCGAGAAAAAGTGGGAAAAAATGTAACTTTTCAAGGGACATTTTTCTCCAGGCCGAAAGTGCCATATTTCGCTGATTTCAGTTTGAGGCGAAAATTTTCACCCATCCCTACCTCTGACATTGATGGATTGATTATGCACTTCTTGCTCAAAATCATAACACATGCTTTACTTCTCAGGGATGCCCCCCTGGTGCACTTGACAATATTGTTTTGTTTGTTTGTTTTTCTTTCCCATCTCTCCTTCTTCTCCTTTCCCCTTGTTCTTTCTTAACTCTCTTAAAGGAGCAGTAAACTTTTTTATGAAAAAATATATGTTGTAGGGATTTTCCTATTGAGTAAAATAAGGGTACTCCCACTGCCGATAGATTTATATTTCCAGAGTTATTACAGTTTAAACCAATGTTTTTTTACATTAGCAGTGCCCTCTAGTGGTCAAATTCTAATTAGATTTCCTGTTAGAGTCTAATGGAGAAGAAAGTCAGAAAAGTCAGAGACATACAGTTCTCTATAGAATGTCATAGAAACTTCCTGTCACTTCCTGTCAGAACTTCCAGGAAGTAAACACAGTAAATTCACTTCATGATTATTTAAACTGCTATAAATTTTTAATAAAAACCTCTGACAGCGATGGGAGTACCCTTGTTTTATTCAGCAGGAAATGCTCTGTAAAATATGTGTTTTCATAAAAAAAAGTTTACTGCCCCTTTAACATAAGTATATTTTCTGCAATACACACAGATGCACCTTATCGTAACACACTCAGTAGCCCCATTCCTCGGTTAGGGGACATACTTGTTTTCCTGGTTTTGGCCTTTTCCCAAGAGTGTTTATCCTTATGTTTCTTGCATCTATGTAGATGTTCCGAGATTGTCTTTTTAGATTGTATTATTCCACAATGTTTTTACCGAATATTTACTGTTGTTTCTATATGTTGTTACTGACTCCTGTAATATCTTTTAACTTCAATAAAGCTTTTGAAAGAAAAAAAAAAGAAGAAATGTGCAGGTTCAATGTTGAGCTCATCAAAAGGACACTGGGAAAAAATGGAGGGCTCAAGAAAGCAAAAGAAAAGATGGTAGCACATAGGAGCCAGATCATTTGATCTGCAGGAAACCAACTGCACCATAATGAAAAATTAAAATTCCCATGAATTTAAAGGGGCTTTTAATTCACTGAATGTTTGGAGACCCTTCTAGTATCCAAGGGGTTAAAAGCCCCATTAAACTCAAGGTGAATTTGATGAGATTTATCCCCCCCACACACAGCACATTTGGTTTGCTCTAGACTTGCTCCTGTCTAGCTTGGTAAATAGGTGTAATGTGGAAAGACCTACAGATCCGGTTAAGGTAAATTATTTTCATTGCTTTAACACACCTGGCTGAAGATCCTTTCTCTAGTAGTCATTATGGCACATTAACCCCTTAAAGCTGAACTTTCATATGATTAATATAGAGCCCCAAATCATTATTACATTATCGACATGTATAGACGTAGGTTTATTTTCAAGTATAATTGTTGCATTAAAGGGTTAGTAATACTTAATAATTACTAATCCCTATATTAAAGTTATATGAAAAAGAAATGTATTGCCCCCAGTGTCATCTCTCAAACCTTTATGGTTTGAGAGATAATCACTCCTAAAGTTCCCCCTCCCTCCCCCTTTCCCGAAGTCAGCATTGTAGATGACTGAAGAGAAATCCGGTCTTACGATTATCAGGCGGCTCTGCAGCAGAGCCAAGATCACGTAAATAAAAAAAAAAATCATTCACCAAAACGGTCTTCTGCGTGTGCTTGCAAACCAAGCACACGCAGAAGACCAATTCAGTGAAAGATTTTTTTTTTATTAACGCGATCTTGGCTGTGCTGCAGAGCCACCTGGCATTAGTATGACAGGAGCGATTATCTCTCAAACCATATAAGTCTGAGAGATGACACTGGTGGCAAATCATTTCTTTTTAATATGACTTTAATATAGGGATTAATAATTATTAAGTATTACTATCGCTTTAAAGAAAAGTAGAAAAGTAGAACCTTTTCGGGCAGCCAGGCAGCGGGGAACAGTGCAGACATCTTACGATTGGTGAGTTGAATGCCTTTGTGCCAAAAGTTAGTGGAATGGAGTGATAGGCAGGAGGCAGTGAGCTCCTACAGCAAGATCCCAGCTGGCGCCAGCCTGCCTGAAAGGTTCTATTTTTCTGTAATGCAACAATTATACTTGAAAATAAACCTGCATCTATGCATATTGCTAATGTAATGATGATTTGGGGCTCTATATTAATCAAATGAAAGTTCTGCTTTAAGGACTGACCTCAAGCACACGCGGCTGGCACTAAAGTGTTAGTAATGTCCAGAAAAAAGTTTTTTGCATTTAGAAGAGCTTAAAAAGCTGAGCTAAATGCAAAACATCGTATCTCTCAAACCACTATAATTTGAGAGATACAGGTGTTTAAAGTTTGATCTCTACTACTGACTGCTATAAAGCTGTCAGGAGGAGATCCATGTCGGCCGACATGGAAGCGCTTGAGCAGAGCCACAATCTCCTTATTTGCCACGAATCCCTTCATTGGAATGGTCTAAAACGAGTGCTTGAAAACCAGGTACACATTTTAGACCATTCCAGTGAAGGGATTTGTGGTAAATAGCAAGATCGCGGCTCTGCTCAAGCGCCTCCGTGTCAGCTGACATGGATCTCCTGCTGATAGCTTTACAGCTGTCAGTAGAAGAGATCAAACTTTAAACGCCTGTATCTCTTAAACCATTGCGGTTTGAGAGATACTTTTTTTGCATTTAGCTCAGCTTTTCAAGCTCTTCTAAATGCAAGAAAAAACTTTTTTCTGTACATTACTAACACTTTAAGGCCAAGGACCATTTTTTAAATGTTTTATAAATGCTCTGAAATCCATGAAGCTCCTGGCACGTCATGGGTCCTTATTGAACACCAACCCATGACATGACAGGACCGTCATGGGTCTTTAAGGGGTTAACCTATCGAATGCCTCTCTTCTGGCACTGGTAACTACTGACTTTATTATAAGATTGTAAGCAATGTAAATTGTATTCAACTGGTGCTGTAAGAATGAGACAGCTTCAGTGGAAGATCCTTACATTTAATTGCCTGTGACATTTCTTTCTACAAAATGTTTATGCAAGTTTGTATTTCAACAGGATTGTCCTATGTAAAACTAAACTGAGAAAGGTCTTATTATGAAAATAGTTTTAATTTGTTCACCAAGTAAAATCATTAAAATAGCATTATGGCTTTCAACACTGGTGGTTTAATGTATTAGGGTTTTGTGTAAAACTCAGTCTGATATATATATAGAAAAGTATAGGGATTCTGGGACAAACCAATTGCACTATAGGGAGAACCAATAATTCACAATAATTCCATGGAGGATTTTAACCCTTTGAATACTGGAGAGGCCTCCAATGCATTGCTGACCTCTCTAGCATTCAAAGGGATAAAATCCCCCTTTGAAATCAATGGAAATTTTTAGTTCCCCCCTATAGTGCAAATGGATTGTCCCACAATTCTTCTACTTTTCTTTTGAGCATATAGCCCATAGCATTTACTAAATTGACACTAATCCCTTTAAAGGGATAAACATGTTTCATAATAAAAGCAGCTCCAATTAATGTTCATAGTATTTGGGCCATGGAGACTCTATAGGCCTCAGTTAGCATGTTAAATGTTAAAGTTCATGACAGTACAATTAGAAAAAGACTGAACAAGTATGGTTTGTTTGGAAGGGTTGCCAGGAGAAAGCCTCTTCTCTCTAAAAAGAACATGGCAGCATGGTTTAGGTTTGCAGAGTTGCATCTGAACAAACCAAAAGACTTCTGGAAGAATGTCCTTTGGACTGACGAGACCTTTGGACTGATGGGAAGGAGAGGGCAACTTTAGAAGTGTTTATCTCTCAAACCATAAAGGTTTGAGAGATGACAGTGGGGGCAATACATTTTTTTAGTAGGGCTTTACTATAGGGATTAATAATACTTAAGTATTACTATCCCTTTAATCCAGTTGGACGTGTCTCTCTGAAGTTTCTTGTATTGTATCCTGTGTATGACCTTGCCAAGTCTTCTGACCACTCTTCCGCCTAGCGATGCCAGACTCAGTTGTTAACCTGTGTATGACCCTTGCCAAGTTTACTGACCACCATTTCTGCCTACTGATTGAAGCCTATCCTGATATCCTGTGTATGACCCTGCCTGTTAAAGACCTCGCTGTACCGTCTCATATTGTTTCTACTGATCTTGACCTGATGGGACTTTAATCTACCTCAGTCTTCGCTGGACTACTCTGTACAGGTCTGTTCTCTTGTTCAGGGAGTACCTTACCCTTCTAGTCTTGTTCTTGTTGTTCCTTTTGCAGGAGAGTTCCATCTACCACCATGGCCTATGCCCTCCATCTATGTACCCTACACTACGCTCTCTAGCCTGCAATCTCCCATGCAGGAGAGTATGTGCAGTTTGTTGTCAGGCTGTCCTGAGCTCACTTCCAAATCCTCTGGGGTCTGTCATCTAGCCTTGCAGCTGGCACCTTTAACCGGCTGTAGCCACAGCAAGGTCTTGCAATAAGTAGCCCACACTTGACCAGTCACACACGCTAGCGATGCTCCCTAGCACTCCCTCTCTTTCAGTTTTCCTGCGATTGGGTGACAGTAAACCTCCTGAAATGCAAATGGGCAGCAGACCACATAGCAAGAAGACATGACAGTAGATGGACCAAACAAATTTCATAATTGATTCCACTCAAGAAGAAGAACAAAGACGAGATGGGTAGATGAGATTACCAAATTTGTTAGTACACAGTGGCAACAAAAGGCACAAGACTGAAGTTGTTGGCGGCTTACTGAGGAGGCCTTCATTCTACAGTGGATCCACAATGGCAACTTCTGCTGATAAATAATTATATATATATATACTGGTTAATTTATCATCTGTAGAATCTGTTCAAACCTCATGGTTGCAGGTTCTAGTCCCCAGAAGAGTCAACTATCTGCTAATCTGCAATGGGTCCAGCGAGGCACATTACTGTCTATACCTTAAAGGGATAGTAATACTTCGTTTTATCTTTATTTTTTTTTGTAGGCATTAAAAAAAACATGAAGAACGATATAAGTCTTATCTCTCAAACCTTTATGGTTTAAGAGATATTCACAAGCAAAGTATCCCCCCCCTTCAGCCAGATCAGAAGGGAGGTGCCCAGGTAGACTGCAGAGAGGGACAATCTTCAATTAAGATAAGGGAAAAACCTGAAAAACTTGTCAAGGGGGGAAGGGCTTTCATTCTTTTCATACAAAGAAGACTGTCCCCTTCTGTTATCTGTCTGGTCTTACAACCAGATTCACATCTGAGAAGAGATGGCTTACACTAGGAAAAAGGGGCGGGAGAGGGAAACTTTGCTTGTGAATATCTCTTAAACCATAAAGCTTTGAGGGATAAGACTTATATCATTCGTCATGCTTTTTAATGCCTACAAAATAAAATAAAATTAAAACGAAGTATTACTATCCCTTTAAGCTTGACTTGCTGTGGAGGCCTTCATCCTGCAATGGATTCACATTGGCTGCAGCTTTATCTTTGCCTATAATGTGTGTGTGCCTGTGTGTTTGTTTCCATGTTAGTTGCTCTGTAAAGCGATGAGGTGGCGAGCCCAGATATATTAGTGATGAAGTGGAATAAAAACATTACTGAGAAAGCATGTGCATGAATTAATCGAAGTGCCAAACATTGCATCGATAAATACCTTAAGCAAATAAATGTTCCTTCTCCTGTCATACTATTCATATAATGTAATGATCTGCATATTTTTACAGACATTTTATCAATCATTACATTATAACATCCTTTGTTATAATGCAATACAAAGAAGCAGTACACTTGCTCTTCTATGCCTATTTTTTAAGTATGAAAAATTGTACTTGCTGAATTTATTCGAGAATCTGCGGTGACTACTTGTGCTTGATGTTTTTCCCCTGCGTGGTAATGTATCTTTAAAAAAAAAAAAAACGAAGAAAGAAAGGAAAAACACTGATATATGTTACAAGGGACGTATCTCTTTCACTGAGACAGAACATTTTAATTCCCCGACACCTTTTAGTGATTGCTTCAATTTCCGAAGATTTTGATAAAATCATGTGGTTTAAGAGTATCTGGATTGAATACTCTGCTCCAGCAGCAGTTTAATGAAATGCTGTAGTTTCAAGGCATTCCATTTGACATAACCTAGCTCAGAGGTCTAACAAATGTTGTGTGATAAATGTTGAAGCCCCGCTGGTGAAAATATACTTATAATTGGGTTAATATGCCTTAAAATACAACCCATCAGTTATCTTTCTACTTGCTATTTATGGTTCATACTGTAATGTTGAGGCACAATACCTATTTCTGTAGGTAGTTTAAGGTCAGGCTTTATATATATATATATATATATATATATATATTATTATTATACCTTTATCTAAAATTACATTTTTATTCATATTGCAGAACGTCAATATTTTTTTTGTTCACATTTTCTAAGACTATTAAAGGGATAGTAATACTTCGTTTTATCTTTATTTTATTTTGTAGGCATTCAAAAAACATGAACAATATAAGTCTTATCTCTCAAACCTTTATGGTTTGAGAGATATTCACAAGCAAAGTTTCCCCTCCTGCCCCTTTTACCTAGTGTAAGCCATCTCTTCTCAGATGTGGAATCCAGTCCATAGACCAGACAGATAACAGAAGGGGACAATCTTCTTTCTATTAGAACTATGAAAGCCCTGCCCCCCTTGACAGGTTTTTCAGGTTTTTCCCTTATCTTAATTGAAGATTGTCCTTCTCTGCAATCTACCTGGGTACCACCCTTTTGATCTAGCTGAACAGTGTTACGTCAGTAAAAGGGGCGGGAGGGGGATACTTTGTCATTGAATTACTCTTGAACTACAACTCTGACAGAATTGAAATAGCACTCTCCATGGCCCAAATACTATGATGATTAATTAGAGCTGTGTTTAAGCAAAAAAATATCTGAGACAGAGACATATTTATTAACTTTACTTTACTTCTTTGTAAATATGAACTTTCATTCTGAATATTAGAGATCATTCTTAAACATATTCTAAGAATGGTATTAATACACCCCCAATAATATTCAGTGTTTTACCAAGTCATTTTAAAACCATATTTTATATCTTATTGTTTGTTTTCAGCCAGCAGACAGCAATTTTCCACAACTGGTATTGATGTACTACTCAGATATCTTACAGGTCACATGTCATTCAAGGAAGGTCAACAATTCATTTAAAGTTTCATCATTCTTCACATAAACAGGCAAATACCATTTCATTTAGACTGAGGGTTATTGTGCATGATAGGCCTCGGTAGGAACTCAGTCTGTGTAATCTTATTCCCTACCTAAGAAACAGTGAATTGACATTATTATCATGACCTTATCATATTTCATGGATTCACTTCCAGTAGAAATATGTAATCTAAACAGAATTTCATTTATAGTCAATTCCAAGGAGTTTGTACAAAACCGCCTCCTGGCCTAGCTTTCTCTCACTGTAAGAAAAAGTGGAAAAGTATGTATTTTTAAACTAAACACGAATTCTGTGCCTGAAACTATAATGTATTTCTGACAAAGACACATTTGTTTCAATACTCATGTTTGGAAAGAGTCATATTAAAATTGGAAATATAAATATTAAAATTTTGTATTCTGATTTTTTATTCTAATGTTATTACAGCTTAAACTAATGGTTTTCAAGTCAAATTGTTTGAAACAGCACCAACTGGGGTACAAAAGTAATATTTTATAATGCATTCTGTGGAAGAGCTTGAGTCACTGATTATGGCTTTTTATAGTAAGTGATAGGAACAGCACCACCTAGTAACCAGAAAAAAAAATTGCAGTTTAATGTAAAAAAAAACAACAACTTTTGAATACAAACTTTTCAGGCAGTGGAATTACATTTGTTTTACTCATTAGTAAAAATATGTAGTATAGTATATATATATATACTAGTTGAACAGCCAGATACACGGGCCACAGTGCCACTGCCACCCGGTCGCGGGGCAGTCACGCGCAGTAGAGACTGCCAGAGCCACGGCTGACACAGAGCTAGACGCTCCTTTGGAGCATCCAGCTCTGTATCAGCCGCAGCGCAGGCAGTCTCTACTGAGCATGACTACAGCACGCGCTGCAGTGTCTACTGCGCATGTCGCGGCGTTACACACGTTTTAGCGAATTATTATATAGGATATAGATATATATGTATTACATATATTTTTTGTTTTACATTTACTGCTCCTCTAAACTCAATGGATGCTAAAGTAGTCTCTAATGAGTTGAGAAGCATCATGTTGGAGATGGCTCTAATATCCAGAATTAAGTTTAGAATTGAAAGCTACTTAAAATGACATAGGACAGTATTTGCTGATGAGCAATTTGACCATTTATCCCTTGTATTCTAGTGCAAGTGTTGGAGGAGAGAAACTGATTCTGTACGTTTCTATTTCATCAAAATAGTACCGGAAGCACATGTTGAAAAACAACAATTTCAGGCCCTCTTCTCTTTCTCTCTTTGGGCCATTCCCTTCCCCTTACATCTCCTCCGTTCATCTCAGACCAATACTCACCTTTCCATATCCTCTAGCCAGCTCCCTTCTCTTCATTATCCTCCTTTCTATCTCTCCTCTAAGATCTTCTCCATCCTGCTCTCCTCCCTTCCATCTTCTTCAGCCCACTCCCCTCCCTTCCATGTCCCCCAGCTCACCCCCCTTCCATCTCCTCTGGCCTACTACTCTACCGCTAACCTCCTCTGAAATACTCCATTCCCTTCCAATCCCCTCTACCTATTCCCTTCAATCTTCTTTGGCCTGTTCCGACTTGCAACTCTTCTTACCTGCTTCCTCTTACCTTCCCCTCTGTCTCACTGCCCTCATGTCAACATCTGTAGTTTCCTTCCATTGGACTGTCCCTTGCTCTCTCCTCTCCCCAATTGCTCTGACACAGTCCTTTCTCTGAAGATATGTTGAAGCTAAGAGCTCTACCATATAATTTACATAAAAATCATAATAACTATCATTATGTCCACCAAACATGTAGTAATAAGGTACAGTACTAGGAGGAAGAGTACATGGATGTGTTGGTGGTAGGAAAGCTAAAGATAGTAAAGTCCTAAAAACTGACTGAGGTCATGGCTGCTACAGCATGTGCAATTAATGCTGATGATCAATATCCTCCTCCTGAGGTGGGCTGTTTGTAAAAGTGATATGAAAAGTTCTACCAGTAGTAGTACTAAGCCCTTTAAAATAATTGAGAGTGCCAAACTGTATTCTAGTGTTGCTGCCTCAGTGTAGGAGAGTTTAGTAGTAGTGAGAAAAACTGATGCATTAGACAATGACAATGACACCCTGTCATAAACTATTGGTCAGTATCAATGTTCTATAAATTTCAAAATGGGATAAGTAAAAATAAACTTTTTCAGACTGTAGTGGGGAGGAAATAAATTTGGTATGAGATAATGCTGCTGATCTAATTATTGGTGGCATTAATTTAGACTTTGTTCCTCCACTTTTCTCCAGATCAAGTAGAGAGTAATGATGTTTTATATATATATATATGTATATATATATATATATATATATAGTTGTATCTGAACAGGAAGTGCTCTATTTTCAACCACTGAAAATGATCAATGCCTTGTTTATAAACTATCTGACAGATCAACTGAAAATCTGGACATCTAAACATGCCTACAAATACACAGGCATCTTGGTCATCACTAGTGATGAGCGAGCACCCCAATGCTCGGGTGTTCGGGTGCTCTGACCGAGCACCCCCGGATGCTCGAGTGCTCGGCCGAGCACCCGAGCCCCATTGAAGTCAATGGGAGGACTCGAGCATTACACCAGGCACCCCCTGCTCTGATGAGGGGAGGGTGCCTGGTCCATAGGAAAAGGGCAGAAAAAGATGGAAACACCACAGAAATGGTTCAGGGACAGCATAGGGAGGATGTCTGGATGCATCTTGGACTCCAACATCGCTGCTGGGAACGATCTTTCGCCCGTAGTACGCCATTTTTACAGACTGACCGTAAAACACACAAAAAGGAAAATAAAAACGACTTTAGGCGAAAAATTGTTACCAAACAGTATTTGCTGTATATTTACTTGTATATCATCTGCAAATTCTCCCAAAAATTTCCTCGATTTTTCTGAAGTGAGGCCATGATTAAGAGGGAAACGTGCGCAGAGGCAAATTCTCCCAAAAATTTCCTCGATTTTTCTGAACTGAGGCCATGATTAAGAGGGAAACGTGCGCAGAGGCAAATTCTCCCAAAAATTTCCTCGATTTTTCTGAACTGGGGCCATGATTAAGAGGAAAACGTGCGCTGAGCCGACCATCTAAAACATTATGGGTGAGGGTCTGCTGCGGAGCTGACCATCCTAAACATTATATGCGAAGGCCCGCTAGTGAGCTGACGCTATAAAACATTATATGAGAGGGCCCGCTAGAGAGCTGACCCAATAAAACATTATATGAGAAGGCCCGCTGGTGAGCTGACCTATAAAAAAATTGTCAAACAGCGCCCGCTGGTGAGCTGGCCCTATATAAAAATTATATCACAGGGCCCGCTGGTGAGCTGGCCCTATATAAAAATTATATCACAGGGCATATGGAAGAGGAGGAGGAGGATGAGAAGATTAAGAGTCAACCATATACCCGTTTTTTGGGTGGAAGGGGTGAATGGGAATACAGAGTATTCCCATCATTGTAAATAACATATATAAAGTGAGTTTATGTTCCCCCAGGGCTTTCCTCCAGTGGAGTGGAGAAGTCAGGGGAAATGCAGGCCTTGTTCATTTTTATAAGTGTCAACCTATCAGCATTGTCGGTGGAAAGGCGGATACGCTTATCTGTTATGATGCCACCAGCAGCACTAAATACCCGCTCAGACAGAACGCTGGCGGCAGGGCAGGCCAGCACCTCCAAGGCGTAGAGTGCCAGTTCATACCACGTGTCCAGCTTGGACACCCAGTAGTTGTAAGGCACAGAGGGATCATTGAGGACGCTGACACGGTCTGCTACGTACTCCTTCACCATCTTCCAAAACTTTTCCCTCCTTGTGACACTAGGCTGCGCATCAGGGTGAGGGTGCTGGCGGGGTGTCATGAAGGTGTCCCACGCCTTGGAGAGTGTTGCCCTGCCTTTGTCGGAACTGCTGTGTGCTCCCCTTTTCTCCCCTTCTCTGTTGGCCAAGGTAGTACGTACTCTGCCGCCAGCGTTGTCAGATGGAAAATTTTGGAGCAATTTTTCAACAAGAACCTTCTGGTATTGCACCATTTTGCTTGTCCTCTCCACCGGAGGAATGAGAGATGAGAAATTCTCTTTGTAGCGGGGGTCCAGAAGGGTGAACACCCAGTAATCCGTGTTGTCTAAAATGCGTATAACGCGTGGGTCACGGGAAAGGCAGCCTAACATAAAGTCAGCCATGTGTGCCAGAGTACCAACAGTAAAGATTTCGCTGTCCTCACCAGGAGGATGACTCTCAATCTCCTCATCCTCTTCCTCCTCTTCTGCCCACCCACGCTGAAGAGATGGAACTAAAGTTCCATGGCTACCCTCTGTAGCGGAGGCAACCGTGTCTTCCTCCTCCTCCTCCGCCTCCTCCAATTGTCGCTGAGAAGACGAAGTGAGGGTGCTCTGGCTATCACCTTGTGTAAGCTCTTCCTCCCGCATTTCCACCTCTTCCACATGCAAAGCGTCAGTTTTAATTGTGAGCAGCGAGCGTTTCAGTAGACACAGAAGTGGGATGGTTACACTGATAATAGCGTTATCGTCGCTCACCATCTGTGTCGATTCCTCAAAATTGCGTAAAACCTCACAGAGGTCTGACATCCATTCCCACTCCTCACTTCTGATTACAGGAAGTTGAACGGAGAGGCGACGACCGTGTAACAGCTGGTACTCCACTACTGCCCTCTGCTGCTCACAAAGCCGGGCCAACATGTGGAAGGTGGAGTTCCAGCGCGTGCTCACGTCACACAGCAGCCGGTGAGCTGGCAATTGTAAGCGCTGCTGCAGCTTCAACAGGCCGGCTGAAGCTGTAGATGACTTACGGAAATGTGCACACACGCGGCGCACCTTGGTCAAGAGATCATGCACATTGGGGTAGGTTTTTAGAAATCGCTGAACCACTAAATTAAATACATGCGCTAGGCATGGTACGTGTGTGAGCTTGCCGAGCTCCAAAGCTGCCACCAAGTTACGCCCATTATCACACACAACCATGCCTGGTTGCAGGTTGAGTGGCGAGAGCCACTGCTCGGTCTGGTGACTAATCCCCTGCAACAGCTCTGAGGCCGTGTGCTGTTTGTCCCCAAGGCAGATCAGCTTCAGCACGGCCTGTTGACGCTTCCCCACTGCAGTGCTACACTGCTTCCAGCTACCGGCTGATGGGGCAGTGGCGCTGCGTGCAGAGAATTCGGAGGTGGAAACGGAGGAGGAGGAGCCAATAACGTAGGTGCTGGCGGAAACCCTGATGGAGGTAGGGCCCGCAATCCTCGGCGTGGGTAGCACCCGTGCCATCCCAGGGTCCGAGTCGCTCCCAGCCTCCACGACATTCACCCAGTGTGCCGTCAGGGAAATGTAGCGTCCCTGGCCACAAGCACTTGTCCATGTGTCAGTCGTTAAGTGGACCTTCCCAGTAACTGCGTTGGTCAGGGCACGGGTGATGTTACGGGACACATGGTGGTGTAATGCGGGGATGGCACACCGGGAAAAGTAGTGGCGGCTGGGGACCGCGTACCGAGGGACAGCTGCTGCCATCAGGCTGCGGAAGGACTCAGTGTCCACAAGCCTAAATGGCAGCATTTCGATGGCCAGTAATTTGGAAAGGTGTGAGGTTAGTGCTATGGCCTGTGGGTGGGTGGCTGGGTATTTTCGCTTGCGCTCAAATGCCTGGGGTAACGACATTTGGACGCTGCGCTGGGACAGGGAAGTGGATGTGGTCGCTGATGGTGCTTCAGATGGTACAGGTGCAGGGCGGGAGGTATGCGGGCCTGCGCCTTCGACAGGCGATTGGCCGGCACCGAAAACAGGGGAAGAGGAGGCAGTGGTGTGGCCTGCAGACACAGATGGGCGATCCGGGCGTTCCTCCCACTTATTACGGTGCTTGGATGCCATGTGTCGGATCATGCTGGTGATGGTGAGGTTTCTAGTGTTCATGCCTCGGCTCATTCTGGTGTGGCACAGGTTGCAAACTACAATTCTTTTGTCGTCCGCACTTTCCTTAAAAAAACGCCATACCGCGGAACACCTACCCCTTGGCAAGGTAGATTTACGCAAGGGGGTGCTCCGTGGAACATTTGCGAGCCGGTTTGGTGCGGTCCGCCTTCTTTCTGTAGCCACACCACTGCCTCTTCCAGCCTGTTGCGGTGCTGCAGATGGCTCACCCTCAGGACTGCTGTCATCGCTCGGCTCTACACCTTCCCAGGTGGGGTCAGTCACCTCATCGTCCACCAAGTCCTCCTCCACTTCCTCACTCTGATCATCCTCCTCATGTCTTGATCCCACCACATACTCAGTCATTGACAACTGTATATCATCCTCCTCAACAAGGTCTTGAGACAGTAATAGTGGTTGATTTAATGGCAACTGTGTCTCATCATCATCATCATCCACTACTTCCTTTGACCTTAAATGCCGTTCACATCTGTCATCTTCTTCTGATTGGGTACCCTCTAGAGGTTGTGAATCAGGGCACAAGATGTCATGTTCCTCTGCAAGCGTGCTTGGAGAGAGGGTCAAATGAAGGATTGGTGATGAGACGAGCTCCTCACTATATCCCAGTGTGGGATCACTTCTTTGACCAGACCGTCTATGGTGGGAGGAAGGATGATCAGAGTGAGGATTATGTTGACCAGACTCTTGGCTACTGAGAGTGGACTTGGTGGAAGACAGGGTGGTGCTTAACCGACTGGAAGCAGTACCAGCTGACATCCAACCGACCACCTGTTCGCAGTGGTCGGACCTCGAGAGTGATGTCCTGCGACGCCCTGTAAAATGAGACATGAAGCTAGGTATGGTGGATGTCTTTCTTTCTTGTGCTCTGGCACCAGGCACAGTTTCTCCGCGTCCTGACCCGCGCCCTGAACTATCAGGATCACGTCCACTTCCCCGTCCCTTTTTACCCGCCTTCTTCATATTACACGGAATATGTGCTGCAAATCTGCAACTGTGCAGAGTACACAGAATGTGCTGCTAAACTGCGGTGACGCACACTGAATGGAATATGTGACTTTGATATTTTAGTTTGAAGACTTAACAGTATTTCTTCCTATTCTGCAACTGTGCAGAGTACACAGAATGTGCTGCTAAACTGCGGTGACGCACACTGAATGGAATATGTGACTTTGATATTTTAGTTTGAAGACTTAACAGTATTTCTTCCTATTCTGTAACTGTGCACAGTACACAGAATATGCTGCTAAACTGCGGCGAAGCACACTGAATGGAATATGTGACTTTGATATTTTAGTTTGAAGACTTAACAGTATTTCTTCCTATTCTGCAACTGTGCAGAGTACACAGAATGTGCTGCTAAACTGCGGTGACGCACACTGAATGGAATATGTGACTTTGATATTTTAGTTTGAAGACTTAACAGTATTTCTTCCTATTCTGCAACTGTGCACAGTACACAGAATATGCTGCTAAACTGCGGCGAAGCACACTGAATGGAATATGTGACTTTGATATTTTAGTTTGAAGACTTAACAGTATTTCTTCCTATTCTGCAACTGTGCAGAGTACACAGAATGTGCTGCTAAACTGCGGTGACGCACACTGAATGGAATATGTGACTTTGATATTTTAGTTTGAAGACTTAACAGTATTTCTTCCTATTCTGCAACTGTGCACAGTACACAGAATATGCTGCTAAACTGCGGCGAAGCACACTGAATGGAATATGTGACTTTGATATTTTAGTTTGAAGACTTAACAGTATTTCTTCCTATTCTGCAACTGTGCACAGTACACAGAATATGCTGCTAAACTGCGGCGAAGCACACTGAATGGAATATGTGACTTTGATTTTTTAGTTTGAAGACTTAACAGTATTTCTTCCTATTCTGCAACTGTGCAGAGTACACAGAATGTGCTGCTAAACTGCGGTGACGCACACTGAATGAAATATGTGACTTTGATATTTTAGTTTGAAGACTTAACAGTATTTCTTACTATTCTGCAACTGTGCACAGTACACAGAATATGCTGCTAAACTGCGGCGAAGCACACTGAATGGAATATGTGACTTTGATATTTTAGTTTGAAGACTTAACAGTATTTCTTCCTATTCTGCAACTGTGCAGAGTACACAGAATGTGCTGCTAAACTGCGGTGACGCACACTGAATGGAATATGTGACTTTGATATTTTAGTTTGAAGACTTAACAGTATTTCTTCCTATTCTGCAACTGTGCACAGTACACAGAATATGCTGCTAAACTGCGGCGAAGCACACTGAATGGAATATGTGACTTTGATATTTTAGTTTGAAGACTTAACAGTATTTCTTCCTATTCTGCAACTCTGCACAGTACACAGAATGTGCTGCTAAACTGCGGTGACGCACACTGAATGGAATATGTGACTTTGATATTTTAGTTTGAAGACTTAACAGTATTTCTTCCTATTCTGCAACTGTGCACAGTACACAGAATGTGCTGCTAAACTGCGGCGACGCACACTGAATGGAATATGTGACTTTGATATTTTACAGTTTGAAGACTTAACAGAATGTGCTCTAATCTGCAACTTTGCACACTAAACAGAATGTGCTCTAATCTGCAACTTTGCACACTAAACAGAATGTGCTCTAATCTGCAACTTTGCACACTAAACAGAATGTGCTCTAATCTGCAACTTTGCACACTAAACAGAATGTGCTCTAATCTGCAACTTTGCACACTAAACAGAATATATGAATTTTTTTTTTTGTTTGTTTTTTTCCCCCCACACAAAATAAACTGCTGCCCCCACACACAGTAGTCCTAAAAAGGACTTTTGGGTCTTTTTTTTAACAAATTTGCTTGTCTTCTCCCTACACTGACTTTCCCTTCCTATCCTCATCTCTCCCTGGCTAAGACTGAGCCGAACTCGCTGGTCAGGTGCTATACAGCACCCGACCACGGGTTCTGGCCAGCCAATCAGTGTAATGCCAGCAGCCAACATGGCTGCTGGCATTACACTGATGTCAGAGCCTCCCTGCACGTTTATTGGCTGCGCAGCAGCCGCGAAACGTGCGGGGAGGAGACCCGAACATGGCGGGCGAGCACATGCGGTACTCGTACGAGTACCGCCATGTGCCGAGCAGAGCGATGGTCGAGCCGATCCGAGCATCGGCCGAGCATGCTCGCTCAACACTAGTCATCACCATCACCATCATCACACCCAAGGCCAACCCCCTCCCAGTTACATGTAGTAGTAGTAGGCAATGTAGCAGTGATGATGTAATAATCAGTGGTACTTTGGGAACCCCTAAGGCTATGAAATTTACAGTATCGAGACACTTCACTCACAATCCAAATCTTAAACATGTTGCTATCAGCTGCATTTGTAAAAAAATATGTGAGCAGGAAGAAAGCAGGATCATATTTAGGCACATCTTCACTGAGATCCCACCTGGAGCGCAATCAGTGGTTTGATTGGGAGACACACTTTCAACATGTCAAAGCTGCAATGAATAACAGCAGTAGCTGAAAGTGTGCAAGGGCAAAGAGGATATCATCATAATATTGTAGATGTCTCAAAGAGTGGGACATTTTTTCTCAGTAACAATAACATGCACATCTCCTACTGCTATTGTGCAAATGCAAAGCACAAATGAATGACTCAGACTGAGTTAGTTGAAGGTAACAAGAGTCATAGAGTCTGAACTAGTGCCACACCCATTGTCAACACCACTAGTCATGTTAATGCAATTTTAACACTGTTCTAGGTGCTGCCAAGTCCTAAGTTCTTAAAAAAAAGAATAAAAATGCACAAAAATAATCCAAATGTAAGCCTGTGGAATAGAATACTTTTCAAATTGTTGGAAGTCAATAAGTTGCCTTATTCTTTTGTAGAAAACCAGAGGTTTATAAAAACTGATGTCATGAGTTGCACACCACTGGCATATCCCAAGCTGCAGTTATTAATTCAAGAATGACTGTGTCAGATGATTAGCACCATGACCAAAGAGCTGGAAACAAGTGACCATATCACACAACACAAAAAATACAGCACACAGAGAGCACTAAAACCATGCAGCACCAGTTCCAGGTTTCTTAGGGCGAGATGTTAAAAAACTCATCATATGAAAAAATTGTCGGATCATGAGTTGGTTGTAAAAGAAGGACAATATTTTTAGAAGTAAATCTATCATGTTTGAAAATGTGTCTAAAGGATTAAAAATAATGGTAAAAAATCTTGAGGAATATTACCTTTAAAAAATTCTGATGTTAAAAATGTCTTTGATTTTGTCTTTGAAATGAAAATTTTCAAACAAACAATTTTGGTCTTTAAAACGACAAACTGCTTCTCACTCCTGCTAACAGTACTTTAATTTGTCTTCTCCAAGATTAGACCATGTTTATTTTGTCGGGAAAAAATTATGTTAATCAGGCAAAAAAGTGATGTTGAAACGAATATTATTTTCTGAAAATACTTTACAATATGATTGTAGATTAAACCACACCCACTATTAAGACGACTTTTTCCCTTTGACAGAGATGGCGGAATTGGATGAGAAAAATTACAGAAAAATGTTTGAGAAGTGACGGACCATGGCGTAAGAACTTTTTTATTCTGATTACAGACAATTTTGGTTACCACCACTTTCTGATCATCTCACCTTTAGTATTGGAGCAGAAATTCTCATGGTCACCGGAAACATAGGCAGAAATTTTTAAGTTCTCTTTGAAATTTCACTGATGGTATTGCAAAGACAGAAATTGTTAATTGTTTTTCTGTCAGTGGGAATTTTTATAAAAAAGTAAACATTTTTGTTTATTTCTGTGAAAATTCCCACAAAAAGAAAATGGGACTTTTTGCCCATGAGTAAAATAGCAAAACAACATTACATGCCGTCAAAAAAGCAATAAAACATTTTGTTTCACCAACAGGACAAAACACCATTACATGCCACCAGCAAGGAAATACACCAATATATATACCAGTATATCAATTATCATTACATGTCACCAGAAAGACAATATACCATCACATGCCACCAGCACCTTTGCATTCCACCAGCTGAGTAACATACATCACATCACATGAGGCCAGCATAGTAATATCTCTTACCTGTCATCATCAGAGCACTACATAACTACATGCACCAGCTGAACAATACACCATTACAGAATGAGATCACCTAGTATCTTTCTAATTTGAAATTCACCTCTGAAACAGAATATTAACATATCAACATGGACATGAAAAGATCATATCTTATTCTTATATACACAAAATATGTCAGGCACAGTGAGTTAGTACCACTGTGGATCTTACAATCTAAGCTTTAGATGTCTGAGACAGAGAGAAAAAAAGTGACTTGCCTAAGGTTACAAGGAGCTGACACCAGTTTTAACAGCTTCAGATTCAGTCACTTAATCATCTAAGCTATGCCTTCTACACTTAAGCCAATATATTTGCACCAAACTGCTGATTAGATATGAATGATGGATTAATTCACATCTAGAAAACTAGTTTACAAACCTCACAGCAAAGGTTTTCTAATCTCAACTCTAGAATGCAGATGCACTAAGAAGAACTAGAGGGGTTATGCACTAAAGTCTGATAATAAGGTGATGACCAGGGGATAACGTCTCCAGTGATATCACTTCTCCTGTTCCTATGTTATTCTATAGAGCCTATGCACTAATATCTCTCCCGCTTGAGAAATCTTAGTACATAGTCTCCGTAGAATAACTTAGGAACTGGAGAACTGCATGCACTAAGGAGTGATAAACAGGCACTATAGCGGAGATGACCTCTCCTGTGATATAACTTTTCCAGTTCCTATGTTATTCTATGGAGCCTATGCAATAAGATCTGCAAAGCTGGAGAAATCTTAGGGCATTGGCTCCAAAGAATAACATAGAATTTGGAGAACGAATTTCACTAGAGAATTAATCTTCACATTATCACCTCTCTATCTCTTCTTAGTGCATCTCTCCCCGATGTTATCTCCTCTTTATCACCTTCTTATCACGCCTTAGTGCATCTCCATTGTGTAGTGATTCTGGGATAAGACAACAGCACCATAGGGGACCAATACAAATTCACCCAAGGGTAGAGTGACTTTGGGGAGGCTCATAATTATATTATAATGTAAGAAACTTACTATCACTAAACTATGAAGGTATGGGTGTCAATTTTGGGGATGCTAAGCCTCCATAAGGCTTCATTACTCTCCTGCTTTCCCCAAATTAATTTGATTTATACATTCTTGAATGGCATAGAAGGCTCCAACTCATTGCTTTGC
Organism: Rhinophrynus dorsalis; assembly: GCA_037306005.1. Taxonomy (NCBI): domain Eukaryota; kingdom Metazoa; phylum Chordata; class Amphibia; order Anura; family Rhinophrynidae; genus Rhinophrynus; species Rhinophrynus dorsalis. Next base: position 41,615,471 of record CM074718.1, read on the forward strand.
AATGATTTATAGACCACTCTAGACTTCAAGGTGTTAAAAATCTAATAGATCATCCATGGAGATGTGTATTTATCTTCAACAGTGCAATTGGTATGCACCATAATTAACCCTTTAAGTGTCAGAGATGTTTCCATTGCATTGCAAAGCAATGCGTTGGATGTGTCTCTGGCACTTAGAGGGGTAATTCAGTTCTATTTAGGACATTAGCCTCAAGATATTCTCAGCCGTTTGGATGTTAGAATCATCTCCAACGTATTACAATGCAATGCATAAATGAAGTCTCTAGCACTCAAGGGGTTAAATAAATAAATAAACGAAAAGCAAACCAGCTGCAAGGTTGTGAGATTTCTTTATGACTTCTTACCAGTGTCTGATTCACATTCATGAACGCACATGTGTTAATTTGATCTCCTACCCCAGCTCATTTACTGTGGTGTAGAACTATGAGCTAGATAAAAGAACTATATTCACATTAATTGAGTTTTCCTTTCTTTAAATAAATGTAAAGCTGCAAGATAAACTGAAGACTCTTAAGTCAAGAGGCTTAATGGAAACTGCACAGATTTAATAAATATGCCAGCAGCATGCTTATTCATTTGGTGCCTATGTGCAGCACATGCAGATACGCTGAAGCCGATGTACTAAGGACAGCTGAATAAATACTAGAGCGGACCAACTCCACCATAAGGAAGCAATAATATACCTCCACAATCCCCACTGATTTAACCCTTTGAGTGGCAGAGAGGTATCCAATGCATTGGATACCTTTCTGCCACTGTAAGAGAAACAGACCATGCTGGAACGTAGAAGTTTGATATTAAAAACAGCTTTATTCACAGTTGATAGCAGAAATGTCAGACATGGTTAACTGTTTTTCTTGAATTGTCTGGTAACAGGGAGGAAACTGGAATACTCTGTGGATAATCCTTCTTATCCATTTGTCTGACCTGATAGCCTCCCAGTGTAAAGTTTATGGTGTCCGTAACAGAACTCTTTCCTGTTTTGGAGCGCTTCCTTCCATCAGCTGATACCCATATACTGGAAGAGCCTTTAGCAGCACCGAGGGGAATTCTACTTCGATGACTGTATCTTGAAGCGGGCTTGAGTAGAGTCTCAAGTCACTCCCTGTGGCCTGGAAGGACAAGCCTTTGTTTCAAAAGAGCTTTTTCTATGGCTGAAACCCTGTAATCTTCTTGACCGGAGCACCCAATGTAAGCTGCCTGAGAATACCTTGCAGAAGGGAGTCCCCACAAGAAGTAGCAGACTGCTGATCTGATATAAATACAATATACAATGACAGGAGACAATATGGGATACTTACTAGGTAGGCCCCAGTGAGCCAGGAGCTAGAGTTCGTAGGTCTGAGAACGCTGCTAGCAGTCGGCGGCTGCTCCCAGGAGGTCTTGCTGTGGCCAAAGCCAGGTAGAGGTGCAGTCTGTGAAGCCTGATAGCAGGATAACCACCCAGGACACAAACAGCTACTCACCAGGTCTGGACTCAACGTATTAAACCTACCAGAAGTATAGCTGCGTCTGTCAAACACTGGGTCAGAAGAATGGTACAAAATTAGCAGGCAGAAGAATAGTCGAATAACAGGCCGAGATCAAAACCAACACAGGAGTCATAGCAGAATCAGGAGACAAGAGATATAGTTGAGGAAAGCTGGGTCATACACTGAAAACATTAGGAGAAAACTTTGAAGACTGGATAATCAGAACTCTTTGATCGCGCACTGACACACGGGTGTCAGTGCCTGATATAGGCCCAAACAAGGGCCTTGTTCTAGCGATGACAATATGATTCTTAGAACCAAATCATCATCGTTAATTGAGGATGCTCTAAAGGCCAGCTTTGTAAAACCACTGACTTCAGTGTCCATGGCCCTCCTTGTGTAAAACAATTTTGATGGAATGGTTTTACTTGCCAAATTAACTTTTGCCATCTGCATGTCACTGTGTTTACGCCTCTCTGAAGATGCTGAAGAATGGGTGACTTCAGATCATATTGATCCATATCACTCAGGCAGGATCTTCAATATGTATAATATTGGAATGACATTCATTTTGTTTATCATAAATTATATCTTTGTGGTTATCTTACTATATGACATTACAACCTGTATATAATCCTTAACATTGGATTTTCTATATCTTATCCATCTTGATTTAATGACCAGGCTTCCGATGTATTTACACATTACATTTTATCACTATATCAAATATATTGTGATGTATTCTCTATTAATCATATGAATATTGACTTGCAAATACTCAGCGATACTCATTAATGAATTTTGCTTTATGGTATATACCAATATACATTATTCAAGAAGCACTATTAGAATTTTGATAATATAATCTGTGAAAATGCACATGATTATCCTTTGAACACCTAACAGAATATATTACTGTACATTTTTTTATCTACTTATGTATTTCAGAATTTATAATTCTATTGATATTGGATACTGAACTTTAACCTGTATCTTGAGGTCAATCACAATACGTGACCAATTGGGGAAACTATACATTGTTGCCCTGCCTCTAAGGAGGCCGGGAATCAAATAGAAAAGTGTCAAGACTAGGCCAGCTTCTTACCCTTTGATAAAGCCATAATCATGGTGAAAAGCGCATCAGGGTTGAGGATCGCATACTGATGTGGGTCTTGTTTTCAATTTATTTGCTCTATTTACTGGCTGGGATCATTACCAAATGATTTTTCAGATCGTAAACCAGCAGAGTTTTACTATGCTTCTCTTGTGATCCCTTTTATCTTTGGTAGTGTTTTAATACTTGTATGTTATACTTAACTTGTGAGGAACAAACTTTTGGATTTAAAAATGAGATAAAATCATTAGAACTAGAGAACGAATAAGGTGGCAATATATTCTTAGTCTGTGAGCAGCATATGTGCTACATTTTATCCCACTAGAACACTGAGAGAGAATCGGATTTATTATTGCACTGAATGCTCGCAAATCATAATGAGCATAGGAAAATATACTGTGGGATCAGTCTGATACAACAAGGAAATGTAGCACTATTGGTGTTCTGTATTACTCTTAATGATATTGATGCACTTATTACCAGATAGTGCACTATCTTAGCGCAATAATGTTGCCACACTTTCCTAATATATAAGATAATACACATGGGTACCTGTCCATCATGGGAATATAAATGAATTAAATATTATCTACATTTCTTTTTTGCTCTCAAAGGTGCAAATACACTTGTAACTAAATGGGGCATTTCTTGTAAGCAATAATGCTGCCATATCTCATCGAAAATCCCTTTTGATTCCTCTAGGTATCATTAGAATCTATCAATAATATTGGCTAATTACATTAATAGCATAGCGCCTGGGCTCCTCCATGCACTTAATGGTGGTTCTGGTGAATTAAATTCAAGGCTACACAAATAAAACACATAATAAGAAATCTTGGTTTTAATTCATCAGGTTTTATCTTAAAGGGATAGTAATGTTTCATAATAAAAGCAGCTCTAATTAATCATCATAGTATTTGGGCCTTGGAGAATGTTATTTCAATTCTGTCAGAGTTATAGTTCAAGAGTAATTCAATGACAAAGTATCCCCCTCCCACCCATTTTACTGATGTAACACTGTTCAGCCAGATCAGAAGGGAGGTGCCCAGATAGACTGCAGAGAGGGACAATCTTCAATTAAGATAAGGGAAAAACCTGAAAAGCTTGTCAAGGGGGGCAGGGCTTTCATTGTTCTCATAGGAAGAAGATTGTCCCCTGCTGTTATCTGTCTGGTCTATGGACTGCATTCCACATCTGAGAAGAGATGTCTTACACTAGGTAAAAGGGGCGGGGGGGGGGGACTTTGCTTGTGAATATCTCTCAAACCATAAAGGTTTGAGAGATAAGACTTATATTGTTCTTCGTGTTTTTTTAATGCCTACAAAATAAAATAAAGATAAAACGAAGTATTACTATCTCTTTAAGTATTTCAATAAAAGTTTGGTTTTAATTACTGAAGTGCCAAGTAACACATAGTTTTTGTGTTCTTCCATCTCTGATTTTGTGGCCCTATAGTATCGAATTAGGGCAAGACTGTTGCTATTAAGGGATTTTTTCTTAACTATTTTTGTCCCTGCTTTATGAGGACAGCCTCTTGGGGAGATATTCATTTATTGGTGTCCACCATCTCCCTTGGTCAGGCCAATTCTCATTTGTTCGGGTCTGCCATGCACTGCATAGGACATTCGAAGTTGATTTGCTGAGGGCTGGTGTGCTGTCCATGCACATGCTCTCAGCTTTAACGGCGGACATTTCTGGCTAGCTCACTACTAGCTGCTTGCTAGGTGGCTATGCCTCCTGAAAGTACAAAAAACCTTTTCCTCAAAGCCCTCCCAACTCAGTATAGTTGTTATTTAATGTTCTTAAAGGGATAGTAATGTTTCATAATAAAAGCAGCTACAATTAATCATTATTGTATTTGGACTTTGGAGAGTGTTATTTTAATTATGTCAGAGTTGTAGTTCAAGAGTAATTAAATGACAAAGTATCCCCCTCCCGCCCCTTTTACTGATGTAACACTGCTCAGCCAGATCAGAAGGGAGGTGCCCAGGTACATTGCAGAGAGGGACAATCTTCAATTAAGATAAGGGAAAAAGCTGAAAAACTTGTCAAGGGGGGCAGGGTTTTCATTGTTCTCATAGGAAGAATATTGTCCCCTGCTGTTATCTGTCTGGTGTATGGACTGCATTCCACATCTGAGAAGAGATGGCTTACACTAGGTAAAAGGGGCGGGAGGGGAAACTTTGCTTGTGAATATCTCTCAAACCATAAAGGTTTGAGAGATAAGACGTATATCATTCTTCATGTTTTTTTAATGCCTATAAAATAAAGATAAAACGAAGTATTACTATCCCTTTAACACTTATAGTGCCATAGGAGTTAGTACTGTTGATGCATCATCCTATTAAAACTAAATGCATTTGAAAAATGCATGTTATGGGGATACAATGTTAATTTCAGGACTAAGTTGTTCCTATGAAGTCCTGCAGTATGCGTTTTTCATAAATGACAATAGAGAAAGCAAAGATATACAACACAATAAGCTATACTCTGACCTGCTATATTGTTTGGAGCTTATATCAGTTTAGCGCTCCACTGAGTCTCAGAATACAGTTATTATTTACTTAGGTTAAAACTGAACCTTTAATGCTTTATCTAAAAATCCAAACCATTTTTATCTCCTATTTTTCACATTCTCGGAGGGTAATATTGAAAATGATTTGTAGCGACGACGTGCCCACTGACTCCACTACTTATTAAAATCAATTTAGCGGTAAGGAGTCCAAGCACAAGCACTATAAATGAAGCTTTGATTTTAAAATAAATTAGTACAGGATAAGTTGTATCCTAAGTAAATAATTAATATATGATGAGAACCAATGGAGAGATGAACTGATTTACAGCTGCAAACAATATAGCAGGTCATAATCCCTTTTGTGTTGTGTATCAACAAAAAGTCTTTGTTTTGGCTATTGCCTTTTACTATACATCTGTACAAAATCAATAGTACTTTTTGGGATAATTCACAAGTGCTTCAATTTAAAGGGGTAGTAATGTTTCATAATAAAAGCAGCTCTAATTAATCATCATAGTATTTGGGTCTTGGAGAGTGTTATTTCAATACTGTCAGAGTTATAGTTGAAGAGTAATTGAATGACAAAGTATCCCCCTCCCGCCCCTTTTACTGATGTAACACTGCTCAGACAGATCAGAAGGGAGGTACCCAGGTAGACTGCAGAGAGGGACAATTTTCAATTAAGATAAGGGAAAAACCTGAACAACTTGTCAAGGGGGGCAGGGCTTTCATTGTTCTCATAGGAAGAAGATTGCCCCCTGCTGTTATCTGTCTGGTCTATGGACTGCATTCCACATCTGAGAAGAGATGGCTTACACTAGGTAAAAGAGACGGGAGGGGAAACTTTGCTTGTGAATAGCTCTCAAACCATAAAGGTTTGAGAGATAAGACGTATATCATTCTTCATGTTTTTTAATACCTACAAAATAAAATAAAGATAAAATGAAGTATTGCTATCCCTTTAAAGTGATAAGGGAGTAACTCTCATGGGCAAGCAACAGGTTTCAATGCATCTCATTGCTTAGCCCTTGGCAATCAAACAGTTAAATCAAGTCCTCAACAAGTGTTTTCTCTGATTTCTACAAAAAAAGTTTAAATTTAACTGAGACATAAAATAAGCATACAATTAAAACATACATTTACTGAAAATGAACTGGGATAGGTGTGTTTATATACTTCTCCAATTTAGCGTCTTGTATTAGGCCCACACTTTCCAGTTCTGCAGGACAGAGCCATTTACATGCAGCTGTAGAAGGATGACAGTAGGGCTAACAGAAAGCAATCAACAACCATATAAAGAGAAAGGTCCTGCAGTAAAAACAAGCCTTGCAGTGTATTAAACAGTTATTAGCCATAGAGGGGACTGTGGGCACAGAGGTCAACTCATCAGTCCTGAGATAACAGAACTACAGCTGTCTCAGGCTAGATAGTGTTTCATCATGACCATAATGGTGCTCACTGCTGATGCCTAGTTAATCTTGAAAATAAGGCTTTTTTAACTATCTGAATTTGAGTTATCTCTGGATTTTTCTTTAACTGTGAGACCATCACTAGACTTCACCCTTAAAAATTACTTAACCCTCTGTATGTTGCCCAGTGCATTTAATCAAATCTGGTGCTCTGATGGTTAATTATTATAGAATAACTTGTTTCTGTATTTTTGTTTTCATTAATATTATTCCTGGTATTAGTAGTAGTAGTAGTAGCAGCAGCAGCAGCAGAATTAGTAGCAGCAGCAGTAGTAATAGTAGTATCAGCAGCAGTAGTAATCGTAGTAGTAGTAGCAGCAGCAGTAGATGTGGTAGTAGGAATGATAGTAGTAGTAGCAGTAGTAGTTGTGCAGCAGTAGTAGCAGCAGCCATAGTAGTAGTAGTGGTAGTAGTAGTGTCAGCAGCAGTAGTAGTAGGAGGAGCAGCCACAGCAGTAGCAGTAGTAGCAGCAACAGTAGTAGTAACAGCTGTAGGAGTACCAATAGTTTCTGTGCTGCTGCTTGATTTTTATATCACAGATGAGAGAGACAGACAAAGAGACAGAGAGAAAGAGGCAGAGAGATAAAGAAAGAGAGGAATAAGTACTAATAACATTAAAGGGATAGTAATGTTTCACAAAAACAGCAGCACCAATTAATCTTCATAGTATTTGGGGCATGCAGAGTGTTATTTCAATACTGTCAGAGTTGTAGTTTAAGTGTAATTGAATGATAAAGTATCCCCCTCCTGCCCCTTTTACCTAGTGTAAGCTACTTACCCTCAGATATGGAATATGGTCTTAAGACCAGACAGCTCACTGCAAGGGACAATCTTCTTAATGTGAAAACCCTGCCCCCTTGACAAGTTTTTCCTTATGCTCACTGAAGTTTGTCCCTGTCTGCGATCCATCTTGCTGCTCTGAGGTGAGCAGTGTTACATCAGTAAAAGGGGCAGGAGGGGGATATTTTATCATTCAATTACTCTTGTACTACAAATCTGACAGTATTGAAATAACACTCTCCAAGGCCCAAATACAAGGAAGATTAATTGGAGCTGCTTTTCTTGTGAAACATTACTATCCCTTAAAATAGACTACTTGCTCGCTAGTTTTGGACTCAGTGGGTGAGATTTACTAAGCTGTGAAATTGGCTGTAAGGGTGATTTTACAACTAAAATAAGAATAAGACATTTTATTCATGTATCCATTTATTGAACAATTAATGGGAGGTCTAGCATGAATGAAGAAATATACACAAAAAATATTTTGAATACATTTTAAATGTGTTTTCACAGTGATTTGAGATGTGACCAAAAACCCAGTTAAAATTCATAGGAGTGCAATTAGCCCCTTTGTAAAGCCCCAGCTTGTGTCTTTTAACACCATGGAAATAATGGCACAATCCTGGGAAAGATGTACTAAGGTGAGATACATCTATGATCCAGGTGAAATAACTGTCCAGTGATATAAACAAGCTGATGTACTAAGATGAACTGGGTGGAATGCACTAAGGTGTGACAATGGTGAGAGATTCTTTCCATTTACTAATGCAATTCTATGGTTCTTATGTACTAAGACCTATTAAGATATATTAGTTTGTTGAACTAACATAGAACAACACAGGGTTTGGAGGCTTTTTTTCCTTTTTTTTGGGAAGAAAATTTTTATTTTCACATATTCTGTCAGTGCATAATGCATACAGTAAACTTGCCTATATTTTACACTTATTTTTTTCATATTGACCTATTTTTTTACACTCTTATGTCCCCGATATTGAGCTGCATAGAGATTTTTTCCTGAAAGCTTTTTCACTGGGTCTGTAGAAGCAGGAAAGTGATACAATGTAAAAATGGTACAGTGCAACATAGACAACTTACAGCATACAGTGCACTCAGTGCTTCAGGGATAGTATTACATTGTACCACTGTCCTGCTTTGATAGCCAACTGGTGAGAAAAATCTCTGGAAACAGATGCAGAGTGAGACAATAAACACGTTCATACATCCATATTTATCTGCACACACATATTCAATGTCATCACATTCCACAGCACAATACATTAGTGTAACAAACAATATATACAGTGGGGTGACTGTACAATGGCAATAAATCATGTTCTGGAATGGAATGTGTTTGGTCTTCCACCTGTCTAATGTGAATTTGTGTACCATAGAACAAAAAGACAGGAAGCTCCCAATAGTGTAACTTAATATAAATAATCAGACAATAAGAAAGAGGAATACTACTCACAATGTAACCATGTCAGTCTGATGATCTAACTAAGGAGCATGCGGAGAAAATTGTACCTGTCTCTGTTCAGGTATACAATCACTCCCATAGGGATCCTCTTTATCGGTCAGCAGTGGTGCAGAAATCAGCGGGAAGAAAAGACAACAGAAGCATTTCTTCTTGTAAAAAACTAAACATTCATTAAAATAAAATATAATAACTATAATTCAATGCTTGAGCCAAAGGTAGGATAACAGGGCATCCTGTGGTACCATTGCACACCCCGAGGTGCAGATACTGGAGTTAGAGGCTATTGTTCACCTGTATATACTACAGCTATCATACACTGCACACAAAGAGATACAGCCACAGGAGTTAGAGGCTATTGTCCACCGGTATGTAGTACAGAGATCATACAGTGCACTGTATACAAAGAGATACAGCCACAGGAGTTAGAGGCTATTGTCCACCGGTATGTAGTACAGAGATCATACAGTGCACTGTATACAAAGAGATACAGCCACAGGAGTTGGAGGCTATTGTCCACCGGTATGTAGTACAGAGATCATACAGTGCACTGTATACAAAGAGATACAGCCACAGGAGTTGGAGGCTATTGTCCACCGGTATGTAGTACAGAGATCATACAGTGCACTGTATACAAAGAGATACAGCCACAGGAGTTAGAGGCTATTGTCCACCGGTATGTAGTACAGAGATCATACACTGCACTGTATACAAAGAGATACAGCCACAGGAGTTAGAGGCTATTGTACACCGGTATGTAGTACAGAGATCATACAGTGCACTGTATACAAAGAGATACAGCCACAGGAGTTGGAGGCTATTGTCCACCGGTATGTAGTACAGAGAACATACAGTGCACTGTATACAAAGAGATACAGCCACAGGAGTTAGATTCTATTGTCCACCGGTATGTAGTACAGAGATCATACAGTGCACTGTATACAAAGAGATACAGCTACAGGAGTTAGAGGCTATTGTCCACCGGTATGTAGTACAGAGATCATACACTGCACTGTATACAAAGAGATACAGCCACAGGAGTTAGAGGCTATTGTCCACCGGTATGTAGTACAGAGATCATACACTGCACTGTATACAAAGAGATACAGCCACAGGAGTTAGAGGCTATTGTCCACCGGTATGTAGTACAGAGATCATACAGTGCACTGTATACAAAGAGATACAGCCACAGGAGTTAGAGGCTATTGTCCACCGGTATGTAGTACAGAGATCATACAGTTCACTGCACACCCTGAGGATGACCCACGTGGCTGCATTAGAGAATGGATACATTCACTTCAGTGGGTTTTATGTACAAAAGAAAAGAGAAGCAATTCTAGAACAAACTAACTGTACCATAGGAACAAGGACAAATACAACTTTCTCTTGAGTCAAAGAGACTTTTTAACCCATTAAAGGCTAAAGAGGTCTCCATCATGTTTTATAGACCTCAATGGTATTAACGCTTTGAGTGCCAGAGGAATTCAGGCCGTACCCCAGTGGCACTCAAAGTGTTAAAGCCCCATTTTTTTTTTGGGGGGGGTGCTGCCACTCTGACTCCACTCTACTTGCTGAGTGGATTGGACAATATTGTTATTATAGTTAAACATTATATATTTTTCCTGAAATCCTATATAATAATTTGCTTGGATGTTTGTCAGAAGCCGTCATGCGCAGTAGAGACTGCTCAAATGCAAAGAATGCTGGGAGGTGTAGAAATGCTGGGAGTTCTGTGCGGGGAGCAGGGAATGCTGGGAGTCCTGTGCTGGGAGCATTCTGTGCTTTCGGGCAGTCTCTACAGTGCATGACTGCGTTGGCGGCAGGACGCAGAACAGGACCGGCCTCTTAACCCTTTGAGTGCTAGAGGGGTACGCAACGCATTGCAAAGCAATGCGTTGCGTACCCCTCTGGCACTCAAAGGGTTAACATTACCTGGACCTTGGCCCGTGTACACGGGCTTTTACACTAGTGTATTTGCATATTACATTACATTTTTATGATTCTTTATTGCACATTTGGATATTATTTGAAGAAGTGAACTGAAATAGACGATACCCTAGCAGGGCTGGTAGGGAGTCACACTATAATGCATGTGGTTTGTACAGCTGGCGCTTCGATTCATGTGAGTAGTCTCCTTTAGGACTGCTAATTGAGTGTCTAATAGAGGTGGATCAGTACTGCCCCCTCTTGTTTCTCTGTTTTGTGTTCCCCTCAAAAACTGGCACAGTAGGCAGTGGCCTACTCTACCTTTTTGGAAATCCAGCCTTACTATTATGAAGATTTCATTGGGTTAATAAAGGAGCATTGGTGCATTTTATTTAATGTGGAACTTTCATCTTATTTCAAGTTTGCATATTTGAAAACTGCGTTAAAACTGCCTATGTGTCATGTTAGCCAAAAGTCCAGAAGAGGTATAGTTTAGGAGATATCCACACTTTTATTTCTGGGCAAAGTGAAACCGAACGTTTCCTGGTACTGCACACAGCTTCATTAGCATATTAAATGTCACCGAAACCTTCAGTGGTATGTGACACATCACTGAAAAGTCTCCATTAGCATATAAAATGTCATTGACTAGCTTAATTAGCATATGAAAACTGCATTGATGCAGAACAGAACAACAATTAGCATATATTAGCATATGAAAGAAGTCTGAATATCTCCTGAACTGTACGTTTGCTGGTCTTTTGGCTAACATGACACATGGGCAGTTTTTAATGCAGTTTTCAAATATGCAAACTTGAATTAAAGGAGCAGTAAACTTTTTTTTATGAAAACCTATATGTTATGGGACTTTTCATGCTGAGTAAAACAAGGTTACTCCACCACGGTCATTTGTTTTATTCAAACATTATAACAGTTCAGATAACCAGGAAGTGAATTTACTGCATTTACTTCCTGATAGCTCTAACTGATAGGAAGTGACTCAGCAGTTTCTATTACATTCTGTGGAGAACCGTATGTCACTGACTTTCCTCTCCATTAGAATGTAATAGAATAACTAATTGGAATTTGACCACTAGAGGACACTGCTGATGTAAAAAAAACACAGGTTTAAACAGTAATAACTCCGGAAATATGCATCTGTCAGCAGTGGGGGTACCCTTATTTTACTCAACATGAAATGCCATACAATATATATTTTTTCATAAAAAAGTTTATTGCTCCTTTAAGGTGAATGATCCACTTTAATAATACATGTTTAATTTCATTTTTTCAGTAAATAAGTTATACAATTTATACTTTTAATGATTTACAAGAAATACATAATTCTCATAAAAAGCAAAAAATGTGACCATCTTATCCAATGTTTTTTTGCTTTCTTAGAACACTTTAAAAATCAAATTTACAGAAGCAACAGCCAAAGTATTAAGCACGTAAAGTGACTATACTCACAGGAAAGTCAAAGAAATCATTACACAGTAGAACAAGCAGCAGATTGTTTAAGATTATCTCAGCATCCTGGAACAGTCTTGGAGCAGTAATATCTTCATGTTTGCTGTCAAGGCTTGTCACCTCTGCTGACCAGCAGGGACTCAAGGCAACTCACATTACTCAATCAACTTTAAGTGTTATAAATACTCAGGTCTATAACAATCCCAATATAACGATAGCTTAAGCAAAGTCAATTTATCATCAGTGTTGAACACATATCATTTCCCATAGGGTGACCAGTCAACCATCAGAGAACTTAACCTGGGACGGATGTAGATTTAATTTTTCTGCATCTCTTTGACTCAGCTTTCTTGTTCTAAATCTGAAGAACAACAAAAGCATTTCCTTTAATAATAGAAGTGAAGTTGTGCAAATCAGTTCTTGTTTATGTGCTCTTGATGGTGTTCTGCCTTTTTTAGATTTCAACTTCATGGATGGTAGTGAGTAGTGTTTTTCTAGTAGAATTTTTTTCCCAAGAAATTGCTTGCAGAACCTTTGCTGGTTCCCACTTGGAGGTTTAAATTATGTGTTAGTATGTGGTTCTGGTTATAGCAGTACAATGGGGCAAGACTGGAGGTCTGTATATGTGGTCCTGAGACTACTAATGTAGTGGGACAAGGCTGGAGGTCAGTATGTGTGTTTCTGTGGCTCCTGTGGGACAAAGCTATGGGGGTTAGTATGCATGGTTTTATGGCTGTTGTGGGACAATGCCCTGTAGCTGCTGCCAGACCTCACCTCCCATCATACCCTGCTACCTGTTGGCTGTTGGGGAATTATGGCAGTTGTAGTCTGACAGCAGCTGAAGGGCCTCAGGTTGCCCATCCCAGCTACCAGACAGTGGGACAAGGCTGGGTGGTCAGTATGTGTAGTTCTATGACTACCGTGGGATGAGGGTAGGAGATTAGTATGTGTAGTTTTATGACTACCAGTGCAGTGGGACAAGGCTGTGGATTCAGTATGATTGGTTCTATGGCTACCAGTGTGGTGTGATGACACTGTATGGTTCTATGGATACCAGTGCAGTGCAACAAGGCTGAAGGTCACTATGTTTGGTTATTTGGCTACCAGTACAGTGGGACAATGCTTGAGGGGTCAGTGTGTGTGGTTCTATGGCTACCAGTGCAGTGGAACAAGGCTGAAGGTCAGTATGTTTGGTTCTATGGTTACCAGTACAGATGGATAAGGCTGGGACATCAGTATGTGTGGTTCTATGGCTACCAGTGCAGTGGGACAAGGCTGGGATGTCAGCATGTGTGATTCTATGACTACCAGTACAGTGGGAAAAGGCTGAGGTTTAGTATGTGTAGTTCTATAGCTACCAGTGCAGTGGGAGAATTCACTTGGATTAAAATTGGTCTTTTAACCCCTTGAATGCTAGATTGGCCTCCAATGCATTGCAAATGGTTTAAAATCCCTATTTATGTAAATAGGAATTGGGTGACATTTTATTTATCCCCTGTCGTACAGTTGGTTTGCCCCAGAACTACTCCTTTTTTTGTACATCAGCTTCTATGATATTCACATCTATACTGATAAAAGAAGAAGAGGTCATGTGACCAAACCTCTGTGGCCCTGGCACACACACCCAGGGATGGTGGTAAGGAGGAGTTATTCAAATCTCGTCTACACTAGCACTCCCATTGATCCAACCATGGGGGAGGTGATTTTGACAGGAGGGTCCAGAGGGGCGTAGCCCCAGGACTGGTGCAAGGATTTTTGACACCCTAGGCAAAACCTCATTTTGCTGCCCTTGGCTCCGCCCCTTTATGCCTCACCCATGTGTGTGTATAAGTTATATAGCAGTAGTGGTGGTCAGATAATTAGGCCCATTAGTTCATATGTGCTCCTTAATTAGATAAGAAAAGGTTTTGTTAGTCCAGATTTGGCCTGCCACCCATGGGTCGCATGTTGGGCACCCAAACTCTACATATATATTATTTTTTTCATAATATAAGCAGGGGCTTAGCTTGAAGGGCAAAGTGAAGACAATTAGGGCAACCCTGCTTCATAACAGATGACAGTAATTAAGCCAAGGTGACAAGAGTTAAGAGACTGAAGTATAAAGAAATAAATGTGTGTGTGTGTGTGTGTATATATATTTATTTTCCTATTTTTCTTTTTTTCAATGTGAGAAACCTTAGAGTGTTGGAGGCAATGCATTGGACACCCCCTCCAGCAATCCAAGTAACAATGAATAGTTTCCCTTTTGACCATTCCTTACACACTGTACCATCTTTGGCACTCAAATGGTTAACAGAGGTTTGCTTTTATAGAACACGTCACTGATGCACGTGTAGACTTGTCACAAGTGCCATATCTCTTGTGGTAAAATGGCTTATATTTTATTATATTGGGCGTTATGGTCAAAAGAAAAGGGGCAGTATTCTTGGGCAAACCAACCATGAAATCTAAAAATAATTGTTTCGTTATATGGGGATTTTAACCCCTTACATGCTAGAGATGTTTCAAACACATTGCTTCACACTGTTATTTTCCGCTGCTGCCGCCTACACAGAGCGGATTGCTGAGGAAGACATGTGCAGCACGCTGTCTCGCAAAACCATAGCAATGAGACAGGGACGCAGAGCGCCCACAGCTACGGGGGCCACATTTGGTTGCTTGCTGTGATTGGCTGACCATCATACCAATCACAGCAATAGTAATTGAGCGGCAGGAGGAGGCTTTCTAGGTGCTGCACGCCTCTCTCTCCTCAATTTCTACACCAGCCGACGTGCTGTGTGTGACTCTGACTGTGCCCCCAGTAGATTTGCGCCCTAGGCCGGCACCTACCTCGCCTATAGGTGGCGCCGGCCCTGTGTAGCCCCCATGGCCACTCCTGTCAAAATCTCTGCAAAGAAATGCAGGCACTACAATCAACACACGCATACAAATACACACAAAACATGTAATACACACACACAATATACACGCACAACCACAATACATGCAGTGAACGCACACAATACTCTCAATACACACAATAAAAACGAACAGACAGATTACATACATACACAAAATATACACACAATATGTACATAATACACACACAAACACAATACACACACAAACACAATATACAAAATAATTCTCACAATTGACAAAACACAATACACACACACACACACACAATCACAATCACACACAGTCACACACACTGAAAATTCCGCAATCCAGTAATTAAAAACATTGCCTCCTAGCATTCTCCCTCTCTCTTCACCCGAACCCTCTTCTTTGTCTTTTCTTAATAGGTCCTTCAGATATTCCCCTAATGTCGCGCAAACACACCCTTGTCATCTTTCCCCTCTTGAATCTTGCCAAATCTTTGATTCCACGGAACTGGAAATCCACCACACCTCCTTCTATACAAAACTGGTTTGAAGCAGTTAATTCTTGGCTACTCCTAGAGCGCTGTCACGCTATTGCCACACATTCCCTTCCCCTTTTCGAGGACAAGTGGCTCCCATGGTACTGCTACAAGCTACTGATTTTGTCACCACGTAAGACCGTTTGCAGGGAAGTCCCTTGGCATGTCATATCATATCATTTCATATCATATCAAGTCATGATTCACAGTTTTTCTCTCACCTTCTGAAAGCCATCTCCTTCATACAGAGCCTCCCATCACTGGTGTGACATTCCCCTTCCCCTGGCCCCCCCCTTCCCATTCCTTTACTCCCCTTTCTCCCCCTTCTTTTCGAATTTACGGGTATATCTTCTTTCTCTTCCTTTTACTAATACTTACCCCCCACATCTTGCATATCTTCCCTTTCCTCTCTCTCCCTTCAGATACACATAAAAACATTCATCACCTAGTCCTTTCCTCCCTTTTTCCCTATCTTTCTTTACTTTCCTCTTTCTCTCATTTATATCTTTTGGGATTATATTACTTACTTTTTGCTGACAATAGTTAATTGTACCTTAACCTGACCAACGTCTGTTGTTGCCATATACTTTCTGTAATGTTTCTTTATCTCAATAAAAATTTATTAAAAAAAAAAAACAAAAACAAAAAAAAAAAACATTGCCTCCTTTCTGGAATTGTCTGGAGGTCAGAGGGGAAATAGTCCTACATGCAAAGCCATATCAATTTCTTAACCTTATCAGTGCCATACACGCATCCAATGCATTATGTTTCAATCCAGTGGATAATACACATAATGGCTACTCCTATTTAGGATGTCTTCTGGAGTGTCCATCCTCATAACACATTTCCATTTTAAAACATTCTACATATATTTAGTCATACAACTGCATGGGACTTTTGTTTTTTGTTAGATTTGTTTTATTAACTGCATGGGCAAAACCGAACCAATATTGCTTGTGCATTATGTTTGTATAATTGAACAATGGAAAAGTTGCAGCCAGAGTTCTCTGATGTGTTTTCATTGAGTTTTTTATGCTCAGATAAACAGTGAAATATTCAATTTAAGAGCTTATGTTAGGAATATTCTGCAAGTTTAATCAATACTGAATGTGATTTTACAGTCAAGAGGAAAACACAATCTGTTGTCTTAATAAAGGGCAACAATATCAAAACAGCCAAAGTTATTAATCAATAGTGCAGTCTATGTTGTGTGAAACTATTTTAAAATACAGCTCTAGAGTGCTAGTATAGATCTGTTATCACTCCATAGCTTGTTAAATTTAATTCTACAGAACATCCCCTGCATTTCTTATGGGCAATGCTTAGTTCCTTGACCACGCTGATCTAGTAATTCTAGATACCATGTTGCTCCTGGTTCATCATTCAAGGACCAGACCACACTCTGTTTGTTAATTGAATCAAAAATGTTAAGAGTGTGAAGAGCACTCATAGTTTTCTATCCAGTTCCATCTTTAAGATTTCCTACTGTTTTCCAGGTTTCAGTTGTACGAGTATGATGGTTACATCTTTCTGTGTGTTAACATCACATGTGTAAGGGTCTCTAGGGTTTAACATTGGACACTGCACAGAGGCACAGCCTGTGAGGATTTGAGTACCTAGGATGTTCTGAGCCAGCGAGTTGTGTGGACTAATGCAGAAGCTAAACATGTCATCCAAAAGACAGAACCATGGCCCAGAGGGTCACTTGCGTTAGCAAGGTTTGTCTGAAAAAGGGAAGTACATCACTGGCCAGTGGCATAACTGCCATGGTCGTAAGTGCGGCCTGACTCATCACTCCAGGGGCCCAGCCACCCGGTCAAAGCCTGCTGACACTACACATCCTCTGTCCAGCCTAACACACACACACACACACACATATACATCTATCTATCTATCTATCTATCTATCTATCTATCTATCTACATACATACATTCACTCCAACCAATTCAAAGGTACTAAGATATTTGAAAAACATGGCATTTGCAAATGAGATATGAGCTCTGTTAAAGCTGCCCATTGCTTCACTGACCTGTAATGTCCCTTGCACACTAGCACGCAAAAGGACCTTTTCCGACATCATATCGCATATGTGCAATGAAGTCAGTAGACTTCAAATGGTCCCCTACTGGAGTTGAAGAGATCTTCCAACAGAGTACCTGATAATTGAATGTATGTGCCCCAGCCCCCCAGAAGGCTCTTACTGCTGAGGATATCATGGGCAATATCCGTAGTAGTTTTGGAAGGTCTGCTAAGGATGTTATGGACAACATGGTTAGATAACATAACATACGTCTGTCATGTTACCTCTCTCTTGAGTGTCTTTGGATCTCTTTTTGCTCACGTCTCCTTCTAGTCACACATACTTTGCCAACATGTATTTGAGTCTCTTTTTTGGGTTCTTTGTGATGCAATATGTTCTGTGGTTAGGTTTCCGACTTTATAATTGGTCTTGTTTTCATATTTCAGTCTGGCCCTTCCTCTAGTCTTTTGCCCTTTTATCGAGTCCCTGTTTGAGCTTGGGTGCAAAACTTCTAGTTCCTGAGATCCCTGGTTTTGTATTCTGGACTTTGCTTGTTTTTGGCTTCTTCTGACCATTTGCTTGGAGACCAAAATGACTGAACTCAGCCTGACCCAACCTCAGACCTTATGACCATGTCTTTTCTCTGCTCTTCTGTACTATAACTTACACTTCTCCCTTTGACCATTAGTACTCACATAAGTCACAGAGCTTGACCTTCAGTTCAGAGCTATTTGTCAACCAACCTCCCTACCATCAACTGAGAGTCATACTAGGAATACTAGCCTTCCAGCTAAGTGAGGACAGCCTTCAGAACCTTGACAATCTCTGGACTTAATCTTGAAGCAGGAAAAACATCCTGAGACAATGCATGCAAAATTATTGACAATTCATATTTAGACTGGAACTGGAGATGAGGGCCCTGTTCACTAGAACTTCCCATCTAGAAGGAGAGAAAAAAGAAACACTAAACTATAACTTTGTAATATAAGTTTTTAAATGACCAATATTACAGAAGATGATGGATTATACCCAGTCTTAAATGACTACATTATACTGAAATTTGAATCTTCGGTGCCCTTTACTAGCCGATACGGTCCACTGAGTTTTTCACAATTTCACTTTTTAATTCACATATTCTACAATACTTCCAGCTGCGTACTTAACCCTTTGGATGCTACAGACATCTACAATGAATAGTTTAGCAAAATGTTGGAGATATCCGGCTTCCAAGGAATTATTACATATTTCACTTGACTCAGATGATGTACTGTGGACATCACAGTATCTCCTGCATTTCTTTTTTCTTTCCTACCCACAGTCTCATTGCTAAGAGTACAATATTTTGTTAACTAAAATATAACACATGTTTTTCATAACAAATTGATAAAGTATGCACAGTAAGTCTCATGTACTGTGGAAAAGTCGGTCAATTGTGGAGCAGACCAACTGCACTATATATTTATTTGTTCCCATGGCACCATTAGTTTGCTCCAGAATTGCACCAAAAAAAAAAAAAAAAAAAAATTTTATTATTAACGCTTTGAGTGCCAGAAGGGTATGCAACGCATTGCAAAGCAATGCATTGAGCACCCCTCTGGCACTCAAAAGAGTTAAAGGGATAGTAATGTTTCAAAATAAAAGGATCTCCAATTAATAATAATAAGTATTTTGGCCATGGAGAGTGTTATTTCAATACTGTCAGAGTTGTAGTTCAAGAGTAATTGAATGATAACGTATCCCCCTCCCACCCCTTTTACTGATGTAATACTGCTCACATCAGAACAGAAAGGTGGTGTCCATATGGATCACAGAGAGGGACAGTCTTCAATTATCATAAGGGAAAAACCTGAAAAACCTGTCAAGGAGGGCAGGGTTTTCATTGTTCTCACAGTAAGAAGAATGTCCCCTTCTGTGATCTGTCTGGTCTATGGACTGGATTCCACACCTGAGAAGAGATGGCTAACACTAGGTAAAAGGGGCGGGAGGGGAAACTTTGTCAATGAATTACTCTTGAACTATAACTCTGACAGTATTGAAACAACACTCTCCATGGCTCAAATACTATGAAGATTAATTGGAGCTGATTTTATTTTGAAAAGCAAAGTTTTTCCAGTGATTATACACATGTACACACTCACTCCAGGCCTTATCATGAAAGAAATTGGTGGAAGGCATACTGCAACAGAATGCAAGAGAGGCAAAAATGTAATCAGTGTTACCTAATTCAGTGATATATAACCTACAGTATGTTTGGGTGATTAGCACAGCAGTAGAAACATTGAACAAATGCTGCCCTTGTGAACAGGTCTGTACCCACTGAACAAAAATGTTTCAGAAGCTAGGCAACTCCATACACTGAGGCTGATGTGCTAAATAGAACTGAAGTAATTCTGGGGCAAACCAACTACATCACAGTGGACAACTAAACATCCCTATTTATTTAAATGGGGCTTTTAACACCTTGAATGCTAGAAAGAGATCTACAATGCACTGTAAAACCACTGGAGACCTCTCTAGTATTACAGGCTTAAAATTCCTATTTAAACCAGTGGAAAATGCGGGGACATTTTTATTTATCCCCCTTCGATGCAGTTGGTTTGCTCTAGAATTACAAGAATTCGTCTTGGTACATAAGCATCACAGTCTAGGAATGCCTAGAATAAAATAAGGCTGAAAAGCGCTTAACCCTTTGCGTGCCAGAGGGGTACTCAAGGCATTGCTTTGCAATATGTAACACGTAGAGCTTTATTAGCAATGATTTTCAATGTCAAAACCAAAATACAGCATATAGATATATTATTATTATTATTACTGGATTGTCCTTCATCAGCTGTAGGCTGAGTAGCCAGAGGGAGAGATGTTAAGATCTGCTTCAGCTGAGTAATACAATATTCCTCTTCAGCTGTGAAATTGATGAATAATTTGGAAATGGAATCAATATTAATTTTGATTATCACGTAGTGGAATCGTATGCCCTTCCCATTCTCATTTACAGCTGCGTACATTCACATCTCCTCCCTGTCACTGTATAAAATATTATACCATGCCATCAGTGATCGTAGTTTCAATACGATGATACCAAGGAAGCCTACAATGCATTGCAATGCAAGAAGTTTAGACCTCTTAAAGGGATAGTAATACTTAAAATGTAAAAAATTATATGTTGTAGGGTTTATCCCCCTAAGTAAAACAAGAGTACTCCCACTGCTGAAAGGTGTTTCATTCAAAAGTTATTAATTTTCAAAGATGAATTTTTTAGGTGCAATATCACAGTGGCCTGAAATTGTGCAGTGGCGCTGTTGCTACACGATCCTATGGACAGCTCTGGTCCCGGGACCATAAATCTCCATAGGATGGTGTAGCAACTGCGCCACTGTACAATTTCAGGCCACTGTGATATTGCATCTAAAAAATTCAACTTTGAAAATTAATAACTTTTGAATAAAACACCTCTCAGCAGTGGGAGTACTCTTGTTTTACTCAGGGGGATAAACCCTACAACATATTTTCTTTTACATTTTAAGTATTACTATCCCTTTAAGCATAACAAGGAGTTAAATACGCCAAAAAAAATGAATCAAGTATTCACTCAGAAATTAATGATCAAGGAACATGAGTGTATGGAATTAGTTTTACTTATTTGTCTTATGATGGACCTACAAAACTAAATTTAAAGTAATGTTTCACAAAAAAAGCAGCTCTGACTAATCTTCATGGTATTTGGGCCATGGAGAGTGTTATTTCAATACTATCAGAGCTGCAGTTCAAGAGTAATTGAATGATAAAGTATCCCCCTCCCGTCCCTTTTACTGATGTAACACTGCTCAACTAAGAGCAGCATGACTGTCTGGATGGATCGCAGAGAGGGACAATGTTCGGCGATCATAAGGAAAAACATAAAAAACCTGTCAAGGGGGCAGGGTTTTCCTTATGTTCACAGCAAGAAGATGTCCCTTGCTGTGATCTGTCTGGTCTTTGGACCATATTCCACATCTGATGGGAGGTGGCTTACACTAGGTAAAAGGGGCGGGAGCGGCATAATTTATCATTCAATTACTCTTGAACTACAACTCTGATAGTATTGAAATAACACTCTCCATGGCCCAAATACTACGGTGCTGCTTTTTTTGTGAAACATTACTATTGATTTGAAGCAATCAGATTGTTAATAAATTAAGATGTCATTATACTTTTCTTAACCCAGAGGGGTAGGATTAAAATAACCTACTAATAACCCCACACACATGTATCCTACTATTGTGAGAAAGTCCTAATAGAAACTGTTAATTTTGTCCTTGCTTTAAGAGAGAACAAGAATGATTGTCTGCAGGCAACAGTGAAGCATGGTGGAGGTTCCTTGCAAGATTGGGGCTTCATTTCTGCAAATGGAGTTGGGTAATTGGTCAGAATTAATGTTCTCCTCAGTACTAAGGAGTTCAGGAAGATACTTATCCATCATGCAATCCCATCAGGGAGGCATCTGATTGGCCCTAAATTTATCCTGCAGCATGACAACCCCAAATATATAGCCAAAGTCTTTAAGAACTATCTTCAGCATAAAGAAGAACAAGGGATCCTGGAAGTGATGGAATGGCACCCACAGAGCCCTGATCTCAACGTCATCAAGTCTGTTGGGATTACATGAAGAGAGAGAGAAGCAACTGAGCTAACTAAATCCACAGAAGAACTGTTGTTGGTTCTTCAAGACCCAGCAACTATCCTGCAGAGTTCTTTAAAAAAATGTGTACAAGTGTACCTAGAAGAATTAATGCTGTTTTGAAGGCAATAGGTGGTCACACCAAATATTGATTTTATTTTGATTTTTCTTCTGTTTCCTCACTATGAATTTTGTTAATTGATAAAAATTAACTATTAACATGTCTAATTTTGAAAGCATTTTTCCAAACCTGCCTACAACTTGTGCACATTACTGCTCAAAAAAATAAAGGGAACACTAAGATTACACATCCACTGCTCCAAAAAATAAAGGGAACACTAAGATTACACATCCTAGATCTGAATAAATGAACTGACAACAAAATCACACAAAAATTCTCAATGGAAATCAAATTTATCAACCCATGGAGGTCTGGATATGGAGTCACACTCAAAATCAAAATAGAAAACCACACTACAGGCTGATCCAACTGATGTAATGTCCTTAAAACAAGTCAAAATGAGGCTCAGTAGTGTGTGTGGCCTCCACGTGCCTGTATGACCTCCCTACAACGCCTGGGCATGCTCCTGATGAGGTTGTGGATGGTCTCCTGAGGGATGTCCTCCCAGACCTGGACTAAAGCATCCGCCAACTCCTGGACAGTCTGTGGTGCAACGTGGCGTTGGTGGATGGAGCGAGACATGATGTCCCAGATGTGCTCAATCTCAGTCTGGGGAACGGGCGGGCCAGTCCATAGCATCAATGCCTTCCTCTTGCAGGAACTGCTGACACACTCCAGCCACAGGAGGTCTAGCATTGTCTTGCATTAGGAGGAACCCAGGGCCAACCGCACCAGCATATGGTCTCACAAGGGGTCTGAGGATCTCATCTCGGTACCTAATGGCAGTCAGGCTACCTCTGGCAAGCACATGGAGGGCTGTGCGGCCCCCCAAAGAAATGCCACCCCACACCATTACTGACCCACCGCCAAACCGGTCATGCTGGAGGATGTTGCAGGCAGCAGAACGTTCTCCACGGCGTCTCCAGACTCAGTGTAAACCTGCTTTCTTCTGTGAAGAGCACAGGGCGCCAGTGGCGTATTTGCCAATCTTGGTGTTCTCTGGCAAATGCCAAACGTCCTGCACGGTGTTGGGCTGTAAGCACAACCCCCACCTGTGGACGTCAGGCCCTCATACCACCCTCATGGAGTCTGTTTCTGACCGTTTGAGTGGACACATGCACATTTGTGGCCTGCTGGAGGTCATTTTGCAGGGCTCTGGCAGTGCTCCTCCTTGCACAAAGGCGGAGATAGAGGTCCTGCTGCTGGGTTGTTGCCCTCCTACGGCCTCCTCCATGTCTCCTGATGTACTGGCCTGTCTCCTGGTAGTGCCTCCATGCTCTGGACACTCAGCTGACAGACACAGCAAACCTTCTTGCCACAGCTCGCATTGATGTGCCATCCTGGATGAGCTGCATTACCTGAGCCACTTGTGTGAGTTGTAGACTCCGTCTCATGTTACCTCTAGAGTGAAAGCACCGCCAGCATTCAAAAGTGACCAAAACATCAGCCAGGAAGCATAGGAACTGAGAAGTGGTCTGTGGTCACCACCTGCAGAACCACTCCTTTATTGGGGGTGTCTTGCTAATTGCCTATAATTTCCACCTGTTGTCTGTTCCATTTGCACAACAGCATGTGAAATTGATTGTCAGTCAGTGTTGCTTCCTGAGTGGAAAGTGTGATTTCACAGAAGTGTGATTGACTTCGAGTTACATTGTGTTGTTTAAGTGTTCCCTTTATTTTTTGGAGCAGTTTATATATATATATATATATATATATATATATATATATATATATATACAGTATATATATATATATATACACACACACACACACATGTGTCAGTAAAAATTTGTATAGATATCTATATTATGGGCCTTAAGATATACAGTTGATATGTGAACATTGGAATTCTGTCTCCTTAATTAAGAATTTGAGTCAATTTCAACCTTTCCAAACTCCAGGGGAACACAAAAGGAACATCAAAGGTTAAACAGGATGTTCTTCCTTAGTTCTTCCTTAGAGAAGTACTTTTGGCAGACTGTAGTACAGCATGGGAGGTGAACAGTACATCATGTGAGCGGTCCTGATTCTTAGAGGGAAGACCTGTCCTTGAGAGTCTTGATGTGAGCCCAGCCGAGAAGCAGACCAGAAACCACCTAAGATCAGTGCTGGAGGATGTGAGGAGACAATTATCACCATAATAGTTACTGGTATCACATATCACTTATTTTTTTCCATTTCTGTAACTCACAAGATTGTTTTATTCATGCACCCTCCATCTAAATTGTAAGAGTATTTTGAATTTGTACATAGTATAATCATTTTTATTCTTATCACTTTTTTATTTTTTTAGTCACATCTACCCAAAATAATAATTCTATCCTTGATAAGAGCTGTTATACAATTCACTACACCTAGTTGCCTTGACAGCTTACATCACAGAGTCACTCAGTTAGACAGTAAAGGTAGAATGTTAACTCTACTTGTCTCCTGCATTTTCTCTATCTGACATGGCACCACTGTTTTCCCAGGTAATACATAGTCATGTGCTAGTGTTACCTAAGGTAAACATTGGTGAGTGACTGGGGAGTAAAACAGCATTGAAATAGTTAAATAAGGCTGATTATATATACAACTACAATGTAATAGCAGAGGCATTATGCAGCCCTGCTCAGTTTTAATTACTCTTTTAACTCACAGATGCCCACCTTAGATTGGAACACCGGTCTCTGCCTGGACATAGAGGGAAGGAATCCCTCAAAACAACCAAAACATTCCCACATTGCCTCCTGTTTAGCATATGTGACTCAATGCAGGGAAATATAGGCTTTGTACTTGGAAGTGACAGGCCTCCCTTGCGCCTACAAGTTTTTTTTTTGTGAAAGTATTTTACCGGGAAGAATACATTGAGCGTGCCTCTAATTTTCTCTAATTTTCAAGTATGTCCTGGACTCATTTTATTTACCTCAGACTGGTGGAAGGCTGAGCTGACCATTCCAGGACTAGAACTTGCGACCTTGCACAGATTCTACAGCTGGTGCATTAACCCCTTAAGGACCAGCAGTCCCGGGATGTGTGGTCCTTTAAGGGCCAAATAGAAAACTTTGATCTGATCACGTGTGCTGGCATGCCAACTGATAGAGATCGCTCCGGTCTTCAGTCCTGCAGGAGCGCTGTGAGTAAAACGTACGTGACGTGCCAGGACCGTCACTGGTCCTTAATGTAAAAATAGCAGTGACGGTTCTGGCACGTCACTGGACATTAAGGGGTTAACCAACTGAGTGAATGGTATTTTGTACCGAAATACACTTAGCATTGCAATCGGACATGGGCCCATCATGTTTTTTAAAACACTAAAAGGAATGCAAGAGACCTCTTGTAATAAATCCCCACATCTCAATGTGGGCAGAAAATCCTATTAACCATTAGAAACCAATCCTGGTTGGGCTGGGTCATCAAAACTATTCATTAATTAGTATTGGGTTTAACTCTTTAGAAGTGTGCAAAGCATTGATTTGCACTGCATTGTACCCCACTCTGACACTCAAAGGGTTAATGCCAGCGAAGGTGGATATAATCGGGGTCCTAAACCACTTCCACTGTAGTCTTTGGAACTAAAAAAAGACTTCATTCTGTGGCCATCCGCTACTAATAAAAGATTCCGTTTCATAAACTAGTTTACCATACCAGGGAACCTTCTTTTCTGAATCCTCCAGAGTTCCATTAAGGTCTGCGGTGGGCTTGTCCAAATGAGGTGAATTGTGTCATAAAGTAGGTGGGGCTTGATTGGAGTAGGAGGGACTGGGAGAAGAGGTTGCCCTTAAAGGGATAGTAATACCTAAAATGTAAAAAAAAATATGTTGTAGGGTTTATCCCCCTGAGTAAAACAAGAGTACTCCCACTGCTGAGAGATATTTCATTCAAAAGTTATTAATTTTCAAAGTTGAATTTTTTAGGTGCAATATCACAGTGGCCTGAAATTGTACAGTGGCGCTGTTGCTACACCATCCTATGGAGATTTATGGTCCTGAGACCAGAGCTGTCCATAGGATCGTGTAGCAACAGCGCCACTCTACAATTTCAGGCCACTGTGATATTGCACCTAAACAATTCAACTTTGAAAATTAATAACTTTTGAATGAAACATCTTTCAGCAGTGGGAGTACCCTTGTTTTACTCAGGGGGATAAACCCTACAACATATTTTTTTTTACATTTTAGGTATTACTATCCCTTTAAGGTTGCCCTTAAAGTGGGCAGAGAATGGCAAGAGCAGGGCAGAGAGTGAGCAGAACTGGCAGTGAAGTTACAAGGGGACTCACTGAACCCTGAGATTCAGCCTCTGTCCCCAGAGATCTGATAATTTATAGAAATACTAGTTGAACAGCCCGTTACACGGGCCACAGTGCCTTTGGCAGCCGGTCGCGGGGCAGTCACGCACGGCAGAGACTGCCCGCGCCACTGCTGATACAGAGCTGGACGCTCCTTCGGAGCGCCCAGCTCTGTATCAGCCGCGGCGCGGGCAGTCTGTACTGCGCATGACTGCCGCTCACGCAGCAGTGTCTACTGCGCATGTCGGGCGTTACACACAACTTAGCAAATTATTATATAGGATAATATAAGAGTCTCTGGGTCAGATCCTTAGAGTTCCTAGGTTTGCCATTCTAGATGTTATTAGTGGCCATTTAAAAGTTCTGCCTAAATTAGATAAGTACATCTTATTGTTAGAAATTGTTAGTGTTCCCTTTAAATATTAAAAGAAAAATGTGCATATTTTATTTTATGCTGTGGAGCAGTTTTATTACTAAAGCGCAGCTGGGAATACTTTTAGGCCATCTTTGACAGTTTTAGCATGAGTTTTGCCTTGGAAAATGTAATTAATTTGTATACTACAATATAAAACACATGATGATTATGGTTTCACTAATATTTAACCCTTTGAGTGCCAGAGAGGTATGCAATGCTTTGAGAAGCAATGCGTTGAGTACCCCTCTAGCATTCAAAGGGTTAATTAATTTACAGAAATGTTATAATTTTTTAAAAACATGTAATTTGTTTTGACACATTGAATGCCTTAGATGCGTGCAACACATTGCTCCTCGACATGTTGCCTTCCTCCCTGGTGCAAAGGGTTAAGATATTTTTGGAATCAACACCCATGCTATCTGTGGAGTTCTGAAATATTATTCAGCAACAAAATATAAATACTTATGGACTTATGTTCCAAAAACATTTTGAATAATTTTAAGGCAAATCAAATGCACAATAAACAAATTCCCAATAATATAAAAAGGGGTTTTAACCCATTGCATACTAGAAAACTCTGCGATGGAAACCTCCTTAGCATTCAAGGTTTTAAAGGGATAGTAATATTTCATAATAAAAGCAGCTCCAATTAATCTTCATAGTATTTGGGCCATGGAGAGTGTTATTTCACTGCTATCAGAGTTGAATGATAAAGTATCCCCCTCCCTCCTCTTTAACCTAGTGTAAGCTGCCTCCCCTCATATGTGGAATCTGGTCTCTTGATCACAGCAAGGGTCAATCTTCCTACTGTGAGAACAATGAAAGTCCTGCCCCCCTTGACAGGTTTTTCCTTATGCTCACTGAAGATTGTCCCTCTCTGTGATCCATCTGGACAGTCTTGCTGCTCTGAGGTGAGCAGTGTTACATCAGTAAAAGGGGTGGGAGGGGGATACTTTATCATTCATTTACTCTTGAACTACAACTCTGACAGTACTGAAATAACACTCTCCATGGCCCAAATACTATGAAGATTAATTGGAGCTGCTTTTATTTTGAAACATTACTATCTCTTTAAAACCCCATTTAAACCAATGGGAATTGTAGAAATTTAGTTTATCCCAGAATTTCTCTAATTGGTTTATCCCAGAATGACTCAACTTTCTTTTGAGCAAAAGATCCTTAACTCTTTGAGTGCCGGAGAGGTATCTGCATTGCTGACACTCAAAAGGATTAAATGTAATCAGAGCTTAGTGCATTATTAGTGCACTGTGCAACCAAATTGCACCATTATTAATATGGTGATTGATTAGCACCATTACATGCAACAAGCTGGCAACAAGACGTGAGGCTTTAAACATGAGACCTGGGCGTCAGCCCTCTAAAACAGTGCCTACAAACACCCTTGAACATAATTATTAATGTTTTCTTTTGCAGCAAATTCTTCTCTGTACTCAAGGTAGTTCAATGCTATGTCAAAGTTCATTGACACGTTCTCTGTAGTCGGTATGATGATTGTTTTATATTAGTCATTGACTCAGCCTGCATTGATCCTTGAAAATGTATCGCACAAATCATTTTGCACTAAACTGC
Source organism: Rhinophrynus dorsalis (assembly GCA_037306005.1). Classification (NCBI taxonomy): domain Eukaryota; kingdom Metazoa; phylum Chordata; class Amphibia; order Anura; family Rhinophrynidae; genus Rhinophrynus; species Rhinophrynus dorsalis. Next base: position 41,644,188 of record CM074718.1, read on the forward strand.
TGAATCAATGAAGAAATCTCCCGGAAAATTTATATTAAAAGTCGCTGTTTGCTTAAATGAGTTTCCTGTGCCTCATATTGAATATTCTGCTGATGTATTGAATGAGTTTAAATTTGAACATTGCAGACCTATTAAAGAATGAATTCTTAAATCAACTTGTGCCATTTATGATTGAAATGAGATTTTCTCTGCAGTAGGCAAGCTGCTGTATAAATCACTTGTGCATTTTATACTGTACAATAAACAAGATATAACTCTTTTAAATACACAACAGGTGCCTTAAATCTTTTGATGCATTTTGTGTTTATCTGATGTGTATTTTAGAGTATTACACCATATAACTATCCTGAGCCCAGAATTGAATATAGATTTTAGAGAATTAAATGTCTAAGCACCATTTTGTGGAGTGTTCATATGACTGAAAAATGATCTTCCAAGCAAAATTATAGTTAGAAAATATTTCTACTAAATCATTTGTATCGAAACACTGACTTTACCAACTTACTGCTGGGAACAGACATTTTTTTTTACCAGTTAGCTTGGCTTAGGGTCACAGGAGATGATCGTATTGAACCTCTTGTCTTGGGCATGCGGTAATGATCCAAGTAAGACACACAGACCATAATATGGATGTAAAACAGGCCACAGCTTTATTGAATTAACAACTTCCATATAACAAACAGCTTATGAACCCTTGCCAAGAATCTGGGACATAATCCTATGTCCCCACCCCTACTGAGCGTAAAACTCAGCCCCTTTTAAACTCCACCCCACCACACCCCATTAGCTGGTGTGTGCAGCTCAATGGGGGGTGAAGACCAGAACCCGCAACCATGGTCCGGGTGTTTACCTAGGCCGCTGGCCTAACATCTTCCTGTTACCATATATATATACCAAACAATTGTTTACCATTGTACCCCTTGGCAAGGGCCCAAAGCGCCAACAGCTGTGACAAGAACCAAACCCCCACAGGTGCTTTTACGACCTGAACAGTGAGGAACCCCCACCCAAAAGCCCCAGACAAATAGGGAGGGAGGGCGGGAAGATTTCCACTGGATCCAGAAGAGGAAGTGACTGGTAAGACAAGCATATTTATAGCTGTCCCTCCCATTCCCTCCCCTCAACTTCTTTTCCCCAACCAATAACAAGGGGCCTTACTTAGACCCCTCAGCCCAGACATGATTCCCCTTCTCAATTTCTTGTGGGGAATTCTTGAATGATAAGCACGTCTCCAATGCATTAGATAGGGGTTAATTAACACCTGGGGTGCTAGATATGTCTCCCCTGTTTGTTTTGGGGAGTTTTGGCAGGAATGTTCATAGAACATTTTCAGTTTGCTGCTCTCCCCATGGAAATTCTTGTGCATATAAAATGCATAAAATCCCTGCCTTTTCTCTACTATCTCAGCACTATTATGTTGAGATAACTTGCCTTTTACACCCAAAACCCAACCAAATCTGCGCTCCTCTACATACGCTATCCAAGTATGAACCCTGTGTAAAGCATATTGTATACCACTTTAACAGAATTGGGGTCTCTGTTGCATAGTTTGGCCAAAGTATGTTTAAGCCCACCTGTCACATCAAGGCCCCCAATACAAGGCGAGTACCTAACTTCACACAATCATCCTATCTAGATTAAAAACACCCCTGACCAAGTATTTCTTATAGTCTGAGATTTATTGTACATAACGTTTGGGAATATTTTTAAAAACATTTAAAAAACAACTTTATGTTAGGACTCACCTTCAGTGACCCATAGAGAGTGAACAGCAGGCCAAGAAGACTGGAGCTCCATTAGTCCTCTTTATAACACTTGGATAGCTTATATAGAGGAGAGCAGACTTGGTTGGGTTTTGGGTCTCTGTTTAGGCTTTGGCCTAATCTTGGGGAGCTTCGAGAGTTCCCTCATTTCTTGCTGCTATCTGTATTTATTCACTTGGCTACTCAACTTATATCTGAAGATTAAATGTATAAATTAATGTGAATTAGAGCTGTGAATTTTGTTTCTTCTGTACTTGCCTTTTACACCTTTGCTTTCTATGGCCATGATCATTTCTGCATAAGTATAAGAAAAGTATAGCGGCCCAAGCTCCTTAAAATCACATCTTATTTCCACAGTGTCTCCAAATACACAGACAATGAAGCAATCCTCTTTCCTTCTTCTTGCTGTTAAGGCAAACTTGTATGCAATGTGTGCAACCTAGGGTTTCTCCTTCATCCTTTAGACATCAACATGAAATACAAGAAGGATAGGTGCACTGACACTTTTAAATAATTGCAGTACCTTGCAGAGAATAAAATCAATAATGACCTTTATTTAATACAAAAATAAAAATGACCAAGTGTACCTTTTATTCATGTGCGAACAGCCGGAGAATAGCCAGTTTGTACCATTTGATTTGATGCCTGGATGTTTAGATCAACATGTTTCGCGCCACTCTGCACTTAATCATGATTGGTGTAAAGATCCAAAATACACTTTACTAACAATTTGAACTGTGTTGCAACCAATTGAATGCCCTTGACAGGCAGATTGATCTTGATCCGCATGTGACCATAGGACAGAGATCAGACCAGGTCAACTACAAAGTAGAAGCGCAGTCAGACCATGCGGATCAAGACAAATCTGCTTATGAAGGGCATACGATTTGCAACACAGTTCAAATTGTTAGTAAAGTGTATGTTGGATCTTTTCACCGATCATGGTTAAGCACAGAGTGGCGAGGAACATGTTGATCTAAACATAACCAGGCATCAAATCAAATGGTACAAACTGGCTATTCTCCGGCTGTTTGTACATGAATAAAAGGTACACTTGGTCATTTTTATTTTTGTATTAAATAAGGGTCATTATTGATTTTATTCTCTGCAAGGTACTGCAATTATTTAAAAGTGTCAGTGCACCTATCCTTCTTGTATTTCATGATCATTTCTGCCCCAGTACTATAAACACCCCAAATTTCCCACCATGCCAGGTGTAGTTCAGTAACTCGAGTGAAGTAAGCAGAGAGGGGACTGAGAGAACCAGACACAGATTAAGACTCCATGTGGCACTAGGCAAGGTATCAGTTAGGGGCCCCACATCTCTTTATCTGGTGTATCTGAGGGATGCTAGGTACTGGCATTATGTCTCTAATGAAAGTGGGATCAGCTGGATAAATCTGGGGTGAGATTCACTAAGCGTTGAAAAAGAGGGGATAACGTGGAGATGACTTCTCCAGTTTATCAGTTCTCCAGTTCCTATGTTATTCTATGGAGCCTATTCACTAAGATCTCCAAAGTGGAAAAAATCCTAGTGCATAGGCTCCTTAAAATAACATAGTAATTGGAAAAGTGATAACACTGGAGAAGTCATCTCTGCTTTATCACCTCTTTATGACACCTTAGTGAATCTCCCCCTGGTCTCTCAACAAAAGGGACATCTGACACAAGGGGGTGATGCACTAAGGCATGATAAAGAGGTGACTTCTCCAGTGATGTCACTTCTCCAGCACCTTTGTTATTCTATACAGTCTATGCTATAAAGGAGAAATCTTAGTGTATTGGCTTCATAGAATAACATAGGAACTGGAGAAGTGATATCTCTGGAGAAGCCATCCACTTTATCACCTCTTATCACCCTTTAGTGCATCTCCCCCAAGACTTAGTGACAACAACAGCAGGGCCTCTGTCTGTGAACCATCATTTGCAGCCAGGGCCCCCAAATTGCCACGGGCCCTAGGCAGTAGCCTAGGTTGCTATAATGGATGATCCAGCTCTGGAGAGAGCTATCATTTTTTTTAAATAGTTTAATGTAGTCTGTGTTGCTGCTATTACTTCCTACACTGTGCAGTATGTATAGAAATTAGCAAAAGATGTTGGAAGACTTCTGATGCTGATGTGGAGGAATAAATCCTCTAGCTGTAGCACAAGAATCAGTGGGGCTAAGATCCCATCTGCAACATCAAAAGATTGTGCTGCCACCCTTATCATTCCACACCACATAACCTGGGCCCTGGGGTTTGATTTTAAATAGAGGAACATTTGCAGCTACCTCAGCCACCTACACCGATGTTCCACTCAACATCATCACCAGTGATGATACTAGGTGCACCAGTTCCATTTATGTCATAGTCCTTCATCACTAGTACCACCAAAAGGAAGAGAGGAGGAAGACTCTTGTGGTGGCACTCCTCCTGCTGAGGGTGACTGATGTGGAGTGATGTTTGTTCCATCTAACAATAATATGATGTATGTCTCTGTCTCTAGTATCTGTCTCTGTCACCTAACAGTCCAAAGTTTTTGTTCTACCTGTCCCTGTCTGTCACAAAGAAATCACATCCACCTCCGTGCAACCACAAGCAACTCCAGCTTCCCTCTAGGCCTGTCTGCCACTACACATAGCTAGTAGACTTGTGCACGGGCAAAATTTTCGGTAAAATTCGAATTCGGACTAATTTTTTTTTTCTAATTCGGATGATCCTAATTTCGGACCGGGCCTATTCGATTCGGACGAAATTCTGATCCATTCCGAATTATTTGGCCGAATTTAACATGGGTTAAATTATAGCAGTGTGCCTCCGTGCACGCTGCTATCATTATTTGCAGACAGGGTGTGCATTTAGAAAAAGATCCATCCCAAAAACGGACATTGTCGTACATTGCCAGTCTGTGAATGTCACCTCTACTCCAGCATGGGATGCCAGTCACAATGCAAACGTCGAACATCGAGAACCCATGCCTGTCATTCAATTTAGCATATGTTCGAACATCGAAACCCCATGCCTGTCCTTCAATATAGCATATGTTCGAACATCGAAACCTCATGCCTGTCATTCAATTTAGCATATGCTCGACAAATAAAAACCCATGCCTGTCACATCCTACTCAACATAAGTGGTCGACTCGAACATGGACAAACTACATGTCACATTCTATGTTAGTACATGGGTAAAGATTAAGGTTTCATTTTCTGGTACCAGCCTCCTACCCTACTGTCCCTCTTTAGTACCCAAATTCCTCTCTCTCGTTTTCCTATCCTGATTTCCCCTCATATCAGATAAGTCTATGTGTATATACATTGTAGTGTTTCATACTACATCAAGAATAAACATCAATGATTGTAATGTGATAGATGTAATGTGTTAAAAAGAAAAATGGAGACATTCTGTTGTGAACAAACTGCAACACAGGAGAGAAATAAAAAAAAATGCTTGACATCTATACTGAAGAAGGGTCCACAGCATTGTCTTAGTATAGCAATATCACCGTTTTCCGTGAGTGTGCAATACAGGGCTCTACGGTAATTGCTGGGCATTTCCCAATGTCATAATCAGGGGATGATGGGAGTTGTATTCTAACTACTGTTAGGAAACACATAAGTGATGCACATTCATCTCCCACCTAGAAATTATTTACACACGAGGCAGCTCCCCCAAGTAATACCTAGCCCCTTTCCAAGTGAAAGGACTTCCAGAAAGGCTTCAGATCTCTTAGTGACTCACCTGTTATTGCCAGTCAGTGGGACCCGGAGAGTAGGAGGGGGTGATGCTATGGCTGCACGGCACGGTGCTCTTAGTTGGTCACTTGTCGCAATGTTGAAGCCAGCACCTTCTGGGTGGAGACACCTCACAGCAATCCTGTTCAGGACACATCATGCACTGTTGTGCACTCATACTAGGGATCCCAAATGTTTAGACTCATTTTGTACAGGGGGCACCCTCCTGTATTTGTAAAACCTCTCTAGCAAATCTGGGATGGTAGACCTATTTACTCAAGTCTTGACTTTGGTGGGCGATAAACAATACAAAATAGGCATAATGTTTCACTATCACATAATTCACATCACTGAAGCAGCCAGCAGGCATCGCTACTGAGTGAGCATAGGGCTGCCCGGCTGCTGACAGTCACACTGATGGGACACCCTGCAACACAGAAATGGCGGAAGAGCACAAAATAAACATGCTATGGGATGGCAAATTGCCGCCTCTGTCAAAGTGCCGCCTGGGTCCATGGACCCACTGGGACCCATGTAAGGGCCGGCCCTGTATTCGAACAAATACCTAATATTTTTTTCTATTTTGCACAGGAACAAATATTACTTGCTCTTGCAGTGGCAATAACTGGAACTAATGCTGGCTGCCTACCTATGCCTAGCCTAATGCTACCTGCCTGCCTACACAACAACTGCACACTCTCTAATCTCTTCTCTCTCTGAGCTCCAACAACGCAATGAGGAAATGCAGGCTGTCTGTCTGTGTGACTGTGTCATTAGTCCAACCCCCATCATGAAACGAGGAAGGCTATTCGAATACAGACAAAAGAGGGAAATAGTGCATGAAACGGAGAATGGAATTGGACTAGAGACATGGAGGGAAAATTATGGAGGGAAAGTAATTGAGCGCGCACAGGAAGTACAAAAAAGTCCTGGTCAAAAGTAGTCAAAACTTTTGGAAATGTGTCGATTGCCGAAACTTCCGAAACTTTCGACGAATTTCGGTCCTGGGCTGTTCGGAGTTGGATCATTTTTTCCAAATGACCCTTGAGTTTCGGATTGGCCGAATGTCTCCGAATGACCCCATTTTCGACGAAATCCGAATGTCTCCGAATGAATTCGCACATGACTAATAGCTAGTGTGAACATTTCAGCAGCAGCTTTCTGTCTCTTCAACCTTAATTGCAGTCTTAAAGGGATAGTAACAGTTCGTTTTAACTTTATTTTATTTTGTAGGCATTAAAAAAACATGAAGAATGATATAAGTCTTATCTCTCAAACCATTATGGTTTAAGAGATATTCACAAGCAAAGTGTCCCCCTCCCGCCCCTTTTACTAATGTAACACTTTTCAGCCAGGGCAGAAGGGAGCTGCCCAGGTAGACTGCAGAGAGGGACAATCTTCAATTAAGATAATGGAAAAACCTGAAAAGCTTGTCAAGGGGGGCAGGGATTTCATTGTTTTCATAGGAATAAGAGTGTCCCCTTATGTTATCTGTCCAGTCTATGGACTGCATTCCACATCTGAGAAGAGATTGTTTACAGTAGGTAAAAGGGGCGGGAGGGGGAAACTTTGCTTGTGAATATCTCATAAACCATAAAGGTTTGAGAGATAAGACTTATATCATTCTTCTTGTTTTTTTAATGCCTACAAAATAAAATAAAGTTAAAACGAAGTATTACTATCCCTTTAATTTTTATAGAACAGTACAGGATTACTGGATTACAGGAATGTGACACCCCTTTTAAAATGTTTCAATAAAGATTTGACATGATCTGTTGTATGCATAACTGTTTCTCCGATTATCCGGTTAGTTGTTTTTTCCGGCTTTTTGGGAGACTTTTTTTGCAGGTTATACATCATTTGATTGTGTCCCATACGGATATAGACTTTTGCTCCACCATTGAGAAGCGCAGTCAATCTTCCATTGTAAGTGGTGTGTTTCTTTTTTTCAAATTAATTGGTGCGTGAATCCTTGGTAATATATTATGTAGTGATCGTTTTGCATCATTCCTTTGGATTATTGCCACATATAAGGGATTTGACGTGTTCCCGGTGGTGAAGTAGATACTTTTTTAAGAACATTTGAAACAATTTGTTTAAGTCTTAACTTTGATATATATTTGATACTGGTCTTATTTGATTTTTACGTGGGTGTTGGCTAGGTTTGATATACTACAGTGCCGATCATCCACGTAATAACTTCTATTGAGACATATTTTATATTCATATATATATTGTTTTGGTCCATCTTTTTCTCTCCGATTTAGATGATTCCTATATTTTTCTAGGGCGCAGAAATACTTCTAAAACACATAGAGTGGTGGTGTTAGTTTGTATTTTTTACTAACCTTTGTTTTTAATAGTTTTTAGGGTTGGGTTTTCAATTTTTTCACTCTGGTGATAGCGCATTTAGGATTTTATTTTTTATATATATATATATATATATATATATATATATATATATATATATAATCAAAAAGTGTACTCAGCCTAGGATATTCCAAGCGTCGTAACGGAACAGCACTCAAGATGAAATAGAAAGTGAATTTATCAATTTATTGCATCCATTTAGCCAAACGTTTTCGGTCCACACAGGACCTTCCTCAGGGCAAAAGTTTGATACCGCAAAACACCCCACATATATATAGAGACTATAATCAAACAATAAAAGACGTGTAAAACCCCTTACCCCATGATCCTCGTGATCTCAATTGCGCCAAACGAACTGCGGTCGCAAGCGGGACCCGAGGTGCAGTGACGCAAGCAGGACGTAGCGGGTTGCCAAGCAACCACAAGAAAAAAATTGTAAACAAAACATTACAGCCACGAAACCCACCGCTCGTTTCACTTGCTGGCTGAGAGCAAGTGAAACTGTATCCAACCCAGATGGCCATCGGAGAACGAGTGACACCAAACAGAGGTGTCACTAATGTGCCCAGTATAGCTCACGGAGTGTCAAGTAACAATCTAAGGAGATGATGGTTAATAAACAACTTCTACTCTTGTCTACCAATAAAGACCTTAGTTTGTGAAGGCATACAAATTACATATGCCAAATATACCGTTCATAACACTGTCACTGTACATTAGTATATATGTTTATACGTGGCAGATCCCAGGAGACATACTTCCAAATCATATGTTGTATATTCCATAGATAATCCCACAGGGACTGAAAAGCGGGCCATGCAGAAAACCTCGTCCTCTTTTTTCATATGTCTCTTCACCTCTGTCATTTTATAATTTGCAGTATAGCACAAACAATAGGGATAATATATATCCATTCCCATTTCCTCCAGAAGTGATACATGAAGGGTTATTAGGTACTACTCACTGTGGAGCTCTGACTTGAAATATGCTGACCACATTAAATTTTTTAAGCGGTACATCGATGATATTTTCCTACTCTGGGATGGTGGTGTGGATTTGATACATGAGTTTGTGGATTGCTTAAACAATGTACCCTCTACTATCAAATTCACTATGGAATGTAGCCATTTGCATATCAATTTCTTGGACATGACTATATATAGAAGTGGGCACAGACTTCAGACTTGTATCTATTTATCAAAAACCTAGTGACCGAAACACTTTACTCCACGCAGACAGTCATCACCCAGCACCTTTGAAGAGAGGGTTACCTTTCTCGCAGATGCTCAGGGTTGTAAGGACTACATCTGATGTGGAGATTCAAAAAACATCTTTAGAAACAATGAAAGAGAAATTTCTAGAAAGAGGATATCCTTATACAGAAGTACAAGAAGCTGTCAACAGGGTTTCTCAACTCAATAGAAATGATTTACTGTCTTCGGCGTCTAGTAATTCACAGAAACTTGAAAGGTTTTGTATTCAGACACAATATACCACCGCTTCACCAGCCTTGAAGAGAGTTTTTCACAACAATTGGCATATTTTACAAGGTGATAGCAAGATCGGTCATCTGTTTAAAAATCCACCCCTTTTGTGCTATTGTAGGGGAAGAAATTTAGCAGACTGGCTTATGAGAAATGATCCGGTTTCAAAATATGAGAGCTGTACTCATTGGCTTAAGCGTCCCACTGTAGTCTTTAAGTGTAAAGGATGTTCCAACTGCCAATATATTATAACAGGAAAGCACTATAAACATCCAAAAACTGGCAAACTGGTTTATGTTGAAGATTATATGAATTGTGAAAGTAGATTCGTGATTTATATGATTGTATGCCCATGTGGATTACATTATATTGGTAAAACTATCACGATGCTCAAGGAACGTATTAACAATCACAGATCTGTGATCAAAAAGACTCTAGAGGGCACTTTAGATATTAAAGAGAAATCCAATCAACCAGTGGCTAGACATTTTGAACTTGTGGGACATTCACTCAATGACTTTCGATTCATGCCTATCAAACAGGTGAAAAAAACCCCCAGAGGCGGGGATAGACATAAACTCCTACTACAGTGGGAAGCCAGGCTGATATATGAATATGGCAGCCTGGCGCCCCATGGATTGAATCATGAATTCCAATTATCTTGTTTTTTGTAATTGCTACACTTGGCTTTCTGTACCTTTTTTATTTTACCCATTCGGAGAACATTGTGCCATGGTACTGCCGTGGACTGCCATGTTGTCTTTTTATGGCATCCATTTACCTTATGATGTAGGTCCCTCACCCGACACTTCAGTTGAGCCAATATGTTCAAATATATGTTGTTTATTACGGCGGCATGGATCCCCAGATGTGATCTCTTTGTTTAAAAAGGATGGTCCCAGAAGATTGGACTGATATTGGCACTCAATATTTCTTCACCAAATGGATTACATCTATGAAACATTGTTTAAATCTTGGGGTAATGCTAATTGGCCCTCACAGGTGGTAAATTCCACTGTGAGTAGTACCCGTTACCCCCGACAACATATACCACTTTAGTGTAGAGTGGTTTCTTAACTGTGGTGGAATATTATGCAATCTCGCCGAAACTTTACAATGATCTACAGTTCACTAAGTTGGGTTATGAATATATGGTCCTCACTTGTGGAGAGCTCCACAGTGAGTAGTACCTAATAACCCTTCATGTATCACTTCTGGAGGAAATGGGAATGGATATATATTATCCCTATTGTTTGTGCTATACTGCAAATTATAAAATGACAGAGGTGAAGAGACATATGAAAAAGGAGGACGAGGTTTTCTGCATGGCCCGCTTTTTGTGGGATTATCTATGGAATATACAACATATGATTTGGAAGTATGTCTCCTGGGATCTGCCACGTATAAACATGTATACTAATGTACAGTGACAGTGTTATGAACGGTATATTTGGCATATGTAACTTGTATGCCTTCACAAACTAAGGTCTTTATTGGTAGACAAGAGTAGAAGTTGTTTATTAACCATCATCTCCTTAGATTGGAATATCCTAGGCTGAGTCCACTTTTTGATTACCTTATCTTTAGGGGACGTGCACCAAAGTATATTTGGTTATAAGCTTTTGTGAGTGCAGCTGTTCTATATATATTTATATATATATATATATATATATATATATATATATATATATATATATATATATCCCTTTTAACCCCTTAGTGACAGCCACGTTCGTACGCGGCTGTCACCTTAACGCCCGACTAACATTTTTTTTTTTTCAAACAAGTCCGAAGTCTCCGAGCGGCGTGCAGCCGCACGGAGACCCGGACTTCCGTGATTTACCAGGTACGTCCTCTGTCACTAAGTGACAGTTTCTGCGGGATGTACCTGGTAAGTCATCCGTCGTTAAGGGGTTAAAATATGCCTGCTGGAAAGTAAGGGAAACTTGACAGTAGTGTGGAGAAATTCAGTCTTCCCACTGATTTCAATGCAATGAATTAGGTGAAACTCCCCCAGAAAAACAGCACGTTTCATGAAAATTTGGGCTCTGTGAAAAATATAATTTTTCTCTTGTTTAACTTTTGAGGTGAAATCTTTCACCCATCCCTACTCATAATGCAGACCTTCCTCAGGTCAGTTTTGAGCTGTACTATATTTTGCATATAAAAAATCTAAGCAATGACCAGTGGGACTCGCCTTGCTTTGGAAAATTGTCTAGATTTCACAACGTCCCATTTAAATCAACTGGAAAGTGGTGAATTTTTAAGTTGGCCTCTATGGAACAATTGTTCTTATCAAATCAGCCTCTTGAACTTTGGTGAGTCAGTTCTCATCTCTAACTGAGAGACTTTTTAGACACTAAATCCTGCTAAAAAGATAAGATTATATGTATTTAGTATTTTGAGCTGCAAATAGGCCACGATCCTAGTGGCCGAACATCACTTTCTGAGATATATTAAGTGCTGGAATGAAACCAGTGAAATCATTTACTGTTATTATTATTCTTTATTTATATAGCGCCAACTAATTCTGCAGTGCTGTACAATTGGGAATAGACATACAGCGGTATTAAAGGGATAGTAATACTTGCAAATTACTAATCCCCATATTGTAGCTTTGTTAAAAAGAAACTTATTGCTCCCAGTGTCATCTCTGAAACCCTTATGGTTTGAGAGATGATAGCGCTCAAAGTTCCCCCCTCCCTCCCCCTTCCCTGACTGAACGCTGAACTCTGACTGCAGGGGAAGCTGTCATACGATGGTCTTATGTGAATCAGGCGGCTCTGCAGCTGAGCAGAGATCGCGTTTATAAAAAAGAATTCTTTCACTGAAACAGTCTTCTACATGTGCTTGGTTTGCAATCACATGTAGAAGACTGTTTAAGTGAAAGATTTCCTTTTTATAAACGCGATCTCGGCTCAGCTGCAGAGCCGCCTGATGCAAGTAATACCGGATATCCCTGCAGTCAGCATTCAGTCAGGGAAGGGGGAGGGAGGGGGAAACTTTGAGCGCTATCATCTCTCAAACCATAAGGGTTTGAGAGATGACACTGGGGGCAATAAGTTTCTTTTTAACAAAGCTACAATATGGGGATTAGTAATTTGCAAGTATTACTATTCCTTTAAATAGTACAGTCAAATGTGGAGAACAGAAGGATTAGAGGGCCCTTCTCGTGAGAGCTTACGTGGTAAAAGGATGCACCTCTTTATAGTGGAAGAAGCTCACTAAGGACTTTATACAGAAAGCAAAAGACAAATAATTCTGCAGAAATCCAACTAAAAATTCCTCAAATTACTATTGATTGAGAGTGGAAATTTCTCTTTGTAACAAATGGGAGATTTTGAAAGAGCTTTCAAAAATACCTATATTTATCTTGGTCATTTGTTTTAGTTAAAACTATTGTTTCTGAAATTCTTAACTTTATTTATTTTGTCAGTAAGTACAAATCCTTCAGGAATGAGAGGCACTGCCACACTGCTCCCAATCCCTTCCTTCCAAGAGATACTAGCTCACTTGCATATACTGACAAATAAAAAAGTTATGTTCCGTAAAATCTCAGGTATAATACGCAGCTGTGTATAATACGCAGGTGTATATTATGCTTAAGATTTTAGGGGAAAAAAAGAGTGCCTATGTATAATACGCACCCTTGTTTTCCCCGTTACTGAAATCTTTTTGAGGGACTCAAAGGGTTAAGGCTTGCAGGCTGGTAGATACCTTCCCTCCCTCCCCCGGTGATATCCGCTCTGAAAATAAGACTTACTAGTTTAAATGCAAGTCCCCGCTGAAGTCCTCATCTTTTGAAGAGCAGGCATACCGGTATGTAAAGCTTCAGTGTGGGCGGCATGCTTCCATTTGCCTCCCGCCTCCTTCAGTGGGCTTTCAGGTCCTTCCGCCTGCAGCCAATGTCCTGTGAGGATCTCAAGGTCCTCACAGGGCAATTCCATAGGCGGAAGGTCCTGAAAGCCCATTGAAGGAAGAGGACGGCAAATGGAAGCATGCCTCCCGCACTGAAGCTTTACATACTGGTATGCCTGCTCTTCAAAAGATGAGGACTTGCATTTAAACTAGTAAGTCTTATTTTCAGAGCAGATACTGACCGGGGGAGCAAGGGAAGCTATCTACCAGGCTCAATTTTTTGCTTTATTTAAAAACTCTCGTGTATAATAAGCACCCCCCACTTCACATAAGGTGAAGTGGGGTAAAATTGTGCGTATTATACCTGAGATTTTACGGTATCTCTGAAACTGTTGTTTGAAATTAAACAAGTGTCTACAAAATATAGACATTCTTAAAAGCTCTTTCAAAACTGCCTATTTGATAAAAAGTGATACTACCACAGGAGTGATCAACGAATTGCTTTGAAATCCATTGAACATCCTTCTTGCACTCAAAGGGACATATGTTCAAAAAAAGTAGCGAAATAGCTTTTGTCGTTTCTAAGTGGGGTCATTAATATTTTCAGAGAGTGTTGTTGTGATTGGAAATATGTCGTTTGTCCTGACTGAAATTGTCGTATGTAATGACAAAAAAAGTCTTAAAAAATGTCTTAACTAACGACAAAAATGTCTTTCAAAATGTCTTAACTAAAGACAAATATTCTCACATTCAGGACACATTCCCTCCACTTTTTTCTTAACGTACAAATTTTGTCTTTTGAAAGACATTTATTTGTCATTAGTTACGACAGTTTTTCTTTTCCTCTATTCGACACTGGAGAATAGTTTAGCCACGCCCCTTTGCCCGTCAATTATGGAGTTGTGTCGTACACAATGGACATTACTAGTTTTTTGTTGTATACTCTATAGAAAATATGTCGTTCATGCATTCGATTACTTATTTTTGTCTTTCATACAACATTTTTTTGTCTTTATCCCTTTGAACATATGGCCCAAAGGGTTAAATCGCCACTTTAACAGATGAGAAAAGTTTTATTATTAAAAAATTGTATATCGTAAGGCTTTTCATACTGATTATAACAAGGTACTCCTGCTCATGGCAGTTAGGAAAGCTTTATTCATTCAAACTGCCTAAAGTGATGGAGTTGTTACTAGTATGATCTCTGTAGAACTGCAGTCATTGAGCTACCTCTGCCATGTAATGCAACGGAACAACTTTCTGCACACCAGGCTGTAGGAGAACTGTCTGGACATTAGATGGCACTGTTAATGTAAAAAAACAAACATTTTTGAAACAAATCATCGCCCAGCAGTGAGTGTACCATTATTTTACTCAGCAGGAAAAGTCCTACAGCAGTGAATCTCAACCAGAGTGCTACCGACATCAAATTAGGGTGTCCCATGTTTTCTATGAAGACTGACAAAAATGTGAATATTATTTTTTTTAAATGTAGAATTATGGAAGTTGTTATGCACAATATGTTTATTTTTAGTACTATGTTTGATAGATCTAATACTATCTATATATTTGAATAATATGAGTTGTACCCATTATTATGCCCTTGATAAATTTCATTAACCCTTTGAGTGCCAGAGGGGTGTTTTGCAATGCATTCCGTACCCCTCTGGCACTCAAAGGGTTAAGCATGTTAGGAGTTCCCCAAAAGTTCCAGATTGCATGTTAGGGGTGCCTTGAACTAACAATGTTTGAGAACCACTGTCCTACAGCGTATGCTTATTTTTTCTTCATAATAACACCCTGCGTTAGAACCTTTGAAGACCTCTCCAGCATACAAGGAGTTAAAAGCAATTGTTTGCGTAAATGTTATCATCTTTATCTTACTGAATTCGGCCCTAAGTTTGAAATGATAAAATGTTTCCATACTTTAGTTGACAATATCGTTGCTAATGATTTTATGTCTCCGTGGGACTCGTGCAGCCAAGGACAAACATAGATGCTTTGGAATAAGATTATCATTTGAACTAAATAAAGGGAGGTGGATAGATCTTCCACAAGATAACAGACGTGTATCTCTATATGGGGAAGATGTATAGGATGTTCAGTAGATAACGTCTTAATGAAGGTTCTATTTTCTGGAGTTAAATTGCGTGGCCAATTCAGTGATTACATTTATTGTGGATTCATTAGCCAAGATTTTTTTTAGTATCTGCTTTTTTAGTATCTGCTTTCTCGTTCTATATTCAGCAAAGTAACTGTATACAAAAGTATGGGATAGAAGTATTTTGCTCAGATTTTATACGTGGCATCCAGCAAAGCACAGTGGTTCTCAGATGGGACACCATGGGCACCAGCTTAGAAGACTTTCACAGAACTTAGAATGCTGAGTTTCAAATGTATATTTATGGGATCTGTTATACACTAAAGGGCTTATTCAACAAGTTAAGTGGAGTAATTCTGGGTGAAATCATCAGTCCTATACGGGATGAATAAATATTCCCCTTTTATTTAACCTTTGGAGTGCCAGAGCAAAGGGAAACACATTGCTTTTTTCCAATATGCGAGTTGAGATCATATTGTATTAACAAGATAAAAATGTGCATTAACCCTTTGAGTGCCACAGGCATGGGCAACCCATTGCTCTGCAATGCTTCACACACACCCTTGTGGCACTTAGTGGGCAAAAAAAGAGGATTTTAGTCTTACCTGTTAAATCCTTTTCTCTTAGTACACACAGGTTACTGGTCTCCCACCCTGTCAAGGGACCATGCTTGGCTCTCCTGTAGCAATACGTGGGGGTCCTTCGGGGTCATGCTCACAGGAGTCTTCTTTCCCTTCTACTATCTAGTCAATAGTTAGTGTCTCAGATCTTTCTGGAGTTGATTGGATAGCTTCAGCCAAGGAGAGAAGGTAGGCTCCACCCCCTGCATTCACTTCTAGAATTGTTCCTGCCTACTTAAAGGGGTGGATCGCCTACCAAAAGTTACCAGTAACCTGTCTGGACTAAGAGTAAAGGATTTAACAGGTAAGACTAAAATCCTCTTTTCTCTGTCGTCCAATACAGGTTACTGGTAACTTTGGGATGTCCAACCATTGAGTTTCTCAGAGATGGAAGGTAAGGCAAGGACCAGGCTCAAGGTCCCCAAAGTCACCAGAGCAGATATGAACCAACAAATCAGAGATAGCCTAACAAAACAAATGACGTGTCAACGGACACTGAACAGGGGTAATAACACCCCAGGAACTGTTACACAGCACACTGAACTAGAGCCAACAGGGCTCAAAAGTGAAGGAAGCACCAAAGAAATGAAGAAGATCCTAGACAGGCAAGACTAACTCCAGGGTCTTCTTCCCCAGAACATCAACCCAGTAGTACTTCGAAAAGGTGTGCATAGAGGACCAAGTGGCCGCCTTGCACAACTGATCAGCGGAGGCCTGATTCTTGTAAGCCCAAGAAGCCCCAATAGATCTAGTAGAATGAGCCGTGACTCAAAAAGGAACAGGCTTCTTCCGTAGCTTGTAAGCCTTACGATAGTGGGCTTGATCCAAGACGCAATAGTCACTTTGGATGTAGGTCTACCTGCCCTGGGGCCCTCCGGAATGACAAACAGCACGTCAGACTATCTAATCGGCTCAGTGCGATGTACATAAAACTTAAGACAATGCACCACATCTAACAAGTGGAGATCCCTCTCCTTGTCAGAGGTAGGGTCAGGGCAGAAAGAAGGCACCACAATCTCCTGATTAATATGGAACTCAGAGACTACCTTCGGGAGAAACTCCTGAGAAGTGCGAAGCACCGCCTTGACATGGTGAACAGACACGATCTCCAGGAGAAAGGCCATTTTCCATGTCAGCAGGAGTTGAGGAATAGTAGCCAAGGACTTAAAGGAAGGGAGCTGAAGGATGCCCAAAACCAAGTTAAGATCCCACTGAGAAGCGGGAGTCTTGAAAACAGGAGGAGTTTGAGCAACGCCCTGGAAGAAAACCTTGACATCAGAAAGAATAGCAATGCGCCACTGAAAGAAAACAGAGAGAGCAGAAGTCTGAACCTTAAGGGAACTCAAACTGAGGCCCTTATCCACACTGTCCTGCAAGAAGACTTGGACCGTAGGCAGATCAAATTCCTGAGAAAGGTCCCTATCAGCACACCAAGACAGAAAGGTCAACCAGACACGATGGTAGGCCTTAGAAGAAACAGGTTTGCGGGCACTAAGCATAGTAGCCACCACACCAGAAGAAAAACCTTTCTTCATCAATATTGAGGATTCAATTTCCAAGCCGTCAATGCCAGACGATAAACATTCTCCTTCCACAGGTAACCCTGTAGAAGAAGATCTGGACGGCAAGGGAGCTGGAATGGCTCCACCACTGACAGATCCAGAAGCTCTGGAAACCAAGCCTGTCAAGGCCAGTACGGAGCAATCAGAATGACTGGACAACGCTCCAGTCTCAATTTCCGTAACACCCTGTGCAACATGGGGAGGGAAGGAAAGATGTAAGCCAGCGGAAATAACCAAGAAATGGACATGGCATCCACCGCTAGAGCTAGAGGATCCCTCCAGCGATAGCAGAACATCGGAACCTTCCGGTTGTGTTTTCTCGCCATCAGGTTGATGCAAGGAAGACCCCACTTCTGAACAATGAGGGTGAACACCTCTGGGTGCAGTTCCCACTCTCCGCTGTCCACCGTGTGTCAACTGAGGAAGTCTGCCATGATGTTGTCTACCCCAGGAATGTGCACTGCGGATACGGCAGGAACATGTTCTTCTGCCCAGGACAAAATAGCCTTGACCTTTAACCAAGCAGCTAGACTTTTGTTGTTGATGTAAGCCACGGCGGTGGCGTTGGACTGGACGCGGACTGGGCATTCTTCCAGCTGGTGTGTCAAATGGCGAATGGCATGAAATATCGCCTAAAGCTCCAACACATTGATGGGAAGGAGACCCCACCGAAGACCACCGACCTTGAGCACTCCGGCAACCCAGGACCGCTCCCCAGCCAGAGAGGCTGGCATCCGTCACTGTGGTTTAGAAGGATTCCAGGAAGGACTTGCCCTTCAGCAGACTGGAGAGGTCGAGCCACCACAACAAACTCAGTTCCATATGAAGAGGGAGGGATACTGACATTTTCAGAAAGTCCGGCTGACCCCTGCACACCTGGATCACAAACCTCTGGAGTTCCCTGGTGTGAGCCATGGCAAATGGGACCGCTTCTATGGTGGAGAGGAATTTCCCCACTAGAGAGGACAGCTTCTTGGCTGGAACTGGATTGTGAGCCAGAACAGCAGAAACCCTGTGGGCGATCTGGTAAGCCACCTCGTCCATGAAAAACACCATGCCCTGCTGAGTGTCAAACAAAAGGCCCAGGAAGACCAGACGCTGGGATGGGACAAGATCTGACTTGTCCATGTTGATGATCCACCCGTGATGGGTGAGAGCATGAATGCAGTCCTGAACCTGCTGATGAAGAAGTTCCGCAGAAGGGGCTATCACGGTGCCCGTGCTTCCTGCTCTGACGGCGACATTGTTATGCAGTGTTGTACTCTGATTGGCTGGTCATTATTGCTCCATCCAGGGCTTGCCTTTATATACCCTGGTATGTCGTTCCTAAGGCGCCCTTTCGTGGTGTACGAGCTCCTGATTGTGTATCTGTGCTATTGCTTATCGTGTATGACCTGGCCTGCCTGACTACGTTCCTGTTTGCTGCTGGTCCGTTGCTGTCCGTATCTGGCTGAAGAACCCACTCCGTTGTTGACCGTATCTGGCTGAGAACCCGCTCCATTGCTGACCGTATCTGGCTGAAGAACCCGCTCCATTGCTGACTGTATCTGGCTGAAGAAACCGCTCCGTTGCTGACTGTATCTGGCTGTAGATCCCGCTCCGTTGCTGACTGCACTTGGCTGTGAACCGCTCCGTTGCTGAATGCATCTGGCTGAAGTACCTGCTCCGGTACTGATTGTGTCTGGCTGAGCTACTTGGCAACCCAGTGAGGTTACCGAGATTACTGGGAATTGTATGCCATTGTCAGTGTGCACTGCGTGGCGCTATTTCTTGTCGACCAAAGGCTAAGCTCCATGCTTATGCTGCTCTATTGACTGCCGCTGGCGGTGTGCACAATCGACGTACCGGTACAGTGTCCCATCACTGACTGTGTTTATCTGATCACTCTCTGTGTCTGCCTCAATTGAAACGTTGGGCTCACTTCCTCTGGGAGTTGCAGTTATTCTCTGGGCGTTGACCATTAACCCTGTGAGTACCTGGATGGTCCAGGTAAGGGCGAGTACTGTTCCACTGCAGAAGCCTTGAGCTCTAGAGCCAGTGTTACATATTACATTTCGCAGGTTGAGGGGACACTGGTTGCGTTCCATCTTTTCACTATTGTCTCGATCCACCCCTAGCGTTCTAGGGTTTGTCTATTGCAGTTGCCTTGGTCTCCAGTAACCCTTCCCTAGGGTTAGTGCTGCCATTACACGGTTGCCTTGTTACCTACTGTCTAGATCCTGGGTCAGTGTTGCCTCGTTTCCTGCAGTCTAGAGCCTGGGTCAGTGTTGCCTCGCTACCTGCAGCCTATACCAGGGTCAGTGTTGCCTCATTTCTATTGGTTCGGTACCCAGGCGCCTGGGTTGTGCTAGTCCTCCTATACTGGACCTCCTGTGTATGCTCTCCTGTCGTCAGCTCCTGAACGGTGTACCTCCAGTCTCACTGGTTCTGCCAGAACCTTCGCTGCCAGTCTGTGCCCAGTCCATCCAGTCTACCTATACTGGTGCCTCTGGCTGTATCCTACTGTGCATATATTTGTATGATCTGTATTGTGGGCCTTAGGGCCTATATTCGTTTATGCTCTTTATTTTAATAAAGTCATTTTAACCTTACCATTCTGTCTGAGTGTTCATCAAAAACCGTGACAGGGGCTTTCAGAAGCAGGTCATACGTGTATGGAGTAACTCTGATGCTGTTCCGATGGAGGACAGATACTAAAGCTCCCAGGAAACGGTTGAAGACTTGAGGAGCTGTAGTCAGACCAAAGCTGAAAACTGAAAGTGCCCTTGGTCTCAGGCAAATCTGAGATACTGTCGACTCTCTGGATGAATGGCCATGTGTAGATGCGCGTTCTGAAGATCCAGAGAGGCAAGGAATTTCCCCGGGGACATAGCAGCAATCACCGTCCTTAGGGACTCCTGGTGATAATGAGTCTTCATCACAAAGGAATTTAGATCCTTCAAATCCAAAATGGGATGACAACTGCGAGACCTCAAGCTTCTTGTCAGTCCAGTCTTTCAGAGCGGATGCATAAGCAACTGGCAAGGCAGTGGACTTAGATAGCCTGGAGACAGGAGCATCCACTTTAGGGGGATGAACCCACTGATCAAGTGCCGCCTCCAAGAAGGGGTAAAGCTTGGCAAATTTCTTGGAAACAGAAGGTTTCCTGTCCGGAGATTTCCATTCATCAGACACAAGGAGGTCAAGAGTGGGGTTAGGTGGAAAACAAGCATAGGGCCTTTTCAGCTTCTGAAATACATCAGAGGGATCTGAAGAGACCTGAACTAAGGGAATGTTTAGGGTATTTAAGAAGGCTCTGATCAAGCCCTCAGCCGAGGGATCAGGATCAACCTCAAAGGGGTTCCCAAAAAACTGAGAGGAGCCCACAGCAGAACATTCCTCAACATCCGAATCCACCAACAGTTCCTCCTCAGAGGAATCTGATACATCAGGTACTCCCTGCAGTTTTGGCAGGGAAGATCTGACGGAAGAAGGAGTTTGCAAGGAGTGGAAGACCCCCTGTAACTGAGATGGAAAAAGTTGCAATGTAGACCGAAGGTCTCTAGTAGCAGCCTTGAACTCTTGCACCCAAACTGGCTCTAATACATGGATGGAGGTCTCTGGGAGAGACTCAGGGACATCAGAACATGCTGGGCATAAATGACCTGAGAATTCTCTAGGTAACCCTGAATGACATGAGGAGCAATGCACAAAAGGGTACACAGAGATTCCAGCATCCTTAGTCTTAGGCCTGGCCCCAAACTCTAACGGATTAGACATTCTCACAGTGTCAGAATGTTTAAAGTATAAGGAATCACCCAAATACAGTATGTAAGATTAAAATTTCACCCCAGAAATCGTTAAAATGCACTTATCTGGCAGGTGAAGGGTTAATCTGCAGAGGAGAGAAGGAGAGTCCAAGACCTGCAAAGGATACTTGTTCAGAAAAAGCACAAAATGGCTGCTGCGGCGGGAGCCAATCAGAAACAAGTGCGAAACAAGTGCTCATGGGAAATGTAGTTTTCCCAGAAAAAGTACCCCAACAGTGCCTGAAGCACCCTGAGCCCCCCAACACACATAAAATGTTCACCAGATAACAGAGCAAGGGCAGGCAAACAAAAGGAGCCATCTCTGAAGTCGCTACGACGAGCGGTTACAGAGATAGGTCCCAAACTGTACAGTCCCATAGAAGTGAATGGAGCAATGGCATCTGTGCAGTAAAAGCGCTCCTTTAACACAAATTTTGCAAAGTTGTAACTGATAAGTGAACGTGCACTGGACATTAATAAAACATGTCACTAGACCCAATAAACAATGAACCCAGTAGGGAAGTGCCAATAACCCCCCTCCAAAAGATGCTAAACCAGCAGCTAAAGGGTTAAGTTACCACAGAAATTTGCTCCAAAACACCCAGCAGACATACAGATAAACCTAATGAGTGCAGGAGTATGCAATAGGCACTCCAAAGGAAAACCCCTGTGTGGAGGGGCACTGTGGGACATGTGGACCTGCAGCACTCAAAGGGTTGTTCACCTTTCCTGCAGATCTTCTGTCTTCAGATTACCATGTATTAAGAAGAAGCCTCAGTGGGCAACTCCTGGGGAAAGAACATGAACCCAAGATTTTCCCCCCAGGGCTTAAGGTCCACAAAAGCACCTGGATACTGAACTAGCCACATCTAAGGGCATTGTCAGTTATGGTAATCCGCCTAATGGTGGTATTCCATTTCTAACAGAAAAATAAAAAATTTGCTAAAACTATAGCAGAACTGTTCTCTTGCCTGTGTCTTCACCAAGGAACAAATCTTACTGGAGCTGATTGGCTAGCTACAGCCAAGGAGGGAAGGTAGGCTCCACTCACTCCATTCACTTCTAGAATTGTTCCTGCCTACTTAAAGGGGTGAATCGCCTACTCAGAGTTACCAGTAACCTGTATTGGACGACAGAGAAATAACATTGCTGCAAAAAAAAAAAAAAAAAAAAAAGTGAGTCAGTATTTAACCCTTTGAGTGCCAGAGGGGTACGCAACGCATTGCAAAACACCCCTCTGGCACTCAAATGGTTAAAAAGTGCCATATTAGATACTGAGTTATATTGATTATAATATAAAATAGAGGGCAAAAAATGTAATATGTTTTCCTGTCATGATTTGTACAGAATTAATGCATCCGAAAAAAAAAAATTTATTTACTTGTCCTGAATATGGAAGTACCTCATATGCCTACTATTTTAACACCTTAAGGACCACTGAGCATTTTTTTTTACATGATCGGATTCAGGGCTCCCCAAGACGAGTGCCCTGAAATCCATGGCATGTTAGGACCGTCACGTTATGAAAGTAAAAGTAAAAAGAAACTGTCTGACGCTTCTAAAAGCTTAGAGGAATATAAGGTAAGTGGGTAAGAAGCGGCAGGCTATGAGGAGGATGATCTAATGATGATGATGATGATGATGTAGATCTAGAATATATCCCTCCAGCATCCTCCTCTTCTTCACATACAGATGAAGCTGAGAGTGAGAGAGATGATGACATGGTCAGAAAGTTAGCTGAAAGGCAAAGGCTCAGTCTTCTACCACTGAAAACGAGCACTGTGCATGTCTATAAACTGTTTGCAAAAACCAGTGGAAACTCTATCCCTGTAAAAAGCAAATACGCCTAAAAATACACAGTCATCTTGTCGGTCATTATCAGTATCGTCACCACTTCCAAATCCAAGCCCCACTAAGTCACACACACTTCTTTTGAGTAACAAGCAGCAACAACAACGACAACACAACAGGTTATTAACATCCACAGCCTTAGCTATGATGAGTACCTCTGCTGTTGTTGGAAGTGCTGCACCTTGAACCCCTAGTAGTAGCAGTAGTAGTAGCAGGAGAATTGCATCAACATCTAGCTCCAGTAGTAGAAGCAGCCCCTCAGGAACCTTGCAAACCTTAAAGTCCATAGCAGGGAGATACCTCACTCAGGATCCAAAATCTATGCATGTTGATATCTGTTGTGTGTGAAAAAAGTACGTGAGCAGGGGGAAGGCAGGCTAGCACCTAGGCACCTCTTCTATGAGATCCCACCTGAATCACAACCACAAGTCTAACTGAGAGACACACTATCAACAGATCAGAGGTGCCACAACTAGAAGAAGCGGACAAAGGTATGTCTCCTGCTGGCAGCAGAACACTGACAGCAGGGGAGAGGAAACTTTGAAAGCGGCTATCTCTTAAACCATAAAGGTTTGAAAGATGCCGCTGGTGTCATTTAACTCAGTTTATTAAGGGCTATAATATGAGGGCTAGTAATTTTGAAGTAATAGTATCCCTTTAACCCATGCTATTGGATATAAAGAATAGTGATATTACAGTGGATACATTTAAGAGAAGATTAGATACATTTCTTTCAAAAGGGAACATACAGGGTTATACTGTGTATTAGTAGGCAAAACAAGAAGTTCTGATAGACTGAATAATTTGGCAGCATGATATGATACCTCCTAAACATGGAATTTGAAAAAAGCTCTCTTTTTAACAATTCTGAAAGCATGAAGAAGAAAAACAAATATAAAGGGCTATCACTAAGTGTGCCCTTAAAAGGGATAGTAATACTTAAAATGTAGAAAAAATATGTTGTAGGGTTTATCCCCCTGAATAAAACAAGGGTACTCCCACTGCTGAAAGGTGTTTTATTCAAAAGTTATTACGGCTATATGTTGAATTTTTTAGGTTCAATATCACAGTGGCCTGAAATTGTACAGTGGTGCTGTTGCTACACCATCCTATGGAGATTTATGGTCCCGGGACCAGAGCTGTCCATAGGATCGTGTAGCAACAGCGCCACTGTACAATTTCAGGCCACTGTGATATTGCACCTAAAAAATTCAACATATAGCCGTAATAACTTTTGAATAAAACACTTGTGGGAGTACTCTTGTTTTACTCAGGGGGATATACCGTACAACATATTTTTTTTTACATTTTAAGTATTACTATCCCTTGAAATGACAGATGTTTTTGCCTCGTCAGTGGATGCTTTATTGCTTGGGGAAAAGCAAACTATTTGTTAAGTTTGTTTTTTGGACAAATTTTTCAGTCTCACATAAGTCCTGAGTCAACTTTCATTAACAATGTGTTGCACAGGCATTTTGTACTTGCTGTCTCATTGCAGTTCATTCAGAAAAGGTTATCAGAATTTGGAATGTTGCTGGCCTTTCAGTGAATTGACTTTTGAACTAAAGTGTGGTGGATCCACTCATTTCTATTTATGATGACCAATAGAGATTTTAGTCAGCTACTGAGTATCATTCGTTTTTTTCTCCCCATTGGTGCATACCTAATTTCTTCAGTTTGTTGTCTGATGTTTTGTTGAACACTCCATGATCTAGCACTTAACAGGTTAATTCAACAGCTTTTTCTTTTTACTAAAGCAGTGTGAACTGACAGGATGGAGATGACACCCCAGCATTGACATGAAACCATATCTCCTGCCTTCAAATCCTTCCCTCTGTGTGACCCTCCATCAAGGATTTATTTGCTTGATTATTCCTCCTCATTAATTTATCCAACACCCTGGTGGAAGTGGACAGGTTCTAGAAGCCTAAGAAGGTGGAGACAGGGGCTTTTTTGCACACATGAGTAAATAATTATTCAGCTTTACCTGACCAAGTCAATGAACAAAGCTCTGGCTCGATTAGATTCCCCAATTACTAAGTCAAACATCTCTAAAATTATTTAACAAAACAAAAAACACAAGTTATAGTTAGTTTAACTCTCTGATTGCCAGAGAGGTATCCAAAGCATTGCAATGCAATGCATTAGCAGTGGCGTAACAATAGGGCCCGCAGGGCCTGGCCACCACGGACCTCTAGCAGCTGAGCTCTCCCTCGTCGGCACTCTAGTAATGCATAGAGTTTGAGGTCCTGTGGAAATAACAGAAAATATTGTGTCCTTCTCCATTGACTGACCCAAGTACATGGGCATCCGGGGGAATGAGGGGCACTTGCCCCTCAATATAAACATAGTGGCTTGACATGCTGGCCTAAGGGTCCTATTATGGCATTGCGGACTCCACTGCCAAAGGATCAAGGGGGAATTCATAAGGGTCATTATTATTTTCTGGTTGCGCTAATGTAAGTGGGAGATGTTAGTTCTTCTTTCACCCTTTGAATGCCAGAGGGGTACGTAAAGCATTGCTTCACAATGATTTGAGAACCCCTCTGGCATTCAAAGGGTTGATTTCTGTCCAACTGTATAGTGCTGCTGAATACGTTGGTACATTATATATCAGACAAAATAATATTTCAATTTTAAACACCCCAGAAAAGTCACCAATAAATAATATAAGATTTAAATGGATTTCTACAGATCATTAAATTGGATCCCTTGAGTGCTAGAGAGATAGCAAACACCTTGGGGGAGATGCACTAAGGCAGTGATATCACTTCTCCAATTTCTGTGTTAGTCTATGTATCCTATGCACTAAGATTTCTTCAGCTTTGGAGATATTAGTGCATAGGCTTCATAGAATAACATAGAAATTGGAGAAGTGATATCACTGGAGAAGTCACCTCCACTTTATCACCCCTTAGTGCATAACACCCATTGAAAAGTGGTGATGACTTCTCCAGTTTATCACTTCTCCAGTTCCTATGTTATTCTATGGAACTTATTCACTAGGATCTCCAAAGCTGAAGAAATCTTAGTGCATAGGCTCCATAGAATAACATAGAAATTGGAGAAGTGATATCACTGGAGAAGTCATCTCCACTTTATCACCTTTTTATCACCTCCTTATCACCACTTAGTGAATCTCCCCCAATGTGTTGGAGACCTCTCTAATCTCTAAGGGCGAGATGTTCAGAAAGTGGTGGTATCTGAAATTGCCTGGAATCAGAATAAAAAAGTTCTTTCCCCATGGTCCGCATTTCCACCATCTCCATCAAAGGGAAAACGACGATTTAAAAGTGGGTGTGGTTTAATCTACAGTCAGATTGTAAGGTATTTTCAGAAAAAAATATTCATTTCAACGTCAATTTTTTGTCTGATTAACATAATTTTTCCAGACAAAATAAAAATGGTAAAAACTTGGAGAAGACAAATTTAAAGGGATAGTAATACTTCATTTTATCTTTATTTTATTTTGTAGGCATTAAAAAAAACATGAAGAATGATATAAGTCTTATCTATCAAACCTTTATGGTTTAAGAGATGTTCACAAGCAAAGTTTCCCCTCCCGCCCCTTTTACCTAGTGTAAGCTATCTCTTCTCAGATGTGGAATGCAGTCCATAGACCAGACAGATAACAGAAGGGGACAATCTTATTCCTATGAGAACAATGAAAGCCCTGCCCCCCTTGACAAGTCTTTCAGGTTTTTCCCTTATCTTAATTGAAGATAGTCCATCTTCAGTCTGCCTGGGCACCTCCCTTCTGATCTGGCTGAACAGTGTTACATCAGTAGAAGGGGCGGGAGGGGGATACTTTGTCATTGAATTACTCTTGAACTACAACTCTGACAGAATTGAAATAACATTCTCCAAAGTCCAAATACTACGATGATTAATTAGAGCTGCTTTTATGAAACATTATTATCCCTTTAAGTACTGTTAGCAGGAGTAAGAAGCAATTTGTTGTTTCCAAGACAAAATCAAAGACATTTTTAACATCAGAATTCTTAAAGGCAATGTTCATCAAAATCTTGTTACCGTCATTTTTAATTCCTTAGACACATTTTCAAACGTGACGGATTTACTTCTAAAATTATTGTCCTTCTTTTACCAACAACTCATGATTTGACAATTTTTTAATTATGACGACTTTTTGAACATCTCACCCTAAATGTTTAATGGTATTCTGAAGCTATGAGTATCAATTAATATCTAAAAATGTAGATGTACATGGTTCTGGGGTCACAATGCAGTTGAACCATCAATTGGAAACGCAGACATTCCTTTTAACACAGAATTCTGATAATTGCTTCAAACCAGCTTCAGCTAAAGTATTTTATTCTGCAACTAGTTTCAAAATCATTGTACGTGTACGTAATTGAATGAAGGATCCTGATTCATGTTAAGAAATACTGTTAAGCTGATGCTACCTCATTGATTTTAATAAAGGCTTTGAAGATCTTAGAACAAAAAGGCGTATTGGTTCTTTAATTAGTAAAGGATTTATTCAATAACTTATTGGACAAGTTAATTAGAGGACTTAATTTTGCTATTGA
The DNA here is from genome assembly GCA_037306005.1 of Rhinophrynus dorsalis. NCBI lineage: Eukaryota > Metazoa > Chordata > Amphibia > Anura > Rhinophrynidae > Rhinophrynus > Rhinophrynus dorsalis. The sequence continues at coordinate 41,671,850 of CM074718.1, forward strand.
AAGCTTTGCCCTCCACACCTCCAAAATTGAGAAGATGGACCATTCCTTGCTGTGAAGGTGATGACCTTGCGATAGCCTATATGTTCATCAGTCAAATTACTGTCCCCAGTAATGATAATGCCAAAGCTCTGGAACACTGGGGCAGCTAATCTGTATTCAAATTACACTCAATGAAACAGCAAGCACAATTCGAGTAATAACTCACTAGCACCGAGAGGTGAAGGGAAATGCTCAGGCCCTTTCATGCAGATTGGACATTATCATTTCTTAGGTGTTGGACAGGACTGCATGAGAGGTTTGCTATTGGAAATATCAATCATATCTCTGCTGACTTAATGGTCAATTTAAATTAATTAATTTGAAAGGGAAAAAAAAGTTAAGGACAGTAAGGTAGATGTACTAAAAGCAACTGGAGCAATTCTGCACAGTAAGAAACAAATACAAATTCCCCAAATAGCCATTGATTTAAATGGGACTGTTAACGCTTTGAGTGCCAGAGGGTTACGCAAAGCATTGCTCCACAATGAGTTGCGGACCCCTCTGGCACTCAAAGGGTTAGCACCTTGAATGCTTGAGAGGTCTTTACCGCGTTGCAAAGAATTCTCTAGATAGCGCTCTCCCAATCAGGAGTTAAATGTCCCATTTACATCATAAGTGGGGAACTCTCTCATGTTTTAGGGGATAAATGAGCCGTTTATATATCAGGCTCAGTGTTTCCTGTTTAGCTTAACCCTTTGAGTGCCAGAGGCGTATGCAACGTATTGCTTTGCAATGCGTTCCATACCCCTCTTGCACTCAAAGGGTTAATGGGACAGTAATACTTAAAATGTAAAAAAAATATATGTTGTAGGGTTTATCCCCCTACGTAAAACAAGGGTTCTCCCACTGCTGAAAGGTTTTTATTCAAAAGTCATTACAGATTAAACTTTAATTTTTTTAGATGCAGTATCACAGTGGCCTGAAATTGAACAGTGGCTCTGTTGCTACACCATCCTATGGACAGCTCTAGTAAGTTGATCATAAACCTCCATAGGATGGTGTAGCAACCGCGCCACTATAAGATTTCAGGCCACTGTGATACTGCACCTAAAAACTTCAAGATTCAGCTGTAATAACTTTTGAATAAAACACCTTTCAGCAGTGGCAGTACCCTTGTTTTACTCAGGAGGATAAACCCTACAACATATTTTTTTTTTACATTTTATTAATTACTATCCTTTGAACCTTTCAAATTCTAGAGACTTCTTCAACACATTGAGAAATGATACAATGGAGACTACTCTAGCACCAAAAGGGTTAAAGTGCAACCCCTTGTATTATTAAGATATAGTTTACTAATCCTGCTCCGACTGATAATTGTCCTTTAAAGCAGCTGTCAAACATGTGAACAAAACTGCCCAAGTTAAAAAAATACGCTTAAAGGGACAGTAATACTTTAATATTACTAATCCCCATAGTGCAGCTCTTTAAAAAATAATGAAATTGCCCCAGGTTCATCTCTCAATCCTTTATGGTTTGAGAGATAACCGAATGCAAAGTTCCCCCCTTCCTCCCCCTTCCCTGAAGTCAGCGTTCAACTGACTGCAGGGAAAGTCTGTCGTATGACAGGCTTGCGGCTCTGCAGCTGAGCCGAGATTGCATTAGTGAAAAATAATTATTTCACTGAAACGGTCTTCTACAAGTGTTTGGTTTGTGCTTGGTTTGCAAGCACACGTAGAAGACCATTTCAGTTAAATAATTTTTTTTTTACTAACTCGATCGCGACTCTGCTGTAGAGCTGCCTGATGAAAATAAGACCGGATATCCCTGCAGTCAGTACAACGCTGACTTCAGGGAAGGGGGACGGAGGGGGAACTTTGCTTATGGTTTTCTCTCAAACCATAAGGGTTTGAGAGATGAACCTGGGGACAAATCAATTCTTTTACCATAGCTACAGTATGGGGAATAGTAATATTAAAGTATTACTATCCCTTTAATCCCTGTGCTACTTAATTGGCTATAGAAAAAAGCATATGAACATCTCTGTTTATCTTGCATTCAACACGTAAAGGTAGTACAGATGAAACGGGGTACCTAGCTATATCTGATACTATCCGACTGGCTGTATCGGTTATATTTCTGACACCGGCCATGATGTACATACCTCAAACACATGTATTTAACTCTTTGAGCACCAGTATGCCATATACATTTACTGTACTTTCATTATTTATCATCATTTAGCACAATATATGAGCTTTTGATATCTAAATCATTTAGCATTTAGGGAGGCAGCACCAGTGGGTCTTATTGAAAACATTTATTAAATGATATTTACAATGACCTCCTGTTTTTCACTTTAAATATCATTTAATACATTTTTTTCAATAAGACCCACTGGTGCTGCCTCCCTTTCTGTATATATATATATATATATATATATATAGAGAGAGAGAGAGAGAGAGAGAGTTAGTTATTCAAGAACTGCACTCACAGGACTTCCAGATGATGAAAATATGTGCAATATTAATGTGTCAGCATTGCGGACCTACCTTGGGCCTTTGTCAAGATACATTAAAATTGCACATTTTTTTCATCGTTTGGAAGTCCTGTGAGCGTGGTTCTTGAAAAACTAACTGTATGTATATCATATGGGACCTGGCACCCAGGCCTTTTTCTAATCAAACCGGAGAGTACACAGTTTCTTTGTTTGGGCTCTATATATATATATATATATATATATATATATATATATATATATATATATATACTAGTATTGAAGGCCTGTGTGCATGGGCCAAAATGCCACCCAGCGGCCTCGGCTGCTGCCCCGGAGCCAGGAGCGGACACAGGCAGTGGGCAGTTCAGAGCGCCACGCTCTGGATCAGCCGTGCCGCCACTCTGACTGGAGGCCGGTGCATTTGGCCAGTCTCCACTGTGCATGACTGCATTATTCCAGCAGTCTCTACTGCGCATGTGCGTGTTACGCACTGAGGGAGCGATGCATTCTAACAAATTATATATATATATATATATATATATATATATATATAATAATTCGCTAGGATGTTTGTCACGATGCAATCATCAGTAGCGACTGCCCTCATTCGGCCAGTCTCTACTGCGCATGAGTGCATCACGTGAGTGAGGCAACGCAAAGCTGCATCGCATGGAGCTGTGAGGTAGCGGCCTCTTAACCCTTTGAGTGTGTTGCGTACCCCTCTGGCACTCAAAGAGTTAACATTACTTGGACCCTGGCCCGTGTACACAGGCTTTTACACTAGTATATATATAATGGTGCAATTGGTTTGCTGCAGGGTTAGTCTTCTATAGATTCTTGAATATACCCCATGAGCATATCTGGAATACATTCTTATTGTATACACAATTATATGTATATGTATGTATATATATATATATATATATATATATATATATATATATATATATATATATATGTACAGGGCTTAAAATGTGAAGTTCTTTGTTACTTGCCACCGCAAGCCAAAACATACCCACCAGGGCTGAATTTCTACTCGCCAGGGTTAAATTTTAACTCGCCATTGGCTAGCCAATGGTGAGTGGAAATTTTGAGCCCTATATATATACAATTTATTTGTTTATTTATATCAGTGATAATGTATATTTGTCTCCAGTGGTGGTTTGGCGCAGAGATACCCTACTATTCCTGATTACACCTCTATGAGATATTTGGGTTCCATTCGTTATTGTTGTTCACATTTTAATCCTTTCAGCACCAGAGGAGTATGAAATGCATTGCAAAGCAATGTGTTCTGTACCCCTCCGGTGCTGAAAAGGGTTAAGCAAGACTTTGTCAGGCTTTGACCTTGCGAGTTTAGAAAATTAATCCCACTCCATATGGTTATCTCATCTTGGTAAACTAACATGCCTGTGAGGCTGTTTTCCAACTAATTCCTGCTAATGTCATGCATGGATAGTTATCTTCTATTTACTCTGTCCTTTTGAGATTTATTTATCAATAAATACCCTATCACCCCTCTGATGATATTTAGTATCATTTATATGAATTGTCTATTGACGTACACATTCAACAAAGCATGCTGATGTGCTGAACAATCATGTTCTTTATTTATTCGATAATAAATAATCACAGGATCAATTAAAAAAAATAATAATTGACTCATCATTTTGGACCAGCATAGATTTTTGCTCATATATTTTTACATGCTTTAATAAAATTTTGCAAAGAGTTAGTCAGAGGCGCACAACTAGGAACGAGCCTGCCCTCAAAGTGATGAGGCTGTATAGGATAAGTATCCTACCCAGGGTGCAATTTCTCACTAGGCTCAGTAGCGCCTTTCACAGAGAGGAAACACCCTAAAGCACATCATACTGATCCTACCAAAATGCAATCCAGCCACGAAGTGCCAGGCAATTCCTCTCTGAACAAGAGAAGTAGCCAACCCCAGACGTACTTTTTTGCCTTGTTGGGCCTCATCAGTGAGGTGCAGGGTAATCCAGATGTGGACCCCTTGCTCACAGTGCCTAGAGAGATCAGCTGCACCTCACTGACGAGGCCCAACAAGGCCGAAACATATCTCTGGGGTTGGCTGCTTCTCTTGTTCAGAGAGGAATTGCCTGGCAATTAGTTGGTTTTATATAAATAAAGGATAATAATAGAAATATACCACAAGCAAGTCAACTTGAGTCATTAAAGGGACTATTTCACCTAAATGCAACTTTGTTTATTTTGAAAGAGCTGTCAATCTCACCTAAACGTTTTATTGGATGTTTTATTATTTAGAAAGCTATTTAGATGTATAGATTACACTAATTTACCCATTGCAGAAAGGTATCCATTGAATTGCAATGCAGTGCTTTTGATACCTCTCCGGCACTCAAAGGGTTAATCATATCATGCGGCATTTTCTGTCGCATCTTTACATTACATCCCCCACTCAGTGATACTACTTAGCAATGCTTTGCCCACATCCCCTAGCACTGAAAGGATTCAGTGTCAATGAGTGGAGAGGTAATACAGGGCTAAGGCAGTGACTGCAAAGCATGCCTTAACCCCTTAACCCCCTGACTATGATTAATACAACACATAAATAGTTTTGAAAATATTCAAATTCTCCAAAGTATTTTTAAGGTGATAGTGTCCCTTTACATGAAAGTAAATTATATATAACCCTTTGAGTGCCAAAGGGGTACGCAAGGCATTGCGGACCACTTAATATAGCTTTCCTTCCCGATGGGCATACCTGAGAAATTATTCTTCTGGCTTCCCTGGAGGGTGAGGCCTGTGGTGCCGTTCAGGGAGACAAATGACAAAATTTGCCTCAAAAAGGGGTGGGGCTTAACTGGGACTGGGAGAGGGGCTAGAGAAAGTAGTAACACTATAGGCAATAAGCTGGGGAAGGAGGAGAAATGGGCGGGGACTGGGTGGAACTGATAGGGAAGGCGCACGAATGGGCAGAGCTTCTTAAGAAACTGCCCATGCCCCTGAGAATCAGACTCTGCCCCGGAGACCCAGGAATGCAGAGTCAAAACCGCAGTTTCCGGGACAAACCCGGAGAGTTCCCAGTTATGCCTCTGGATGCCTTTAACAGGAGAGAAACCAAACACACACACCGGCCCTCTAAGGGTAAACTGTGATACAATGTGTGTAAAAAGGCCACATCAGTCACGAATTTCAAATGTATAGATGCTTCAAATAAGCTTTATTGCAAAGCTTATTAGAAGCATCTATACGTTTGGACTTCATGACTGATGTGCTGGTTTTCTTCACCCATCTGGTGGGCGGGGTCATTTTGTGGCTTTTTGTACACATTGTATCACAGTTTACCCATAGAGGGCGGTGTGTGTGTGTTTGGTTTCTCTCCATTAAAGGCATCCATTGGGAAGGAGACAACAAGAAAGCTATATTATGTGGCCCACACTGGGTTCACTGTATGGATTATACTGGAGGTCGTTTATTGAGATAATCGAATGGTTTTGAAGTTTACTTGCAAGAAAGTATCTTGTAAGAATAATAGCTTATGGAAGATAAGGTCTGATCCCATGGAGTTGTGCTTAGATTTTTGAGCTCTTCTATCCCCTCTCTTTCTTCTATGAATTAGAATGTGAAGATGCTGCTGAGGACACCAGTAGAGGAAGCTGCAAGCTTGGGTTCATATCCTTCTAGGACTCTATATCAGTTTAATCCAGTAGAAGCACATCAGATTCCTTTTCTCTTATCTGGCTTCTCAGCCACCAACTTTAATATGATTTTGACCCCAGCATTGCACTCAAGCTTTGTTCCCTAGTTTTCTCAGCATAGACCATGAGCCATAGTTTAGTTTAGCATTATGCTTAATATTTACTGAATGCGGAAATTTTTTGTAAAGTTGATACCTTTATTGGCTAACTAAACAGATTTAAAACGCAAGCTTTCAAGACTTCTCAGGTCTCTTCCTCAGGGATGTAATCATGCCTGAGAAAGAGACCTGAGAAGTCTTGAAAGCTTCCATTTTAAATCTGTTCAGTTAGCTAATAAAGGTATCAACTTTACAAAAAAATGTCTACATCCTGTACTTCTACGGCTAACACGGTACCAGCTCTTATCTATTAATATTTACTGATTCACTCTCATCAAGCATAGTGCTGAGCGATCGGAAAAAAGGAGATGTAGTACAATTAGTGAAAATGGGAGTAAGATCTGACCCTGGAAAATCAAAGACCTGTGAGTTTGACTTCCATAGTGGGTAAAATATTTGAAGGATCATTAGCCAGTAGCATTTAGGACTATATAATGAATAAAATGTTAGTTAGAGTCAACATGTTTTTATGAAGAATAGATCATGTAAAAATAATTTTACTTGCATTCTGAAATGATAACTTGTATAAGGTTACTACCCATTTTAAACTAAAGGCATCATGGTTGTGGAATTCTTTTAATCAGAAGATTGTGACTGCAGATTCTACAGATACTTTCAAAAAATAATTTTATAGCTTTTTAGATCATAACTATAATGAGAATTGTGTTTCAATGAAGATAGGCTATTGATCCAGGGAGATATCAGACTGAATATTGGAGTCATGAAGGATTTTTAAAGCTGGATCAGGAAGGGTGATATAGCAAGGGCTGAACTGGATCGACTCTTGCAATTGTTGTCCATTTATGCACTGTTCATTCTCAGTGAATACTTCACTCTTGTGCAGGTTGATTTTGAAAACCTTATGATGTCTCTATGAGGGTGATTTGGACTGTTTGTGGATTAATTTGCTCTTGGTAGCTAAAGAGACCAGCTGCAGCTCAGTGTTGATACCTATCGAAGCCTGAAACATATGTCTCGGGTTTGATGGTTATGTGGTGCAGATGAGTGTCAGAGACTTTGTCCTGGTGGAGAGTAGAAGGTTAATTTTAAAAAACAGGATTGTTTGAAAGTCTCTTTAAAATGTGTTTTAATTAGCTCATTCTTCTAGACAAAGGGGGTCTTCAATATGGGAGTGAAATAACTGAGTGAGTTTTATGATTATAAACGATTCTATTACAGACAAAATTTCTGAGACAGAGATGCTCCTATGTGGGAATGTCTAATAGGGTGACATATTTACGTCAAGTCCAATGACCTCGTGGCCATTCTTATCTTATGATATGAGACAGATACAGATGCCATATGTAAAATTTTAATGTGGAGTAAGAGCGACATCTCGAGGCTATATTGCGTTATTACTAGTGCTTGGAATTTTTTTCATAAATTATGCGTGATGTCATATGGAAATTAGGAATTAAGGGTGTCCAATCAGGTAATACTGATGATGTTACTGCACAATGAGAGGAATCTTTATCTAATCAGAGGAGATTCTGATAAGGGTAATTTTACATTATAAATATGTAAGTTTTGAGAGAGCAAGGGGCTTTTTTTTCCTCTTGGTTTCCTGGCTTGAATTCCTGTTCTGTTTCCTGAAGTGCACCTGGCTGGCTGGTAAAGAGATAATAAAAAACACTTATTGGACTGGTAACTATATATTTCCTTATTTTAATTCTGCAAAATTCAGAATCAAATATATATATTTCTTCTGTATTTTGCCAGATAAATATAAATAGTTGATAGCAGTGAGACCTATATATCAAATTAGTTAATATAATCGTTGATATTTCTAGACTATATTGTGTTCCTAGAAAGGTTGTTATAGCTAATATGTGATCTGGGGGAATTCTTTGAATGTGTTTATTAACCCTTCAACTGCTATTTGTCTATTTAATTTGAGGTGTTTCTTTGGATTTCTTTGTGTTTGTTTTGGGTCTAAACTTTTGTACAGTGAGAAGTGTATCTAAACCTCACACTAGACAAAAGAAGTCGCCATCTTGGGTGTGGCATCCTATATTCCTAAGTGTAATAACCCTTAGAGTACCCTACAGGTTTTACATAGGATTGCTGTGGCCATGTGTATGATATATGTTACATGAAGCTGGTATACTGTCTAGACATATATTATTAGATTGATTCTGAGTATATTCTTGGTATAATCTATCATTGACTATATTAAATGCAATTTATATGTTTTATTCAGAAGGTATGCAATATTTGAAATTGGTAGATAATTAAATTATAGTGTTTTAAGTCTGGGATTTTTTTCCAGTTAGTTTCTCTAAATTTGGTTATTGTATATGGAACAAGGATAATTGTCAGAGGACCTAGCTTAATATTAAAGCTTACTCACCTGACAACATACCTTAAAGGGATAGTAATGTTTCATAATAAAAACAGCTCTAATTAATCATCATATTATTTTGATTTTGGAGAGTATTATTTCAATTCTGTCAGAGTTCTAGTTCAAGAGTAATTCAATGACAAAGTATCCCCCTCCCTCTCCTTTTACTGATGTAACACTGTTCAGCCAGATCAGAAGGGAGGTGCCCAGGTAGACTGCAGAGAGGGACAATCTTCAATTAAGATAAGGGAAAAACCTAAAAAACTTTTCAAGGGGGGCAGGCCTTCATTGTTCTCATAGGAAGAAGATTGTCCCCTTCTGTTATCTGTCCAGGCTATGGACTGCATTCCACATCTGATAAGAGATGGCTTACACTAGGTAAAAGGGGCAGGAGGGGAAACTTTGCTTGTGAATATCTCTCAAACCATAAAGGTTTGAGAGATAAGACTTATATCGTTCTTCATGATTTTTTAATGCCTACAAAATAAAATAAAGATAAAACAAAGTATTACTATCCCTTTAAACCTCAATTAGCATAGTTTATACAGTTTCTGGGGCATAGGTATTCACATATGCTGCTGTCAATTGTATTTTAATTAATTGTAAGGATCAATTATCCTTTTCTATGCTGATGGGTTCAATTATTGTAATTTAATACCTCTGAACATACCTATGTGTGGTTAACCCTTCAACTGCTGATAATCCTACTGGTGATAATTGTGGTTTGAGCTACTGTGTATCTATTGAAATTGGTATTCACTCATTTATGTTATTGTTGCTTATACTTTATATATATATATAAAAATATATATGTATATAGTATTTATATATATATATATATATATATATATATATATATATATATATAGCATATATATATATATATATATATATATATATATATATATATATATATATAGTATTTACTTCAATAAATTATATTTTGCACAAATATGCGTAATTGATTATTTAATCAATTCTTTACTGTGAAGTAGCATGTCAATACCTAGTATTGTGTAAAGTTCTCAAAATTATATTATTATTTATCTATTTATGTGAAGATATCCATCCTAATTGGTTCTCTTGTTTAACCCCTTCTTGGATACCTTCGACAGGAGACTTACCTGGCTTTTCAATGCTGAACTTTCTGTTGGCAGGACCAGGCAGATATGAATATTACTATGTCTATGAAGCTGGGGGTGGATTGTGATCACCAATGGACCAAATGGGGATCAGAATGGGGCTTGGAAAATAGTCCAGCAAGAAGAGACTGAATTGAAACACTGAACAGCAAATAATTCCAATAGACCCTCTGTTTCAAGACTGAAAACCCAACACAGAGGGCCCTTGGAGGCTGAAAATTAGACTTGTGCAAATCGTTTTGGCTGAATTCGGATGAATAAGGGTCATTCGGCGTCATTTGGTTCAGAATGTCCTCAAAAATTTTGGACATTCGCGACAACTACCCTTCCCTCCATACTTCTCTCCTTCTCTAGTTCAATTAGCTTCTTCATTTCAAGATGTGGGTTGGACTAATGACACATCAGACACCCAGACAGCCTGCATTTCCTGTTAGTCCGTTGTTGGATCTCAGAGAGAGCAGAATGAGATGGAGAGTGTCTAATTGTTGTGTAGACAGGCAGCCAGCATTAGTACCTTATTGCCACTGCAAGGGAGAGTCATCTTTGTTCCTGTGCAAAATGTAAAAAATATTAGGAATTTGTTTAAATAGTTTTCAGAGTGATACAGTCAGTCTCACAGTTGTGTAGGAAGGTAGGTGTCACGGTTTTAATGAACACTCAGACAATTGGGTAGGATAAAATAGGAAAGCTTTATTAGACAGAATAAAGCGCACAAGGCCCCTCACGGGTCCAAACTCACAATGCAGCAGCAATAAAGTTTGACACAGGGCAGGGCAGACAAGATAACATACAATAGTGAGGCTCTACCGGCCTTACCGAATACCGGGTAAGGCAGCCTAATAGCTGGTGCAACAAGGAACTGAGGAGGCTGTACCGGCCTTACTGAATACCGGGTAAGGCAGCCTAATAGTTGGTGCAACAAGGAACTGAGGAGGCTCTACCGGCCTTACAAAATACCGGGTAAGGCAGCCAAATAACAGGGGCAACAAGGACTGGCTAGTGACTGGATAGCACAGACTGGAAGTGCTGAAGGAGGCAACCGTAGTACAGGCTGAGTGCTGTACGGCAACAGTAACCGCTAGTGACCGGATTGCACTGACAGGAAGTGCTTAATGGAGGTCACGGGTCGCAACAAGCTGAGCGAAATATGGAGGCAACAGTTAACCGCTTAGTGACCAGGTAGCACTGACTGGAAGTGCTTAACGGAGGCAACCAAAAGTACAGGCTGAGCGAAATAGTGAGGCAACAGTTAACCGCTTAGTGACCGGGTAGCACAGACTGGAAGTGCTTAATGGAGGCAACCAAAAGTACAGGCTGAGCGAAATAGTGAGGCAACAGTTAACCGCTTAGTGACTGGGTAGCACTGACTGGAAGTGCTTAATGGAGGCAACCGTAGTACAGGCTGAGTGTGGTAGGAAGGCAACAGTAACCGCTTAGTGACCGGATCGCACTGACAGGAAGTGCTTAACGGAGGCCACGGATCACAACAGGCTGGGCGAAATCGGACGGCAACAGAAACCGCTAGTGACTGGTAGCACTGACTGCAAAGAGAGGCAACAGGATAGCAAGTCAGTCGTGCCTGGATCAACACACACGGAGAGCGGTAGTCAGCCACAGCCTAGGTCGGTACACAGAGGGCGGTAGTCAGCCAAAGCCTGAGTTGGTGCACAGAGAGCGGTAGTCAGCCACAGCCTAGGTCGGTACACAGAGAGCCGTAGTCAGCCAAAGCCTGAGTTGGTACACAGAGAGCGGTAGTCAGCCACAGCCTGGGTCAGTACACATAGAGCGGTAGTCAGCCAAAGCCTGGGTCAGTACACAGAGAGCGGTAGTCAGCCAAAGCCTGGGTCGGTACCCGGAGAGCGGTAGTCAGCCACAACCTGGATCGGTACACAAGAGTGGTAGTCAGCCAGAAACCGGATCAATACGGAACAGGAGCACTGAGTCACGAATATCAGAGACACCACAAAAGGTCACCAGCTAGGTGACAGGAGGGCGTATATAAAGGCTAGCCCTGGGAGGGGCTAGCTAGCAAGCACCAATAAAAGACAGCAATGCACAAACCCGGAAGTCAGAATTTCGCACAGTAATCACGGGCACCATGATAGTAGGCAGGCCTAGACCTTATTACCCATTTTTTAAAGTGTGATAAATTTGGCCGAATAATTGTCGATGTTGTCGAATTTCATTCGAGTCGAACAGGTCTGGTCCGAAATGCGGATCCTCCAAACGACAAAAAATTTGTCCGAAATCCAATTTTACAGAAAAAATTTGCCGTGCATAAGTCTACTGAAAACACAACATGCAAAGTTTGTGGCTGAGATTACTACTTAGCCCCTATAAAAAAGTCCTAAAAGTCCTGGGGTTGGATCCACCTTAAAGACCACATAGAAGTCATTCGGCGAGCAGGGACAAGTTACTGATCACATGTACCAGCTTGCCGAACAAGATGCTGAAACTCTGGTCTTGGAGCAGTCAGTTTCAGACTCTTGTAGTGATCACAGAGCTCCTTCAGGAAAAAAACCCCATGACATGCCAGGACTACCACCGGTCCTTAAGGCACAGGTGACGTGTCAGGACCGAAATGGGTCCATAAGGGGTTACATTCTGGCACTACTGAGGTCCCCTGTATAATGCATAGTATGTCTCTGTGGAATCCAAGTGGATAATAAAACGCACACAGAACAATATTGAGAATTATGACAGGTGGCTTCAGTGCAGATAGGTTGTTTATTCAGGAAACTATCTGACTTCAATTTGGAGTCAGGAAGGATTTTTTTACCCACTTGGGGCTAAAATGGAAATGGCTTCAGTGTGTTTTTTTTTTTGCCTTCCTCTGGATCAACAGGGGTGTTTTGGCATGAGCTGGACTTGATGGATGCATGTCTTTTTTCATCCTTATCAGCTATGTTACATGCACACACACACACACACACACACACACACACACACACATATGCCCACATATTCACACACACACGCACACACACATGCACACATATTCACACACACACACACATGTGCGTGCACACTCACACACATATACACACACACTCACATAAAACACCCTTATTAAACTGTAACATTTTCTGAGGCAATTGAATTTTCTCTAAATTTGTCAATGTGCCTTCTATATTTTAAGTGCATTTTTATCTGGAACATGTAAAATATGTCACAGCCCGTGAAAATGATGAATGTGTTCATGGAGCAACTCTTTTTCTCTTTAAGCATTGCAATTATGTGTTTATTAGAAAACTAGGTAGTATTCGTATGCCAATGAAGGTAAAACAACCTTAATTTATGTTTGCATGAAAGCTCCCATTTAACCAGTTAGTGACCCATAACATATGTGCCTGACTGCTCAGGCATAATAATAAATGTAGTTTCACTACTTTCCTTAGTTTTGAGCAGCAGAAATTGATCAATTAACTTAGAATGGGTCATATTGATTAGATATTCATGGTTTTATTTGAATAAATTACCTTTTGGTCTTGTATTTTTGCAGAGACTGAACGAATATATTTTGGTCCATGCAGAAAAAGTTAATGGGTCAAAAGTGCAAAAGGAGCATTTTCAGATGACTGGGTCTATATGCAAATTTCGAGCAAATCAACTGGACATGTTAAGCCTTCCATTGATTTAAACAGGACATTTAACCCCTTGAATCTTAAAGAGGGTTAAATCCCATTTTAAATAACTATTCTTCTCCTACCATAGAAGATCATTGAGGGTCACAGTCCTAAAGCATCCAGCACAGTGGTATTTTTCTTTATACACTATCAGATAGCTACCAGCTTCCGTTGCACTGATACACACACACACACACACACACAGATATATTTCATTTTAGTGCGGGTAGGCAAGAATAGTGATAATTGTAAATTAGTACTCCTGCTACCCCCTATGGGGTAAATAATAAGACAAAGCAGGGCGTTGAACAAGCTTTCTTATTCACTCATGGAATACCAACTGCAAAATGATATCTCTCCACATACCTTTCTACAAAGACGCAAGTTAAAACCTCTAACAGAGATCTGAACATTAAATATAAGTGGCAAGTGGCGATTCACCTCTCTTACTTATGGAGCAGAATGATGGAAGATCACCTATGTTGAGAGATTCCCAACATAAGAAATGTTTCGGCAATCATCTGGGAAAGAGCTGTGATTCCAGCCTTTGGAACGTAATAACATCCCACTGGCTGTTCCACAATAGGGAAGACATAGACAGGTTCTGCCAGGTCAGAACAGAGCACCTATAGAAGGCTGAGGGATTCTGGAGAACATTATGTCCCCTTTATATAACCCACATGACGCCCTACAAAGGACCTCGGATAAGAATTAAGCCTTTTTTGATTCATCTCTAGTTCTTGTTTGATTTGCATGCATTCCTTTTTTTATTTTACCAGGAAGAATACATTGAGATTGTTTATCTTTGTAAGGAATGTCCTGGTGCATTAATTTTAGCTACCTCAGAAGAGTGAAATGCTGAGGTGACTTTGCTGGGACTAGAACTTGCACACGTGAGGTTTAAAAAGATTCTATACTGGTGCATCAACCAACTGAGCTATCTCACTTGTATCCTTTGATAAGTTTTAACATCTTAGACACTACTGTTGGCTTACCATCCTTACCAGCTAATCTTCTGACTATTATGTTTGGATTTGTTTGGTATGGATAGAAGACTCCAGGTTGTATTGTCTTGTTCTTAACTATATTAAGTTTCAGTATGTTTTGCCAATATATGCTCAATGATGACTTATTTCTTGAGTATATAGATAGTAATTTTCTTATATTCAACCTAAGCATATATTATATATTTATGTGGATGTGTGGGTGTTTTTTATGCAATGCTATTCTGATCTGTGGACTTTATATAACTGAAGAATTGGACAGCTGGAAATTTCTGTCAAAGCTAAAAATAATAATTTGGCAAATATTTCCAGATGCAATACAATCCCGGCCTAAGATCATATTTAACAACTGCAAAGCATTGGGTAGGACTCTTTATGACTCAAGGGTTAACTTTCAGCGTGCAGGTCATACACGATCATGTAGTAGCTCCCTGGTGCTGCAAACAATTGTTTTCCCTCTATGTTTTCCCCTTCTGAGTTCCTCCTCTCTGTATTACACCTTGGTTCTGTGTTGAGCTGACGCATTATTAAAACTCAATCCGTTACTCTAAAAAAGGTCCATATTAGTGTGTGTGATTCAAACTTGTTCAGTGTGTACGTGTGTGTTGGGGGGAGACTCAGCTTTCACTCCAGAGTTCATTGCATTCTACTTACTGCAATGGTGCAGGCAGTGGTGTAACTAGAAGCCACCGGGCCCTGGTGCAGAAATTGCCATTTGCCCAGCGGACCCCCCCCCAATCGTCACATTGCCCCGTGTCCATCTCCTATCTCCATCTTCCGCTCCCGCACGGTTCTCAGTAATGCAGAGCACTGGGAGATGATGTCATCTCCCAGCGCTCTGCATTACTAGAGCACTGGGAGATCAGCTGAGCTGCTGCAGGCACGGGCTGCGGGCGAGTGGCAATGGGTTTGCAGGGGGCCAAAAGGTCTAGCAAATCAAAAACATTGCTTTTTACCCCAATTGAGTTGTGTGCCCCCCCTTTTTTTATTTTTTTTTTTATTTTTTTTAATTTATTTATTTTTTTACGTGGCCATCAAATAAAAGTTTTTGTCTTTTATGCCTTGGTTCAAGCAATATCTTATTTCCTATTATGCAGTCACTAGCACCCATTGTTATACAATGACCAAAAGGTCATTATGACCCCTATCAATTTGTCTCTTGCTCCTTAACATCTTCAGCACACCCTTGATGTCATTGTCCATGGAGGCAGACATGACAGTTGCTAGCAGGACCTCAAACTATGCTCACTGCATATGGTATTTGTAACTGTATCGTATCGCTTCCCCTGCAACCCCTATTGTTACGCCACTGGGTGTAGGGCCTTTCAACCCAAGTCATTAGGACTCCACAAGAGAGTTGTGAACTCTGGGGTTTCTTTATTGAGTAAAGAAGGATCTGATTTTAATGGACGTAACCTTTAGGCCTACATGCTAACATTCATGCACACGTCACACACTCATGCCCATAGCATCACACACGTGCACTCTGTCACATGCATCAACCATTCACTCATCAAATATTTCCAAGGGGAGACATAGGTGAAAATGTCTATCCCGCAGAAATTCCTTTGGAGGTTGAAACAGGATATTCTCTGACTATTTCTTCCAGCTGCAACATTTTCTACTCATGCCTATTTACAGTGATGACCTTTCATGAGTAGAGATGGTTCAATCGGTGACTCACTTTTACAAATCCACCTGTGTATACTTGTGTAAAAATCTCCTGAAAACTGCACTGTTGAGAACCTACTACATATAACAGATACATTTAGGAAGGGGTTAGATGCATTTCTAAACAGCAGGGGAACAGCTGTGAAGACAAAGGTTGTATGCCCCTTCTTAAGGGCAAATGTGTTTTCTCAAGATATCTGCCTCAGTCACTTTACTGATGAGCTGATATACAGTAAACCTTTTTATTAACTGGGATAATTGGACCTAGTAAACAATTTAATAAATAGACAAGACCAGATTTTTTAAAGATCTTAAAAGATTTTTATGAAGTCCAATTACTTCAATAGGGGGGTATATTTAATTAGTTGTTTGTGCAATCCCTGCACCATTTAATGTCTATAAAACTAAATACAGTCACAACTGCTTACTTTGCAAGTTAATGTGCTAAGAAATCTCATAAATTATTAAGACTCCTATTTATCTGTTGGTAATGGCACAGAACAAAAATGATCTGTGCTTCTTGATTAGCAGCTGTGACTTTTTGTTGTACTTGTCCGGTGACCTGTGTTAGATTTCCACTCACTTAGATACCATAAAGGTAGAAAACAGCCAAGGAAATGGTGGTTATACCTAAACACAGTAGCTCTCTATAAATGGGGCACTCAGCCAGACACAAAAGCAAGTTGATCAGTGACCTGTGACCTGAAAGACTGAGTTTGGATATTTGCTGGAAAAATAGAACATTGTGTGTGGTATAGTGTGGTAACAGAGAGGGGGGTTTTCCCTCCCTTTTCTGTGATGCAGGACAATAATTGCAGTCTGGTGTGGTGGGAGTGGCTAATTGCTTTGTTTGTAATTGGTGGATTCCTTGCTTAAATAGCAGGGAGTGAGAGAGAGAGCTCTGTGTCACAGCAAAGACCCTGTGAAACCAACCCAACTGTCAACAGAGACCAAGAAGAATCCAAACCTGCGACTTCAAACCCAACCCGAGAAGATGGAGTAATGAGGATCAAGCCTCGGTATCCAAAAATCACCGCTGATGGATAAAATCTATCAGCAAGAAGACAACGACGGGAGAGAGCTCTGTAAGTTGATCAGTGACGTGTGACCTGAAAAACTGAGTTTGGATATTTGCTGGAAAAATAGAATAAGTATATTTTGTATGGTGTAGTGTGGTAAAGGAGAGGTTACAAAAACACATCTATTTGGGGTTTTTTTCCCTCCCTTTGCTGTGATACAAGAAAATAATTGCAATCTGGTGTGGTGGGAGTGACTAATTGCTGTGTTTGTATTTGGTGAATTCCTGGCTTAAAGGGATAGTAATGTTTCATAATAAAAGCAGCTCTAATTAATCATCATAGTATTTGGACTTTGGAGAGTGTTATTTCAATTCTGTCAGAGTTGTAGTTCAGGAGTAATTCAATGACAAAGTATCCCCGTCCTGCCCCTTTTACTGATGTCACACTTTTCAGCCAGATCAGAAGGGAGGTGCCCAGGTAGACTGCAGAGAGGGACAATCTTCAATTAAGATAAGGGAAAAACCTGAAAAACATGTCAAGGGGGGCAGGGCTTTCATTTTTCTCATAGGAAGAAGACTGTCCCCTGCTGTTATCTGTCTGGTCTATGGACTGCATTCCACATCTGAGAAGAGATGCTTACACTAGGAAAAAGGGGTGGGAGGGGAAACTTTGCTTGTGAAAATCTCATAAACAATAAAGGTTGTAGAGATAAGATATCATTGTTCATGTTTTTTTTAATGCCTACAAAATAAAATAAAGTTAAAACGAAGTATTACTATCCCTTTAAATAGCAGATACATAGTAAATACTTGAACATATGAATCTTGCATCAGTGTGTAAGTGCAGAAGTGTGGTAAGTGAGGGAATTTAAATAACAGGGGAATTCAAATACAGGGGATTACTTACGGTATACATTTATCAACCTTATTGTGCAGCTATTTTTTCCTTCCTGCCTGCCTTTTTAGCTTGTGGTAACTGGCATATATGAGTGAAAGCATGATTGTCCACTTAACTCAGTGCACAAACTGCCATATGTTTGCACACCTGGAACAACCGTTTCAGGGTGAATACCTCTGTGGCAGATGTGAGCAAGTGGTCTTTCTGGAAGCTCGTATTAGAGATCTGGAGGGACAAGTTGCAACATTGAGAGAGATGGCCAATCTTGAGAGGGGTCTGCTGAATGAGCAGCAGGAAGCGGTGGTAGGTAGTTCTGGGGGTGAAGATTGCACAAATAAAGAGCAGGTAGCCAGATGGGTTACAGTTAGACATAGCAAGGGGGTGGGCAGAGGATTAGGGTGGACGCTCCTGTGTTTACTAACCCTAACAGATTTGCTACATTGAGTAATGATGTTGGGGATGTTGACACAGGAATGTCTTTGCTGGAGAGGACTGTTCTCTCTAACAGCCGGAAGAACAGCCCTCTAGCATGGATGGGATCTGGGACTCAGGTAGACCTAGACAGATGTTGGTGGTAGGGGATTCTATTATTAGGAAGACAGACAGGGTAATCTGTCACCAAGAACGCCACAATTGTACAGTTTGCTGTCTACCAGGAACTCGGGTTCGACATGTGGCTGATCGGGTTGATAGATTGTTGGGAGGGGCTGGGCATGACCCAGCTATCATGGTACATGTTGGTACTAATGACAGTGGAGAATGGAGGTCTGTTAAGAAGGATTTCAGGGACTTAGGATATATGCTTAAGCAGAGGATCTATAAGGTAGTATTTTCTGAAATACTACCTGTGCCACGTGCTACATTAGAAAGACAATGGGAGATTAGGGAGTTAAATGCGTGGCTAAAGACTTGGTGTAAGCAGGAGGGGTTTGGATTCCTAGAGCACTGGGCAGCCTTTTCCCTTGGGGGCAATCTTTATAGTAGTGATGGATTGCACCTCAGCGGAAGGGGGGC
Source organism: Rhinophrynus dorsalis (assembly GCA_037306005.1). NCBI lineage: Eukaryota > Metazoa > Chordata > Amphibia > Anura > Rhinophrynidae > Rhinophrynus > Rhinophrynus dorsalis. The sequence continues at coordinate 41,690,884 of CM074718.1, forward strand.
CACGGTGCTGGGCGATAGGATGGTTAGAGGGCTGGAGGAGACTTTAAACTAGAAAGGGGGAGAGGGAGCTGCCACACAGGCTGGGGAAGATAGTATAATTGAGGAAATGGGATTAGAAAAGGGGCATGGGGGTGGAGAGCGGGAATTGGCTAGTTCATCTAATAGGGAGTTGCAGTTGTTACAGCCTGATAAAATACAAATACATTTGATAAAGAATGAAATCTTTAGGAATGGCAAAATGATAAAATGTATGCATGCAAATGCTCGCAGTCTGGCTTTTAAAATGGGGGAACTAGAAATGATTGCAACACATGAGCAGTATGATCTGATTGAAGTGTCTGAAACCTGGTTAGATGATACATATGAGTTAGCAGTCAATCTAGAGGGTTATTCACTTTTTAGGAGGGACAGGGTTAATAAAAGGGGAGTTGGGGTATGTCTGTATGTAAAGCGGGCCTTAAAACCTAGTTTAAGGGAAGATATAAATGAAGGGTCCAATGAAAAGGTAGAGGCCCTGTGGGTTGAAATACAGACTGGGGGCACCCATAATAAAAAGATATTAGTGGGGATTTGCTACAAGCCACCTGATACTGGGGAGTTGTAAGAAGGCCAACATTTACTGCAAATGGAAAAGGCTTCTAGGTCAGCAAAGGTAATTATAATGGGAGATTTCAACTATCCTGAAATTGACCGTAGCAATATAACTTCCGGCACAACAAAGGGAAATATTTTTCTAAGTATGATAAATGATAATTTTATGTCCCAACTAGTAGAGGAGCCAACTAGAAAAGTGGCCTTGCTTGACCTAGTGCTCTCAAACAATTCTGATATGATAAACAATGTACAAGTAAGGGAACATTTGGGCAGCAGTGACCACAATATTGTATCCTTTGAAGTTTGTTATGAGAAACCCAATATCAAGTTAAAAGAAGTATTAAAGGATATCCAGTGGAATGTAATTTTCAAAGCTAAAAATGCACAAGAATAATGGAATGTATTTAAAATGCTCTTAGGCAAATATACACGTCAATATACACCACTGAGGAATAAGCACAAGAGGAGTAAAGTGAAACCAATGTGGCTTAATAATGTGGTTAGCAGGGGGATGAGAAATAAAAAGCAGGATTTTAAAGTGTTTAAGTTAAAACGGGTCAGATGCATAATTTAAAAAATATAAAGAATGTAATAAAATCTGCAAACAAGCAATTAAGCTAGCTAAAATAGAAAATGAGAATAATATTGCAAATGAGAGCAAGAAAAACCCTAAACAATTCTACAAGTATATTAATAACAAAAAAGTTAAGGTTGATATTGGTCCTCTTAGCACTGAGACAGGTGAACTGATTAGGATAAAGCTATGGCTGATACCCTAAATACATTCTTTGCTTCAGTATATACAAAGGAGGCAACAGTGACAGGCTATGAGCAAACAGACAGAACCACAGAATTTCCTCCATTATCTACACGGCTTAGTGAGGACAAGGACGGCTTACTGAGGACAAGGACAGCTGAGGACAGCTTACTGAGGACAAAGTCCAAAAGAGACTGGAAAGGGTTATAGTGAATAAAGTGCCTGGACCGGACGGTATACACCCAAGAGTACTTAAGGAACTTAGTTCAGTAATAGCAAAACCATTATAATTAATATTTATTGATCCACTTTCATCAGGCATAGTGACCTGTGATTGGAGGAAAGCTGATGTTGTTCCATTGTTTAAAAAGGGAGCAAGATCCAAACCAGGAAATTATAGACCTGTGAGCTTGACTTCCATAGTGGATAAGATACTAGAAGGGTTATTAACTGACAGTATTCAGAACTATGTGAAGACGAACAATATAATTAGTAGGAATCAGCATGGTTTCATGAAGAATAGATCATGTCAGACTAATTTACTTGCATTTTATGAAAGAGTAAGTAATAATTTGGACAGGGGAATTGCTGTTGATGTAATATACTTGGATTTTGCAAAAACCTTTGATACAGTGCCTCACAACCGGTTACTGCATAAATTAAAAGGCTTTGGTTTAGGCGGTGTTATCTGTTCATGGATTGAGAACTGGTTAAATGATAGGTGGCAGAGAGTTGTTGTAAATGGAACTTTTTCAGATTGCTCTAAGGTTATAAGTGGGGTGCCACAGGGTTCAGTCATGGGACCAATGCTTTTTAATTTGTTTATTAATGATCTACAAGTGGGAATTGAAAGTAGCATCTCAATCTTTGCTGATGACACTAAGCATTGTATGGAAATACATATAGAGCTGGAGGTTTTTTCACTGCAGAAGGATTTAGATAAACTAAGTGAATGGGCAGAAAAGTGGCATATGCCATTTAATGTAGATAAATGTAAGGTTATGCATTTGGGCTGTAGAAACAAACTTGCAACATATACTCTAAATGGGAAAAAACTTGGGAAATCCTCATTTGAGAAAGATTTATGAGTACTGATAGACGATAGACTTCACATCAGTGTGCACAGTCACTCAGCTGCTGCAAGAGCAAATAGGGTACTATCCTACATAAAAAGGGGTGTAGAAGCAAGGGATGCTAATATTATCCTACCTCTGTATAAATCCTTGGTTAGGCCTCATCTAGAATATGGAGTACAATTTTGGGTGCCTGTTCTTAAAAAAGACATTACTGAACTGGAAAAGGTGCAGAGACATGCAACAAAACTGGTAAAGGGATTGGAGGATCTGAGTTATAAAGACAGACTTGCCAAACTGGGTTTGTTTACATTAGATAAGAGAAGTCTAAGGGGTGATATGATTACTATTTACAAATACATTCAAGGCCAATACAAAGAACTATCCAATGAATTATTTAAGCAAAGAGCTGAACTAAGAACAAGAGGTCATCCATTAAGACTAGAGGAAAGGCGCTTTCAACTAAAACAAAGGCAGGGATTCTTTACAGTAAGGGAGGTAATGCTATGGAATTCTTTGCCTCAGGATGCTGTACTTGCAGATAATGCAGCTGCATTCAAAAAAGCAATGGATGTCTATCTAGCACAGAACAATAATAAAAATTATGACATATGTCTTCAAAGCAGATCCGGGGAACAATTTGACTACCAATTGGAGTCAGGAAGGAATACATTCCCCCCACACACACACTTGGGACTAGATTGGAAATGGCTCCAGAGGGCTTTTTTTACCTTCCTCTGGATCAACAGGGGTGTTTTTTGCATGGGCTGGACTTGATGGACGCATGTCTTTTTTCAGCCTCATCTACTATGTTTTTATGTTAAGGTATCAATTTATTTGGTGAAATATGAAAAAAATCTATCAACTGGTACCTTATGTAAATAAATAATCTCCTCTCATAAATGAATGAGTAAATATATAAAGTAATAAGGCTACATCACAAATATAAATGATATGCTACTTGATGAAGTTCCATATGCAATATAAAATCCAACATAAAGTGCAAGGGATTAACCAAACAATAAGAAGATGTTAACACTGTAAAATCTTATGTATAATACTCACAATTTTGCCCCTTTTCACCTTATGTGAAGTGGGGGTGTGTATTATGCACAAGAAAAAAAAATATATACTGTATCTCAATATGTTCCCACCTTCTTCTATCTCTACTCACCCTCTCCAAAGGCATTTGATAATTCTGCACAGCGGACAGTACGCTTGCACTTGCCTCTCACTTCCTTCATCCCTCTGTGAGGACCTGTGTTAATTGAAAAAAATGGTAGTGCTCTTTGAGGATCTGAAGGTCCTTGCAGGGCATTACTATTGGTTCAGTGCACAAGATCTATGCACTGGATCTGCAGTAGTGCCATGCAAGAACCTTCAGGTCCTCAAAGGGCACTACCGTTATCTTGAATTAATTTGGGCTCTCACCGGGGGATGCAGGAAGTGGGCTGCAAATGAAAGCATGCTGCCCGCTGCTTGGATATCCCAGATGCCTCCAGAGGGGGTGAGTAGCATGAGGGGAAGGTGGGAGCATATTGTGGTTTTAGGAGGGAGGGAAACTGACAAGAAACTAAATTTTTGGGTGTGTAGAGGGAGGGAAACCAATGGTGCGTATTAAACGTAGGCACTTTTGTTTTCCCCTAAAATCTTGGGTATAATTTATACTGCGTATTTACAAGTTTACAAGTAGTCATAAATAATGAATCATCAAGAGCAAAAAAATGAGAAACTCATAAATCAATGAATGTGTTTATTTATATAGCACCACAAGTGTATGCGTTGCTTTAAAATTTAACTCATCTATAGTGAATAAAGTAGCCCCTATCAAGGATATTGATATAATGCAATGCAATGTGTTAGATACCTTTTTGGCACTCAAAAGATATTTTCAGAAACTCGAGAATACAGATGGTGCCTTAAATTCCTCCACACTCCTGGCCCATGTCGATTTCCATCATCTAGTCCTTGTTGTACTCAACTCTCGAAATGCAGTTCCATGGAGATTCCACCAGACAGTTACCAACCCTGTGTCACATTTCATGACTTACATAGCCATTCAGCTGAGGTTCTATGGAATCTCTGGTGAAGTGTCACTCTAGGCTAAGTGGTGGCACTGACTGTGTTAAGAAAGTGCATTCCAAGAATATCTTTTGCATCTTCTTTCAAGAAATGAATGCTTTTACTAAAGAACTGGAACAATTCTGGGGCAAACCAAATGCACTATAGGGAACAAATAAAAATTACCCAAATCTCCATGGATTGTAATGGGAGATCTTAACTCCTTGAGTGGTAGAGAGGTCTCCAATGCATTTTATACATTCAAATGCTTAAGAGCATGGGATTTTTTTCTCACTGGGGATCCTATCAAAGACAAGATTGTGTTTTGGTTCATTGGACATATATTGTTCAGCTTTTTTCTTAGCTGATGCACCTTTGTTCGCTTATGTACTAAGTAATTTTTAGAGAGCTAATATTTTTTTTTTGTACTTGAAATAAAATAATACACAATTTTAATAAAAGTTGTTTTTATATTTTTTTTCCATTTATGACATCTTGCATGAAACATAAATGCATAAATGAAAAGCTTCAAATATAGTTGCCCATGATATGAGGACACAATGCTGTCTGCAAGTCTCAGCCTGGAAGAGGTGAATATACAAATACTAAATATGTATATGGACAACCAAGTATTACATATGTTCTGAGCCTCTGTCAATAAAAGTGTTAACCTCTCAAGTAATGTGTCAATCGTCAACATCATATTGAGGGAGAGATGTTCAAAAAGTGTTGGTAACTGAAATTGTCTGTAATCAGAACAAAAAAGTTCTTTTATCATGGTCTCTCAATTCTCAGACATGATACCGTCATTTTTTGCATCCAATTCCGCCATCTCCATCAAAGGTAAAAAAACCATCTTAAAAGTGGGTGTGGTTTAATGTACCGTCATATTGTAAGATATTTTCTTCTAACCAACACTTTCATGTCTGATTAATGTAATTTTTTCCTGACAAATTAAACTACTGTTGAGTGAGAAGCCATACTATAGAGTTAGCTGGTAAAAAAAAGTATTTGAATAAAAATTTGTTGTTTTAAAGACAAAAAATGTCTTTGTTTCTTGAAAATGTTCGTTTCAAAGACAAAATCAAATACATTTTTAACATCAGAATTTTTAAGAGCAATGTTCATCAAGATCTTACTGTCATTTTTAAGTCTTTATGACATATTTTCAAACGTGCCATATTTACTTCTGAAAATATTGTTTTTTTTACCACCAACTCACAATTCGACAATTTTATCATTATGATGACTTTTTGAACATCTCACTCTTAGAGTTAATTTCCAGTATAAGATTAAGTTCCATCATTTCCTCAAACTTTAGGAGACACAAAGATTTTTATTGAAATTTATGGAAATGATGGAACTTAATCTTATACTGGAAATTAACTCATGTCAGAGAAAGGGGAGGGAGGGGGTAACTTTATCTTCATATATGTGTCAAACCATAAAGGTTTGAGAGATGGAACTTATATCGGTTAGTTTAATATTGTAATAGCTACAATATTAGATTTTCATACAAACAGACTTTACTATCCCTTTAAGCTGGGAAGTGAACTGTATGATCCTCACGCTTATATTTTTGGTGATATTCAACTTGTTTTCTAAAGTGTGTGTGTAAATTATATTTAGTTTTTCAGGGGGGAGGTACATTGTCAGTATAGACTTCTACTGTTGGCACAAAGACAAGTTGAATATCACCGAAAATATAAGCGTGGGGATCACACAGTTCACTTCCCAGCTTAAAGGGATAGTAAAGTCTGGTTGTATGAAAATCTAATATTGTAGCTATTACAATATTAAATTAACCAATATAAGTTCCATCTCTCAAACCTTTATGGTTTGACACATATACGAAGATAAAGTTCCCCCCTCCCTCCCCTTTCTCTGACATGAGTTAATTTCCAGTATAAGATTAAGTTCCATCATTTCCATAAATTTCAATAAAATTCTTTGTGTCTTCTAAAGTTTGAGGTCCAAACATTTAGTTTTTAAGGGGGACATACATTGTCAGTGTAGATTTCTACTGTTGGCACAAAGACTATGGAGGAGATGCACTATGGTGTTATAAAGAAGTGATAAAGTGGAGATAACGCTTCAAGTGGAGCCAATACACTACACAATACACTAAGATTTCTCCAGCTTGAGAAATCATAGTGCATAGACTCCAAAAAATAACATAGGACTTGTGGCGCGATGCAAGAAACGTTCGCATCAGATAAAGGAATTTTTGTGAGCGGATTCATTTTGCGCATATTCTAATCCAGGAATCTAAATACCGAACACTTCTTGAATTGCGCATGAAAAATTCAGTTTTACGACAACAGTACACAGACGTATAAATTCATTTGCAATAGCAGTTCTTGCATTAGGCGCATTCGCTGTTCCACTTACACAGATTCGTTAATCTTAGCCACGCCCACAAAATAATAATTATACGCAGCCGTTCGCTAATCTTGAATTTTCATGCGCAATTCAACAAAATCATGAACAAACCTATTCCCTAGTGGTTTTCATAAGGGAAATAGCGATTGCGCACGTTTCCTGCATCGCGCCATTGGAGAGGTGATATCACTGGAGAAGTTATCTCCACTTTATCGCCTCTTTATCGCACCTTAGGGCATAACCCCCATTGACTTGTAGACATGTAGTGACACAGCAATCATATTGGTCTTTCCATTATATATTACAAACCTTTTAACTAACTTTAATGCAAAAGGTGAAGTGTTTGTCATTAAACACAATCAAATTTATATTTCTATTGATCAATAAGCAAATGCTATTTCATTAACAGCCACTGGGAATGTCATAATACGTGATATTCGTAAAACCAGATTTTAAGATGCTAATGATTCAACAGAACTAATAGTTGGCTTTTGAGTCAATTATTTTTACAATTACATTTTTAACACATACCATAACTGTAATGATTCATTTACTATAGCAATTTAGAAAGGTGTTTTTCACAGTAGTAGAAAATTGAAAATTGGTTTTAAATATATTATGTTTTATATGGGTTGTGTCAAATTAAACGTTTGCCTCATTACTTGATCAATTGATTGATTTCTTTGGTGGGTTACTACATTTCTTAATTGATCAGTCAATTGTAATTCCGATATTCTACATATGATACATTGAAAGTTCCATATTGTACTAATTGAAGTAATTATATTCCCCTGTGTATGCTTCAACGTACTTAAATGTCCATATGTATTAAGTCAAAGGTGGACCAATTCTGGGGCATTGATTTAAATTAGTATTTTAACCCTATGAGTGCCAGAGGGGTATGCAATGCATTGCTCTGCGATGCGTTGCATACCTCTCTGACACTCAAAGGGTTAACCCTTTGCAGGCTACGAGCATTGGCGTAAAGAGAACTTACTGGGCCCTGGGGCAAAACCAGAAGCTACCCTTCCCCCAGATGGTCTTAAGCAAGTTTAAATAATGAATAACAGCCTTATTTAAAGGGATAGTAATACTTCATTTTATCTTTATTTTATTTTGTAGGCATTAAAAAAACATGAAGAATGATATAAGTATTATCTCTCAAACCTTTATGGTTTCAGAGATATTCACAAGCAAAGTTTCCCCCTCCCGCCCCTTTTTCCTAGTGTAAGCCGTCTCTTCTCAGATGTGAATCTGGTTGTAAGACCAGAAAGATAACAGCAGGGGACAATCTTCTTCCTATGAGAACAATGAAAGCCCTGCCCCCCTTGACAAGTTTTTCAGCTTTTTCCCTTATCCTAATTGAAGATTGTCCCTCTCTGCAGTCTACCTGGGCACCTCCCTTCTTATCTGGCTGAACAGGAGGGGAAACTTTGCTTGTGAATATCTCTTAAACCATAAAGGTTTGAGAGATAAGACTTATATCGTTCTTCATGGTTTTTTTAATGCCTACAAAATAAAATAAAGATAAAACAAAGTATTACTATCCCTTTAAAGTTCTGGAGCAAGTTTGAAGCACTCACTGACACACCCCCAAGGTGCATTCCCCTCCAGAGGATATTATAAAGTCTTTGCATGATGGGGAAAGAGAGATAGGAAAAGCAATTTGTTTGAAGTTCCAGGGTGTAGCTGCATCATGATTTGTGACTCAAATGCTGACAGTTAATCCAGAGGAGTGTCCTCCACAGCTTTGCAATATGTTTGCCACCTCTTAGTGCAAAATGAGAATGGAACAGGATTGGCAATGTTATTCTTATCTTTCTAGCTGGCAGCGGCTGTGCTGATGTCCGTGACCTCCAACCAAGACAGGAAACAAGTCTGATTGTAAGTAGTCGCAAGATCATGGAGAATGGACTGGAGCCCTTGGGTGCCAGTGCCCATCACAACTTGTAAGGGATGGTTTTTGGTGATCTCCTCATGGTTAGTTGGGGGTTAATGCTCTGCAGTCATGTAGCAAGCTAAACAACAGAGAGTAGTGCCATCTTCAAGTTACGTAGTGTTTATGAGAGGCAGGTAGTGCTGTCTCCAGTTGCGCAATATTCAGTGCTATATAACCAAGTAAATACACATGCGTAGTGTTAGACATACCCTGCATACTTTTAAGGGTGTAGTCTGTATTTACCCCATCATCAACACGATTCTAGTTTAGAGCAATATGAGACTGGAGAGAGTGTACCTGGTCTCAAGTCTGTGAGATAGAGCGAGCGTGTAACTCATCTCAAGCCTGTGTGTTGAAAAGATTGTTGCTGCAGGGGCGTATGGAGGGCTCTCCCATACTGATGAAAACTCCGGCAGTAGCTAAGTATCTTTTATGTCCTCTTTTTTTTGTAATGTATCTTTAATAAACTGTAGTTATAGTTTTTTTCACTACCATTGTGTGTATTTCTTTATCTTTTTCTGGAATTCCAGACCTCTAATGTAAGACAACTTCAACCTCTGAACCCCCTTGTAATTATGCTTGTGGCCAATGACAACATCAGCAAACTGGAGTTATTCTGGAGTAAACCAACACCACCATGGGGGATAAATAAAAATTCCTGTTTAATTAAACCTGGCCTCTAACCCCTTGAATGTCTCCAATGCATGTCTCATTTTTTTACCTGATATATGATATTGGGTACATTTAGGCACACGTGAACGCTGCTGGCAGGTTTTACAAACTAATACAGGCTGAGTGTATGAGTCTAGCTAACCATTTAAAGGGATAGTAATTCTTCAATTAAACTGCAACTCCAAGTCTTCTTTATATATTTTTAAACACATAGCTCTATATTTAGTTACTTACGATGTTGCAGTTTAAACTCTGCCCCTTAAGAAAGGTTCCCCCCCTTCCCCTTCTGGCCTCCTCCCCTTAGAGTTGTAATCTAATCCTGGGACCGGACGGATGCAGTGAGGGACAATCTTCACACAGTAAGTATAAGGAAAACCTTGCCCCACTTGACGAAGGAGGGCAGGATTTTCCTTTGCTTACTGAAGATTATCCCTCTCCATCCAGACCAGACTGAGAGGATCAGTGACACGGCCAGTAGGTACGGGAGGGGTGTCACAGTTCCCAGGAGTACACCAGGAGTCAGTACGGTAAAGTAAAACAATCTTTTCTTAGAAAAATCACAGTAATGCACATAAACAGATAACACACAGAGGGTGATCAAACAGGCAAGCACTGTATCAGAAATAGCAGTATGCCAATAGATCCACCACACTGTCCAAGACTAGGCCTCAGCCCACTGGTGTCTCGAGTAATTCGGAACGCCCAAAGGACTAGCACTGACTCAGCCTGCAGTCAGTAAGCTAGGAGTCTGATAGAGCCCTAGGTCCACACTAGAATGGGTGTCTGTGGAGTGGGGACCAACACATGGAGGAAGCAGACCGAGCCCCCTAGTCAGCACCAGATAGGATAGTCAGACAAGCCAGGTCATACACGGAGTGGGTAGTCAGCCAGAGCCACAGGTTTCCACCAGGTAGGATGTCTAAGCCAAATCGGAACGCACAGCGAGACTGGTCAGACAGAGCCACAGGTCAACACCAGAATGGATGGACAGACAGGTCAGGTCATACACAGTTCAAGAAGTCAGCCAGAGCCACAGGTCCGCACCAGATTGGGTGTCCACTACACAATGGGAGCAGGCAAAAGAGTAGTCAGACAGAGCCACAGGTCAGCACCAGAATGGATGGTCAAACTAGCCAGGTCATACACAGAGCCCAAGGGAAACAGAACTGTATTGTACAACAACACAAGGGCAACTGAGTCAGGACTCAGTCAGCCCTTTAAAACCCTCCTCAGGAAGTAGGTAGAAGGAGCAGTTCAGAGGGAGGAAGTAGGTAGGAGGAGACTACAGGAAGCAAACACATAAAACAGAGGCCTGCTGCATGCTTGAAGCCTAGCGCCTGCAGATGATGCTGAAACCAAGGTAAGCTGTAACAAGGGGGAACCTTTCTGCAGGAATAGAGTTTGAACTACAACATTGTAAGTAACTAAATATAGTGCTATGGGTTTAAAAATATTTAAAGAAGACTGGGAGCTGCAGTTTATTTGAAGTATTACTATCCCTTTAATGACCAGAAAGGTGCACAACACATTAACACCAAGCAGAGTCTGAAGTCCCATGGTCATATTAGCAATTGTCATCACATTCAGGAAGATGTTATCTCAACCAAGGATCACAGGACAAATTAATACTCATCATTAGGATTGTATGGCAATAGTAATGTAAGTGCAGGGTAATTATTAAGAGGTGTTACTTCTTTTTGAACTATTTGAGTGCCAGAGGGGTATCCAATGCATTGCAACATCTGGCACACATGGTTAACATCTCCAGAGGAACCCACTGTTCATGTGTATGAAGTATTCTGGATTGTACTTGAAACATTTTAGAATGTGATATCTTTGTGAAAAAACAATATTCAAATTACTCTTAAACGAAACAATTTACAAACTTTTTTAGACACTTCTGTTGTCCTACTGCATGATCAAATGGTTGTTAAACAGTGTAGTACAGTTCTATGTGTTGAAGAAACAGATGAAGGAGCCTCACAGTTAAGATGGTTTTAAAATGCCACCATTTATCTATACAGTTTCTTGTGTAGTCTGAGCCATTCCTTCTGCCTTTTGTTTTTATTAATTGTGTTAAATTTAAATTTTTAGTATTGTTGCAATAAAGAGTAACTTTTTTATTTTTTAGTCGCTTGTGCCATTTGAATTTTTTGGTTGAGTGCTGAGTATACTCTGTCTTATATCAGTACATGGGATTTGGATCATCTCGTCTCTGGGCACAGCCGTGTTTCATGAGTGGACCAGTAAGCACTGCAATGTCTACCCTCCTAGTCTTTATTACATGGCACCTACACGGGTATAGGAGCTAGCCAGTGGGTCTCTAGATGCACCACATATTATATATGAAAACTTAAAGGTATAGTAAGGTTTCACAAAAAAAGCAGCTCTGATAAATCTTCTTAGTATTTGGGCCGTGGAGAGTGTTATTTCAATACTGTCTGAGTTATAGTTCAAGCATAATTAGATGATAAAATATCCCCCTCCCGCCCCTTTTACTGATATAACACTGCTCACCTCAGAGCAGCAAGACTGTCCGGATGGATAGCAGAGAGGGACAATATTCAGTGAGCTAAGGAGAAACCTGAAAAATCTGTCAAGGGGGCAGGATTTTCCTTATGCTCACAGTAAGAAGATTGTCCCTTGCTGTGAGCTGTCTGATCAAGAGACCGGATTCCACATCTGAGGGGAGGTGTCTTATACTAGGTAAAAGGGGTGGGAGGGGGACATTTTATCATTCAATTACTCTTGAACTACAACTCTGACAGTATTGACATAACATTCTCCATGGTCCAAATACTATGAAGATTAATCAGAGCTGCTGAAACACTTTAAGACAAAACGAGAGAGAGTGAGCGAGGCAGAAAGATACTCAGACACACATATACATGCTTTCCACCTCCAGTGGTTCTCAATATTTTTTGCCTTTTGTTTCAAAGAAATCGCCATGGAACCCTTACAATTAACAACTTTAACCTCTTGGTTGCTGTAGATAAAGAAATTTCCACCATGCATTGGAAACATCTCTAGAATCTAAGGGCTTCATATTGTATCAGTTTTACATTTATGAGAATTCTAGTTTGCACCAGTAGGTCCACATTTAAAATGTCGCAGACCAAACAGAGTGCAAGTAAAAGGCACATCATGCATGTTGCCTTGATGAAAAGGATGACATGAGAATCTCACCCTGGATCAAAAGAGCAAGATTCTCATGTTGCCTCCTTAAATGTCGCTTGAACCCTCATTGAACACGTACAGCTTTGCTATATTTAACATAAGAATCTCTCCTACAAAGCAAGCACATCCATGCTTCCAAAAAAATATATACCCCCCAACATGGCACACAGAGAATCTGCATACCTTACCATAACTTTAACCCTTCTGTCTTCTGTTCATCCCCTCGGTCAGTCAGTCTGCATGCCTGTGTCTTTAAGTTCTGCTAAAATATCTGCAAAGACACATGTGCACAGACCGACTGACTGAGGGTATGAACAGTGGTCAATGGCACGCAAAGGGTTAAAGTTACGGTAAAGTATGCAGATTCTCTGTGTGTGGCATGTTGCTGGGTACTACATTTTTGTTTGGAGGCATGGATGTGCTTGCTTTGTATGAGAGATTCCTGTTGGGTTAAATATATCAACGCTATGTTGGCACTAATGGATGCGGGTTCAAGCGACATTTAAGGAGACAACATGAGAATCTTACACTTTTGATCCAGGGCGAGATACTCATGTCACCACTTTCATCAAGGAGACATGCTTAATGCAGCATTTATTTGCACGCTGTTTTGTCTGCGACTTTTTAAATGAATACCATGCAGTGAGCATGGTAAGATGGATTTATATTGGGTGACAAATATGCAGCAATTGTAGCTAATAGAAGGGGTTACTTTACTGTGCTTATTACAAGAGAAATCTAAGATAACAAAATGTAAATGTTCCAATATTTCACATGTCCATAATCACCATGTACATTCCAATCTCATCCCTTTATTTATTACTAAAATGTGTTATGTTATGCCCCTTGTACTTATTCAGGAAACCTATGGGTTCCACAGTTCATAGTTTGGAAACAACTGAGTTAGAGGAATCCTGAACTTTCCACATTATTCCAAATCAGTTTCCTAAACCCAGAAATGTTCAGTGAATCAAATGTATTTACTCACAAACCTAATCAGAGCAAATTCACTCATCTTCGCTCCGCAATGCATTCCGTACCCCTCTGGCACTCAAAGGGTTAAATGTGCCAATAGGTACCAAAGACAAGTGATGGTAGTTAAGAAATGCAGTTGCTTTTTTTAGAATGCAAAGGTATCATTATTTCTTGATGATTCAGATGTGGTTTAGAGGGCACAACAGAATATGAGTCCTGTTCTAGCTGGAGGTCATATAATGTAATAACTGAGCTTATAAATTAAGAAAGATTGCCCAACAGTGACATTTCTTGGCTCATAACTTGGTGTATCGTGAATCTTGGTGTATATGTTTTTCTTATTCTCAGATGCCATCTAGTGGATTCACGTTACAACTACAGAGTTCTCATTTTTTCCTTTGAGGGTATGAGGAACTAAATGGGATAGAAAATATGAAATCAGCAAAACTTAACATTCATAATAATTTAGAACGTAATTGTTTTAAGCCAATGCATTCCATTTATAATTTACTCTTTTGTACTCTGCATTGAGGATGATTTAAACCTGGATTCAAATGCTGTTAATAACTTCATCAAGTGCTTTTAGCTACAAATTCCCTATAGGTTTCAGTGGTAATCTTATACATAAAACCACTGATATTACTTAACTGCAGTGGATGAACTTGAACAATTCTGGAGCAAACCAAAATTGTTCATATTCCCATACTGTTTTAAAGGGGAACATTCACATCCCCCAAAATTTTCACCATTGCTTTTAAAACATAAAGCAATATTAGCGTTTGTTTTATTAATTTTCTCCACTGCTTAAGAGTGGAGATATTAATCTTTGAAATGTGCCACATCCATGTCTGTGGCACCGTGTATGTGCGGCATGGAGCTGCAGGACTTCCCACCTCCCTCCCAGCAGCCTCTGGGGCACGGGTTCGCGCTTCTCTTCGGAACTGCATTTTTCTGGGCTAATATGACACCAAGCTCTGTTTACCATGCTACTGAGGTTGTATATAGTTGTATTACAGGTTGCAACCTCAGTAGCATGGTAAACGGAGCTTGGTGTCATATTAGCCCAGAAAAATGCAGTTCCGAAGAGAAGCACGAACGTGCGCCCCAGAGGCTTCTGGGAGGCAGGTGGGAAGTCCTGCTGCTCATACACGGTTGCCCAGAATGCGGAAGTGCCACATTTCAATGATTAATATCTCCACTCTTAAGCAGTGGAGAAAATAAATAAAATCAGCGCTAATATTGTTTTACATTTTAAAAGCAATGGTGAAAATTTTTGAGGATGTGAATGTTCTCCTTTAAACCACTTGGGGGAGATTCACTAAGCTGTGTTAAAGTGGTGAAAAAGTGACGATGACTTCTCCAATTTATCACTTCTTCAATTCCTATGTAATTCTATGGAGTCTATGCACTAAGATTTCTTCAGCTTTGGAGATCGTAGTGCATTGGTTCCATAGAATAACATAAGAATTGGGGAAGTGATATCGCTGGAGAAGCCATCTCCACTTTATGTCCATTTTATCACTTCTTTATCACCTCATTATCACTGCTTAGTGATTCTTTCCCCTAGAGTTTATCACTGATCCAGTTCCTGTGTTATTCTATGGTGAATATGAACTAGGATTTCTTCAACTTTGGAGATGTTGGTGTATTAGCTCCATAGAATAACATAGGAACTGGAGACGTGATAAACTGGAGAAGTCATCTCCACTTTATCACCACTTTATCACCTCTTCATCACCGCTTAGTGAATCTACCCCCTTGAATCCTATAGAGGTTTTCAATGTTTTGTGATTATTTATGTTAAAAGCACAATTTAAATCAATGGGAATTTTTGTCACCTACAGTGCAGATAATTTGCCCTACAACACCTCTGGGGGGAGACGAAGTAAGGCGTGATAAAGAGGTGATAAAGGAAAGGTGACTTCTCAAGTGATATCACTTCTCCAGTGCAATGTCCATAGGTTCTATAAAATAACATAGGAACTGGAGAAGTGAGATCACTGGAGATGTCATTTCTGCTTTATCACCCCTTCTTAGTGCATAACCCCTCAGATATTCTTATTCAATCAACCTATTTAATATGTCAAGTTTCAGACTGAAATTTAGAGTGAAAGTTTTTTAGGGCAGGGAACTCTCCCTTTAGGTTTCTGTTTCTCAGTACTGCACTTACTTAAATATATTCCCTGCATTGTACACCTGATATAATATGTAAAGCACTGTGTATCCAGTGGCGCTGTATACATGTATGTATATACACATACATACATATATACACTATACATTGTAGTCTGTTGTTATTTTTCTTTCCTAACCCCTTAAGGACCCATGACGGTCCTGGCATGTCATGGGTTCAACATGTGATAAGGACCTATGATGTGCCAGGACTGTCATGGATTCCAGGACTCCTCGCACGGTTGCACGCTGTTCGGGGAGCCCTGAACTGGATCAGCCAAAAAAACAATAAAAAATGCTCCGTGGTCCTTAAGTGCCGGCAACGGTCCCTAAGTGGTTACTTTTTTAAAAAAACTGGATAGCAGAATATATTTTAGGAAAATGTTCTACCCTATTTAACCCTAGAAATGCCTATAATGTAGGGATTTGCCATGAGGCAAAGATGGATCTAACATCCAGTGAGGTTAAATTTTTATTTAGAATTTTTAAAACCAAACAAAACTAAATGCACTATGTTACTGAATGACAATTGTCACAAATTCCCATTGATTTAAAAGTGGCTTTCAGTCCTTGAATGATAAAGGGGTCTCCAATACATTCAGGGTGTTAAAAGTTCAATTTAAATCAATGGTGAATTTTCATTTCCACCTGTGGTGCAGTTGTCTTGTTCCAGAATAGCTCCACTTTAACTTGATGAATAAGGCACAGAGTGCTCAGTAAATAGAGAAATGTTATTACATGACCATCTGAGAGTATGTCTAGGATGCACTACACATACAATTTGCCCAAAAAGAAAAAGACTAAAAATAGACATGTATGACTTCTATGGATAAATATCTGCATTAATATCCACTTTATCTGACCATTGATAGGAAGTTTTATAAGTTTAAAAAAAGGCCATAGTCAATACGTTAACGTTAAAGTGAAAATAACACTTTATATTGACAGCTTGGGGCATTGGATGCTGGGGTCACTGATTCTGGGTAGCAACAGCAGCATGACTGGAAGCAGGTATCACTGGTACCTGGAAGGCAACAGCATCTGGATCACTGGATACTGGGGTCGGTAGAACTCTGGACTCTGGAGTTGCAGACCCCTGGGTATCCACAGAAGAAGTAGGAGCATGGGTTGCTAGCACAGTAGCAGGGTGGAGTAGAGGATGTTGACTTGTGGGTTGTAGGTATGTATGTATCTTTATTTAGATACATGTACAGAAACAGATGAGAGTTGGTACCATGTTAGCAGTAGAAATACAGGAGGCAAATATAGTTGTTGATACCTTTATTGGCTAACTAAGCAGATATAGAATGCAAGCTTTCACGACCTTAGATCTCTTCCTCAGGCATGGTATACCTTAGGTATAACATGCCTGAGGAAGAGACCTAAGGTCTTGAAAGCTTGCATTCTAAATCAGCTTAATTAGCCAATAAAAGGTATCAAAAACTATATTTGCCTCCAGTACAGAAACAGTAATAGTAGGATACAAAACTACAGGACAGGGTTAAGATCATCAGGCTAAAGTACGATCATTGCATTATTAATGGGGGTGGGGGTGCAGCAAAGGGAATCATACATTGAGAAGTGTAAGTACAAGACTTCAGTAAAGAAAGAGCAAAATGAGTCTAATGTGACTGTTAGTGTGCGCAAGGAGCATATTGTTACTCAGATGCCTCCTTGAGCAGGTGGGTGCGAGATGCTTGAAAGTGATGAGTGTGGATGATTGGCCAATGGTAATAGGGAGAGTTGTGTAAAGCTAGGACAGAGAGAACCGTTGAGAAGAATGCAGGTGACGGGAAGGGGTGTAGTGAGAGATAAGAGCAGAAATGTAAGGGGATGCAGAGGAAGAAAGTGACTTAAAGGAGAGGAGAAGAATTGTGTAAGACAGGGCTCAAAATTTCCACTCGCCACTAGCCAATGGTGAGTGAAAATTCAGCCCTGGCGAGTAGAAATTCAGCCCTGGTGGGTATGTTATGTCTTGCAGTGGTGAGTAACTTTTCAGGTCTGGCTAGTAGCAAAGGACTTCAAATTTTAAGCCCTGGTGTAAGAAATACGAGACCTGATAGGTAGCCAAGAAATTGATTTCAAGAACAGATGAGAGGGAGGGTATTTGGGAGAAAGGGTAGTGATTCTTTCATCTGAATTGAGAACAGGCTGAAGTGGAGAAAGACAAGAGGCAGGAAGACCAGAGAGTAGAATGTTGCAATAAACTAGAGAGAATGAGGGCATGCGTGAGAGTTTTTGTAGTTGACATACAGAGGAAGGGTCCGATTTTTTTCAATATTTTTCAGGAAAGAGAGACAGGTTTTAGTGACACCTTGGAGACAGCATGCTTTAGTTGCTGAGTGGATGGCAGAATTGTCAATCATGATGGAGAAAGGGGTTGGGGTGGGGATTAGGAAGGACTACAATAGATTCTGTCTTAGCCATACTGAGTTTAAGATGGTGGTGGGTGGTTGCATCACCAAGCAGAACATTACAAGCAGGAGTAACCAGTACCTAAGATGAACCAATAGGCATGTATGTTGGGTTCAGGGGAGCCTGAGCAGAAATTTCATTCAGACTGACACTGGCACCTGGGTGGCAGCAGGATCTGGATGGTGGAGTCACAGTAAACAGAGAGGCAGGAGGGGCAGCTAGCAGACTAGCAGCTGGATACCTTGATACCTGAGTGGCAGCAGTAAAAGGAGTGCTAGAAGCATGAGTCACTGGTACCTGGGTAGCAGCAGAAGCAGGATGTCTAGATGTTGTGGTTGCCAGAACCTTGGAAGAAGAGGCAACAGTAGGCAGACTAGAAGCTGTGATCTTGTTCACAAGATGATGCCACCCGAAGAGAGGAGGTTCAGAAGGAAGGGACCATGCAGGCAAAAAGTTATAGTTTCTAGGCCAAAGAGAATCCTGGTTAGGGCAGCTGGGAGAGAGACCCCCGTGAACTCAACACTAGAACAAGGAGGTCATACTGCACAGCTGTATATGAAAAGTCCAGGTTTGCTGCAGTAGACACACAGAAGCTGTGATCTCCTCTCCTTTTTCTTTCTGTGAAACTGAGATCTTGTGTGGATTCAGGAGCAGACTCAGTAGGAGATGACATCTTATGTACCAGGGGAATGGGTAGGATGGATTCTTTAGTAGATGCAGCCGGTGCGGAGTGGAACCCTTTCTATCTCTTACATGAATCAACACTGCATTTCCCATAAAGTCTGAGACAGGAGTCATTCTCACAGACTCCATAGTATGGCTGAGGGGTGTGAGAACCCTGTGTACTGCCTGTGTCAGGTTGCTGCCACCTCGCTTAGAAAGTTTAACCAACGGTTCCCTGTGCGGATACGATATTCTGGCACGCAATATCAGAATGTCGCTATTTTCATAAAGGATACCCTAAAGTACAAGGTACCAGAAAGCAAGCAAGGAAGCTGGAATATAGATTTTAAAGGTACCAGGACGCAGGTGCAGACAGAACAAGCGATCTGAAAAAGGGCAAGGTGCTGGAAAGATGCAGTAGGTAAGAAACAACCACTTGACCCCAATGATTGAGCCCCAATATTTAAGAAGTTGCAGTCTTAAAGGTAGGATAATAGTCCAAAGAACAGTACCAGGTCAATAAACTAGGTAATGTCAGGCAGACTGTGCCAGAATCCAGTAGCAGGCACAGCATCTGTGAAAAGCAACTGTTCACCCCCAAAGATTGAGTCCAAGGCGAGGTACCTTTCCATAAGAAAAGGCAAGGTCAGACAAACCAGGGTCAGGGCAGGCAGTAAAGGTATTTAAAGGAGCAGTAAACTTTTTTTATGAAAACACATATTTTATAGATCTTTTCCTGCTGAATAAAACAAAGTGTCAAATGTTCTATTCAAAATGTTTAACAGTTCAAATAACCAGGAAGTGAATTTACTGTGTTTACTTCCTGATAGTTCTAACTGACAGGAAGTGACAGGCAGTTTCTATCACATTCTATGGAGAACTGTTTGTCTCTGACTTTTCGGTCTTTCCTCTCCATTAGAATCTAACAGGAAATCTAATAAGAATTTGGCCACTAGAGGGCACTGCTAATGTAAAAAAACATGGGTTTAAACTGTAAAAACTCTGGAAATATGAATCTCTAGGCAGTGGGAGTACTCTTATTTTACTCAATAGGAAAATCCCTACAAATATATTTTTTCATAAAAAAGTTTACTGCTCCTTTAAGTGGGGAGATTGTCCAGTGGTCTGAGGCAGGCAGCTAATGAAACAGGACAGGATTCAAATCAAGGTCCATGCAAGAGAAGTCAAGCAAATGTGCTGAAGCAATGCCTGGGCCAAAAGCCAGAAAGATAAGTAGCAAACCATAACAGTTTTCCTTGATGAGTTGGTACATTCTCAAGAACTGACAGTTGGCTTTACTAGTGTGAAGGACCTGGTGGGGAGGAGGGATGTGGGGGAATTGAAGGGCAGAAATGTAATAAGAAGTGAAAATATGAAAGACAAATAATCAGGATGTTGGTTGGCTAGATTATAGCATATTAATGTAAGAAAAGTGTGTCGTGCATGGTTTAGCTCTATGGAAGAGGTTTTGAAAGGTCATAAATGTGTCATTCTACAAATTTTGTTAAAATACGGATATGGTCAGGTAATGTATAATAATAATACTGCACAAACAGACATTTATGTATGAAAGGAGAATATCAATGCATAAACAATAGTGACTGTTCATACTGCTGACTTGTGTTACTCCAGTCAGAATAAAATGCCCATTAAGAGACCAATTGCTCAGCTTGAACCTCAAATAGGATACCTTAAGGAAGGGGGAGGGGGGGATAAGAGGGAATAGGCAGGAATAAAGGGTCAAATGAGAACTGGAAGGGAATTTTGGTAAAATTACATGGGGTAGAGACTGCCAAGGAGCAGAACATTTTTTGAAGCACGTAAATAACATAGCTAACGCCCCCTCCCAAAATCAGTGTTTGTGTACAAGTTAAAGGGATAGTAATACTTCATTTTCACTTTATTTTATTTTGTAGGCATTAAAAAAACATGAATAATGATATAAGTCTTATCTCTCAAACCTTTATGGTTTGAGAGATATTCACAAGCAAAGTTTCCCCTCCTGCCCCTTTTACCTAGTGTAAGTCATCTCTTCTCAGATGTGGAATCTAGTCCATAGACCAGACAGATAACAGCAGGGGACAATCTTCTTCCTATGAGAACAATGAAAACCCTGCCCCCCTTGAGAAGCTTTTCAGGTTTTTTCCTTATCTTAATTGAAGATTGTCCCTCTCTGCAGTCTACCTGGACACCTCCCTTCTGATCTGGCTGAGCAGTGTTACATCAGTAAAAGGGGCGGGAGGGGGCACTTTGTCATTGAATTACTCTTGAACTACAACTCTGACAGAATTGAAATAACACTCTCCAAAGTCCAAATACTATGATGATTAATTAGAGCTGCTTTTATTATGAAACATTACTATCCCTTTAACTAACATAGCAACAGGCCATGCTTAGAGAAATGCTTCATTAAAAGAATAAGGACTCAAAGTTAATCACCAATAAGTACTATGGGAGGCTATAAAGGGCAGCATGGAGCTCACCAGTGAGTGAAGAGGTATGCACATGGAATACCTGCATTGACACCCCATGAGTAGCAATTGTAGGCATGTTCAGGGTGGGCAACTGAGTCTCAAACATCTTTCATGAGAGGTATAGTGTATATTATAACAGCAGAAAACATTAAACTTAATTGGTTATAACAAGGGATAAAGAGGAAGTGAATACCAACATTTTAACCGAAAAACAGTATACCAAGGAAAATGATGTCCAGTTTAGCAATACATATACATGGAGACACGATGGAGACAGTAAAAACACCTAAACAGAGAGAGGATGTGTGAGTCAAAAAAGAGAAAACATCCTTGTGAAATCGGTCAAGTAGAAGTAGGGTGGTCATCCGATTCTGCTGTAGAATCAGAAGAGGGTCATGATGACTATATTAAGTATAGTGTGGGATCCATAGATCCAGCACAATGTTTAATTTAAAGGGATAGTAATGTTTCATAATAAAAGCAGCTCTAATTAATCATCACAGTATTTGGACCTTGGAGAGTGTTATTTCAATTCTGTCAGAGTTGTAGTTCAAGAGTAATTCAATGACAAAGTATTCCCCTCCTGCCCCTTTTACTGATGTAACACTGTTCAGCCAGATCAGAAGGGAGGTGCCCAGGTAGACTGCAGAGAGGGACAATCTTCAATTAAGATAAGGGGAAAACCTGAAAAACTTGTCAAGGGGGGCAGGGCTTTCATTGTTCTCATAGCAAGAAGATTGTCCCCTTCTGTTACCTGTCTGGTCTATGGACTGCATTCCACATCTGAGAAGAGATGGCTTACACTAGGTAAAAGGGGCGGGAGGGGAAACTTTGCTTGTGAATATCTCTCAAACCATAAAGGTTTGAGAGATAAGACTTATATGGTTCTTCATGTTTTTTTAATGCCTACAAAATAAAATAAAGATAAAACGAAGTATTACTATCCCTTTAACTAAAATGGTCACTTTGATAGTCATTCAGAGCAACCATGTGAATTTAACTTTGAAATCCTGGCCCTGCAGTACAGTCTGTACATGCATGGACAGTTTGACGCATCTCCCTGCATAGGACATGCAGAGAGGTTCTTGTAAATGCAAACTCCTAACATTTACAGGTTTGGCCTTTGAAGTCCAGTCTGCCAAACTTGTGATATTTTTGAGGCTGGCAACCATAGGTTTAAAGATCTAATGAAGTTGGATTGTGTGTATCTGTATGCTCTACAGCAGTCAGTGGTACATTGATGAGTTACACTTTTAGTTGTGCCATAAGGGGTAATGATAGGAGCCTTAAAGATGGCCAATAAGTAATGAACACATAATAATGGAGACAATGCTTTATACTATAACAACCATTAAAAAATGTGCATGTTTTAAATGTTAAGGATAATATACATTACAAAATTGGAAAGAAGAGGTTACAACAGAAAAATACACTGAGATAATGCAGTACTTATACGAGTAATAATAATACATTTACAATAGAGTTTTTGGAAAGCAGCAAAAAAGAGGCTGAGTAAAATCCAAATGAAGATATCCACGTAAGACAGATCAGGGAGAGTGAATGTTAATCACTGAAAAGGGCCATGAAGCGGCATAATGCTCACCAATGAGAGGGAAACATGCATCAAATACCAGCATGAAAACCCAGAGGAGCAACTGTGGGCCTGCTTGGGATGAGACAATAAGTCTTAAACACCTTATATGAGAAGCAATAAATTAACAACAATAAACATCATTAAAAAGGAATAGTAATACTTGAAAATAATTTTATTTTATTTTGTAGGCATTAAAAAAACATGAAAAATGATATAAGTCTTATCTCCCAAACCTTTATGGTTTGGGAGTTATTCACAAGCAAAGTTTCCCCCTGAGTGACGTCACCGTTCTTGCTCTCAGATTTGGAATCTGGTTCCCGGACCGGCTGCGACTCTCCAGAAGTGCCCAGATCACGATCTTTAAAAAGAATTTCTTCATTGGAATGGTCTACAAAGCGTGATTGCAAGCCAGGCTCACTTTGTACACAGTTCCAACTAAGTAGTTCTTTTTAAAGATTGTGAACTCGGCACTGCTAAAGAGCTGCCAGTTAATCTGTAGACCAGATTCCAAATCTGTCCACTAGATGGCAGACTTGGCTGAAACAGCCAGGAAAAGAGAAATTTACTTTATTTTACTTGTGAATATCTCCCAAATCATAAAGGTTTGGGAGATAAGAGTTATATCATTTTTAATGTTTTTTTAAGGGCTACAATATAAAATAAAATTATTTTCAAGTATTACTATCCCTTTAAACTCAAATTGAATATGACAATGGATAAAAATGATGTGCATACCAGAATGTTAACGGACAATAGTATCCAAAGGAAGATAATGTCCAATTTAGCATTGCTTATACAAGTCCACATGAAGATATGATGGCGACCCTAGAAACACCTAAAGAGA
Source organism: Rhinophrynus dorsalis (assembly GCA_037306005.1). Taxonomy (NCBI): domain Eukaryota; kingdom Metazoa; phylum Chordata; class Amphibia; order Anura; family Rhinophrynidae; genus Rhinophrynus; species Rhinophrynus dorsalis. The sequence continues at coordinate 41,714,676 of CM074718.1, forward strand.
GAGGCTGTGTGAGTCTAAGCAAAAGCATGCATTGGATTGGATTAAGCAGTAGAGGGGTGACCATCTGTTTCTGATGTAAACAGTAGTACATTTAAAGATGGCAAATGAGACATGGGCACATGACAATGGAGCAATGCTTAACACTGTAACAATTGTGAATAAAAATGATGCATGCTAAATGGTAATGAGAATGTGCTTTCCAAAACAGTAAAACAGCAGTTCCAACAGAGAAATACTGTTCAATAAAGGTTCTTATATGAGTCATAAAGATGCAATTGAAATATGGTCTTTAGAAGGCAGCAGAAAAAGAGAAGATGACAACAATCCAAATAAAAATATCCATGTGAGACAGATCAGGTAGTAATACGACGGTCCTCCAATTCTGCTGCAGAGTTGGCTCTTGATTTCTTGTTTTTGAAGTAATCTGTTACCAAGTGTCAATGTAGGCATTGATTTTTCCCCAATGTAAGTAGAGCCTCTGGGTCTGGTTCCTTCAATAGTAAAGAAAGCGCTATGGCAAGCACATTACAAAGAGCAGACATCCTTAGAAGATGAATGTTGTTTGTATCCCATTGTACCAGAAAATGAAGTTAAAAGGAGAGCCCTTTTTATACTTTATCTTCAACTCATGTAGATGGTCTGTGAGTGACTGCAGACTTCTGCAAAAGCTACAGACTGTGAGGTGACACATTTTGGAATATATGACCCTCAAAGCCAAGCGTACCTCAAAGTTCTCAGTTCTCTGCTTCTCGCCAAAACCTTTTCTTTGCCCAAAGAGTAATGGTGGTGCAAATCATATCACAAGGCTTTTCCCCATAAATACTGGGATGTAGGTCCCAGTGGGCTTGACTGATCATAATAGCAGTGTGTTCAGGAGACACTAAAGAAGGTTTGAAGGAAGCTGCAGTTCAATTTGCACAAATGATTGCATTTCTGCAAAATGATTCACTGACCTGGGTGGCAAATGAAAGCCAGCAACAAAGACTAGTGTTGAGCGAGCACCCCGATGCTCGGGTGCTCGGGTGCTCTGACCGAGCACCCCCTGAGGCTCGAGTGCTCGGCCGAGCACCCGAGCCCCATTGGAATGAATGGGGCGACACCAGGCACCCCCTGCTCTGATGAGGGGAGGGTGCCTGGTCAATGCCCCCTTCATCTCCGCTATGCCCCCTTCATCTCCGAATGCCCCCTTCAGCTCCGCAATGTCCCCCTTCAGCTCCGCTATGCCCGTCTTCCACAATGTGCCCCTTCATCTCCGCTATGCCCCTCTTCCACAATGTGCCCCTTCATCTCCGCTATGCCCCTCTTCCACAATGCCCCCTTCATCTCCGCAATGCCCCCGTACCTCCAGTCCCTGGTGGTCCAGCGGAGCGTCTTGTGATCTGTGCCTCTTCCGGCACAGATCCCCGCCACCCGAACATGGCGGGAGAGCACATGGCGGTACTCGACGAGTACCGCCATGTGCCGAGCAGAGCGATGCTCGAGCCGATCCGAGCATCGGCCGAGCACGCTCGCTCATCACTAACAAAGACCCCATTAACTAAGATGATGGCTAAACTTTGGCCTTAGGCCTGGCTGCAATGGGCTGACCTTCTTCTCTAGTCTTCTAGCACTAATGGATTACAATCCAGGCTTTCGGACCTACCATTCATCAGTTCTCTGGAACCTTTGGAACCATCGATTAATCTTGATGATATACCACTGGAATGATACAGACTGCAGCACATACAGGAATACCAGTATTCCTCTTTGGAGGAAGCAGTAAACATGCAAATGGGAAATTATCTTGGCCAGCAATTGACTGATTTTGAAAGGCTCATAGTTGGCTCAGATTGTCAGGGAGGCCTAATCTACACCATTTATCAAATTATACTCAGAGGATACCATGCCCACTTACCCCCAGCCCACCCTCCAGATTTTATCAACAGGTGGGAACCAGTGGCAGGCGTGGAGGAGAATTCTGGCCCTGGTATTGGGTGGCTACATGAGTGTCACACTCAAGGAACAACCCTTCTGGATGTTACACAAAACTTACCTTGTTCAAGATCACTTTACATCATCAGTTATAACAGAGATTTCCCAAATATCTGGTTGGTCTGTTCTGTTGTCTTGGAGATCTGAAGGGTGATGGAGAAATAGGCAAAGAAATTGTAAACCACACAGAACCTAGAGCTGCACATATGGTTGGATCTTTTGGGGATGCACTATACCTGGCCTGCAGAAATGTAAAATGTAACTGCAAAATTACCTCTGTGCACCCACCAGGCTGATGATTGTCTCACCTTGTCTTAAACAGACACTGCTGTGGGCAAAAATTATAATGCAACTGAAAAAAATACACCATCTTGAATGTCTCAGAGCAATTTACCATGATCAGACAGACAACTTAAGGTCTGTTGGGCAGCCATGGGCATCACATCAGCTTTCCTGGAATTTCTACCTGCAAACAGATCCCCAAATGACTGCCTTCTTTTCTATTATCCCATGAGATTCCTCTCTCTCCTAGACACCTCCATCCCCTCTCTTGTGCACATGTGAGTTCCACTTCCTCACTCCAACACTCTGATCCTAATTGGGTGGATATTGTGCTTTGGGGTATAGTATTATGGGATACTTGTGATGCAGGAGTAGCTCAATTATCTGCTCTAAACTCTGTATTTCTTTATTGCTATGTTCATTGTGCAATTTATTTTCAATATTTATAAATCATGTATTTAAAAAATATCCCAATTTAAGAGTTTTGATTTGTTCTCTAAGGTGAAGTTAGCTTGCTCCAGAATTTATCCACTTTTTCGTGCATATGGCCCACCAATACTTGCAGTGGTGTTTTACAAACTTAAACTGCAATTATTATGTTTAAGTAAGACTGCTCCTATGGAAAACAAACCCAGGGCTGTAGTCTGCATTCTCAACCTAGCTCACATTAACCAATCGGTGGGGCTAAAAACTGACCTTCTGACTAGTATAACAACCCAGAAACAGCCCCAAGGTTTTCAGGTTGCGAGCACAGCCTCCATAGACCCTCAGTGTGGGGCTTTCAATCATGAAGCAGATAATCTATGACAGATATGGCCAAAACATATCTAGTGGGCCCTTTTAATGTGGCCCTTGAGTTTGGCTGGCTGTAGAAAATACAGTAGTCCTGCTATAGACAGAAAATATAAGTTTGGGCTTTCTCTGCAAAGGAAGAGCTACAGAAATGAAAAGCACAAGTTAGATACAAATGTAATATTCTACCAATGCAGAGAGAGACAATTGATACATTCTTTTTGTAACAGCAGCTGTTAATCAGAAGTACCAGAAACAGGCACACATGTCCTACTGTCACTTTCACTCACATGTCAGTCAGAAAGCGAATTACTAATGGAGTAGGAGGTATTTATCATTTGAGTGCCAGAGTAGCACTCAAGGGGTTAATCAGGATTCGTGCATATTCACATTAAACACACACACATATGCACACACCAGCTCAGCCCTCCAACAATGTTCTGAACATGAGATGTGGCTCTCAGGTCAAAATAATTGTCCACCTTTAGTCTTCATGAACAGTATTGTGCAGGACAAGAGACTAAACAAGATTTCATTCTTGCAGGACCAACAAGGGAGCATTGTAGGCCTATTTCAGAGCCTCTTTCTGCTGCTGGGGCTCTCAAGACATTTCAGCTTTGAGAGCAATGGTGCTCTTATGCAATCAGACCTGCCAGCATGGCACTATCTAAGTGATAGCTGCACTTTAAACACACTGTACTCCATGTTAATATGTATAACAAATTCCTTATTTAGTTCCTGTGGCCAAAAATTTAGAGCTTTGTTACAGAACCCTCCATCACTGGGGCTCCTGGAAGGGGCTGAGGGCCAGCCTCCTTCCCACAGACTATGGACCTGGTACTGGAATGGGGTATAGCCTCCCCCTAACACTAATCACTGCCCCATTTGCCCCTTGTCATGGAAGCATCCGTTACCTGGGCTCCTGAAAGGGCCTGGGGCCCAGCCCCCGCCTTACAGACTGGCACAGGAACAGGGTAGTGTATTTGTTGAGAGAATTATGCTCTGGTCTGATGTTTGTAATTTAATTAATGTAGTGATGTAATTATGTGTGATCTAATCACGTTTACTGTTTACAGTCCCATATTGTTCCATTGTTCACACTGTGCCTCTCTGTATTATGTGCCCCTCCACCACCGGCCCCATTGACTCTCCATATGTGGTTTGCAGTAACCTGTATCCTATTGTATTCTAATATGTGTGGATCACTCGTTATGTGTGTATATAAACCCTGTGTGTTCTACAATAAATCATTTCTTGTGTTACCCCTGCACTGGTGTTGCCTGGTGCTTGGGGTAGATTGCTGTATCCAGAGTGCGTTCACCCTACACTGAGTCTTGTCTATGCGACTGGGTGACTGGTGCTATGATCCTAGTTCCTGGCTGGTGGAGTTCCTGGGCTAAGGAAGCACAGTACTGGCGGAGCTACTCAGTCTGAATACGGGCATCCGTCACAAGCTGTATTAAGAAGATAAGCAGTTCTGGAGCAAATCAGCTGCATCATAGGAGAGAAATAAAATTCACATTGATTTAACCCTATGAATTCCAATCCCATGCATTAGACACCCCTCTGGCATTCAAAGTGTTAACTGGGTTTTTTAACACCTTGCATTCTAGAGAGGTTTCCAGTGCATTATTTTGCAGAGTGTTGGGGGACTCTCTAGCATTCAAGGGGTTAAAAACCCATTTACATCTATTGTGGATTGCAGAACATTTTATTTCCTACTAGTGTAAAAGCTCGTGTACACCGGCCAAGGTCCGGGTTATGTTAACCCTCTGAGTGCCAGAGAGGTGTGTAATGCATTGCTTTGCAATGTGTTGTGTACCTCTCTGGCACTCAAAGAGTTAAGAGGCCAGTCCTGCTCTATGTCCTGCTGCCGATGCAGTCATGCACTGTAGATACTGCCTGTAGTGTTGAGCGAGCACCCCGATGCTCGGGTGCTCGGGTGCTCTGACCGAGCACCCCCTGAGGCTCGAGTGCTCGGCCGAGCACCCGAGCCCCATTCAAATGAATGGGGCGACATGAGCATTACACCAGGCACCCCCTGCTCTGATGAGGGGAGGGTGCCTGGTCAATGCCCCCCTTCATCTCCGCTATGCCCCCTTCATCTCTGAATGCCCCCTTCATCTCCGCAATGTCCCCCTTCATCTCCGCAATGTCCCCCTTCATCTCCGCTATGCCCCTCTTCCACAATGTCCCCCTTCATCTCCGCTATGCCCCTCTTCCACAATGTCCCCCTTCATCTCCGCTATGCCCCTCTTCCACAATGTCCCCCTTCATCTCCTCTATGGCATAGAGGAGATGAAGGGGGACATTGTGGAAGAGGGGCATAGCGGAGATGAAGGGGGACATTGTGGAAGAGGGGCATAGCGGAGATGAAGGGGGACATTGTGGAAGAGGGGCATAGCGGAGATGAAGGGGGACATTGTGGAAGAGGGGCATAGAGTCTATGCCCCTCTTCCACAATGTCCCCCTTCATCTCCGCAATGCCCCCTTCATCTCCGCAATGCCCCCGTACCTCCAGTCCCTGGTGGTCCAGCGGAGCGTCTTCTGATCTGTGCCTCTTCCGGCACAGATCCCCGCCACCCGAACATGGCGGGAGAGCACATGGCGGTACTCGACGAGTACCGCCATGTGCCGAGCAGAGCGATGCTCGAGCCGATCCGAGCATCAGCCGAGCACGCTCGCTCAACACTAACTGCCTGAAAGCACAGAATGCTCCCAGCACAGAACTCCCAGCATTCCGTGTGTTCGGGCAGTCTCTACTGCACATGACGGCTTCTGACAAACATCCTAGCGAATTATTATATAGGATAATGCAGTTGTTTTGCCCAAATGTTTCACCTCTTCGGCTTCCTGAATATGGCCCTTAGTCTCAACCCTTTGAATGCCAGAGAGACATCTAATACTTTGCAAAGCAATGAACTGTATTATTCTCTGCTACGCAATAGGTTAAATATACCCTGTGGAGGAAACCATCCATACTTTGTGGAGGATTGTAGAACACTATTAGCATAGCAGTTTTGATGGATATCTTAAAGGTGATAGTAAAGTGATGCATCCTTTCCAAAATTTAAAATGGCCAAAGAGGGACACTTGTGTTGTAGGTGATGTTTCTGGGGGTGTGGCTGGTGGGTGGGGCATTGCTGAGAATTTTTAGGTTACTGTGTGACCTATTGACACCTCTCTGTGTAACCGAATAAAGGATATAGAGCAAAACCTAAGTATTTTATGTACACAGATTCCATTACAAATACCTATACTGAAGATTAACTAAACATTAATGTGAGTTTTATTGCTGTGGAGCAATGTGATACAATTATATACACAACACTCAGTCTCATCTCCTAAACACAGGGACACCAGGGTAGAAAATAGGGACAGAGGGATTTGGCTTTCAAAAAGAGGGACACTTGGGAGATACGGTAATGTCTGTAAATGTTCAGATGTAAAAGAAAAGTCTCTCTGAACAGAGGAGTGGAGGGGACTAATCCCAATAAATCAACAACATTAGCTTTTGCCATACATTACAAGCTGCACAAAAAAGAGTTACAAACTGTTTTTCTGTTCTAAAGATCTACGGATTTCAATCCATGCTTAAGAAATATACATTTTAAGGATCTATAATTAAATGTATATTTCTTTACAGAAACTAGTTTGTATAAATGAATATAATCAACAGGGATGGATTTACATATTAGGAGCCCCTAGACAATGGATGTCAAGGTGCCCTTAGCACCAACCATGACCACACCCCATTCTCACATGACCCTGCCTCCACCCCCACCCACTGTTGCCTGCCACAGAAAATACTCAGCCTAAGGAATGCTTTTAGCCCCTTGACCACTAGAGATCACAACCTCCTGGTCCTTAAAGGGTTAATAAATACATTAGATAGATTTCCCCCATCATTACATAGCTACTCCCTAACCCAGTACTGTGTTTATGAACCTTTGGAATTAAGTGCCTGGAATCTGAATACGAAGAGCTTTGCTGCCATCTTTTGGTTATTTTTGTGATTGTGCTCTGTCGGTGATGTATTTCACAGGCCTTTTATTTGACCAATTTTAGACTCAATTTACAGACACTTTTAGGCAGAAACTGAAAAAGTAAAAATGAACTTTTCAAAATATTTCCACTACTGTTATCCATTTCTGTTAAATACTTGATACAAGATCAGGTTGAGGAACAACATCATCTACAATTGCACTTGAACCCCCTAATCAATATGATGGAGATGTCCCTAGCATTCAAGGGGAACTTTTTATTTGTTTCTAATGGTGCAGCTGATTTGCCCCAAAACAGCTCCAGTTGTTTTTATTAAGTCAAAGTCTTTGATATGTCATTTTTCATACAGAAAATGAGACCGTTAGCTCTTTAGGGCAGGGTTCACTTCCTTTGATTTCTAGTACTGCACTTGTATTCATTTTCCAATACTGTACTTGTGTTTCTTCCCCGTGTTGTACACCTGTTCTACTATAGCATTTAATGTGCAGCTTTCATCAGACAGTTGATTATCTCGGTAGATCTGCTACCCTGCTGATTAAGCCTGGGCTTCATTGCGCTCATATATCGAAAATGCTAGAAAAGCGGCTGCATTATGGTCAGACCACACATGTACACCTATAGACTCATAATATGGGAAGAAAAAAAAAGAATCAATAAATATATCACATGTAAGGAGAAAATGTAAGGTGTGCGAATCAGGGTATCCCTTATTAACCACAAAAATATAAGCATTTAAAGCGGAACTACCACTGCTAAGCAACTTTGTTTGTAATAATTCCCTATCTGGCGACTAGCTGCTTAATGGAGAAATATGCAGTCATCCTCGGCTGACAGGCAGGACGGAGCGCGGACATCTTGCCCTAGTGATGTCCGCTCGCCTGCGCTGTCAGTCCCTTCCAGAGCCGAATGGCTCCTAGCAACGCCTCCTACAGCCGTCTGGGACAGAGCAGGCGCGCGGACATCACTAGGGCAAGATGTCCGCGCTCCGTCCTGCCTGTCAGCCGAAGATGAATGCATATTTCTCCATAACCAGGTAATAATTCTGGCGACTAGTGCTACTAATTATTAGAAACAAAGTTGCTTAGCGGTCGTGGTTCCACTTTAACAAAACACAGAACAATACTCACCACTGTCCCATGAACTTCCTTTGGATGCCACAAATGGTAAATACTTTCATAAAATCATTTTCTTCTATAATAAAAAATATTTATAACATGTCTTTGTGAACATTTACATGCAAACACAGGGGTTAATTCACAGAGTGGAAATCCAGCAGATCTAATGTTCCTGTTCAACGCATCTCACACCTACATGGCACTTAGCAAGCTCCATGTAGGTGTGAAATGCGTTGATCAGGAACACTAAATCTGCTGGATTTCCACTCTGTGAATTAACCCCTGTGCTTGTCTGTAAATGTCCACAAAGGTACGGTATAAATGTTTTTATTATCGAAGAATAAAGATGATTTTATGACAGTATTTACCATTTGTGGCATCCAAAGGAAGTTTATGACAGTATTTACCATTTGTGGTGACCAAAGGAAGTTTATGGGACGTTGGTGCTTATCGTTCTGCATTATGCTCCCCAAGGCCAGATTTCCCAATAGGCAGAGTAGGCAACTGCCTAGAGCTCCATATTTTGAAGGGCTGTACCTCAGCAGTACTGGCCACACCCACATTCTGAATTGTGGGTGGGGCCAGAGCAATATCAATGTCCCTGCACCGGTTTTATATACTTTTACAGGCTATTTAACACCTTGGATGCTAGAGAGATCTCCAGGACACTGCAGTGCAATGCTTTGGAGATATCTCTAGCAATCAAGGGTTTGAAGATTTTTTGTTTTTGCTTGCTATAGGCCAAGGGTATTTTCTGTGCCAGACAACAGTGGATGGGACTGGGGGGTGGGTTAATATGAGGAATGGAGGTGTGGCCATGGGCGTAGCTAAGAGCACCTGGGATGCCTTGACTAGGGGCACCTGGGATGTATATCTGGCCCTGATGCACTCTGCAGAGCTATGATGGAACAGAACTGGGGTCTGAAAATATACAATGCTGCACTGTGCAAGACAGTTTCCTTCCCTGCTTGCTGCAGGTTCCCATAGACCAGATGTATCTGGCTTAAGCGACCAGCACGGGAGTTTGTTTCTGTGACAGTACCAGCTGACACCCCACCTGGGTGTCACCGTCAGTCTCAGCTTCCTCTTTGGAACAAGAAAAACCTCCGCCGGTATCCCACAAATCACCCCCAGTCACCAGGCAACACTAGTGTGAGGGCAAACATGAACTGATTTATTAGAGAACAAACAGGGTTTTTATAGCCACATAACAAGTTATCCACCCATCTTAGGATCCAATAGGACACATGTATTGCAAGTCACATTTGGGAAGACAATCGGACTGGTGGTAGAAGCACAATGGTACAATGGGAATACACATCTTTACAAAGGGTCAATGAGTGGGGAAAGACACAGTAGTGTAGAAACCTGGTGTACATTGAATACAATGGGAGTGTAAACATACTGCATGATAGAACAATGGCGACAGGATACAATGGGCCCAGACATGAGTGAATTAACTAGACAATGGGACAAAGGAATCGGGCTGGGTACAAGTGTCACAGAGGGGCCATAATACACAAAACAGGATGATGTACTTTGGGCTGAAGCATCTTCATATCTTTCAAAGTATTTATAGTTTTTTGAGAGGTAGTTGGGCAAGGCTATGATGGCCCTGTTCCCATCACAGGGCTCCCGTCTTGACCCATAGTCCGGCAGACACGGCTAGATCCTCACAGGTCGGCCTGGGGCTGTCCGGGTTAGTGTTCCAAATCTGTGTGGCCCTGATACGATCCAGCACAACACCCAAGTGGAGCAGGTGCTCCTCTCAGGTGTCGCTGTAAATCGCCACGTCGTCCATGTAGGCACAGGCATACTTCTGGAGGCCATCGAGGAGCTGGTCGATAATCTGCTGGAACGTGGCCGGAGCATTCTTCACCCCAAATGGCATTACCTTAAACTGGTACAGGCCAAATGGGGTGATGAAGGCCGACTTAGGGATTGCTTCACTGTCCAGCGGGATCTGCCAGTACCCCTTACAGAAGTCAATAGTGGTCAGAAAGTTACCCCTGGCAACGCGGTCTAGCAACTCATCCACCTGGGGCATAGGGTGGGCATCTGTGGTGGTATGGTCATTCAGCTTGCGATAGTCTACCCAGAACCAAGTGGTCCCATCCTTTTTAGGTACCAGGATGACAGGGAAGGCCCAGGGACTAGTAAAGGGCTCTATAACTCCTAGGTCTAGCATCTCTCTGATCTCCTGGCGCATCCCTTCCCTGACTGACTCGAGGACCCTGTAGGCTGACTGTCGCAGGGGGGCCTGTCCTTGGGTTTCTACCCGGTGGAGGGCTAAAGTGGTGTACCCGGGGAGGGGAGAAAACATCTCATGGTGCTGGCTAAGTACCTGTTTAACCTGCTCTCCCCGTACTGGCCCTAGTTGCTCTGCTATTCTAACTGCCTCCACCCCTGTCTTCCCCTCACTCAGCCTGGGGAGCTCCAGCAGAGAGAGGCACTCTGTATCTTCCGTGACAGGGGCACAGATGGCTGCTACCTCCTCTGGCCTGGCCTGGTAGACCTTCAGCATGTTCACATGGAAGGTCCTCTGGACTCTTCCATATGAACATTTGGCTACCAGTAGGTAGTGTCGCATAGCTGCTTCTCTATTCGATAGGGCCCTTGCCAAGCGGCCTGTAACTAATCCTGTTTCACAGGCTTAAGGGACAGAACTTTCTGTTTTACGAGCAACGTGAGGGTCCAGGCAGTACGGTCGTACCACCTTTTCTGCTGACTTTGGGCGGCTTGAAGGTTCTCCCACACTGTGTCAGTGAGTTCCTTTAGCCGGTCCCTAAATGCTAGCACATAGTCCACTACAGAGGTCCCTTCTGCCCCTATCGCCCCTTCCCAGTGGGCTTTAAGGAGACCTAAGGGTCCTCGTACTCTTCTCTCATAACCTAGCTCGAAGGGGGAGAACCCGGTGGATTCCTGCGGCACCTCCGGGTAGTCAAACAGGAGGTGTGGCAGGTACTTCTCCCAGTCCTTGTGAGAGGTGGCAAACGTTTGAAACAGCTGCTTCAGCATTCCATTGAACCTCTCATATAAGCCATTAGTCTGGGGATGGTAGGGGGAACTCTGCAGTGGTCTGATGCCACAAAGCTTCCACAGCTGCTGGGTTACCTCTGCCGTAAACTGTGTCCCCTGGTCAGAGATAATTTCCTGAGGGAAACCTACCCTGGTAAAGACCCGGAGCAAGGCATCAGCCACTGTTTCAGCATGGATGCTTGCCAGGGGGATGGCTTCCGGATAGAGGGTAGCATAATCTACCACTGTCAGGATATATCTCTTACCAGAGGGACTAGGTCGGGGCAGTGGTCCTACCAAATTGATGCCTATATGGCTAAAGGGCTCCTCAATAACAGGCATGGGGTGCAGGGACGCTTTGGGATGGTCGTCATTTTGCCAACCCGCCGAGAGGCGTTGCAGCTCCGGCAGTGCTGCCTGAGGTCTCCCGTAATCCCGGGCCAGAAGAAGGACTGGGTAAGTCGTTCGTGGGTCTGAATTATTCCTTGGTGACAGCCAGGGGAATGTCATGCCCTATTCGTAGCAGGTCATGCCGATACTTTTGTGGCACTACCAGCTGACGTTTGGGCACACTAGTCACCTTTTTTCCTTCCGTGACCCGGTATAGTAGCCCCTGGTCCCATTCTATCCTGTCTCCCCCTAGTCCCCTGGGGTCAGCCCCTACCAACGTGGGGTCAGAGAGGATTTCTTGGGCAAAGTCGGTAAGGGGATCCCAGGAAATAATAGCAGTGGTCAGGGTTGGGGCTGCATCAAAAACAGGGTCAGAGTCTGGGGGTCTCATCTGGGTCCCTTCCTTGAATGGATTGGCTGCGCTCCGTGCTTGCTGCCAGGTGGTTACAGGACAAATCTCCGGGGGAATATTTACAAGAAACGAGGAAGTGAGGCAACCTAGGTTGTTGCCCACTAAAACTTTGGCAGACTTTTCATGACTTCCACCTCCACCTCTCGGGCTCCCACCCCCCCAATCCAAATGGACTTTGGCTGTAGGATATCGAACACAGTGCCCCCAGCCACTTGGACAGCTACAGATCGGCCCGCATGTTCTGCGGGGGTCACCAGTTGTGGTTGAACCAGGGTGATGGTAGCCCCGCTGTCCCGCAGACCAAGAGCTGGGCGACCCTTGACCCAGACCGCCTGTTGGTGATGTAGACAGTTGTCAGCTGCAGCAGCTTGTACAGGGTCCACTTCGTGCAGTATCCCAAAGTCCTCTTCGCCCCATCTGTTGGGTGTCGGGGAAGTTTCAGTGTCCAGGCAGTGGGCATCTGCCCGGGGAAGCCTGGGGGCTTGTTGGACCCAGGTGTCCCTGTGGGGATTCTTAGGGTAATTCCCTTTCATGTGACCCACTTGGTCACATCCATAGCAGCGTATTCCCGGCCTCGTTGTACCCCACTGGGCAGTGGTCTGGAGGGAAGAGGCTGGGGATGATGTGGGCGCGCTGGCCCCAAATCCCTGGAAGGGGGCTGAAAAACTTGAACCTGGGGTCAGGGTTCAGGTTGTCCCAATCGTCTGGAGTCCAAGTATTGGCCCACTAGTATCGACGCTTGATCCACAGTTTGAGGTTGGCAGTCATGGACCCAGATCCGGACTGACACTGGGGAGTGCTCAAAAAACTGTTCCATAAGGATGAACTGTAAGGCATCACCCAGGGTAACAGCCTGGCAGCCTGCCATCCAACTCTCGGCGGCCCTTGTCATCCGATGTGCCCAATCGGTGAAAGGCTGCCGGTCTTTCCACCTCAGGTTATGGAACTTCAAGTGGTGTGCCTCAGGGGTAATCGCATATCTGCTGAGGAGCCATTCCTTGAACCACTCATATTCATTACAGTCCTCCGTGGGCATGCCTGGTATGCTTTGGTTGCCCTCCCCGACAGATTGCTTACAAGGAGGGTGACCCAATCTGCCTCCTCAATTCCCTGCAGGACACACTGTCTTTCGAAAATCTGTAGATAGCCATCAATTTCATCCTCCGCATCATTAAACATTTTAAATGCAGAGTACGGCAGCTTCTTTTTGGCCAACCCCCCAGGTCTGGGGCTCGCCGGCTCCCCCTTGTCCTCTGAAGTTCAGCCATCCTTAGGTTGGTGACATCGCTGAGGATCTGTGTAATCACCTTCTGGGGGGGAGTAGAGCCATAGAGGGCCTGGCGCCACTGGACCTCTTGCTGGACCTCCGACATGTCAGTGGCCGCCGAGGCAGGGTTGCTGACTTGGTCGCCTTCCATTAATTCTGCAATCAGGGTGGCTTTGGATTTGTTGCTCGCCACTTGTCCTCTGGATTCCAGAATATCCTTTAGAGTGCTTCTTTTTAGGCCGTCGTAGCGACGCTCCATCTGTTGCAGGCATAACGATCCCGGTGGTGGTTTGGATGTTCTGTAAGGCTAGGAAGCATCCCACCGCTTGCCACCAATGTGATGGTACCAGCTGACACCCTGCCTGGGTGTTATCGTCAGTCGCAGCTTCCTCTCTGGAACAAGAAAAACCTCAACCAGTATCCCACAGATCACCCCCAGTCACCAGGCAACACTAGTGAGAGGGCAAACATGAACTGATTTATTGGAGAACAAACAGGGTTTTTATAGCCACATAACAAGTTATCCACCCATCTTAGGATCCAAAAGGACACATGTATTGCAAATCACATTTGGGAAGACAATGGGACTGGTGGTAGAGGCACAATGGTACAATGGGAATACACATCTTTACAAAGGGTCGATGAGTGGGGAAAGACACAGTAGTGTAGAAACCTGGTGTACATTGAATACAATGGGAGTGTAAACATACTGCATGATAGAACAATGGTGACAGGATACATTGGGGCCAGACATGAGTGAATTAACTAGACAATGGGACAAAGCAATAGGGCTGGGTACAAGTGTCACAGAAGGGCCAGAATACACAAAACAGGATGATGTACTTTGGGCTGAAGCATCTTCATATCTTTCAAAGTATTTATAGTTTTTTGGGAGGTAGTTGGGCAAGGCTATGATGGCCCTGTTCCCGTGACAGTGTCTAAGAGCCACAGACTTACAGTTTGTGTTCCAGCCAAGGAGGTCAGTTTTCGTACCCCCTCAATAACTGGTGGGACCTGTGTTGAGGCTGTACACAATAACCCAATATTTTTTTTTATTAAGTCTGCTCCCATTGGAGCATGCTTTGTAATATGTGACAATTGCCCTTTAAATTAATGGGAATTTTTGGTATTTTTCTATATTGTCTTTGATGCAGTTGATTTGTAGCAGGATTTCACCACTTACAATCTCCCTTTCCAGCAGGTAGCTCTCTAACTCACCAGCACCTTTCTTTCGTCCCAGCAGCTCTCTCCTTGATAATTCTTCTCAAGACAAGTATATGTAGGATCAGAAGGGAGGGACACTTGAAAAGTCTCTATAAGCCACAGGTTTGAGACCCATGTTCAATAAAGACCCTAACACCAGGGACATAACTAGACCCAAGCTGGCCCTGAGGAAAAATCTGAGGTTGCCCCTCCACACACACATACCACATACACTCACACACACGCACAAACTCATACACACACACATAGTCTTGAGCAAGTTTGATACATACACAGACACAGACTTTTTTTAATTTGTAGAGTGTAGAAGAATCATGCATCAACACAGACCGAAAGTGCAGTCCACCACTGGAGGTTCTCAGAAGGTCTTCACAGAATGGGGAAAGACAATTTGCTTGCTGTGTTAGGGAGGTGCTATATCATGATTCATGACTCTCAGTTAACCCTTTTGTGTCAAAGAGGTGTCCTATTCACTAGTTTGCAATGTTCACAAAACCTTTCTGGTGCTCAAATAATAAAGAAAGGAAAAAGTGTTCACCAATACTATGGTTATTTTACTGGTTGATGATCCAAGAGAGGAAACTGGTCTGATTGCATGGGGTCACGGGCAGGGCTGGATTTACATCTCAGGAGCCTGTAGGCACAGCTACCTGAAGCGCCCCCCCCCCCCCGCCATCTCCACAATGCTCCAATCTCCATATTGCCCTCACATCGCTCGCCATCACACTCACATTGCCCCCATCATCTTAACATTGCCCTCACACTGACCCCTATCACCATCAGCTCCACATTCAACCCATCACCATCAGCTCCACATTGACCCCCATCAGCTTCAGCTCCACATTGACCCCATCAGCTCCACATTGACCCCCATCACCATCAGCTCCATATTGACCCCATCACCATCAGTCCACATTGACCCCCATCAGCTCCATATTGACCCCATCACCATTAGCTCCACATTGACCCCATCAGCTCCACATTGCTTGCCCCCCATCATCCCCATATTGACCTCACATTGCTCCCATTATCTCCAGATTAACCCTTTGAGTGTCAGAGTGGTACGCAACGCATTTCTTTGCAATGCGTTGCGTACCACTCTGGCACTCAAAGGGTTAAGCCTCATTCATCCGTTTCCTACCTCCCTGGTGGTCCAGCGGCTGGAGAGATCTGTGCTTGTGCACAGACATGGAGCTGCTGGAGCTCCCACGCGGCCTTCCCTTTAGTAATGCAGAGCGCTGGGAGAAAATCTCCCAGCGCTCTGCATTGCTAAAGAGCCGGGAGAGCTCACAGCCTACAAGGCAGCGGCTGGCGGCTCGGCGCGGCATGGCAAGCCGCGCCAAGTGTAAAAAAAAAAATAAAAAAAAAAATAGAATTGTAGTGGCAGGCGCCCCTCTGTAGGGTGCGCCTGTAGGCAGATGCCTACTCTGCCTTACGGGAAATCCGGCCCTGGTCACGGGACAGTGTATATCTATAGGCCCCCTTTGGGCATCCACTGCCTAACACACTGAGGGGGATGTTCAATATGTATCACTGCTCGTGGCATGCATTTATGTTGATGGGCTCTATAGCACACATGGACAAACCATTAGAGGGTTTCCATTTGCACAGAAACTGCTCTTGCACTCTATTGTCCTTATCTGACCAGAGAGACATATAGCATTACTAACCTATGACTACGCATTTTTAGCCTTTCTTGTGCATGTGTCTAGTACAGAGGTGTAGTACAGCATCAGCTGCAGGGCTGCAATGTCTCATCCCCTTCTAGGCACAGGGAGTGGATGCAAATGTGTATAAAACAAAATAATTACTGATATTATATACTTATTTTACATTTATTGGGAACTCCTTTTCAGAAATCCTGAGCTGGCCTGTGCATCTATATGCAGCTCTGCACACAACACATTTAAAGCACCCCAGGAGGTGGCGTAAAGATTTGCCCCTAAGGTCCTCTGTTCCCAGTGTTTACATAGCCTTTTAGGCACAGAAATACCCCCCCCCCCATTATCCACACACATCACACTCCTTGGAACATGCAGCTCAAAGCAGTAGTCTGCAGCTAAAGGTGTTTAGTACATAGATGCAAAATACTCTCCGTGCCACTTCCGTGCATCCCCCTCAATGCTTCTTTGTAATTCTGTGTCATTACTGTTTTGCCTAGAGTCTTTCTTCCTGGCAAGTTCAGACCTGGATTTAACACTTTGAATTTAAGAAGGGTATGCAACCGCCCTGGCACTCAAAGGGTTAAAACCAAACTCAAAGTTCATCTACTGCAAGATATTTCTCTCTAAACCTGAGACAAGTCTGCCATCTGCTGGAGGAATTTGTTCTCTGCAGTGCATTATAGTGTGTCTTTAAAGGGATAGTAATACTTCCTTTTTAGTGTTGAGCGAGCGTGCTCGGCCGATGCTCGGATCGGCTCGAGCATCGCTCTGCTCTGCACATGGCGGTACTCGTACGAGTACCGCCATGTGCTCGCCCGACATGCTCGGGTGAAGAGGATCTGTGCCGGAAGAGGCACAGATCCGAAGACGCTCCGCTGGACCACCAGGGAATGGAGGTACGGGGGCATTGCGGAGATGAAGGGGGCATTGCGGAGATGAAGGGGGACATTATGGAAGAGGGGCATAGACTCTATGCCCCTCTTCCACAATGTCCCCCTTCATCTCCGCTATGCCCGTCTTCCACAATGTGCCCCTTCATCTCCGCTATGCCCCTCTTCCACAATGTCCCCCTTCATCTCCTATGCCATAGAGGAGATGAAGGGGGACATTGTGGAAGAGGGGCATAGCGGAGATGAAGGGGGACATTGTGGAAGAGGGGCATAGAGTCTATGCCCCTCTTCCACAATGTCCCCCTTCATCTCCGCTATGCCCCTCTTCCACAATGTCCCCCTTCATCTCCGCTATGGCATAGGAGATGAAGGGGGACATTGTGGAAGAGGGGCATAGCGGAGATGAAGGGGGACATTGACCAGGCACCCTCCGCTCATCAGAGCAGGGGGTGCCTGGTTTAATGCTCGAGTGCTCCCATTCATTTGAATGGGGCTCGGGTGCTCGGCCGAGCACTCGAGCATCAGGGGGTGCTCGGTCAGAGCACCCGAGCACCCGAGCATCGGGGTGCTCGCTCATCTTTATTCGTTTTAACTTTATTTTATTTTGTAGGCATTAAAAAAAAACATGAAGAATGATTAAAGTCTTATCTCTCAAACCTTTATGGTTTAAGAGATATTCACAAGCAAAGTTTCCCCTCCCGCCCCTTTTTCCTAGTGTAACCCATCTCTTCTCACATGTGAATCTGGTTGTAAGACCAGACAGATAACAGAAGGGGACAATCTTCTTTGTATGAAAACAATGAAATCCCTGCCCCCCTTGACAAGCTTTTCAGGTTTTTCCCTTATCTTAATTGAAGATTGTCCCTCTGTGCAATCTACCTGGGCACCTCCCTTCTGCTTTGGCTGAACAGTGTTACATCAGTAAAAGGGGCGGGAGGGGGATAATTTGTCTTTGAATTACTCTTGAACTACAACTCTGACAGAATTGAAATAACACTCTCCAAAGTCCAAATACTATGATGATTAATTAGAGCTGTTTTTATTATGAAACATTACTATCCCTTTAAGGATGGTGTACAAAGATGAATTGGAGAAACATGCACAATGTGTAATAAAGAGGAAATAACTTGTGTGATAAATTATCAAATTCCTTTTCTATTCTATGAAGTCTGTGTACTAAGATTTTGCAAATTGTGGAGCTGTTAGGGCATAGGCTCCATAGAATAACATAGGAACTGCATAGTTTGTCTCCTCTTTATATGTTTTCCTTTAATACTTCTTTAATACTTCTCCACCCCCCAGTAGTTATCCAAGTGCAAACCAACTGCAAGAGACGAGATTAACAAACATTCTCATTTTTAAAAATGGGGCTTTTAAACCATTGAGTGCTAGGGAGATCTCTTGATCCGGTGCTTCTGATACACAGTGCTGCTAGCAGGTACTAGCATTGCGGCACTAATGGAAATTGGAGCACCTAGATGAGGTTAGTCTCTTTCAACAAAAAGGGTGTCTGACCCAAGCAGGAACCCTGTCTGATCCATCATTTGGACCCAGGACCCCTCATATTGCCATGGACCCTAGGCAGTAACCTAGGTTGACATAATAGATGGTCCAGCTCTGTTGTAGTGAATAAGAGTGGACACACTTCACCATATTAAGACTTTAAAGCCAGGAAGCCCCCTTATGGCCATACCTGGGAACTCTCCGGATTTGCCCCGGAGACTCCGGTTCTGACAGAACTTTACCGGGTCTCCGGGGCAGAGGCTGATTCCTCCGGATGTGGAGAGTTTCTATTGAAACTCCGCCCACATCTGCTTTTTTCCCCCGCTGTTCCTCCGTCCCCAGCCTTCTGTGTGACACCTTTAACCCTCTGCGTGCCAGAGTGGTACGGAATGCCTTGCTTTGCAATGCATTCCGTACCACTTTGACACTCAAAGGGTTACGCCCCCCCCACACTCGCGTTAAGCCCTGCCCCTTTTTGACACGATTAGCGTCACTTTTGTCACCCCCTGCTGAACAGAGGACTACCCTCCGGGTAGCCCTCAACTGGAAGTTCCCAGGTATGCTTATGTTTGCTCCAGAGCATGCACAGAAAAAGGGGCACACAATCACACAATTTCCTCTGTGCCTTGTTTAGTTCCTACTGTGAAAAAGGCATAGAGGAAATAAATGCGCACAGATTGCACCATTCCTCTCCCCTTGTTGTAAGCAGTGTTAAAAGGAGAATTTGTGGTATGAGTAGCTTAGTACATTGTTGTTCGGTAGGTGCAGAGCTACAAAAATTGATTTTAGTTCCTGTTTTTGCAAATAATTATATTCCTACATTCACCCCTTTGACTTGATGAACCTTGGACTGCTAGGGGCAGTACCTAATATACTGACCACTCAGTGAGGATACTATCGTAAAAAGAGCTGGGGCCAACAAAGAACAAACAAATATCCCCAATGATTCAAACAGTGTTCAAGGGATAGTAATACTTCAAAATTACTATCCCTTATATTGAAGCCCTTGTAAAACAGAATAAAATGCCACCAGCGGCATCTCTCAAACCTTTATGGTTTGAGAGATAGCCGCTTTTAAACTTCGCTCCCCCCTGCTTCTCCGCTGACGTCAGCGTTTTTGCAGCAGAAGGGAAATCCCTTCTTTGAATCAAGTGGAGGCTCTTCAGCACAGCCAGATCTCGTTATAGAAGAAACGATCCGTCGCTAAAATGGTCTTCTACGTGTGCTTGGTAACCAAGCACACGTAGAAGACCGTTTTAGTGAAGGATCTTGTCTTCCATAATGAGATATCGGCTGTGTTAAAGAGCCTCCGCCGGTCCCGGGACCGGATTTCCCTTCTGAAGCAAAAATGCTGACGTCAGCGGAGAGGCAGGGGGGAGCGAAGTTTAAAAGCAGCTATCTCCCAAACCATAAAGGTTTGAGAGATGCCGCTGGTGGCATTTTATTCTGTTTTACAAGGGCTTCAATATAAGGGATAGTAATTTTGAAGTATTACTATCCCTTTCAACCCTAGGAAGGTATCCAACACATTTTAAATTAATGGGGGTCTGAGCAATTTTTATTTGTTCCCTGTGGTGCTGTTCTCTTGCTCCACTTTTCATGGTATATCTGGCTCAGCGTATATAGATTATGATACATATCAGAAAAACAATGCACTAATAAGATGTTTGGCTGTTGAAGCTTTCGAGGCTGCAGAGGTCTCTTCAGATGGTCTCTTGAAAGTTTATGAAACCAAACAACACGATGTCTGATACCATGATCAGCTACCCACGAAACAACCCACAAAAGACAATGTACTCTAGGAATAACATGGCAAAGCAATAAATATTAGATATTCAACTAAAAAGAACAAACCGGTCCTTTATACAAGATAAAGAGAATTAACTAGACATCTGTGCTATTCATAAACTTTGTGTAGAATATATTTTCATGCAAATTACACCAGTTGTGTTTTTATTCAATAAATTAGCATTTCCTGATATGTTTAGCAGCTTCACAAAGAAATATGTTTTATTGACATAATTGGAAAATTGTATTATCTTGTTTTAAAATGTTGTTCGTGCTTTTATGTTGTTTTAAAAAAGAGATTGCAAAAGCAATACGATGGAGACATCTAATATCTAAGGAGTTCAAATGTTTTGGAAATAGGAATACTCCTTGGACTGAGATATCTCCATACCTGGGAAATTGCTCTTCTGGACTTCCCGGAGGGAGAGTCCTGTGGTGCCGATGGAGGGAGATAAATGACGAGATTTGCATCAAAAAGGGTTGGGCTTAATCATGAGTGGGGGCAGGGCTTCAATAACATAGAAAAAAATAGAATAGGCTGGAGAAGGAGGAGAAGTGGGTGGGGAGTGGGAGGAACAGACTAGGAAGGAGCAGATGTGGGCGCAGTTATATAAAAAACTCTCCATATCCGCAGAATCAACCTCTTCCCCTGAGACCCGGTAATTAGCAGCAAAAAATGCAATCACCAGAACAAATCCGGAGAGTTCCCAGCTATGGATATCTCTACATGTGCAAGTCAGCTCAGTCCCTTGGAATTACCCCTCTCAGCTTTTTTATTCTCTCAACCCTCCCGTGAATTTCCCTCAGATAATCTCTGCAGGCTATGGATGGCTGGCCTACACTTACACTCTTATATGTCTTTACACATACAAATAAGTTCTCCCTGGTAGCAGCTGCCACATATTGTCTCCTAATCTCTTTATGTTTATGCCAGTTCATGTCTTCGCTCAGTATTACTGACAATCTCTTGTCTGTCCTATTGACTTAATTGCATTACTTCTTCTCATGGCTCTAGTTCAACCTTGATAACCTCAGGATATTGTTGTCTTGTATATGTCTTAACATGTTGCTTATTTATCCTTTAATTTCATTACCTTTCAATAAAGCTCTTAAAAAAAAGGAAACAAATGGAATACAAGAAGGTTCACCTACATCAAAATAATTATATATGGTAAAGTCAGATAACATCTACTAAAATATGATTATATTTGCCTAATTAATTTCAGTTTTGAAGTTTAGTGTCAATGAAGAAAAGGAATGAGAATTTCATAGGCATCTATTCTTCCCACAGTTTGACTCATTGAATATGTTTGAATGTATCTTAGCTTAGAAAAGATGACCTGTGTATCAATGAAGATGTCTTTCATCATACTATTCCTATTAACCCCTTCCCAAAAATGTAATTTAAAGGCATAGTAAACTTGTGTATGAAAAAATTTCCTGATAAAACAAGGTGAGACCAGGTTGAAATACTGGCACTTTATGAGGATGACATACTCCACTTCCTGGGTGACATACACACCTCTCTGCCAGCCCTCCTTTGCTGTATTGATGCCTTTGACCTCTACTCTGGCCTTTCCATTAACTGGTCAAAATACACCTTGTTTTTCCTAGACCGAATCCCAGATGATGACCAACTACCTTTTACTGATATGCTAATCTCCAACTCCTTTAGGTGCCTGAGAATCATGGTTTCAGGCTCCCCCACTGTGTTTGTTTGGGACAACCTTGTCCCTGTTGTGGCTCATTATCGGAATAAGACTAGAGTGTGGTAAATCTTGCCCCTTAATGCTATTGGAAGGGCCAATCTTATCAAGATGGTGTTCCTACCCATATTTCTGTACATTTATCAGAATACATATGTCTGCATTACCAAACCTTATTTATGGAACTATATTCAATACCATCATGGATTCTGTTGAGGGGGGAGGGGCCTAGGATACGGCTGTACACTTTGTGCAGGTCTAGGTCAGAAAGAGGTATAGCCTTACCTGATTTTTACCATTCTTACTTGGAGGCACAGGGCCAATACATCTTCACCTGGATGAATCCTGATTCTGAATACCAGTTTCTCACTTTGGAGGAGTCTGTGTTGGAGGAAGGTTGCTGTTTACACCAGCTGTTGACTATGGAAGGACGGTGAGTGGAACGATCATGGAGGGTGCTGTATATGATGCATGAGTGTAGATGCAGGCAGTGGTGGGCTTGATGGGTCGTGGCCCTTCTGCCACCTTGTGGGTTGATTTAAATCTGAAACACCTGCACAGCCTGGACTTTGGTACCATCTGGGCCAGGTATGGAATCACAGAGCTTGGGCATGTTTATGTTGACAATTGCTTGAATCATTTGATCAGCACCACAGGGAATTTGGTCTCCCACATAATTTTTTCTACTTGTACTTAAGCCTTATGCATGCATTACATGCACAGTGGGGGGATCAGGAACCCGTTGTAGAGAGGTTCCGTATCCCGTCGTCCACCATGGCTAAATGACCGGACAGGCTGCTGTCCTTCATCTATAAGTGGTTGGATGCTCATGTCCCCTATGGGAATGCTTTTCTGAGGCTGAAATGGGGGAGACCTGTGGGAACTGGAGGATTGAGAATGGTCTATGATTATGGTCAGTCCGCATGGGGTGTCTTTGCATGCTCTACATCAGCTGGTACAATTAAAAATCCTGCATAGAGCGTACTTTACATTGGTGAGACTACAAAGGATGGGTGCTATGGACAATGACCAATGTGACAGATGCTCCCTTGCTACCAGTACCTTCATACACCTTATTTGGAATAATCCTGTGGTCTTTAGTTTCTGGGAACAGGTGTTTACTTCTCTTTCGGGGGTTTTGGGTAGACCAGTACCCCTGACACCCAAGTTTGGTTTCCTTTCTATTTTTCTTGATGACTTTGATTCACGACCTGTCAAATCCCTTCTACAAGAGACACTAGTTGTGTCACGTAATGTGGTTACTATGGTGTGGATTTCTGCCTCTCCACCATCTCATGAGCACTGGATAAACCTGGTTACCCAGAGCATTCCGCATTAACACTACCAGTAAGTTCATCATTCCATAACAACATACTACACAAACTCCTCATACCTGCTACAGCCCAACACAGTGATACCAGAACACATGGCCAGCAGTCATTCATACAAGTGCAACAACACAGCCCTGAGGGGATTCAAACAAGGACAAAATACTGGACAATACAAGCACAAATGTGAAGGTTGCAGCACAACAAATCCTGTCCAAGTTCATATTTAACGCCCTAGTTGCTGTGTTGCTTATGATACCCACGCCACATAAACAATACTCACCATGGGCTCGATTCTATTACCCGCGCTAAAACTGGTGCTATAGTAAAAATAAGCAAGATGTATTTTGCAAACATGTGTTTTACCAATATTCAATTGCAGAACCACACTAAAAAAAAACGGCGTAGACAGCACATTTCTATGAACTAACAAAACTGGAGCTGTCTGATTCTATTCAGCTACCATTTAAAAAATGCGCAAAATGTCAAAAACCAAGCAAACCGGCGTAAGTTTGACGAGATAAAGATCAAGTTTAAAATAGATGAGTTCCCCATATTATCAAAATCTGATATAGAGTGCCACCCTTCTGCATATTAACCCCCTTTTGAAATTTGACTCATAGTGCTTTATTTCAGCATTTTAATTCGACAAATATTGTTCACGTTTGACATTTTAACCCCCCCTTAAAATTTTACTTATAGTGCTCCCATGACTAGGGATGGGCAAAAATTTTCACCTTAAACTGAAATCATTGAATAATGGTATTTTATGCTTGGCAAATAATTTCCAGCAAAAAGTGTTGTTTTTCCTCTTTTTTCTGCCTTTTCCGCCCATTGAAATCAATGGTAAGAAAAATATTTCTCCACCACACAAAAGTTTTCTACAGCCATATGAAAGGGTGTCAGCAGCCATTCTGTGTTCGTGAGAGGAGAGAGAAGTACTTTTATTGAGCTAGAGAAGACAGAGAGGGGAATTGAACTTTAGTTTAGGGAATCATTTAGGTAGGATATTTGTTCTGTTAGGAGAGTCAGTGAGGCACACTGGGGAGAGAAAGGGAGGAAGGAAGTTGACCCCAAATACTCCAAAATTCCATGTGACTGACTGGGAAGACACAGGCAGCTAGGGACCTATTTACTTACTGATCTTGCTGTTATTATCTCTGTGCTGGGTGGAGAAGTCTGGGGAAAGAAGTTGTTGATTTTGTTTTTCAGTTATAATTTGTCTTGGGACAGACTGTGGACAACTTAAAATAAATAAATAAATAAATAAATAAATAAATAAATAAAAACGAATAAAGAACTAAATACATTAGGTGACATTGACAGACAGATGACTAGGCTTAGGCAAGGCATCATACAGTTGTACTGTATACTGTACAGTGGAAAAACACAGTGTAGTTGCGTAATGTCCAGCAAATGCACAAGGGGAAGGCGGAGGGGTGGAACAGTTCAGGGACATGAGAGAAAAGTAGTAGTTCAAAAACTGACTGCCGCAATGGTTTCTGCAGAGTGTGCAATCAATAATGCAGTTTGTCAAAGTCCCAGCAAAACTAGTTCCAGCTCCACCAGTGCCAGTAGAAATAAAGAACCACATAAGAAGAACACTGAAGACGACAACAAGTCGCATTCAAGTGTTGATGATGGCAATAGCAGGAATGTGTAGCAGCTGGACCACCTGCCATCAGATAGTGAGACAACCAAACACCAAAACACCCGTCCTCAAAGTAGTAGGGAACTTTGTTACAGTAAAAGTAAAAAGAAATTGTTTGAGACCTCCAAAAGCTTAGAGGAATATAAGGGTAGTAGTGAACAAAAACTGTCAGGTGATTCTGATGCTGCTAAGGATGACTAATGATGACAGATGATGATGCAGATCTAGAATATATGCCTTCAGCATCCTTCTCTTGTTCAGATACAAATGCTGTTGAGAGTGAGGATGATGACTGGGCTATAAGGTTAGCAGAAAGTCAAAGGCTGAATCTTCTACCACTTTTAAGGAACAGTATCCCTGTCTATAAAGTGTTTTAGAAAGCCATTGGAAAGTCTGACCTTGGACAAGCACAGATGTTAAAAAGGGTTGCCATCATCTACCCCACTTCGGACCACTGCTATGACCGATAAAACAAATTCCTAATAAGTTTTATATTTTGCACAGGAACAAAAATGACTCTCCCTTGCAATAGCAGTAAGGTACTAATGCTGGCTGCCTGCCTATGCTACCTGCCTACACAACAACTGGATAATCTCTATCACTTTCTACTCTCTCTGTGCTCCAACAAGTGACTAACAGGAAATGCAGGCTGTCTGGGTGTCTGATGTGTCATTAGTCCAACCCATTACTACTCATTAATCCAGTTTGAGCTGTCCATACTTTCTCCAAGAGGATTTTGAACACTGAAGAGGAGCAGTATTGCTGTACACGTTTTCCCATTAGAGCTATGGAAAGTCATACATATATACATATATTATATATGTTTTGTCATAACAAAAGATTTTTCAGGATTCCCAAAGACTAAACACCAGGAATAGAGAACAGCAGGAGGTGAGCTTTATGGCCATAGGGTAAAGATTCCCCAGGGTCACTTGGACATTCCTCTGTTCCATTATGGGTCATAACATGGATGCCAGTGGGAAGGGATGACAGGATTTGAAATTGTCATGCAAAGGATGAAGCATTATTATCCCATTAGCCTGTTCCGGAGGAGTAGACAACCTACTGCTTTGCAATGGGTTGTTTACCCTGTGGAACCCATAAGGTTAGCAACAAAGTTTTGCAAAGCAGCCATATGTATGTGTGACCGGGACATTGAAGCAACACATCATTAGTATGTGAAAAAAGCCCCATGAAACAGAGGGTGTTGGCATGGCAATGTCATTATGCTGCATGGACACACAAACAGGTCAGCATGGTGGGCCTTGCAACCTGACTCCCAAATAGTTACTCCGATGCTGCATCCAACAATAACACAGTATACCTATCCCTATTCTGCTCGATTAGGCATTGCACAACTATTGTTCTCATTCTAACTCCAATACCCATTTAACACCTGGAATTCCAGAGTGATATCCAATGCATTGCATGTCATTGCATTTGATATCCCTCTATTGCTCCAAAGGTTGTAGGGTTGATATGGTTATGATCAACTCAATATATGTTGTTTTCTGTCAGTTCATCTAAGGGATATGATGAACATGGGCACTGTATTTTACCTTTTATTCACAAGTGGATGGATGATATCCTTGAAGTGGCAAAGTCATCATGGCCAAGGGAATGGCAGATGCTAGTTGAATCCACACCCTCAATATGACACATCCATGGAATAGATGCTGCAAGAAGTTCCTGCTCCTTCACTTTTTGCTTACGGCAGCCAGGCTGAATATCTCCTCGCACTGGAAGAAGCAGGGCCCCCTGCCACTGGATGCTTGGCTCACTAGGGTGAATACATTTTGTGCTTTTGAAAAGGTACATGCATGGCGTATGGGCTGACAACAACGGTACAGGGAGATCTGGTCTTTTTGGCTTGCTTCGAACTACGCATCTTAGGTCTGTTGTTTGCTGGTTTCCGCTGAAGTTAAGAGAGTATTCAAGCAGCAAAACTCTTTACTTTTCCTGCTCAAGTTTTGGGCCGTCTCCCCCTGCCAGCTTTCCTCCCACCCCCCTATTTGCTCCTTCTTCCCTTGGTTCTACTTACTACTGTTCTCTTTCAGTCTCTTCCTCATCTCTGATTCTCTTAATTCTATCTCAAACTTTCCTTCTATCTCTCTCTTCCACTCTGACGCTGTCTTTCTTCTTCCTTACGTGCCTGGCAATTTGTTGCTTCTCTATTGACACTGGCAATCTGTTCCGGATATTGGTTAGATGGGTTTATTACCGCAAATCTGCACAGATTCTCGCTAATTCATGATTATTGCATCACTGTATATGCTTTTATATGACTCCTTGTTTTCCTCTTGCCACTGTATTTCTCACATGAACTGCAATTCATGTTTGATTCTACGTGTTGTATTTTGTTATTCTCCAATAAACTTGTAAACTTAAAAAAAAAAAATTAAGTCTGAGCTAACTAGATAGGGAAATGGGCCGATTAGATGGGCCAATTATCTTCCATCAGATTGTATGGTACTGGTATTCTAGGAAACAATAGGGGAATAGAGAGATAAATAGTTAAAAGGATAGTAATGTTTCATAATAAAAGCAGCTCTAATTAATCATCATAGTATTTGGACTTTGGAGAGTGTTATTTCAATTCTGTCAGAGTTGTAGTTCAAGAGTAATTCAGTGACACAGTATCCCCCTCCCTCCCCTTTTACTGATGTAACACTGCTCAGCCAGATCAGAAGGGAGGTGCCCAGGTAGAATGCAGTTTCAATTAAGATAAGGGAAAAACCTGAAAAACTTGTAAAGGGGGGCAGGGCCTTCATTGTTCTCATAGGAAGAAGATTGTCCCCTTCTGTTATCTGTCTGGTCTATGGACTGGCTTCCACAACTGAGAAGAGATGGCTTACACTAGGTAAAAGAGGCAGCAGCGGAAACTTTGAATGTGAATATCTCTCAAACCATAAAGGTTTGAGAGATAAGACATATCATTTTTCATGTTTTTTTAATACCTACAAAATAAAATAAAGATAAAATGAAGTATTACTATCCCTTTAAAGCACTTGTCATATTTTCCATGCAAACAGTGATCAGACTAATTAATTACAGGAAAAAAAATCTGTCTACAATCCAACTATTTTGGTTCAACAGAAATACCAAGTCAACATCCAGTCTGGAACACTCCTAAAATAATGAGTGTGTGAATCATCCATGTTGTTGTGAAGGAAAGGAACATTGTTTCCTTTGCATCTTTGATTTTCCTGTGGTGAAAATTATTTCTATGTGTTAAAGATATAACTAATTTTACAGAACCCAAATATCTACTGATCATAAACCCCCACTCACATTAATGTAAAATCTTTAAATGCCATGAAAAATCTTAACGACAACATGAATC
Source organism: Rhinophrynus dorsalis (assembly GCA_037306005.1). Taxonomy (NCBI): domain Eukaryota; kingdom Metazoa; phylum Chordata; class Amphibia; order Anura; family Rhinophrynidae; genus Rhinophrynus; species Rhinophrynus dorsalis. The sequence goes on from CM074718.1 coordinate 41,743,025, forward strand.
AAGTGTATGTGGACTGATTCCTGAAAATTCTACTTTAATTAGTACGGGGTACTGGATATTATATCCATGAAGTCAGATATAATTATTTTTTGGGACTCAAGAACCTAAAACTCGTATAACTCTTCTCTCCTAAGAATATATCGGTGGGAGGAGGTTGTGATCCTGGAGTTTTACAAAAAAGAATCATGTCCACATCCATGGACACAATATCCGGTTCTAATTAAAGATTACTTTTGGAGACACATTGAAGACAAACAGGATGTGAGCCCCTTTTATCCCCTACTGAAAAATTGTTGTCCAATGTATTGCATTCCCTGTGTTATAGTTTGGTGACTGTTTTGTGTTTTATATGCTGTGTTGTTTACCTCTGTACTGTATTTGCTGTTCATTCTTTTTAAATGGGATTCTGAAGCCTAGGGCTTGGTACAGGAAGCCCCCAGTAGGTTGGCAACTCTAAATGACCCCTGCTGTGAGAGCAGTTGAGTTTCAAGGTCTTTTTCCTGAATTGGAAAGAGGGCTCTGATTGGAAAGTAAAATACTGTCTCTGGTTAGTCTCCTGGGGCTCCCACCTTAATTTGACTATGTACACATGGATGACAGCTGGAATTGTATAAAAGCTGTGTGTGTGTGTTCAATAAAGGCTGTTCTGTTTTACCTTACACAATATAATGTTCAGCTATATTTCTGGAGGGGATTCCTGGAGAGGAGTTGGCTGGTGATCCTCATCCCAGCCACTGCAAGCCCTAAATTATCTTGCCTTGCTGGTCTACTGGGCATGTGGTGGCCATCACAAAGGGGCTCATCTGAATGGGTGAGTTTGTGTGCTGTGACCTCCTAATACATCATAGTGACCAGCTGGAATTTTGGGCTATTTTACAGTGTGTGATTTATTGTTAGGAAGTATTAGTGTTTCTTTAACTAGCTTGAAACAGAATAACTCTTTGAATGCCAAGGGGGCTAAAAACTTTACATAACAATACAATGGACTCCCAGATGGCATTCATAAGGGTAAATTGTAAACCACAACTCATCAAAGTCCATTTAGAGCAGAGTATTCAATATACTTTTAAGATACCTTTGTGCAGAGGTGGCCAAACATGAGGCCTTCAAGCTTCTGCCAGACTACAACTCCCATCCTTCCTCATCAACCAAAGGCTGGTGGGGAAGGATGAAAGATATAGTTTGGCAGCAGCTGGAGGGCCTCACGTTGGCCACCCCGTCTTAGTGTATTTACTAATGAATGGGCTGTCTTTTCTCTTTCTACCTAAGCAGAAAAGTATGGAAAACAACTGGCTTCAATGGCACATACCTGAGATTCCTACACATAATGCATATATATACCACACAGGAGGATAAAGGTCACACCAGGCACAGTCCAGCTGATGGAAATGGAAAGTATCCTTGGTTCTGGAGTTCCTTTTGCAGCAAAATCACAGCATCTTCTTCAACTGCCAGGCACTGGTGCAGATGGGTAACATTGCGGAGTCACTGCTGTGGGAGTCTCGCACATCTGCTATGTGGTTCACGGTTCCTAGGCAGCTCTCTTGGGTTTGCGGGTTGTGTGTAAAGGAGAGGTCTTTTCCTTTCTTTAGATCCAGTGTTGGGGTAATTGGTTCTTTCCTGGTTGTTCTGTTTCAGGTGTGTTTGCAGTTCCAGGGGAGGTGGGCTTGCCTGGGTTGGGTTTGGGATTTCTTTTGGGCTACCAGGTTAGGCTATTGTAAGATTGGGCTCCTGATTCACAACCAGGCAACTGTGTGCAGCTCCTGGCCTTTATTTTCATCCATATTTCTTGTGTTGAGTGTGGTTATGAGTGAGTTGGTAGTACTACGTTGTTCCTCCATCCAGGGCATCTGAAAATTCATCGAGTATAGATTCTATTTTCAGCACCATCATTGTCATCGTCTGATTCTCATCTTTTGGCAGGGCTGACGGTGGCAGTTAACCTGTTGAGTGTTAAGGGGGCGACATTCAGGGTGTCATATCTCTGTTGGGCAGGCCCTCTGGGCCTTCACCTAAAACCCATGGAGAGGGGACTTGCCCATCATTTTGGAACTGGACTGCCTTTTTGGGCATGATTAGTCTATGTATAGGGACATTTATCCTCTGTAATGGCACTAGAGAGCTAAGATGTGATTCTTCTAAGTGGTGATTAGTCATAGAACAAGCCATTGTGCCTTATGTTCATCTCTAGAGCCTCTCACATTTTGGAATTTATTTCATGGTGCTTCAACATCCATTCAGACTGGAACCATGGGGCTAAGCTTCCCTGCAGTGGCAGCAGCTTCCCGAAAACCCAGGCAATTCAATAAACACTATTGTAAGTTTGGATGGAGCTGTAGGTCCCAGCATAAGTGCTCTGGATGTGGTGTATTACACACGGCTTCCAAGTGTTTAAAGAAAGTAAAGCCTGGATACAAGGCTGTTGATAATATGGACAGCTCTGGTATGCTCCAACCAAATGCAGCATTGACTAAGGTGATATAGTGACAAGAGGGCCACTAGGACCCTTGAAGAACATTTTGAGCTAGATTTTTATATTCAGTTCTGAGAAAGGGGAGGGGGCATAATTCAAGTATTCTCAAATTGATGGTGGAATTTCATCAGCTGGTTACTGAAAAGTTGGTAAAGGCAGTTGCATTTGGTTGCATTGCTTTTGATGCCCCTCCTTTTGGGGTGGTCCCAAAGCATGAACCAGGATTCAGTCAATGATGATATTGATAAGGAATTGTGTTTGGTGTCATAGTTGTCCATTGACAAGTTGGTTGGGGTGGTGGTTAAGAAGGAACATATGACCTGGATGATGAAGGTGGAGATCAAGTAAGCCTTTTGTCTGCTTCCAATGCATCTCCAGTTCTACCACATACTTGAATGTTATTTTGAGGGATATGTCTATGTGGACCTGAGAAAAGTTGGAAATAGTATGTATTTTCTATGCAAAGGAATTTCCACAAAAATAGGCAAATAATTCTAGTGGAAAAAAACAAACAAACAAACAGGGACTTTTTCGCCCATTCGTAACTTCTCTTATGGAGTGCAAGCAAAATTTATATCCCAGTTACATTAATATGGTACTTATGGACATTTGTACTTAACAATGTGTGTCAAATGGCTTGATAATGTTTGTTAATATGTTATTTTGTCATTTTCACTCCGCTTTTTTTGACGTCAGCAATATTGGTTTGTCATATTTTGGTAAAATTTGTCAACTGCAACAATGACATCATCAGTACAACACAACCATAGTATTTGATGGCTCCCAGTGCTGAGTAAATACGTCTTAAAGGGATAGTAATACTTCGTTTTAACTTTATTTTGTAGGCATTAAAAAAACATGAAGAATGATATAAGTCTTATCTCTCAAACCTTTATGGTTTAAGAGATATTCACAAGCAAAGTTTCCCCCTCCCGCCCCTTTTTCCTAGTGTAAGCCATCTCTTCTCAGATGTGAATCTGGTTGTATGACCAGACAGATAACAGAAGGGGACAATCTTCTTTGTATGAAAAGAATGAAAGCCCTTCCCCCCTTGACAAGTTTTTCAGCTTTTTCCCTTATCTTAATTGAAGATTGTCCCTCTCTGCAGTCTACCTGGGCACCTCCCTTCTGCTTTGGCTGAACGGGGGGGGGGGATACTTTGCTTGTGAATATCTCTTAAACCATAAAGGTTTGAGAGATAAGACTTATATCGTTCTTCATGTTTTTTTAATGCCTACAAAACAAAATAAAGATAAAATGAAGTATTACTATCCCTTTAAAAGGATTCATTGTCTTCCTGAATGAAGACAATCTGGCTCACAATTTGGCTCACACAGCCAAATTCCCAAAGTGACTTGGCCTCTCTAATATTAAAGGCAACAGCTGGATGAATGACCTTTTACAGTACCTCATGCCACTTTGTTCCCTTATAACTAAACATTCATATTGATGAATTATTTGTGTAATCCACTTCACATGAGTCTCTAACACAAATAATCCGGTTCATTAGCAAACAAAATAAAAGCAAATTCCCCATCTGTGTTTAAAATCCTATAGTTTTAATAACTGCTGTTCATTTTGTTCATTGGGGAGAATTTACTGTTTGGCTGCACCCTATTGAAAAATATCCAATATAAGAAATATACTAAGGCTAATGTACTAAGAAACTAGAGGACACCAACAGCAACATAGGTGACTAATAACAATCTCCAAAATTCCCTTTGAGATAAAGTATACTTTAACCCACTGAATGCTGTTATGAAGTGCTTCACTCCAGACCCAGGGACTGTATTTGTCTATATATGTAAATATCAGTGATAAGGAGTGTTTTATTGGATTCACTCATTGGGAAAAAATATTTTTTCCCATAATAATGCAGGGTTTGATATAATTTTGTATACTTTGCTCTTGCACACACCTGTTTTTGCATACATGTGAGTGTGTGTATATGTGTGCATATCTGTTTGTGTATATGTGTGTGCATGTGTATGTGAGTGTGCATGTGTGTATGTGTGTGTGTGTGTAACTGACTGTGTGTGTTTACATGTGTGTATATGTGAGTGTAAGTGCTTGTGTGTGTATGTGTGCATATGTATGCATGTATGTGCACACGGATATGTATGTGTGTGTATGTGTGGTGTGTGTTTGTGCGTGTATGTGTGGTGTGTGTATGTATGTATGTGAGTATATGTACATGTGTGTGACTGTGGATGAGTGAGCATGTGTGCATGTGTATGTGGGTGTGTATGTGAGTGTGCATGTATATGTGTGTGTGTGTGTGTATCTGACTGTGTGTGTGTTTACATGTGTGTATATGTGAGTGTAAGTGCTTGTGTGTGTGTATGTGTATATGTGTGCATATGTATGCATATATGTGCGCACGCATATGTACACACGTGTGTGTGTATATGTGTTGGTGTGTGTTTGTGCATGGTTTTTTGTGTACTTGCATTTATGTTTGTATCTGTGTGTGTGTATATATGTGTTTATTTGTGTGTGTATGTATGTGAGTATATGTACATGTGTGTGACTGTGGATGAATGAGCATGTGTGCATTTGTATGTGCACAGTTATGATGCGTGTTATGAGTGCCTATAACGGGATTACCCAGCATGGCACTATACGTGTTTATGTTTACAATATCTTGCTATTACCATTCAACATATGAACTGTCACTTTAGTGCTCCGACAATTTCTATTTTAATTGTGCATATTTTCACCAAATTGTGTAGTTACTGCTAGTTTTCTTTATGTTACTCTGGTTTCCTTCCTACTTGCAATGTCACCTTATACATGTGCAGGTAGGTCTTTAAATTTTTCTATTTGTACGTTAAGAAAAAAGTGGAGGGAATGTGAAATTCTGAATGTGAGAAACCTATAATAATCGAAGGAAACACAACACAAGCACAATTATTATACCTATATACCTACATTTTTGTTGGTGGTTAACGACATATTTCTGATCACAACCGACACTCTCTGAAAATATTAATGAGCTCAACGACATTGTACTGTAAAATTTCATTACAGACAAAATTTTCTGGGCATTTTAGTGCCTCATTTATAGGGGTTTCTCTCAGTTGTTTTATATAGTGTCATTTAGTAACATAGTAAATTAGGTTGAAAAAAGATACAAGTCCATCAAGTTCAACCTCCTCCTCATACCCCAGTAACTGAGAATTGTATAGCTTTCCTGCTACCAATTAAATTAGTCTTTATCAAACCTTCCTGATCAGCCTACTGATAAACAGTATAACTCCGTATGTTACCTTTTGAAAGAAATGTATCTAATCTTCTCTTAAATGTATCCATTGTATCTGCCATAACCTCCTCCCTGGGCAATGAATTCCACAATTTAACAGACGTTACTGTAAAAAAAGCCCTTCCTCTGCTGAAGTTTAAACCTCCTTTCCTCTAATCTCAAGGGGGTGTCCCCTGGTCACCTGATCAGGCCTTGGAATAAATAGCTTTTGCATTTGTTCCCAATTGGTATATACTGTTGGGTACATTTCTGCAACCTAAATTTTAATTTTTACAATTTGTCCTCAGTATTTTTGCCTTTAAATAAAATATCCCAGTCTATGTGTTGCATTGAAGCCCTTAACAATTTGAAGTTAGCTTTTTTAAAATTAAGAGTTTTGGTTGAACCTATACATTTTTGCTTTGCCAGACTGATCTCAAATGTAACCATGTTGTGATCACTGTTTCCCAAAAGTTTTCTTACCTTAATATTGGATACCATTTCTGTGTTATTAGTGATCACTAGGTCCAATACATTGTTATTTCTTGTCGGCGCTCCCACCATTTGTGACATGTAGCTTTCACGAAGCGTGTTCAAAAACCTGCTACCCTTAGCACTCTGACAGGTCTCATTTTTCCGGTTGATATCTGGATAATTAAAATCTCCCATAATTATAGTATGCCCAAACTGGGCGGCTTTCCTCATTTGCAATAGCAGTTGGGCCTCATCATTGTCATCGATATTTGGTGGTTTGTAGCATATGCCCACCAACAACTTTTTTTTACCTTTTAACTAGTGTCCACCTTGAGGTTTTTGCTGCCAAGAATGGATCATAACAGATGTATCACAAAACAATTAATTTATTAATAAAACAATTTATTTACAAAATTAAGAACATTCATCTTTTTTACTTAAAGGGATAGTAAGACTTCATTTTAACTTTATTTTATTTTGTAGGCATTAAAAAAACATGAATAATGATATAAGTCTTATCTCCCAAACCTTTATGGTTTAAGAGATATTCACAAGCAAAGTATCCCCCTCCCGCCCCTTTTACTGATGTAACACTTTTCAGCCAGAGCAGAAGGGAGCTGCCCAGGTAGACTGCAGAGAGGGACAATCTTCAATTAAGATAACAGAAAAACCTGAAAAGCTTGTCAAGGGGGGGCAGGGATTTCATTGTTTTCAAAGGAATAAGAGTGTCCCCTTCTGTTATCTATCCAGTCTATGGACTGCATTCCACATCTGAGAAGAGATGGCTTACAGTAGGTAAAAGGGGCGGGAGGGGGAAACTTTGCTTGTGAATATCTCATAAACCATAAAGGTTTGAGAGATAAGACATATCATTCTTCATGTTTTTTTAATGCCTACAAAATAAAATAAAGTTAAAACGAAGTATTACTATCCCTTTAAGTTGAGTGTGAACATTTTTCACTATGGTTGTCAGTGTCACCACTATGTGCAGTGCCACTTAACTTTCATTTTTTTTATATTCTGCCGAGATATTCCAGAGAGACACTGAATGTAGGAATATCTGGTGCTCTACATGGAAGCAACAATTTCCTCCAAGAGCACAGATAGTCATTTCACAAATTCACACATATGTTACCATTTCTACAATGAGAATGCATTTGGGAGCATGGGATGGTTGGCACAAATAAACTGCACAAACTTTTTTTACAGTAGTGTTCTGTGACTTTTCTTGTTTTATGTAGAAGGTAGTTCAGCACCAAAAGAGAAAGAATGGGCTAAAACAAAAACATGGCTGAAAACATCACTTTTCACCTTACTCTGGGATTCCTATGGAAAGTTTGTGTTCTCCTCAAGCTTTGCCCCAATGAAATCAATGGCTATTGTAAATATGCTTCAAACAAACGTTGGGCTCCTATCATTTACTCCATTGAATTTATTTGGTATTGCAGTCTACTTGCCCAATGCCTGGTCCTTCCTCCATATTATTAGATAAAAGTTTGACTGCAACAGCATAACTTTCCACCAGAAAAGCAAAAAAGGAGGAACTGTAATAAAAAAATTAGAGAAAAGCAGAAAGTATTACTAAATTTGCAGAAATTCCAAGTAAGAGTAAACCAGAGAAAAAACACCATCCACAAATAAATGTACTAATATTTTCTAAACGATGCATTGGATAGTCCTTTGGCTAGAACTGAGTGTAAGAAGTTTGGAATTAAGTTTACAGATATGCAGACTTAATTCAGGGTGACAACAGGTCCACTGTAATACATAGTCCTAACACACTTGCAGTATAATGCCTTCCCTTGTCTGCTGAATATTTGTTAACCTCCAAATCCATATGTTGGGGACATTTCTAACATCCATAGGGTTAAAATAAAAGCTTTTTTACTAGAATTTTGACAGTAAGGAACCATCATGGGTGGTACGTTATAAGCACAGCTGCCACAGCTGTTGAGTTTGGCAATAGGGCAAAATTAGACAGTCTCAGTATGATTGTGTTCACACCAAGTTGTAAACCATGCATGAATTTCATTTTACTTATTTCAAATAGCATTCATTTTAATTGCCATGTCATTTTAGAACTGCTGCAAGGAAATTTGTTATGCTGATTACAAATAAATATTTTTCCAATCCTGATTGTGAATTAAAAACGGTATCAAGTGTTTTGAATAGAATATCCTAACTGAGGTTAAAGAACTGGAGCAATTTGGAACCAAACCAACTCCACCAAAAGAGACAAAAGATATTCCCCAAATTCTCATTCATTCAAATTCCCATTCATTTTTTAATCCCTTGAGTGCTACAGATGTAACGTGTTGGATACAACTCTGGTATTCAAATTGTTACAAGCTCTATTTAAAGGGGAACTTTCACCCCAAAACCACTGTATCTTATATGATTAATCTACTAAAATGGGATATAGATTGGCATTTTTAATTTTTTTTTAAGTGCATACTTTATTAGATCGAATCAGTAAAGGGAAGGGAAACTAAGGGGAACAAAGTAGAAAGAGCCACAATAGCAGGGGAGGGCTGGCATGGGGGGGCAGGGGGGCAATTGCCCCCTGGGCTGGTGATATGTCTGGGCTGGTAGGCCACTGCACCTCACTAAATCTCCTGATTGCTTCTGTAAATGGAGCTACATTATTGATACCACAGAGCTTACAATTGAAAAGGAGCTACATTAATGATACCGCAGAGGTACAATCCAAATGGAGTTAAACTAGTAACAAACCATTTCCCTTGTAAGCTCTATAGTATCACTAGGTAAGCTTTACTTAAATTGTAAGCTTTGTAGTGGCGCACTAGTGTAGCCCCATTTCATCTGTAAGCTCTGTGGTATCACTTGACTTAAGTCACAACATTTACGCCAATTTTAAAATTAACAAGAGGGGGTGGGCTGGAACTGTGGGCTCAAATTATAGTAGAAATGGGCCACTTGAATGTATTTGCCCCCTGGGCCACAAGTTGCTCCCCTGCACAATAGTGTAGTAAATTCCAATAGATTTTCACAATGAACATAAGAATAACACTCACATATTTTGATGGTCAGGAGGACTCTGATACCAAAGTCAATTGAAACTGAGCACAAGGAGAAAACAACCTATCTCTACTCAGGTAACTCCCAAAATCCTGGGATTGCTTCTTAGTCTTCGCATAGACACATCAGGCGGAGGCTACACTTCAAAATCTATTAAAATGTGAAAAATAAAAGGCTTTAAATGCTAACGCATTTCAGTGGCTGAGAAGCTGCTTTTTCAAAGCAACAAAAGCTTTTTTCCTTTTTTCCCCCTTGGTTTCCCTTCCCTTTGCTGATTCGATTTGTTGCTGTTGTGGGAGAGCATCTTTTGGTTCAGAGAACAGCCTAGAATTCATCACTGATCCAAAAGCATATACTGCGTATGGAGGCAGTCTAACATCTCCAGCTGCTTATTGTGGTTGGTCCTGGCATAAGCCGTTCCCAACACGGGATCCTTGTGAGTGCACACATTGGGGTGCTTGGTGGTGGCCACGGTCTAGATTTTCACTATAAAATTGAGATGAAATGTAAGCACTTCCGATTTCTGCAGCACAAGATCACATTGGCACAGCTCTGCTGGACTTCCCAGTCCTCAGATTCTCCTCCCACCTCTCTCTGATGATGTGATGTGATGTTCAGCACGTATATTGTAACAGTAAGCTCTGTATGTCATTATAAGGAGCTTGCTGTTACAACATACGTGCTGCACATCAATATGAAGGGGGCGTGAACGAGCTCCCAGGGGAGGCGGGAGGTGGGAGGAGAACTTGAGAATTGGGAAGTCAACAAGAGCTGTGCCAACGTGATCTTGCGCTATAGAAAGTGGAAATGCTTACATCATCTCTAAATTTTATAGTGATAATATAATAAAGTATGTACTTAAAAAAAAAAACAACAAACGCCAATCTATATACTATTTTAGTAGATTAATCATATAAGATACAGGGCTCGATTCTATTACCAGTGCTAAAAATGAAACAGGAGTTGTTGTTTTTTTAAGTCAGTTTTTGCTGTCCTGTTACCTGACTTGTGAAAGCAAAATCTCTGGTAATTATACTTACCTCCAGTCTAAAAAAAATCCCATAGGAAACAACTAAAAACAATGTGCAATTAGAATCCTATTACCCACGCTCAGTACTGCTGCCTGTTTTGTGGTTAAATTTAAGTCAGAAGCCATTGAGGCGTAGAAGCCATAATGACCATCAGTGTTCGAACAAAAGCAGTGTATAATACAGTATACAGCATAGAAATCCAACATAAAGTGCCCACCTTCAACATATTAATCCCCCCTTTTAACTGATGGTGAATAAAGCATTAGGTAATTTATTCTGCTAATTATTTAAATGGCAAGCAACACATACAGAAACTTAAAACAGTTACTAATGGAGAGTATATTTCTCACCAGATTTCAAAGACTCCTTCTGTAGATCCAGGCAGTAGACTTTTGACTCACACTCGTCCACTCATAAGTGACACATATCATACCTCCTTAGATTTTTTTGTGGTTGCTGCATTTTCCATTCCTATTTATTTATACATGATCATTACTGTAAAGTTTCTTATGGTACTGGGTCTTATTTAATTGGCCAGCAACACATAAGGAGACTTAAAACAATTAGAAATGGAAACAATAAATTCCCACCAGATTTCAAAGACTCCTGTTGATCCGTACAGTAGACTTTAAACTCACACTCCTCTACTCGCAAGTTGTACATATCATACCTCCTTAGATCTTTTATGGTTGTTCCATTTTCCATTCCTGTTTGTTTATAAAGGAATTTTAAAGGATTTGTTTATAGAGAATTATTACCAGATTTATGTGGCATTGCACATTTGTTACATGAAAGTCTTCCACTGCCAACTCTAAATGTCATTCTCATGTAAAACTCTGTATCTCCATGAAAGCCCAGAGTGAACATGCAGGGGTTTGTGCTCCAAGTATTTGCTTACTACATAGGACCTTTTCCAGGCAGTAACCTATGAACACACAGAGTGAGTTATACAGTGATTACATTGTATCCCACAAATCAGGAAACTTCATGCCCAATAAAATTTCTCAGTATATCTCTTAACAACATTAAATATACTTAAATAATGTTTAGATTATCTATATAATTCACATCGACAGGCCAGGATAAATCAAACTCCATTATTTAAATGAACATATTGTACTTCAGTTCCTAATCCACACCCTGTGGATACATAGATCCCAATGAATAAATCCATTCTGATACTTTCTGCAGTAAAGAAAAAAAAAACATTGCATAATTTTATAGGGTAGATTGTGATGTTTGGCTGTCATTCAAAGTGATGCACATTTATAGCATATTAATGCATTTTACATTTTTGGATTGTTTTGTGTTTAGTTATTTATGCAATTGCTAAAGTTACATTTATAAAATGGCTGACTGCCATGTTTGGAGAAGATAATTTACTAAGAACATTGGCACCCATATATGATGTGAATGAATGAATGAATGAATGAATATGTTTATTTATGTAGCGTCACAAGTGTACGCAATGCTTTACAATTTAAGTCTTTAGACAATACAGGGTTACAAGTGTTTTGCAAAGTGAACACTGGAAGTGAGGTCCCTGCCCAAAAGCTTACAATTTAAAGTGGTAATGGGAAACATACAGAGCACATAAGTGTCAGGTGCTGAAAATAATATATAAGGTCTACCCTATAATTTTAAAAGTGCGTGCCGCTAGCCTTAATACTTTTGGTAAACCAACTGCACTAAAGGAAACAAATAAACATTTCCATTTAATTAAAGGGGAACATTCGCCCCCAAGACTCTGTGGGCTTGATTCTATTACCCGCGCTAAAACCGGCGTTACAAGAAAATTTTGCAGACATGTTTTACATCGGTATTCTATTGCAGAACCACATTAAAACAAAACTGGCGTAGACAGCACTTTTCAGAGTAGTAACAAAACTGGCGCTGTCTGCTTTTTTACGACTACCGCCTACAAAAAAGGCATACATTTGACGACAGAAAGCTCAAGTTCAGTGTTAAATGTGTTCTCCACATAACAAAATCTGACAGCTTGCCCCCCCTCAACATATTAACCCCCCCCTTTTAAAAGTCGACTTACAGTGCTTTCTTCCACCACATTAATCCGACAAATATTGTTCATAGTCGACAATTAACCCTTCCTCTTCCAAATCCGACGTACAGGGCTTTCTTTCACCATATTAATCCGACAAATATTGTTCATAGTCCACAATTAACCCTTCCCCTTTAATATATATATATATATATATATATATATATATATATATATATATATATATATATACAGGGCTTATAATTTAAGTCCTTTGCTACTAGCCAGACCTGAAAAATTATTCGCCACTGCAAACCATAACATACTCACCAGGGCTGAATTTCTACTCGCCAGGGCTAAATTTTCACTTGCCATTGGCTAGTGGCGAGTGGAAATTTTGAGCCCTATATGTATATATATATATATATATATATATATATATATATATGTTAGCTAGGGTGGTTGTACGGGTGAGAGTTGTTTTTTTGCACAAAGTTACATTATTTTATAGGATGGGTTGTGCGTTGAAGGGTCTATTCTCCTTCAAAGTACTTGATGCAAATTTATCAGAATATTAATACAGTTTATATTTTTGGATTATTTTGTGTTTGTTTATTTATGTAATTTCTGAAGATAAATTTATTAATTGGCTGAGTATCATGTTAGGATCCTGTTTTTTTATACTTTTGTTTTGTGTTTAGTGTAGTTAGTTTACCCTAAAATTGCTCAGATCTTCTTATGAGATCAGAGCCAAGCAATTAAATGTAATCCAAGAATCATCCCGGTCTCCCTAATATACACAAGAGACAAATCACTCTCTACACACAGTATCAATATTTCCCCTAAAAGGTCATTTAACCTTTTGATTATTATTCTAATCTACACAATCTCTAAAAGTACTTCTGACTGCATCGACATCAAAGTATTTCTTCTGCAAAAGCACATAGCTTAAGTTGAAAAGCCTTTTGGTTTCCTATTAAAAATGCATTTCTGATGCGGAAAGAGAATAAATTAAATTTTAACAAAAGGATACTGTTAAAGCGTAAATATTCTATAATGCTAAAGACTGTTATAATGGTGCTTGGAGTCAAGCCACTTTTCAAGAATGATTCCATTTTCTTCTTTAGTTGAGTCTCAATATGTTGCGTAGAATTGCTTCTTTATTATCCTTTACAGAGTCTGTAATCATTTGTAGATGAATGAGATTCAACATAATTCTGTACTTAAATGTCATTCCTAAAGAGTTGTACTTATTTATACTTTTTTTGTACCCTTCATTTTTTCTGCTTTGTATTTTTCTTTCAATGTTTAATACTTTCTTATAACATGCTATTCAGTTCTCTTTTAAAGGGACCATTTGGCCCATTTCAGTGATTTTCAGTGTTAGTCCTCATGCCTCACAAACAGTGCATGTTTTCAAGATCTCTATGCTTGATTGCAGGTAGCTCAGTGAGTATGAATGATACATTTGTACTTAAGTAGGGATATCCTGAAAACGTGACCTCTTAGTATGCCCCAAGGACTGTCATTGAGATTCCCTAGCCTAATTTGTGTAATTGGAGATAAAATAGTAATACCTGTGGAGAAAGCTATCCAGTAGTAGTTTGGGAAACGTCAGCAGGCAGTGGGACTGATAAGGGGTCTTTTTATATCAGCAACACTGCCAAAGGTGACTTCACCTGTAGTGATAAGCAGGTGTAACGGTTTTAAGGACACTCAGACATGGAAGGTTTAGTACACAGAGCAGGAACGTCAGTCAGACAGGGTCGGTACACAGAGCAGGAACGTATCAGGCAGAGTAGTCAGGCAGTCCGGGTCATACACAGAATTCACATGAATAACCGGAACAAGCACTTGCAACTGGAACACCAGGAAAGGGCAGTATAAAAAGGCTAGAACTGGGCAGAGACAATCTTCAATAGCCAATAAAAGAGAATCAGGAAGTAGCCCAGACATAGCAATGTCGCCATCGAAAGCACAGGCACTGTGACAGCAAGTTAAGGGATCTGCATGAGGATTTTCCAGATCAGGAGCAGACAAGTTTTTTGCTGAATGGTTCCTCAGAATGTATTGTTATTCCAGTTGAGGGTGTGAATAATAGACTTGTGCAAATCGGTCCAGCCAATTTCGGAATTAGGACTAATAATGGTCATTCAGCATCATTCGGGCCGTCCGAAAGGAAAAAGTTGTTCATTTTTTTAAAAACGAATTCAGAATGCTGTCGAAAATTTCGGACATTCAGCGAATACTACCAGCGTGCGCGATACCTTCCCTCCATACTTTTCCTCCCTCTCTAGTCCAATTAGCTTCTTCATTTCATGATGGGGGTTGAACTAATGACTCATCAGACACCCAGACAGCCTGCATTTCCTTTTTTGGAGCTCAGAGAGAGCAGAAGGAGATTGAGACTAAGGGCGAGATGTTCAAAAAGTCGTCACAATGAAAAAATTGTCGGATCATGAGTTGGTGGTAAAAGAAGGACAATATTTTCAGAAGTCAATCCGTCACATTTGAAAATGTTTCTAGAGAATTAAAAGGGACGGTAAGAAGATCTTAATGAACATTGCTTTTAAGAATTCTGATGTTAAAAATTGTCTTTGATTTTGTCTTTGAAATGAAAATTTTCAAAGAATCAAAGATATTTTTTTGTCTTTAATTATAAGTGTGCAGTTGTTGTGTAGGGAGGCAGGTAGCATAAGCAGGCATCCAGCATTAGTACCTTATTGTCACTGCAAGGGAGAGTCATCTTTGTTCCTGTTCAAAATATAAAAAATATTAGGAATTTTTTTAATAGTTTTCAGATTGACACAGCCAGTCTCACAGTTGTACAGACAGGTAGGCAGGCCTAGTACCTTATTGACACCACAAGGGAGAGTCATTTTTTAAAGTATGTTAAATTCAGCCGAATAATTCGGAATGTCGCCGAATTTCATCAGAGTCTAAAAGGTCTGGTCTGAAAAGTGGAGCCACCGGACGACAAAAAACTATTAGTCCGAAATCAAATTTTGTCCGAAAATGTTTGCCATGCACAAGCCCAGTGAATAAACAGTGCACAGATTTAAGAATTTGAAGTCTACTTACTGACAGCCCCCAAGTAGTGCAAGAAAAGCTGGGTAAAGAATTTCATGAAGAGTGTTTCATGGTCCATTTGCAGCATCTCCCATTGTGCACCTCATACTGTCTCACCTGGGGTAGTTCCAAAGAAGGAGGAAAGGACATTTAGGCTCATAAAACACTGTCCAATGTCCATTAAAGGGCAGCCTTGTGGAAGAAGACCTTGAAAGTGATGATTTAGACAAAGGAATTTTGTAGCCACGGGATAGGAGCAGTGAAGGTGGCAGCCAAGTCAGCCAACCACCAGGGGGAATAAATCAGTCAGGGAGAAATATATTAGCTCTAAGATTGCATGGCAAGTTGTTTCATAGGATTTGCTAACCATTTTTTGGCTTGTTTTGTTGTTCAGCAGTTAAGTTACCAACATCAATGTTAGTCTTGGATCATTCATTTTGTGTGCTGGGCAGCAAGGCATACAACAAAACAAGCAGATGTAGAAAGTTGGATCTAGCAAGAAGAAATGAAGATAAGCTAACATGATAAGCAAGGTTTGCACTCTGGACACATGGGAACAATATCACCATTGAAGAGTCACTTGTGCTCATCAAGCAAATAGCAGAAATGTGTCAGGTATTTAAATCCATCTGTCATCATGTGCAACGTGTTTGGTCAGACTTTGTAGCTAGGTAGTGATGGAAGTATTTTAATACTAATAAAACTCGAGTCCCACATTTATTTCCTCCCTGGAAGGGGACATGTTATTCATAAAACTATTAGAATCTGGGAAAAAGGTATATATCAGAATGATGTTGTACACCTGACAGAGAAAGGCTAGACCTGTTAACTGATGCCTTATGCACAGCACTAGAGGATAGCATGTAGTCACAGCATTGGTGGGACATAAAGGATCCATCTTAGATGTTCCCTCTGTGGGTGGTAGTAATGGAGTGCTCCTGGGCTCAGCCAGTGAGATTTAGCCAAAGACAGTTTTAGTTTCAGGAGTCACTGGTCTGGTGGTGATACACTAAGAAAAAGAGGAGGCTTGATAGGTGGGCCGTGATGGATCAGTCACATCCAGTTTGTCTCCTTCCGCATTGAGGAATCCACTATTGGATCTGGGTATGGGAGGCAGTAATGATTTAACATTCCCTCCATTTACCTGATGGAGGACATTTGGGACAAGGTTAAGGTATGTGCTGCAGCTATGAAGGCCTGGCGTGCTTAATTTGGACTTTAGAAGGAGGGTTATTCTCATAGTCCCTCTAAATAGGTCAAACTGGTACCTCGAAATAGGTCAAATTCCTAAATAAAAACTGTGACATGTTTATTTTAATTGCCACCTTTGAAAATTTCCTGCATTACTTTTTGCAAAAAAAACAATGATTTTTCACTTTTTTTTTTGTTTTCTCCTTTTCGATACTGCAAAAGTTTTTTCCTTTTTCACCATTGGCAATCATTTTTTGCCTATGTTTCCAATGACTGAGGGCCAAAGGGGAGAAATAAACAGCTGAAAGTCAAAGTTGCCCTACAACAACATATGCCTTGAAAAGGTTGTTAGCAGGCTGAGTGCCTTTGTCCTTTGCCCAAAACACTAATTTCCTGCTTATGTAACATTGGCACAACCATCCTTGAAAAATAACTTTGGCTTGGGATATTCCAGCAAGGTGCAACACATGACATCTGTTTTCAACAAAAGAAAAGGGCAGCATGTCATTCACCAAAATTTTGGCAAGTTCACTGTTCCATATGTGTACTTTTGCATTATATTTGTGCCGGTTTTGACTTCTTTCTAAGAACTTACTAAGTGTGTGTGATGGCAGCACATAGTAGAAGAACTGTGTAACTTTATTTCTTTTATGCCACCACTTGAGGAACTGGTGGGGTGGTGGCAGTATGTGCAGATGCTCTATGATTCCCGTCATCTCCTACAGCAAACCCAGAGTCCTCATACTCCTCTGCAGCAGGAGCCATAGGTGTTACTTGGAATGAACTAACTGTTGACAGTGGCACACTCTCTGACCCATCACTACTTCTCATATCTGCCCCAGAGCCCTGTAAACTCTTTGAAATGTTTCTGCTGATGCTAGTTGTGGCACCTGTGACATGTTCATGGTGTGTCTCCAAGTCAGACCTGTGATTGTGATTCAGGTGGGATTTCATTGAGGAGTTGCCTAGGTGTGAACCTACTTTCCCCCTGCTCACATGGTTTTTTCACAGACAACAGGTAGCAAAGTGCGTAGCTTTTGGATCCTGACTGAAGTATCTCCATACTGTGGACTTTGTGCACTGCTGGGTTCCTGAGGGGCTGCTACTACTACTGTGGCTAGATGTTGATGAAATTCTACTACTACTAGGTGTCAAAGGTGCAGCACTTCCAGCAGCAGCAGAGGTACTCATCATAGCTAAGATTGTGGATGTTAATAACCTTTGTTGTTGTTTCTGCTGGTTACTCAACACAAGTTTGTGTGGCTGAGTGGGACTTGGACTTGGAAGCAGCGTTGATGCTGATGATGACTCACAGGATGTCTGTGTACTTTTTGCCATCTTTGCCTGTACAGGATCAGAATGTCCAATGTTTTCTCAAACAGTTTATAGACAGACACAGTGGTAGATGACTGAGCCTTTGCCTTTCTGCTAACTTTCTGGCCATGTCATCATCTCCCTCATTCTCAGCTTCATGGCCATCATCTCCCTCATTCTCAGCTTCATCTTTACCTGAACAAGAGGAGGATGCTGGAGGGATATACTGTAGATCTTTATTATCATCATTAGTCATCATTAGGTCATCCTCATTATAGCCCGCCGCTTCTTGCCCACTACTACAGTTATATTCCTCTAAACTTTTAGAAGTGTCAAACAATTTCTTTTTATTTTAACTTTCATAAAGTTCGCTATTACTTTGAGGTGTTTTGGTGCTTGTTTGTCTCACTGTCAGATGCAGCGGTTGGTTCAGCTGCTACATCGTCCTCCATTATGCCATCAGCAGCACTAAAATGCGACTCGTTGTCATCTTCATTGTTCTTCTTATATGTTTTTTTTTATAGAATTGACACTGGTGCTGGTGAAATGACTGGTGGGACCGTGACAAACTGCATCCTCCCTGGCAGGAGAGGGGTCATCATCATTTATTGCACACGTTGAAGCATCCCTGCACTTCTCGACCTTTCCCCTTTGCCCTGCCCCTGGTATGTTTGCTGGACATTACTCAAATACTATGTGTGTTTTTACTCTAAAGTTCACAACACAGCCGATGAAGTGTGATGTCTTACCTTAACCCTCAACAAAATTCTCAATATCATCTGCTATCTATTTATTTATTTAGAAAATGTTTTACCAGGGAGAATACATTGAGACTTCTCTCGTTTTCAAGTATGTCCTGGATAGTTTTCAGTAAAAGGTTACATATGTACACTAATTGTGAGACATTATATACAAACATACAGAAATATACATACTTATTAAATAATGGGATTATTTGCAGTTACACACTGTTTGTAGATATCTATCAAGCCTGCCTCAATCACACAGCTGACATCAGGATCTCAGTCAGCTGTCTGTCACCTAATTTATATTATTTTTATTATTATCTTTTTTTTTACAGTTTTCCACCCTATTATCAATGTTAAAGGGATAGTAATACTTAAGTATTACTAATCTCTATAGTAAAGCCCTACTAAAAAAAAATGTATTGCCCCCAGTGTCATCTGTGAAACCTTTACTAAGAACTAGTGTTGAGCGAGCATGCTCGGCCGATGCTCGGATCGGCTCGAGCATCGCTCTGCTCGGCACATGGCGGTACTCGTACGAGTACCGCATGTGCTCGCCCGCCATGTTCGGGTCTCCTCCCCGCACGTTTTGCGGCTGCTGCGCAGCCAATAAACGTGCAGGGAGGCTCTGACATCGGTGTAATGCCAGCAGCCATGTTGGCTGCTGGCATTACACTTATTGGCTGGCCAGAACCCGTGGTCGGGTGCTGTATAGCACCTGACCATCGAGTTCGGCTCAGTCTTAGCCAGGGAGAGCTGAGGATAGGAAGGGAAAGGCAGTGTAGGGAGGAAAACAAGCAAAATTGTGAAAAAAAATAACCAAAAGTCCTTTTTAGGACTACTGTGTGTGGGGGCAGCAGGTTATTTTGTGTGGGGGGGAAAAAAAAAAAAAAAAATATATATTCTGTTTAGTGTGCAAAGTTGCAGATTAGAGCACATTCTGTTTAGTGTGCACAGTTGCAGATTAGAGCACATTCTGTTTAGTGTGCAAAGTTGCAGATTAGAGCACATTCTGTTTAGTGTGCAAAGTTGCAGATTAGAGCACATTCTGTTTAGTGTGCAAAGTTGCAGATTAGAGCACATTCTGTTTAGTGTGCAAAGTTGCAGATTAGAGCACATTCTGTTAAGTCTTCAAACTAAAATATCAAAGTCACATATTCCATTCAGTGTGCGTCGCCGCAGTTTAGCAGCACATTCTGTGTACTGTGCAGAGTTGCAGAATAGGAAGAAATACTGTTAAGTCTTCAAACTAAAATATCAAAGTCACATATTCCATTCAGTGTGCTTCGCCGCAGTTTAGCAGCACATTCTGTGTACTGTGCAGAGTTGCAGAATAGGAAGAAATACTGTTAAGTCTTCAAACTAAAATATCAAAGTCACATATTCCATTCAGTGTGCTTCGCCGCAGTTTAGCAGCACATTCTGTGTACTGTGCAGAGTTGCAGAATAGGAAGAAATACTGTTAAGTCTTCAAACTAAAATATCAAAGTCACATATTCCATTCAGTGTGCTTCGCCGCAGTGTAGCAGCACATTCTGTGTACTGTGCAGAGTTGCAGAATAGGAAGAAATACTGTTAAGTCTTCAAACTAAAATATTAAAGTCACATATTCCATTCAGTGTGTGTCACCGCAGTTTAGCAGCCTATTCTGTGTACTCTGCACAGTTGCAGACTAGGAAGAAATACTGTTAAGTTTTCAAACTCAAATATTAAAGTCACATATTCCATTCAGTGTGTGTCACCGCCGTTTAGCAGCCTATTCTGTGTACTCTGCACAGTTGCAGACTAGGAAGAAATACTGTTAAGTTTTCAAACTAAAATATTAAAGTCACATATTCCATTCAGTGTGTGTCACCGCCGTTTAGCAGCCTATTCTGTGTACTCTGCACAGTTGCAGACTAGGAAGAAATACTGTTAAGTTTTCAAACTCAAATATTAAAGTCACATATTCCATTCTGTGTTCGTCACCGCAGTTTAGCAGCCTATTCTGTGTACTCTGCACAGTTGCAGAATAGGAAGAAATACTGTTAAGTTTTCAAACTCAAATATTAAAGTCACATATTCCATTCAGTGTGTGTCACCGCCGTTTAGCAGCCTATTCTGTGTACTCTGCACAGTTGCAGATTAGGAAGAAATACTGTTAAGTTTTCAAACTAAAATATTAAAGTCACATATTCCATTCAGTGTGTGTCACCGCCGTTTAGCAGCCTATTCTGTGTACTCTGCACAGTTGCAGACTAGGAAGAAATACTGTTAAGTTTTCAAACTCAAATATTAAAGTCACATATTCCATTCTGTGTTCGTCACCGCAGTTTAGCAGCCTATTCTGTGTACTCTGCACAGTTGCAGACTAGGAAGAAATACTGTTAAGTTTTCAAACTCAAATATTAAAGTCACATATTCCATTCAGTGTGTGTCACCGCCGTTTAGCAGCCTATTCTGTGTACTCTGCACAGTTGCAGACTAGGAAGAAATACTGTTAAGTTTTCAAACTCAAATATTAAAGTCACATATTCCATTCAGTGTGTGTCACCGCCGTTTAGCAGCCTATTCTGTGTACTCTGCACAGTTGCAGACTAGGAAGAAATACTGTTAAGTTTTCAAACTCAAATATTAAAGTCACTTATTCCATTCAGTGTGTGTCACCGCAGTTTAGCAGCCTATTCTGTGTACTCTGCACAGTTGCAGAATAGGAAGAAATACTGTTAAGTCTTCAAACTAAAATATCAAAGTCACATATTCCATTCAGTGTGTGTCACCGCAGTTTAGCAGCCTATTCTGTGTACTCTGCACAGTTGCAGAATAGTAAGAAATACTGTTAAGTTTTCAAACTCAAATATTAAAGTCACATATTCCGTGTAAGATGAAGAAGGCGGGTAAAAAGGGACGGGGAAGTGGACGTGGTCCTGATAGTTCAGGGCGCGGGTCAGGACGCGGAGAAACTGTGCCTGGTGCCAGAGCACAAGAAAGAAAGACATCCACCATACCTAGCTTCATGTCTAATTTTACAGGGCGTCGCAGGACATCACTCTCGAGGTCCGACCACTGCGAACAGGTGGTCGGTTGGATGACAGCTGATACTGCTTCCAGTCGGTTAAACACCACCCTGTCTTCCACCAAGTCCACTCTCAGTAGCCAAGAGTCTGGTCAACATAATCCTCACTCTGATCATCCTTCCTCCCACCATACACGGTCTGGTCAAAGAAGTGATCCCACACTGGGATATAGTGAGGAGCTCGTCTCATCACCAATCCTTCATTTGACCCTCTCTCCAAGCACGCTTGCAGAGGAACATGACATCTTGTGCCCTGATTCACAACCTCTAGAGGCTACCCAATCACAAGAAGATGACAGATGTGAACGGCATTTAAGGTCAAAGGAAGTAGTGGATGATGATGATGAGACACAGTTGCCATTAAATCAACCACTATTTCCGTCTCAAGACCTTGTTGAGGAGAATGTTATACAGTTGTCAATGACTGAGTATGTGGTGGGATCAAGACTTGAGGAGGATGATCAGAGTGAGGAAGTGGAGGAGGACTTGGTGGACGATGAGGTGACTGACCCCACCTGGGAAGGTGTAGAGCCGAGCGATGACAGCAGTCCTGAGGGTGAGCCATCTGCAGCACCGCAACAGGCTGGAAGAGGCAGTGGTGTGGCTACAGAAAGAAGGCGGACCGCACCAAACCGGCCCGCAAATGTTCCACGGAGCACCCCCTTGCGTAAATCTACCTTGCCAAAGGGTAGGTGTTCCGCGGTATGGCGTTTTTTTAAGGAAAGTGCGGACGACAAAAGAATTGTAGTTTGCAACCTGTGCCACACCAGAATGAGCCGAGGCATGAACACTAGAAACCTCACCACCACCAGCATGATCCGACACATGGCATCCAAGCACCGTAGTAAGTGGGAGGAACGCCTGGATCGCCCATCTGTGTCTGCAGGCCACACCACTGCCTCCTCTTCCCCTGTTTTCGGTGCCGGCCAATCGCCTGTCGAAGGCGCAGGCCCGCATACCTCCCGCCCTGCACCTGTAGCATCTGAAGCACCATCAGCGACCACATCCACTTCCCTGTCCCAGCGCAGCGTCCAAATGTCGTTACCCCAGGCATTTGAGCGCAAGAGAAAGTACTCAGCCACCCACCCACAGGCCATAGCACTAACCTCACACCTTTCCAAATTACTGGCCATCGAAATGCTGCCATTTAGGCTTGTGGACACTGAGTCCTTCCGCAGCCTGATGGCAGCAGCTGTCCCTCGGTACGCGGTCCCCAGCCGCCACTACTTTTCCCGGTGTGCCATCCCCGCATTACACCACCATGTGTCCCGTAACATCACCCGTGCCCTGACCAACGCAGTTACTGGGAAGGTCCACTTAACGACTGACACATGGACAAGTGCTTGTGGCCAGGGACGCTACATTTCCCTGACGGCACACTGGGTGAATGTCGTGGAGGCTGGGAGCGACTCGGACCCTGGGATGGCACGGGTGCTACCCACGCCGAGGATTGCGGGCCCTACCTCCATCAGGGTTTCCTCCAGCACCTACGTTATTGGCTCCTCCTCCTCCGTTTCCACCTCCGAATTCTCTACACGCAGCGCAACTCCCCCATCAGCCAGTAGCTGGAAGCAGTGTAGCACTGCAGTGGGGAAGCGTCAACAGGCCGTGCTGAAGCTGATCTGCCTTGGGGACAAACAGCACACGGCCTCAGAGCTGTTGCAGGGGATTAGTCACCAGACCGAGCAGTGGCTCTCGCCACTCAACCTGCAACCAGGCATGGTTGTGTGTGATAATGGGCGTAACTTGGTGGCGGCTTTGGAGCTCGGCAAGCTCACACACGTACCATGCCTAGCGCATGTATTTAATTTAGTGGTGCAGCGATTTCTAAAAACCTACCCCAATGTGCATGATCTCTTGACCAAGGTGCGCCGCGTGTGTGCACATTTCCGTAAGTCATCTACAGCTTCGGCCGGCCTGTTGAAGCTGCAGCAGCGCTTACAATTGCCAGCTCACCGGCTGCTGTGTGACGTGAGCACGCGCTGGAACTCCACCTTCCACATGTTGGCCCGGCTTTGTGAGCAGCAGAGGGCAGTAGTGGAGTACCAGCTGTTACACGGTCGTCGCCTCTCCGTTCAACTTCCTGTAATCAGAAGTGAGGAGTGGGAATGGATGTCAGACCTCTGCGAGGTTTTACGCAATTTTGAGGAATCGACACAGATGGTGAGCGGCGATAACGCTATTATCAGTGTAACCATCCCACTTCTGTGTCTACTGAAACGCTCGCTGCTCACAATTAAAACCGACGCTTTGCATGTGGAAGAGGTGGAAATGGGGGAGGAAGAGCTTACACAAGGTGATAGCCAGAGCACCCTCACTTCGTCTTCTCAACGACAATTGGAGGAGGCGGAGGAGGAGGAGGAGGAGGAGGAAGACACGGTTGCCTCCGCTACAGAGGGTAGCCATGGAACTTTAGTTCCATCTCTTCAGCGTGGGTGGGCAGAAGAGGAGGAAGAGGATGAGGATATTGAGAGTCATCCTCCTGGTGAGGACAGCGAAATCTTGACTGTTGGTACTCTGGCACACATGGCTGACTTTATGTTAGGCTGCCTTTCCCGTGACCCACGCGTTATACGCATTTTAAACAACACGGATTACTGGGTGTTCACCCTTCTGGACCCCCGCTACAAAGAGAATTTCTCATCTCTCATTCCTCCGGTGGAGAGGACAAGCAAAATGGTGCAATACCAGAAGGTTCTTGTTGAAAAATTGCTCCAAAATTTTCCATCTGACAACGCTGGCGGCAGAGTACGTGCTACCTTGGCCAACAGAGAAGGGGAGAAAAGGGGAGCACACAGCAGTTCCGACAAAGGCAGGGCAACACTCTCCAAGGCGTGGGACACCTTCATGACACCCCGCCAGCACCCTCACCCTGATGCGCAGCCTAGTGTCACAAGGAGGGAAAAGTTTTGGAAGATGGTGAAGGAGTACGTAGCAGACCGTGTCAGCGTCCTCAATGATCCCTCTGTGCCTTACAACTACTGGGTGTCCAAGCTGGACACGTGGTATGAACTGGCACTCTACGCCTTGGAGGTGCTGGCCTGCCCTGCCGCCAGCGTTCTGTCTGAGCGGGTATTTAGTGCTGCTGGTGGCATCATAACAGATAAGCGTATCCGCCTTTCCACCGACAATGCTGATAGGTTGACACTTATAAAAATGAACAAGGCCTGGATTTCCCCTGACTTCTCCACTCCACTGGAGGAAAGCCCCGGGGGAACATTAACTCACTTTATATATGTTATTTACAATGATGTGAATACTCTGTATTCCCATTCACCCCTTCCACCCAAAAAACGGGTATATGGTTGACTCTTAATCTTCTCATCCTCCTCCTCCTCTTCCATATGCCCTGGGATATAATTTTTATATAGGGCCAGCTCACCAGCGGGCCCTGTAATATAATTTTTATATAGGGACAGCTCACCAGCGGGCCCTGTGATATAATTTTTATATAGGGCCAGCTCACCAGCGGGCCCTGTTTGACAATTTTTATATAGGTCAGCTCACCAGCGGGCCTTCTCATATAATGTTTTATTGGGTCAGCTCTCTAGCGGGCCCTCTCATATAATGTTTTATAGCGTCAGCTCACTAGCAGGCCTTCGCATATAATGTTTAGGATGGTCAGCTCTGCAGCAGACCCTCACCCATAATGTTTTAGATGGTCAGCTCAGCGCACGTTTCCCTCTTAATCATGGCCTCAGTTCAATAAAATCAAGGAAATTTTTGGGAGAATTTGCCTTTGCGCACGTTTCCCTCTTAATCATGGCCTCAGTTCTGAAAATCAAGGAAATTTTTGGGAGAATTTGCCTCTGCGCACGTTTCCCTCTTAATCATGGCCTCAGTTCTGAAAATCACGGAAATTTTTGGGAGAATTTGCCTCTGCGCACGTTTCCCTCTTAATCATGGCCTCAGTTCTGAAAATCAAGGAAATTTTTGGGAGAATTTGCCTCTGCGCACGTTTCCCTCTTAATCATGGCCTCAGTTCTGAAAATCAAGGAAATTTTTGGGAGAATTTGCCTCTGCGCACGTTTCCCTCTTAATCATGGCCTCAGTTCTGAAAATCAAGGAAATTTTTGGGAGAATTTGCCTCTGCGCACGTTTCCCTCTTAATCATGGCCTCACTTCAGAAAATCAAGGAAATTTTTGGGAGAATTTGCAGATGATATACAAGTAAATATACAGCAAATATTGTTTGGTAACAATTTTTCGCCTAAAGTCGTTTTTATTTTCCTTTTTGTGTGTTTTATGGTCAGTCTGTAAAAATGGCGTACTACGGGCGAAAGATCGTTCCCAGCAGCGATGTTGGAGTCCAAGATGCATCCAGACATCCTCCCTATGCTGTCCCTGAACCATTTCTGTGGTGTTTCCATCCTTTTCTGCCATTTTCCTATGGACCAGGCACCCTCCCCTCATCAGAGCAGGGGGTGCTTGGTGTAATGCTCGAGTCCTCCCATTGACTTCAATGGGGCTCGGGTGCTCGGCCGAGCACTCGAGCCTCAGGGGGTGCTCGGTCAGAGCACCCGAACACCCGAGCATTGGGGTGCTCGCTCATCACTACTAAGAACGAAAACTTTCACTGAAATGGTCTATGTGCACTTGGTTTGCAAGCACACGTAGAAGACCGTTTTAGTGAAAGTTTTTTTTTTTAGTTAACGCGATCGCAGCTCTGCTGCAGAGCCGCCTGATGATCTATGACCGGATTTCCCTTCAGTCGGCTACAAAACTGACTTCGGGGAAGGGGGAGGGGGAGGGCAACTTTAGAAACGTTCATCTCTCAAACCATAAAAGCTTGAGAGATGACACTGGGGGCAATATTTTTTTTTTTAGTAGGGCTTTACTATAGGGATTAGTAATACTTAAAGGGATAGTAATACTTCGTTTTAACTTTATTTTATTTTGTAGACATTAAAAAACATGAAGAATGATATATGTCTTATCTCTCAGACCTTTATGGTTTAAGAGATATTCACAAGCAAAGTTTCCGCTCCTGCCCCTTTTTACCTTCTCAGATGTGGAATGCAGTCCATAGACCAGACAGATAACAGCAGGGGACAGTCTTCTTTGTATGAAAACAATGAAAACCCTTCCCCCCTTGACAAGTTTTTCAGCTTTTTCCCTTATCTTAATTGAAGATTGTCCCTCTCTGCAGTCTACCTGGGCACCTCCCTTCTGATCTGGCTGACCGGGGGGGGGGATGCTTTGCTGGTGAATATCTCTTAAACCATAAAGGTTTGAGAGATAAGACTTATATCGTTCTTCATGTTTTTTTTAACGCATACAAAATAAAATAAAGTTAAAACGAAGTATTACTATCCCTTTCAATTATCCTTTATATGTCTGTCTTCTCTAACTCAAAAACATGCTGCTTTCTCCACTCACAAACACAGACTGGCTGCTGTGAGAGCCTGACACCCTTTTATATGTCTGCAGGAAAAGGAGAGAAAACTGCCATGTGCTGGGGAGAAATTCAGTCTTCCCACTGATTTCAATACAATGAGCTAGAAGAAAAAAGCGGGGAAACAGCATTTTTACAGGAAAACTTTCACTGGGCAGGAATTGCATTTTTCACCAGTTTTCAACTGAGATGAAATTTTTCACCTATCCCTAATTATGAGATCCCATTCAGAAGAGAAAATAAAAAGTGACAAAACGTGCTATAGGTATATTAAAGGGATTGTAATACTTCATTTTAACTTTATTTTATTTTGTAGGTATTAAAAAAACATGAAGAATGATATATGTCATATCTCTCAAACCTTTATGGTTTAAGAGATATTCACAAGCAAAGATTCCCCTCCTGCCCCTTTTTACCTAGTGTAAGCCATCTCTTCTCAGATGTGGAATGCAGTCCATAGACCAGACAGATAACAGCAGGGGACAATCTTCTTACTGTGAGAACAATGAAACCCCTGCCCCCCTTGACAAATTTTTCAGGTTTTTCACTTATCTGAATTGAAGATTGTCCCTCTCTACAGTCTACCTGGGCACCTCCCTTCTGATCTGGCTGAGCAGGGGTGGGATACTTTGCTTGTGAATAGCTCTTAAAACATAAAGGTTTGAGAGATAAGACTTATATCGTTCTTCATGTTTTTTTAATGCCTACAAAATAAAATAAAGATAAAACGAAGTATTACTATCCCTTTAATGAAAAGAGAAAAAGTAGAGATTGAAGCCAGAAAATTGTCGATATGTGGAGTGAGACACAGAAATGTCTGACTGTCAAAAAACTTATTTCTGCTCAGTGTACAAGGCTGTTAAAATGGTGCAGGGTCTGTATGACACATGGGTCCCCTTCTAAAATGTCATTCCTTTGTAATAAGTAACCCCCTTCTAAGAAAAAAAGGGAAAAAATAACATAAAAAAACATCAGAGAGCTATTAAGTGCAGGTGTTCAAAATTTCAGGAGCAAGGAAATATTAAAGGGATAGTAATACTTAAAATGTAAAAAAAAATATGTTGTAGGGTTTATCCCCCTGAGTAAAACAAGAGTACTCCCACTGCTGAAAGGTGTTTCATTCAAAAGTTATTAATTTTAAAAATTTAATTTTTTAGGTGCAATATCACAGTGGCCTGAAATTGTACAGTGGCGCTGTTGCTACACGATCCTATGGACAGCTCTGGTCCTGGGAACATAAATCTCCATAGGATGGTGTAGCAACAGCGCCACTGTACAATTTCAGGCCACTGTGATATTGTGCCTTCAAAAGTTCAACTTTTAAAATTAATAACTTTTGAATGAAACACCTTTCAGCAGTGGGAGTACTCTTGTTTTACTCAGGGGGATAAACCCTACATCATATTTTTTTTTACATTTTAAGTATTACTATCCCTTTAATATTTCCTTGCTCCTGAAATTTTGAACACCTGCACTTAATAGCTCTCTTTGATGTTTTTTTATGTTTTTTTCCCCTTTTTTCTTAGAAGGGGGTTACTTATTACAAAGGAATACAAAGGTTTTACTCAGGGGGATAAACCATACAACATATTTTTTTTACATTTTAAGTATTACTATCCCTTTAATACACGCTAAAGGTTCGATTCAATGCCCCCCTCCCCCATTGACAAAAAATACATTTCTTGACTCACGGAAAGCAATTCAATTACCTGTTGTATGAAAAACTACCTGCTAAAGAAACCTACCTCAAGTGATAATGTTCCGTGCATTTTTGGCCATTGACACAACAAAATGCTGAAATATACTCATTGCCATGCATTAGCAGTAAGATACGGTAAGGGGCCCATTTTAAAGTGTGAGAATCCCTTATCACATCTCAAAAGTGCAGACACAGGAATTGAACCTGAAAAACACCATAACAAAACCCTATGTCACTAGTGGATGTATTTATATGGGGCCCTAAGCCTCATATCAATGCATCCAAAGCAATCCCAAAATGTGTCAAATGTTAGTAGAATTAACCCTATGAGTGCCAGTGGGGTATGTGTACCCCACTGGCATTCACAGGGTTAATCCGACTAAGTTAAAAAAAAAACAGCATTTGACAAAAAACACTTACCATTAATCGTGACGTCCCGTAGAGTCTTTAGCACCCTGGTCATCTACTGTTCATCTTCTTCAATCTTCCTTCTGTTCTCTTTAATCTTCAGTCTTCTTTCAAATCTGTCACGTAAAATAAAAACAAACTGCAATGAAAGGTTTGTTTTTAAAAGAAAATGCCCCCAAGATATTCCTGCGTTAACCCTTTGAGTACCGGAAGGGGTACCTCTCTGGCACTCCAACGGTTAAATGCAATTTGGCATATCCATAACTAATCCGTGGCATATCCCTAACTAATATGCTGCCATTCCATTTTAAAACAAGAAGTAGTCATTCCATTGTCTAATAAAGAAAAGCTCTTGCAATGTTTAACAATTTTTCCTCTGCCGCCACCTCTGCTGGCTCCAATGGCAGAGACAGGAATGCATACTGCCACAGAACCCCCCCCCCCATACCTTTCGGGCTGTTGCCCCATTCCAAATGAGAGAATTTTGAACAGAGACTGACTTTTTATATGGCCAGTCTCTGTTCAAAATGGATTCCAGCCTACAATTGGCTGGGATGTGTACTTACACTCTTCCCAGCTAATCAGCTTCTAGGGGGAGGGGGGATGATGAAGACCACTAGCTGATTGGCTGGGAGGTGCGTAAGCACACATTCCAGCCAATTGTAGGCTGGAAGCCACTTTGAACATAGCCTGGCCATACAAAAAGCCAGTCTCTGTTCAAAATTCCCTCATTCAGACTCAGGCAATGGCCTGAAAGGTATGGAGGGGGGTCTGTAGCACTATGCATTCCTGCCGCCACCAATGGAACCAGCGGGGTGGCGGCAGTAGGACATTGTTAACCATTGGAAGGGCTTTTTTTTATTAGACAAAGGAATAACTGCTTCTTGTTTTCAACCGTAATGGCAGCATATTAGTTTGAAGAGATATGCCAGACTGTATTTAACTCTTTGAGTGTCGGAGTAGTACCTCATCTGGCACTCAAAGAGTTAACTCACTCATAGCTTGCGGGCATTTTTTTTAAAAATAAATCTTTTATTGGAGTTTATTTTTATTTTACAGGATAGATTTGAAAGCAGATAAGAAGAAAGAAGATGGAAAATTACAGAGAACAGAATAAAGAAGATTGAAGAAGAAGATGGATAGCAAATGACAGGTATTACACAGATCTGGATGTTAGGAGAGTGTTAGGGGTAGTATTGTTGCACTTTACTGTTAGGGTTAGTGTTTGGGAGGGTAACTCTGTTTGAGGTAAGAGTCAGTGCTTGACAGTGTTTCAGGCACCGATCGTAAAGCTCTTTTCCTTTGATGTTCCCATTATTTGCGCAATTTAGTGTGCGTTTTGGGAACTTAAGACACAAAATGGACATTTGGCCACAAGTCATTTTCTGTGGCCTAATTTCCTTTGTGGTTTCAGCTAGTAAGGCAATTGAATTGGTCCGCTAGCACTTTTTGCTAATGGGCTGTTAGCAATATTGCCCTACCAGCTGTTTTACCAGACCCAATTGAATCGAGACAAAAAACTGGGTCCATGCCCAAGCTACAAGATGTTACAAAACCCTATGGATAAGTCTTGCACAAGTCAAAGTAACTATCTATCTTGTAAAATCTTAGATATAATAGATATGGTAAACAGGAATAGGAAAAGGTTGAACTAGATGGACGCAAGTCTTTTTTCAACCTAAATTACTATGTTACTATGTTATATAATATGCACCTGTGTTTAATACGCAGGTGTAAATTATACCCAAGATTTAAGGGGAAGACACAAGTGCCTATGTATAATAGGCACCTTTGTTTTCCCTCCCGCTACCCACCAACAAACATTAGTATATCTAATGCATAGACCTCTGTGCACTGAACCTACAGTAGGGCCCTGCAAGGACCTTTAGACACTACCATCTAGAAATAACACAGGTCCCCACAGATGGATACAGGAAGAGGGCTGCAAATGCAAGCACGCCTCCTGCTGGGCAGACATCCCAGATGCCTCTGGAAGGATGGGATGGTGGCAGCATAATGAGGTGGGTAGAGGAAGGGAAGTAGACATGTGGAGATATATATCATTTTTTTCTTGTGTATAGTGCACACCCCTCGCTTCACATAAGGTGAAAAGGAGTGCAATAGTGAGTATTATACATGAGATTTTACAGTAGCTAGATGCTAGAGCTGTGTCCAACTAATTGCTAGCTTCCATGGGGTTAACACATTAAAATTCTACCCTAAGTCTGGTTTATCCCAAGGCTACTTGCAGTTTTCATTTATCACTGCTGTTCTAAGCACATTTCCAACTGCCTTGCCAGACTTCATGTTTATGGAACTTAGCCCAGCTTGGGAATGTTTATACCATTCCCAGTGTATCTAAACCTTCACAGAGCCTAGAACTGTTTTATTCACGGAGAGACTGTAGTTCATTATGATCATACAGTCTAGATAATTTCCTGCCACCTCTGCTGTCAAAGCAGTCACATTTTTGCCATCTTCACCTTCCACAAAGATGCGTTTAAAGGGATAGTAATACTTCATTATTACTATCCCCCGTGTTGTAGCCCTTAAAATTCTGAAGTCAACGATACCAGCAGAATCTCTCAAACCTTTATGGTTTGAGAGAAATCCTCTTTCAAAGTTCCCTCTCCCCTGACGTCAGCATTCTATCTGACAGCAGGGGAATCCGGTCCTGGGACCAGCGGTGGCTCTGCAGCAGTGCTGAGATCTCTTTATAGAATCAGAAATTCTTCACTAAAATGGTCTTCTAGGTGTGCTTGCAAACCAAGAGCAAACCATGCACACGTAGAAGACCATTTCAGTGAAAGATTTCTGTTTCTATAGCGCAATCTCAGCTAGAATGATGACGTCAGGGGAAAAGCCAAAAAGAGAGAACTTTGAGAGTGGATATCTCTCAAATCATAAAGGTTTGAGAGATGCCACTGGTATCGTTGAATTCAGAATTTTAAGGGCTACAACATGGGGGTAGTAATAATGAAGTATTACTATCACTTTAAGGATGGGTTTTTTCAATGTTTTAAGGACCAGAAGGTTGAGCAATTCAGCAATCCTTTCTTGTCCATAAATGGTTATAAACCATATTTTATTGACTCCTAATGAAGTGGGATACCCTCATGAAACATGCCTGGCTATTTTCATTTTAATACATAAGCCTTTCATTTTTATTGAAACATGTGGGAGATTGATGGCAGGTTGGAGGATTAGTCCCAGTCTGGAGCAGAGAAGGTGAAACACATCACATGTCACGAACTATTGAGGACACACATATCTGCAATACCCACATTGACTGGCCCGTAGGATAATCCAGAGTCTGTGAGAATACTGTAGAAGAAAAATAATATAGAGAATGTATAAAGTTGCCTGTGCAGCTCCACTGGCTTTAGCCTCTATCAATAGTGGTTGCACTTCACGGAATGAGCTGCGAAGTAATACCCCTATCATACAACAGACAAATGTCTCATGCCTACCTTATAGCATGAGTAGGGTAATGGCATTAAATCATACCATGTCCTCTGTACCTGAAATGCTATTACACTGTCCCACTGTCCTCCACTTTGTGCAAAAGGGCTTAAGGGGAGGATTTTTTTTTAAATACATAGCTTTGCAAATTGATGTTACACAGGCATAGGGACTAAAAAATTCACCATTGCACATTCACCTCAATGTCTCTTTTTGTTTGTGAGCACAA
This sequence comes from Rhinophrynus dorsalis, assembly GCA_037306005.1. NCBI lineage: Eukaryota > Metazoa > Chordata > Amphibia > Anura > Rhinophrynidae > Rhinophrynus > Rhinophrynus dorsalis. The sequence continues at coordinate 41,775,850 of CM074718.1, forward strand.
GTCTGTTTATGGTGGTTACATAGAAACATAGTAGCATATTTAATAAGGCTTAAAAAAAGATGTGTGTATCAAGTTCAGTCCATGCCATATCATGGGGTACTATCCTAAAAAGAGGTATAGATGTACGGCCATCCCTACTAAAGAGCAATAAAGAGCACAACAGCTGATGCAGAATTCCCACATCTCAGTATTTGCGTGGAATTCTTGTTTTTACAGATGTAGGAGATGTAGGAGTGAGAGTGTGAGTAAGTGTCACACTGAGGCTGATGTACTATGAAATCGTAGTGCAATTGTGCACTCCATAGGCGATAGAGTGGCAAAGTGGAGGCAATGGTCAGCAACAGGATACAGCACTGAGTAATCAAGAGTAATAACAGAGACTCGATCTACATGGAGGAACAAGGGCTAGGAAAGACGCCAAGACTACAATGTCATTTATAAACACTGAGGCCTGTACCACGGAGAGGGGAGAGGAGGAGCAACCCAAAAGATGTACCAACAAGAGCAGCATCAGGACACTTGAGTGGAACAACATGTGACAGATATGATGGTGAACACATCTCAGTGCACACTGTTAATATGCCATTGACAAAAATACAACACAAGATCACCAACCTGGACTCACTGACTTTTAGTGCATTGCCACTAAGCTGTCTAATAAAGTTCAAACCATGAGGCCTAACTAGCAATAAAGGGTTTAAATACTCTGGTCAGTAAAGGGGAATGTAAACTGCTAAATAAACCAACCTAATTAGTTTACAAACTGGACATTACAGCACAAATGCCTGGATTACATTGTCGGTAATACTCATTATCCCACGTTCCTTCTGAATGTGATCTTAAGAGGCCGGTCCTGCTCTGCATCCTGCCGCCGATGCAGTCATGCTCAGTAGAGACTGCCCGAAAGCACAGAATGCTCCCAGCACTGAACACCCAGCATTCTGTGCATTTGGGCAGTGTCTACTGAGCATGACAGCTTCTGACAAACATCCTAGCAAATTATTACATAGGATTACTTGGCAATAAGTGGTTTGTGGAATATGTTGTGATTCTATAAAACAGCTAGTTAAATTATGTAATGTTTTACTCTTTAACTGACTTACTATAGGAAATGTATGGACTAATGTTATGCTATGAAATATCTAGCTAAAGCACGTAATTTCCTTTTCATATATTACAGGCCAGTGAAATAACTAGATGTTTCAAGACCTAAAAAATTCTACCATTTAACTGTAACATATATATTAAAGGGATAGTAATGTGTAATCCAAGTAGCACCACCGATTAATCTTCATAGTATTTCAGCCATGGAGAACTCTCTTTCATTATTCTGAGAGTTGTAGTTCAAAAGTAATTGAATGATAAAGTATCCTCCGACGTCACTGCTCTCCAAGCCAGTCCGGTTGGAGCACAGCGAGGGTCACTCTTCAGTGAGCATAAAACCTGTCAAGGGGGGCAGGGTTTTCCTTATGCTCACAGTAAGAAGATTGTCCCTTGCTGCAACCTGTCCTGTCAAGAGACCAGATTCCACATCTGAGGGGAGGTGGCTAAAAGAGGAGGGAGGGGGCTACTTTACCATTCAATTACTGTTGAACTACAACTTGAATAGTATTGAAAGAACACTCTCCATAGCAAAAATACGGAAGTGCTTATTGGATGAAACATTACTATCCCTTTAAGTCATTATAAGATAAATCTAATTTGCAAGGAATACCTCTCTAGCAAGCTTCAAAATAGTAAATAATGAAGCATTTTATGTACTAAAATACTCATACTAGCATATACTCAGTCTTATCATTATAATTTTCATTATAATTAGAGTAATATAGGAACTGGAGAAGTGATATCACTTGAGAAGTCATCTCTGCTTCATCACCTCTTTATCACACCTTAGTGCCTAACCCCCAATGTGTTGTAGACTTCTCATCCCCCAAGGGGTTAAAATTTTGCCACTTGTTAAACCCTTGAGAATCAGAGAGGGATACAACACCCCTCTGATCCTCAAGCGATTAAAGAAATATGTGTATTGTGTATAGTTTCTCTTGAACATGATCATTTGCACTTTCAACTAAATGAAGAAATGTCTCCAGTGTAAGCTGCCATTTAATTCCAGCACATGACATGACCTCGTCTGTTCATATTCCAAATGTGGTAAATAAAAAGCAGACAAAAACAGATGTCCTTTATGCATCACATTAACCTTAATATTTCTTCTAAATGTAAGTCCTGTTTAAATGAATGCTAATTTTTATAGTGGGAGTAATATGTCTTTGTCAAACACAATAAGACTTTGAGAACAAACTGAATAATAGAGTGTATTAACAGATACAGTATTTGTACATTCCAAGCCAATTTGAATACTGATTGAAGTTTCCCCCATCATAATATCTTATAATGACATCATGGACCACAAATAAAAGATGCCCTTTTCAACATTCAGCAAAGTCTGAAATATCTTTGACTATATTCCAGTTCTTACATACAAAAACCTAAGCTTACAGTATAATAGAATTTTCACAATATTAACCCCTTGAGTGTCAGAGCGGTATCCAAAACATTGCACTCAGAGGTTAGAAAGATTCTTTCAAAAGCAGCACAAGATGTATGTGGCTAATGGGAGGTAATTATATTGGACGAAACCTATCTCAGCAGATCATGACCAAATATAGGGTCTTTTTGTGAGTGAAGCATAAATAGAGCCTATTTGGGCCCTTGGGTCACTTGAATGCCAGGCCTCGTCAGAACTGCACCCTCCGTATCCCGGTAGATATGCCCCTGGACTTAAAGGGATAGTAATGTCAGAAAAATAGTATTAACTATATGAGAGATACAATTAAAAGAGAGTATTTGCACGTATTTGTATCTCTCAAACCATTGTGGTTTGAGAGACATAGGAAAATAAAGATCTCTGCTCCCTCCCCTTTCTGCTTGAAGAGCTGTAAAGCTGTCAGAAGCAGATTCTGGTCGCTTGACCAGATGTGGCTCTTCAGCAGCGAGGATATAACAATATCAAAAGACAAATACTTCATTTAGAATGGTCTACAAAGTGTTCCCGGTTTGCAAGCACACTTTGTAGACCATTCCAATGAAGTATTTATTTCTAAATAGTGTGATTTCAGCTCTGCTGAAGAGCCTCGGTCTGGTCAAATGACTGGAATCTGCAGCTGTCAGCTAGATGGCAGACTTGAGTAAAACAGCCAGGAAAAGATAACTTTAGCAAGTTATAGCTCTCAAACCATAAAGGTTTGAGAGATAAGACTTACATCGATGTTAATCTTTTTTTAATGTCTACAATATTAAATCAACTTAAAATTAACCATTACTATCCCTTTAAGCATTTTGTGCTGTTATCTTTTTCTCAAAGTCTGTGAGGTTGATGTACTATGAAGAACTCTTATACTATACTATAAGAAAAAAGTGCTCAGTACACACACTCCACTCAAATACATACACGCACACACTCACTCGCATAAACTTACAAACATACACATTCACATATATTCCCTTATACACATACATATGCACGCAATTAGACATATATATACTCACACAAACAATACACACACATACACAAACAAAAATATACACAAGTATACACTCATTCACACACACATGCGCATATTCATTAACATATTCACAAACACACACATACATATGCAGTCACACATACACAGTAACACTTATACATGTATACACACACACACACACATTATTATTATTATTATTATTCTTTATTTATATAGCACCAACTAATTCCACAGCTCTGTACAATAGGGAATTGACATACAGAGATATTAAATAGTACAATCAAATGTGGAGAACAGGAGGATCAGAGGGCCCTGCTTGTGACAGCTTACAGTCTAGAGGAAGGAAGGTTGGACACAGAAGGAGTAAGTGCTATTGGGTGTAAGTGCCTCCTGCCACATGAACTGCCAGTCAGAGGGTGGGAGTGAGAAGTGCTGGTGAGTGCAGTGGTCCAGGCAAAGGGTGATAATGTTTATGGAGGCAGTTAATACGCTTTCCTGAAGAGGTGAGTTTTCAGGGAGAGTCTGAAGATCTGAAGGCTGGGGGAGAGTCTGATGGGGCGGGGGAGGGAATTCCAGAGCTCAGGTGCAGCACGGGAGAAGTCCTGTAGGCGGTAGTGGGAGGATGTGATAAGAGCGGTGGAGAGGAGAAGGTCGTGTGCAGAGCGAAGATGGCGGGTGGGAGTGTATTTTGAAATGATTCGCAAACATATTCACCCATAAACACACACTATACACACACATATATAGTCATGCACACACACACACACACACACACACACACACACACACACACACACACACACACACACACACACACACACACACACACACACACCACTATACACACACATATATTCATGCACACACACACACACACACACACACACACACACACACACACACACACACACACACACACACACACACACGTATGTTTAATCCCAAATTTCACATAGAATTAGACTGCAATAACAGGTAGTCCAGTGAATCAGCTCATCAACCAGACCGTGGAAGTTTCACTCACCTCTACATCTAGGTAACATCAGCCTCCAGCTCTTTCCTGTCTTGGAGGCCTTGTGTTGGACTGAGCAAAAACCAAGGGGCATCCATTCAGGGAATAGTAACCCTTTATGTTGTTCCAAGGAGATATCCAGTTGCTATTTCCGAGTCAGGGAAGACATTTTTTTACCACTTGGAGAATAATTGGAAATGGTTTCAGTGGTTTGGTAGAGGTTTTTGTGATAGGGCTCAAGCTGCCTTTTCAAGGGCTGGATTCAAATGCAGGTGCTAATGGTATGTCTGCTTTTATCTCCAGGAGTCCCCATAGACTGCAATAGGAACATTTTTGATAAAACTGTAGGTAATATATATCTCCTGCATTTGAATCCAGCTCCAAGTATATTATTTGGTTACTGATTCCCTTTGTGTGCACTCCTCCAGTGTAGAGTGTAATGTAGAGGTGACTTTTTCTTTTCATTAACCCCATGAGGAACAGAGGAGTTAACAAACCATTGCTTTGCAATCTATTTTACAATCTTCAGGTTCTCATTGGGTTATCAAATGAATCCCTCCTTTGTCTAATGGTCTGTAATGTAGCTCGTCAAGCAGCAGAACAGTTCATTCAAGAGTGTGGTCATGTGACTTTTTTATGTACTTTTTCATTTCAAATACCCCCCCGTGATGCATAAGAGGGTGAAAACATTACTTTGAAATATTTTGGAGGCACAGGATGTTTATTCAGTGTACTGTTATATGTTTAATGGGTTGAGAGGATAGACTGTACTGCAAAGCTCTTTTTCAGTGAAGGGGTTAATGGATTAGTGTTGATGTTAAGCTGTTTGCAAAAACCAAGTTAACTTAAAGGCATAGTAATGTTTCATAATAAAAGCAGCTCTAGTTAATCATCATAGTATTTGGACTTTGGAAAGTGTTATTTCAATTCTGTCAGAGTTGTAGTTCAAGAGTAATTCAATGACAAAGTATCCCCCTCCTGCCCCTTTTACTGATGTAACATTGCTCAGCCAGATCAGAATGGAGGTGCCCAGATAACAAATGTAACAAACAAGGTTCTTTGGCAACTTTTCCCTCCCTAGCATCTCCTATCTTTTATGGTAGGGATTCTTCCTTCTTTTTACCCTCTAGCTCTTTTCCCTCTTGGGCTTCCTTTTTAACCCTTAGACTTCAAGATTTTGTCTCTCACAACACTCTAATCCAGTTTGCTGCTATTCAGGAGCGTCTCTACTTGCCTCTTCATGAATTATGGTGGGTTTTCCGGATCAAACATTGTTTGGAATAACCTACTTTTAGATCCATTTGTTCTTGCACGCCATCTGTCTTTGAATCTCTTCTGCTTGCTTCTCATCCACCCCATGGTGTCTTGGGTAAAGTTTATGTTATATTGTCCACTGTCTCCCTTCCTGGTAAACCTGGCTATGTGCTGGCTTGGGAAAGTGAAGTGGGTTCCTCCTTGTCCATTGAGGATTGCCATAGTATCTGGAAAATGGCTTATTCCTCCACTATCTCTGCTAATTCTCTGGAAACTAACAATAAATTTTTGATGCGTTGGTGCTATACCCCTTCCAGACTACTTGCTATGTCTTCCTGATTTAGCTTGTCTTGTTGGAGATGCTATAAAAATGGCAGACTCCACTTCCTATATGGTGGGAATGTACTAAAATATGACCCTTTTGGTCTGATTGTTTGGATTATTGTCATGGTTTCCCAAAGATGTTCTGGAGTCAGTACAGTATAGTTAAATGCAAATTTATTGAAAACAGAAAAGTAGTGCACAATATATACAAGCAGAGGGTTACAAGCCAGCGAGCCAAGCTCGAACACTCTGCTAGAGACTAGGCCTCAGCTACTGGTAGTCTTGATAGGAACCAGGATCAGGAGCAGGAACAGAAACAGGAACACAGGACCTTGATCCGACATCACTGGAGTACTGACTCACGCCTGCAGTCAGTATGGAGCAATAACTGACCCACGCCTGCAGTCAGTATGGAGCATTAACTGACCCACTCCTGCAGTCAGTATTAGAGCTAGTCTACCAGAGCCCCAGGTCCGCACTAAATAGGGTGTCTGCAGGTACAGGGGACAAACATAAGAATAGTAAGACAGAGTCTCAAGTCGGGACCAGAGAGGATAGTCAGACAACCAGGTCATGCACAGTTCAGGTAGTCAGCCAGAGCCACAGGTCTGCACCAGGTTGGGTGTCCACTAAAGGGGTAATCAAAGAGTAGTCAGACAGAGCCACAGATCAGCTCCAGATTGGATGGAAGACTAGCCAGGTCATACACAGAGCCCAAGAATAGAACTGCTAGGAACAACAATGCAAGGGCATCTGGTCTAAGCTTCAGTCTGCCCTTTAAACCCCATATCAGGAAGTAGCAGGGAGGAGCAACAGGAAACTAAAGCATAAACCAAGGTCTGCGACATTCTGGCGCCTCGTGCCCGAAATTAACGCATCTTGCGTCCTGTGTCATTCTGAGCGACAATATTCGGTAAATGACACATCTTGACGATGCACCCAAATCTTGCGTCACCACAACGAACGATAGTTAGGTACTATATTCCCGCCCGAGGACACGGGCAACATCTGGTACTCCATACTGCTCCCAGACCAGGTCCCCAGCAGACCGTCAGGAAAGCTACTGCGCCCATAGCCAGGAGGCTCCTTTTCCAGCGGTGCCAGGAGTGCGCCGCTGGACTATAGGAACTGTAACAGTACCCTCCTTAAAGGCCCCTCCTCTTCAGAGGCGGCCAGGGTCTGTCAGGGAATTTAGCATGGAACCTGCGCACTAACCCAGGAGCGTGAACATCATCAGCTGGAATCCAGGCACGTTCCTCTGGACCATAGCCCTTCCAATGAATGAAGTACTGTAGGAGCCCTTGAACCACATGGGAGTCCAGAATACTCTGAACGTCATACTCCTCATGATCTGCAACTCTCACGGGAGCAGGACGAACAGTAGCAGAGGTATACCGGTTGCAGACCAAGGGCTTTAGCAATGAGACATGGAAGACATTATGAATACGCATATTGGCAGGAAGCTCCAAGGTATAGGCCACTGGGTTAATTCTGCATAACACACAGAAAGGACCAATGAATCGAGGGGCCAATTTGTTACAAGGAACCTGGAGGTGCAAGTTACGGGAAGACAACCACACTCTGTCTCCTACCTGGAAGGTAGGTTCAGGTAGTCGCCTATGGTCAGCCTGCCTCTTTTGTCGCTGCACGGAATCACATAGGGTATGCTCTACCCGTACCCATGAGGAATGGATCACCCTTAAATGCTCGTCCATAGCCAAAATTTTTTGTGCTTGGAAGGTCTCTGGGAGAGCCAAAGGTTGGAACCCATTATTAACCAAGAACGGGGAACTCTTTGTGGAAGAGTTAACAGAACTATTCCTGGAAAACTCCGCCCATGGTAACAGGGTAGCCCAGTTATCGTCATGGTCAGAGATATAGCAGTGGAGAAACTGTTCCAAGGCTTGATTAGACCTCTCTGCTGCACCATTGGACTGCAGATGATGCAAGGAGGAGAATGCCAGTTGAATGCCCATCTGACTACAGAAGCACCTCCAGAATCGGGACACAAACTTGCTTCCTCTATCAGACACAATAACTTTAGGTATACCATGAAGGCGAAAGACCTCTCTTGCAAATCCACCGCCAGTTCCTGCGTGGATGGAAACCGTTTCAGTGGCACAAAGTGAGCCATCTTAGAAAACTTGTCCACAATCATATGAATGACCGTATAACCCATGGAATTTGGAAGATCAACCATAAAGTCAATGGATAGATGTGACCAGGGGCGTTCCCCATTGGCCACTGGCTGAAGCAAGCCCACTAGTAGGTGCCTGGGCGTTTTGGTCTGGGCACAAGTTGTACATGCCTCTGTGAAAACAGTACAGTTGTCCCGGAGACTAGGCCACCAAAAAACCCGTGAAACAGACCATATCAGTTGGTTTAGACCAATGTGACCTGCCACTTTTGAGGCATGATATGTTTCCGACAGCTTAATGCGCAACTGTGCAGGAACAAAGCAACGACCATCAGGTTTCTCAGGAGGAGCAGAGTCTTGGGCTGCTAGAATCTCCTCTCCTAGAGGAGAAGTAATGCAGGTTCGAATCGTAGCTAGGATACGATCAGCTGGAATGATTGGGGAGGGTGGAACCTCCTCTCTGGATGGGCTACAGAACTGGTGGGATAATGTGTTTGCCCTTACGTTCTTAGAGCCGGGAAGATAGGAAACCACTAAATTGAAACGAGACAGAAACATTGCCCATCTGGCCTACCTGGAAGCCAAGCGTTTAGCTTCAGAAAGGTAAATGAGGTTTTTGTGGTCAGTTAAATCAAAATAGGAGCTTTAGTGCCTTCAAGCAGATGTCTCCATTCTTTCAAGACCAGGACAATAGCTAGTAATTTTCTGTCCCCGATCTGGTAAAGCATTTCAGCTTTGAACAGTTTTCTAGAAAAGGCCTCACCAGGAGCTTAGCTCTGGGACAACAAAGAGCCCACTCCGACTTCCGATGCATCCACCTCCAGGGTAAAGGGCAGGGCAGTACTGGGATGTGCCAATATGGGGGCTGCAGTGAAGACTGCCTGGAGGCCTTCAAAATTCATAATAGCTAGTTGTGGCCATTCCGAGGTATTTGCACCCTTGCAAGTCAAATCCATCTTCAGGTACAAGGGAAAAAGTAAGAATAGTCAGACAGAGCCTCAAATCGGCACCAGAGAGGATAGTCAGACAAGCCAGGTCATACACAGTTCAGGTAGTCAGCCAGAGCCACAGGTCTGCACCAGGTTGGGTATCCACTAAAGGGATAATCAAAGAGTAGTCAGACAGAGCCACAGGTCAGCACCAGATTGGATGGAAGACTAGCCAGGTCATACACAGAGCCCAAGAATAGAACTGCTAGGAATAACAACACAAGGTCAACTGGTCTAAGCTTCGGTCTGCCCTTTAAACCGCAAAGCAGGAAGTAGCAGGGAGGAGCAACAGGTAACTAAAGCATAAATCAAGTTCTGCGACATTCTGGCACCTTGAACCCGATATTGATCATCTTGCATCCTGCGTCATTCTGAGCGACAATATTCAGTAAGTGACGCATCTTTGCGATGCGCCCAAGTCTTGCGTCACCACAACGAACGATGATTCAGTACTATAGTCCCGCCCAAGGACACGGGCAACATCTGGTACTCCATACTGCTCCCAGACCAGGCGCCCAGCAGAACGCCAGGAAAGCTACTGTGCCCATAGCCAGTAGGCTCCTTGTCCAGCTGCGCCAGGAGCGTGCCGCTTGACTATAGGTACTGTAACAATTATGTGATGAGATTTCTTGGAATCTCCTTGGCAATCTCTTTTTTCTAAACCTTCCATTACTCCCTCCTCTTAAGAAACACCTGTTGTTTGCCATGCTTCATGCCATGAAAGCCTTAATACCTAGGCATTGGAATTGTGAGGATCCACCTCTGAATGGTCTGACATGATACGCTCTCAACTACAAGTGACTCTTATGAAACGGGGATATGACCCCAACAAGGTGAATTAATTATTTTCTCTTACACCCATCTAGGACTTATAAAGGGCTTGGCTGGTGACCTGGAGGGTGTTGGTGGAGCTGGGGATGGTACCCCTATTCTTTCTTTTATCCTCTGCTCCCTCCCATTAGCCCTTTTTACCCTCTCTCTTTCTTTCTTCTGTTTCCTTTTCCTTTCTTTCCTTTGCTGTCTTTGTTATTCTTCAGGACTTTATTGCTTGCCTCTTGAATTTGTTGGATTTGTCATGTCCTATTTGATGTCTTATACATTGTATTGTACTATTATTTTGCACAATAAAGCTTTTTTTAAAAAAAAGAAGCTGAAAAAAAAATAATAAAAGGTATAAGCAGCTAGACTTTACATATTATTTCCTTCCAGAATATATATGGTCAAAAAAGGAGACTTTCACTTTAAAGGGTTAAATCAAAACGTGCAATAAAAAAATTACATAGGTTGAAATAACATTTTATATATCATGTACTTACAATTAGCATATGTAAAAACAAATGATTGATATATTACATCCTTAAAATAAAATCCTCTGGTCGCCAGGCCAGAGACAATACTAGAAAACTCATTGACATCATCCATTTAGCTAATGTTTCATCTACTAATACAGTTCTCCTGAGCCTGGATGCGGAGAAAGCATTTGATAGGATCCATTGGAACTATTGATTTGAAACACTTAACTGCTTTGGGTTTGATGGGCCTTCCTTCAGGCTATAAGGTCTCTATAATCCTACTCCACCACGATGCTCAAATTGCCTGCTGACTCCCTTATGGCATTTCCTATTCAAAACGTCAAGACTACCCTCTCTAACCCCTCTTCTTCGCAGTAGCGGTTGAGCCACTCATGCAGTTGATCCGGGAAAATCCCAATATCCAGGGAATTCTCCTTCCCAGCGGTCACCACAATTTATCCCTGTACGCGGATTATGTTATCCTAACAGTTTTGCAGCCCCACATCTCCATGCCGACCCTCTTCTCTCGTCTGTGCCAATTTCAACAAATCTCAGGTTACAAAATTAATGTGAGTAAATCAGAGGATCTCCCTATTGGCTTGGACTGCTCTGATGTGGAATCCCTCAAATCTAATTTTGCATTCAAATGACAAGTTGATGCTCTCCACTACTTAGGTATCAGTCAAACTTCTCATTATTCCTCCCTATTTGCAGCTAACTTTCCGCTCTTTTCCATATATTGAAAGACAAAATGACTCGCTGGCATGGCTGTAACATATCATGTATGGGTCGGATTCACTCTGTGAAAATGAACATCCTCACCAGTCTGTTGTATTATTTCCAGACTTTGCATGTTCACGTGTTACGTAGGTAAAATTGGTGGGAGAAGGATTCTTTATCATTGAATTACTTCTGAACTACATTTCGGAAGATATTGAAATACAGCAGTAAATGGCCAAAAACATATGAGGAGTCATTGGAGATGCTTTTATATTCATCCATTAATATCTCTTTAAGTGTATATAATCCCAGTTATGTTTAGGTGTTCCTTTAATAATCTTTCAGAATAGTGCTCCCATGTCAAGCTTATTGGAAATGAGTGAGACATCATTGGTTGGTTTTGTGGATCGTTTTGAAGAACCTGGATAAAATTTATCATCTGTCAGATTTGAAATGTATTTTGGAACAACAGTAGGAGGAGGAGAGAAGAACAGAGGGACTGTGGTGTAATCCTAAAAAAACATATTACCATTTTACCAGGAAAGATACATTGAGATTATCTCTTGTTTTTAAGTATGTCCTGGGTACTCATTTTATCTCAGGAGGATGAAAGGCTGAGTTGACCTTGCCAGGACTAGATCCTGCAACACTGAGATGTGAACAGATTCTATAGACAGCACAATAACCAACTGAGCTATCACACCAGTGTATATACTATATTTTGTATGTTTTTTATTGCTTTTAAAGCAAGGGTATGGTAGTTACTTGTGGATACTTTATTCAAAAGTTATCACAAGACAAACAAACTTTTTTTGGTGCTCTTGTTATTGTCATTTATGAAATCATTTAGTATTGTACCTGCTTTTTATGCACAGGAAGAGAAAAATACAGTTCTCTGGATCAAAGTTGGTAAATATGAGCTGCAATAATTTTGAATGAATAATCTCCTGTCAGTGGGTGAAGGTTTGGTATACACAACAGGAAATACCTTACAATAGTTATGTTATAATCAAACATTACTACTCCTTAAACAAAGTATGCATTGTACACCCCTCTGGTCCTCAAGGGGTTAATTGAAGGAGATCAGGGAAAGGAATCATATTAAAATATTCAAGAAAAATAAAACAATTTACTACAGTTCAAAAAATGTATAAATAAAAAACAAAGAAAACATGTTCTAATGTTAGAGGGCTGAAGATGGAGAGGTAATATGTCTATGATTACTATTTTAACTGAAGGATTGTGGTTTGATAGAATAGGCTTCCAGTCTAGGTGCAGACCTGCATTACATTAGTGCATAATAGGCACATTATGGTGACTGTTTCGAATCAGGAGAATTTATTATTATTATTATTATTAATCTTTATTTATATAGCGCCAACTAATTCCGCAGCGCTGTACAATTGGGGAATAGACATACAGAGGTATTAAATAGTACAATCAGATGTGTAGAACAGGAGGATGAGAGGGCCCTGCTCGTGAGAGCTTACAGTCTAGAGGAAGGTAGGTTTGATACAGAAGGAGTAAGTGCTATTGTGTTTAAGTGCCTCCTGCCACATGAACTGCCAGTCAGTGGGTGGGAGTGAGAAGTGCCATTGAGTGCAGTAGTCCATGCAAGGGGTGAATCTTGGTGATGATGTTTATGGAGGCAGTTGATAGGCCTCCCTGAAGAGGTGAGTCTTCAGGGAGCGTCTGAAGATTTGAAGGCTGGGGGAGAGAATTCCACAGCTCAGGTGCAGCACGGGAGAAGTCCTGTAGGCGGGAGTGGGAGGATGTGATAAGAGCTGTGGAGAGCAGAAGGTCATGTGCAGAGCGAAGATGGCGGGCGGGAGTATATTTGGAAATGAGAGATGAAATATAGGGGGGTGCAGTGTTAGTGAGGGCTCTATAAGTTAGCACCAGAGTTTTGAATTTTACTCTGTATGCTAACGGGAGCCAGTGTAGGGACTGACAGAGGGGTGTGGTGTTAGAGAAGCGATGAGTGAGGTAGATTAGTCTTGCAGCAGAGTTCATTATGGACTGTAGCGGGGTTAGTCGGGTGATAGGCAGGCCAATTAGTAAAGAGTTACAGTAGTCAAGACGGGACATGATGAGTGTTTGGATTAGAATTTTGGTAGTGTCTTCTGTGAGAAAGGGTCGGATTCTAGAGATGTTGCGGAGGTGGAGGCGGCATGAGTTGGAGATTGACTGGATGTGAGGAATGAAGGATAGGGCAGAGTCAAATGTGACCCCCAGGCACATTTTTTACTGACTTAAAAAAAAAAAATCAAGATTTTGCATTTCCAGCCATACTAATATTTTTGAAGTGGTGGAAATGTAAACAAATTATATATTTTTGCAGGTGAATGTATACTTTCCAAAATGGTAAACTCTGCATGCCAGTTTGTAATGACTATGACTATTTTAGTCCAGGCAGACAATTACAAAAAGAAAAGAGGTATAAATATACCAGAGGGGTATAATTTTCCTTAGACTGGCACCAGATATTGAATACACTAGGAGATTAAAGGGACCGAAGTGTAAAACAACATGATTTTTCCCTATAGCACCATTTTCTGGAAATAATTGTGCACACTAGCCTTGGTATAGAAATTCAAGTGACTCTTCACCTGATTCTGATGGTTGTTTTCTTTCAAAAGTGGTATGCTTTGTCAATGTTGTAGTTGTAAAATAATTTCTGAATAGAAAAATGAGAAATTGTTATGTACTTCTGGCACCTCCCAGTATTGTGTAATATGTGATATCATAACAAAAGGGTAGCATTTTTCTCATAAAAACAGTAGCCATTGAATACAGTAGGAAATTTCACAGGTTTTAACTCCATCTTCTAGAAACTGGGTTAGAAATGCTAACGACCCCTCATTTGATGCATTGAGAGATCTACACTTGGGAAATGCATGCTTTTAGGGGGTTACTTTGCTGTTATGGGGTAAATAAGCCTTCAGACTATGTTTAGATAAAATTAATTAAAACTGGGGCTCTTGAAAATATATATGAGAAAATAAAATCATTCAGATAGCATGCTAACCCGGATGGTAGAATTTCAACAGGTATGTATCAAAAAAGGGTTAACCTGCCCCTGTACAGGTACTACCGTCTCCACCAAAAATCCTCAGCCCAAATATATATTAGCTAGTGCAAAAACCTGTGTGTACATGGGCCAAAGTGCGTAAAGAAATCCCATCATTCTGTGAGTTCAGGCAGTGTCTACTTCACGTGACTGCATCGGACAAACATACATTTGGCCTGAGTTCAGGCAGTCTCTACTGTTCATGACTGCATCGGACAAACATACATCTGGCCTTTTATATTATAGGATATAAAGTTTATTCTAAAAACACAAAATTGTAAAAAAAAATGCAATTTGACAAATGCTTAAGCATACAAACACATTTCAGGATCCACAATCCTATCCTCAGGATGTCAAAACTATAATTATTTGGCTGCCACAAACACTGCTCATAAATAACAAAGCTGGCATCACTAAACAATCATCTTCTGAAGGTGGTATAAACAAAGTGGGGAGAGGCAGAGACTGGAACACAACATTGAGAGAAATCGTACATCACATTATCAAACTGTCTACAATGCAATAATAATTATAAAAGTATTTAAATCATGGGCTGATCATATAAAAATAAATAAGATAAATAAATGTAAATGCAAAAGTAATATAAATATATACACAATATATAATTCCTATAGTCCCGTTAAACTATATCAAATAATATAAAAAATTCACATTACTATTTAACTGGCAAATACATCAAAGTTGTGACCAAGTAGATTAAAGGGATAGTAATATTTCAAAATAAAAGCAGCTCCAATTAATCTTCATAGTATTTGGGCCATGGAGAGTGTTATTTCAATACTGTCAGAGTTGTAGTTCAAGAGTAATTGAATGATAAAGTATCCCCCTCCTGCCCCTTTTACTGATGTAACACTGCTCCCCTCAGAGCAGCAAGACTGTCCAGATGGATCGCAGAGAGGGACAATCTTCAGTGATCATAAGGGAAGTCCTGAAAAACTTGTCAAGGGGACAGGGTTTCATTGTTCTCACAGTAAGATTGTCCCTTGTTGTGAGCTGCCTGGTTTTAAGAACACATTCCACATCTGAGAGGAGGTGGCTTACAGGTGGGAGGATGATACTTTATCATTCAATTACTCTTGAACTTCAACTCTGACAGTATTGAAATAACACTCTCCATGGCCCAAATACTATGAAGATTAATTGGAGCTGCTTTTATTTTGAAACATTACTATCCCTTTAAACAATCTGATTGTCTAAAATATATAAAATAAACTATTACCCACTGTGCTCACACTCAACAAACAAACGAACCAATATCAAAATCTTAATAATTTAAATTAATTCATATAGGGCAATCAATCAAGTGATTCATTAAGTGTCCCAAATAAACAATTCCTTATTACCCACAGATTAATTTCAAAAACATTAAGTTGTCTGTGTTTTAAATATGACTTCTCTCCATGTTATGTTTCGGCCACTATCTCTACCCACATTTTTTAAATCACCTTCAGTAGTTTATTAGTTGGTGATTCCTGCTTTGTGATATTTATGAATGGTGATTACAGCACCTGACTCACTATATTTTTGAGGAAAGGATCATGGATCCTGAAATGCCTTAGTGTTCTTAAAGGGATAGTAATGTTTCATAATAAAATCAGCTCTAATTAATCATCATAGTATTTGGAGAGTGTTATATCAATACTGTCAGACTTGTAGTTCAAGAGTAATTCAATGACAAAGTATCCCCCTCCCGCCCCTTTTACTGATGTAACACTGCTCAGCCAGAGCAGAAGGGAGGTACCCCGGTAGACTGCAGAGAGGGACAATCTTCAATTAAGATAAGGGGAAAACCTGAAAAACTTGTCAAGGGGGGGCAGGGCTTTCATTGTTCTCATAGGAAGAAGATTGTCCCCTTCTGTTATCTGTCTGGTCTTACAACCAGATTCCACATCTGAGAAGAGATGGCTTACACTAGGTAAAAGGGGCGGGAGGGGAAACTTTGCTTGTGAATATCTCTCAAACCATAAAGGTTTGAGAGATAAGACTTATATCGTTCTTCATGTTTTTCTAAATCCTACAAAATAAAATAAAGATAATACAAAGTATTACTATCCCTTTAAGCATTTTTATGTTTTTAGAATTATTTTTTACTGGGACGACATTTGGTGGAGACAGGGCTACCATTACCAGTTAACCCCTTTTGCGACATATGTTTTTCTACCTGGTGGATCAGTCCCCATGATTTTGCCAGTCATTGTATCTGAACAATTTTATTTTCTAACATATATTTGCAATCTTCTGGGGATCAGCTGATTTGAAGACAAACTGTGTGGAGGATAGTTTAATATCCCCAAAATGCACTAATAGCCAATAGAGCAAGATAAATACAGCAATACAAATATGTGAATAAGATATTATTGTTTATACCTGTATAATTTTTATGAAGACTTTGACTTTATGGAGGAAATTCACTAAATGGTGATAAAGAGGTGACAGAGTGGAGATGACTTCTCCAGTTTATCATTTCTCCAATTCCAGTGTTTTTCTATGGAGCCAATGCACTAAGATTTCTTCAACTTTGGAGATCTTAGTGCATAGGCTCTATAGAATAACATAGGAACTGGAGAAGTGATATCACTGTAGAAGTCATCTCCACTTCATCACCTCTTTATCACCTCTTTCCCCATGAGTGCCTCTTTGTTTGTTTGGTAAAAAATGAAGAAAAAAAGAGTAAAAAGAAAGAAAAAAGAAGCAACTTCCCGAACTGCCCAGAGGCTTCTGTTTATGTGTTGAAGCTAATGTTATAGTCCAGGGATGTCCAAGCTTGGTCCTCAAGAACTACCAAGAGTCCAGGATTTAAGGATCTCCCTATCTGAGCACAGGTGGCCCAATCAATATGAATAAGCCAATGACTAACTTACCTCTGCCTAATCAGGAAAATCCTTAAAACCTGGCCTTTTGGTGGCCCTTGAGGATCGAACTTGGACACCCATGTTATAGTCAATACAATATAAAATTAAATAGATATTTATGTATACACCAGCAGATGTGTTTCTCGAATTCACCTGAGCAGTGAACCTTGTGTTTTTTAATTTTATTAAGAGCAGACAATGTGGTGGGGCACCAGGAGCCCTTCTGATGCCCCTCAGCTACTGATCTCCCAGTCAGTTCTGCTAGCTAATAGATCAGTAGCTGGGGGCATCAGGATGGGTCCTGATGCTCTACCAAGAGGTCTGATTTTTTTTTGTGATTGCCCTGTCTCTTCCTAAGCCTGTGGCTAACATTCTTTTATTTAATTTTTTTTTCAACATAGAGTGGCATCGGTGGTTGGTTGAGGAGGCAGAGGTCTATGGTTGGCATGGCATGGTTGTTTGAATCTGACCGAGCACACCTTACAGTATGGTAGTCTTTGTCATGTGTCTCTGTATATTATAATAGACTAGTATGAAAGCCTGTGTACACGGGCTAAAGTGCCACCCAGCGGCCTGGCTGCTGCCCTAGAGCCAGGAGCAGAGACTGGTGGTGAGCTGTTCAGAGCACCCAGCTCCAGATCAGCGCATTCAGCCAGTCTGTACTGCACATGACTGCATCATTCCGGCAGTCTCGCAGGAAGCTTCGCAGCCTAGCAATTTATATCATACAGATAATTCTTAATGATTACATAGAATCGCAATTGACATATGTAAACCCAACCAACACAAAGCCAGTGAGATTGTGTGGGTTGTGTGACATATCTCAGTATTAGGCTGCTGCCTAGTAGTATCAATGTCTCCCCTCTTGGCTCCTCTGTGATAGAACTTCCTATTAAAATCAAAAATTTCCTAGAGTGAGGACTCACAGTGGCATCTGTTCACCAGGTGAGTGAACCAGACATTAGGGGGCAGCATGGACTGGTTACAATACCCATTTATGTACTTTAACAGGTCGTGAGGCTGATTATTTGGAGTAGGAAAGACCCAATATCAGAGACATACAAAAACAGTGTAATAGCTCTCTGTCAGGGCCCACTGTCTGCACCATTTTACAACTGAATCACCTCCTGAAACTTCAATATATGGGGTAATTAGGTAGGCTCAGAGGCGGTGGGCCCTCTATATTGATGGGCCTATTGCAGCTGCATCCTCTGTACTTACCTCACTGGTAGGGGTAGAGGAAGATGGCAGTGATTCTTGCTATACCCGATTCAACTGCACTTCCTGTAGTTAAGCCACTAGCAGGTTCAGAATAGACAGGCTCCCTATATTGCTGTGCCTCATTGCAGCTACATCACCTGTACTTACATCACTGGTAGGGGCAGAGCAGAATGGCCCCCATAATTGCTATACCCGACGCAACTGCACCACCTGTTGTTGCGCCAAAGGCAGGTAAAGAATAGGCAGTCCTACTCCCACTGTATTGCTGTGCCCTGTTGCAGCTGCAACCCTGCACCTTCATCACTGGTATGTGCAGAGGAAGTGGACCCCTGTATTACTTCAGGTGTACCCCATGTAGTTACGCTACTGATTCTATGCAGCTCCTAAGACAAAGTAAAACATATAATATTGAATAAAACAAGTTATTTCACATTTACATGTGCCAAGCATGGAAATGTAAGTGATAAGCAAACAATTTCATCCCCATCAAACTTTATTTTCCATTTTAATCAGTGCAATATAGTCTGTTTTAGTATCATGGGGCCTGGCTTAAATACATATCATGTTTCACGTTAGCTTATGAATGCAGCTACAAAGAACTCTCACAAATGAATAGAAAAATCCTTGACGAACTGGAGTGAAATACTTGCTGTATGCAGTACGTTACTGATGAGCTTCAACAGCTGCCTGTAAGAGCTGGCCCAGGACATAGCTGCAGGGCGCTTCAATCTGAAAAGGATCCTCTTTACAAAAATTGATTTGTTTTGCAGAAATTGATCACTTGTGTTTTTTTTTTATTACAGTAAATAATTATCTAACACCACAGATTTTTATGCTCCTGAATATAAATCCAGCAACAGGGAATTTTATCCTAAATAATGTTATTCCCGAATTTTACAGCAGAGCCCGGGGACGGGTCTGATTACATCTTCACTGCTGTGGCAATTTATGACTTTATTCAACATGTTCAACCCTTTAAACACATTGCTTTGCAATCTCTTGTGTGCCCCTCCGGCCATTAAAGGGTTAACAAGAGGATTATTTCTGCAGAAAACCATCTGCCTAATAGAGGACAGATATGCAATGCTTTGCAATACTTTGGGGACCTCCCTAGTATTCAAGGTGTTTAAATATCCATTTAACCCTTTGAGTGCTTCGCAATGCGTTATGTACCCCTCTGGCACTCAAGTGTTAAACTACTCACTTGGCTGAGAATTGCTTTCCCTTCTCAGTGAATCAGCTTCATTAAATATTTAAAGGGATAGTAATGTTTCACAAAAACAGCATCTCCGATTAATCTTCATAGTATTTTGGTCGTAAAGAGTGTTATTTCAATACGGTCAGAGATGTAGTTCAAGAGTAATTGAATGATAAAGTATCCTCCTCCCTCCCCTTTTACCTAGTGTAACACTGCTCACCTCAGAATCTGGTCACTTGACCAAACAGATCACAGCAAGGGACAATCTTCTTACTGTGAGCATAAGGAAAAACCTGGCCCCCTTGACAGGATTTTCAGGTTTTTCCTTATGCTCACTGAAGATTGTCCCTCTTTGTGATCCATCTGGACAGTCTTCCTGCTCTGAGATGAGCAGTGTTACATCAGTAAAAGTGGCGGGAGGGGGATACTTTATCATTCAATTACTCTTGAACTACAACTCTGACAGTACTGAAATAACATTCTCCATGGCCCAAATACTATGCAGATTAATTGGAGCTACTTGTTTTGTGAAACATTACTATCACTTTAAGTCCCTTCTCTTAAGTGAAAATCAAGCGTCATATGCATTAGGATAAAGAGGAGCAATTCTGGAGAAAACTAAATGCACCATAGGGGCAAATGGAAATCCCCCCAAATACCCACTGATTCAAATGGTCATTTTAACCCACTGAATGCTAGAGAGGTCTCTAATGCATTGCTTCACAATGCATTGATGATCTCTCTAGGATTTAAACTCCCAATGGGATTTTTCATTTTCCACCTATGGTGCAGTTGGCTTGGTCCAGGATTGCAACTCTTTAACGTGATGAATAAGTTCATATTCAACTAATGAGCAAAGCTGGCATTTGCCCAGGGCGCCCACCAAAAGTGGGTCCACCAACAGAGGCCCCATTACACATGGGAGCAGGAACCAGGGAAGGAACAGGCCGTGACGTAACAGAGGCCCCCACAGTGCAGAGGAGCCTTGTAAAGTTTCTTCTAACTACATGAGCTGTGGAATAAGGGGAAGAGCAGGAGAACTTTTTCAGTTTTCCCTCAACTCACAGTTTTAAGTTCTCTTTGGTGCAGCAGATTTTGGCTGCTTTTATTTAAGGAGGGCAGTGGGAAGATAAAGGATAGCTGCACAGTAGTCTGGGAACTTGCAGTGGCTACTTAGGTTTATTTTACTGCAGGCTTCCAGGACACCCCCTAAGTACAGCTGTGTAACTGGGCCTCCAAACACAGGAACAGGAAACAGGTCCTCAGGCCAGAGCTTCCTTCTGGCTCTGGTGAATACTTGAGGGGGAATGTTGGGTGGTTGCTAGGCATCCACCCAAGGCAGATCTTCCAAGCAGCCATGATCCTGAACACCATAGGTCTGTGTTCAGTATAGCAAAGCTAGGATGTCGGTTAATATATAATTTTGTTTTACACATAGGGTTACCACCCAGCCGGTATTTTACCGGCAGGCCGGTAAAAAATTGGCTTCTGTCCAATGTTAAGTCTATGGACGGAATGCCATGGCCGGTATTTTTTGGAAGAAAAGGTGGCAACCCTATTTACACAGTGGGATTGTAAAGGGGCCCACTAGCATGAGCTTTGCCCAGGGCCCACAAGAGTCAGCAGCCTTGTAGTCAGGAAGCAAAAGAAGGACAGTTGTAGAGCAAATCAGTTGCACTATAGGATACACTTTTTAACCAGTTGAATGACTTCTCTAGCATTCATTTAAATGCCCCCCTTTTTCAGTTCCTGTTTTTTTCCAGAATTAGTCTAGCTCTTTTTGTACAAATCACCCATTGTCACCTGCATTCTTTTCATCCTGCTTGTAATAGGAGAATTATATCTCTTATATATATATGGCTAGCCAGATTGCTACCCCAAGAAGGACACAGGGAAGTGTTAGCTCTGAACGCAGAGACCGGGGCAGTGATTTTTACATGTGTGGCTGGGGAAGTGGGGGAGGAGTAACTGCAGAGGGCTGGTTGGGATGATGATTTTGACAGAAGTAGGCGTGGGGGCAAAGGTTTTTTTTGTCCCTTCCATCCGCCCTTTCAGTGTTACTTCTGTACCTACCACCCTCCCTGTCGCCACTTCACCCGGAATTTTATTGCACATACCTCTGGTATTCAAATACCAGAAAGTATCTAAATCAGGGGTAGTCCACTGTTGGACCTCAGACTGTTGAGGGACCACAACTCCCATCAGCATTTGGGGATGATGGAAGTTCTAGCTCCTAGCAGCTGAATGACTGACAATGCACTAACCTTTGGCAAATAATTCTGTATCTTTACTGTCCTTCCTGTAAAAAATCCCTGCCTTGGTTCTAATCGAAACTGCCTTTATACTAGTCTTAAAGGATGACCCCTTGTTTTTTGCTCTGCTCTGTGAGTAAAGAGTTTATCATCTACATTTCCATCGCAGTCTAGGCCCTTTTCATATATATGATTTTTTTATGGTCTCAGCCTGAGGCAAATCACATTGATATCAATGGGGGAGTTGTACTGTATTATTCAAGCAGTATGAATGGCTACATTGTGATATCTGCATTTCTACACATGTTTAAGCACATAGTGGGGAATTCAGCCATTTAAGGTCAGAGGGTTGTGCTCTGTATCGTAGTGCATTTTTAAACCACATATCAAATAGGCAACAGTGCATATAGCTTGGATTGTAAAATTAAGGCCTATATGCTTGCTCATAATGCAAATTCTATTAAAGTGCTAGTATTACTTAATATGGAGAAAAATACATATTATAGGGTATAGTCTAATGTGTAAAACCAGTATACGAGTTATTGCAGCACAGGCTGGCATTTTATAGGAGCAGTGCTCCCATGGCCTGAAATTGGTGGTACTGTTGTTGCAGCAGTCGATGGGCAGCAACTGTGAACGTCAGTAATTCCCCCCATAGGCTGCAACACCACTGCAACATTTCAGGCCCTGTTTATATTGCACTAAAAATGCAAGTTTGAACTGCAATAGCTTTAGAAAAAGTAGTTTACCAAATACAGTGGCATGGATGAGTGTCAAATATGTCCAACACAATCAAACACAGGCATCTACAACAACCCTCCCCACTCCCTCAAGAGGACCACTAGCGCGCTCAACTAATATATTGTAACAAGCTTTGGAATAAGGCATTGCTCAGCAGTGACAATACATTTGCATACCTGGGTGGTGTGAAGAATGACACATATCGCATCAAAAAGGGTGAGGTCTTAATGCGAGTGCCAGGGGAGGGCTTAAAAGAAGGCTGGGGGGGCAGGAGCTACACCGGGGGAAAAAAGTGGAAGTGGGTAGAGTTTCAATAGAAACTCCCCACATCTGGAGGACTCAGCCTCGGCCCCAGAGACCCGGTAAAGCAGTCCCAAACCCGGAGTCTCTGGGGCAAAACCGGAGAGTTCCCAAGTATGTACATTTGTTTTCCTCAACGGAATACACCCTGCAGTTTATATATATGTTGCCTATTTAACCCGATACTGACATGTGACATACCAGGGCCGTCACCCAATTCCGTCTTTTGTGTGGGTGAATTAGAGGAATATAGGGTACTTTCCTGTTATCCGGAACCATTTTCAAAACTAATTCCTGTCAGAATCTGTTGTTTTATTATATTACTAGTTTTAAAGCCTGTGTACATGGGCCAACAAAGGCGGTGCTGCAGTCATGCTCAGTAGAGACTGCCCGAATGCGCCGCAGTGCATTTGGACAGTCTCTACTACGCATGACTGCAGCGCGCACAGCCATCTCTACTGCGCATGATGGCTTCTGACAAACATACCTTAGCGAATTATTATGTAGGATATTAGAATAAAGATTTGGTTTCAAGATGTTTCAAAGATATCGTAATAAAGATTTTTTATAAAAATGTTTGAAAAATGTTTTGAAAATGGTTGTTTTGAAAATGGTTCTGGATAACAGGAAAGTATTGAAAATAGGGCTGAACAAAGGCACACGAAAATGGCCGAAATTGCTCTAGTCCGTTAGTGTAAAAAATCCCTCATCATCAAGGGGGTTAAATAATAAAACTGTGTCCAGCTTAAAAAATATAGTGACCCTTACCTGATTTTTATGAATGAGGCAGACATTTAGGGCTCAATTCAATCTATACCAGTAAAACAGCCAACAGGGCAAAATACGTTAAAATGTACTTTACCCTTTGAGTGCTCCTTGTACTGAAGCTCCTTTGCACCAGATTTGTACCACTTTTTTGGTAAGGTAACTGATTAGCTGAATTATGGGTTGCATGTAGTCATTGGGATGTACTCTCATTTTTGGTAACCTCTTCTTTAAAGGGACCCTGTCACCCGAAAACAACTTTTGAATTAGCCATTAACCCCTTATCGACCTCCCAATCCCACCTGTGGATGGCCGTTAAGGACTGCAAGGCATTTTTTTTTATTATTATTGCTTAATGGAGTTCAGGGTGCAGCCGTGTGGTGACCCCAGAATTCCATGACGTGCCAGGACCGTCACCGATCCTTAAGTGCCTGGACCAGCGTGATGGTCCTGGAACATCAAGTGTCATTGAGGGGTTAAACCTTTTGAGTGTAACACAATGAATCGGATTCCTCTCTGGCAGTCAAAGGATTACATTTCCAATATGTTGTATGAGTTATTTTTAATTTAAACAACTAGTTTGAGAGCTATTTAAATGAATAGATTATGCTAAGTATGACACGTGTGCAGGTGCGTCCTGTCCCTAAATTACTGTGTCCACTCATTTGCACCTATCACAAATTCATTGCCCACCTCTCCTAGCACTGATAAGGGTAAGTGTCAGTAAGCAAGGGAGCTAATGAAGCGCTAAGACAAGGGGTGGAATGTGAGAAAGAGGAACATTCGCTATTTTATAAATGCAGTAAATGTATGTGCTATTTGCAATTATATAATAACTAGTTTAAAAGCCCGTGTACACAGGCCAAGGTCCAGTGAGGTAAAGAGGCTGGTCCTGCTCTGCATACTGCCACCTCCTGGCAGTGTACGAGATGCAGTCATGTGCAATAGAGACTGCCTGAACACACAGAATGCTCCCAGCACAGAACTCCCAGCATTCTGTGCTCCCAGCATTCTGTGCATCGGACAAACATTCTGGCCTTTTATATTACAGGATAATAATAATAACTAATATTTATATAGCAACTTTCTCCCAGTGGGACTCAAAGCACTTTCAGCAAACACTCTCGAACTTAACCGAATCGGCAGCTGAATAATAGATGTTAAGATTACCCAATCAACGGTACTCATTTATCGACCTCGGTAGGAGGAAGGGCTGAGTTGACCCTGCCGGGATTCCATCCTGCAACCTTGCGGTTTGAGCAGACTCTGTAGTCAGGGCATTTGCTCATGTTTTCATGCAAGAAACCTATCAACACCTTAATACTGAATAGCACATGCTCCTAAATGAACAGCAAAGTTAGTGAATGCTCCTAGATTACTAAATTGCTTTACTGAATTAGGCGCAATTGCTGATCCTGTCACAAAATGACAGCTATTTTAGCCACACCCACTTCTTGAAACACAAATGCATCGGAGACAGTTCAAGCATTCAGTGGGTTAAAGCTCCCATTTAAATCAAATGGAATTTTTGTTAGTTCTCTATGATGTGCTTAGTTTGTGCCAGAATTACTCAAATACAATTTAGTACATCAGCATCTCTGTTCTGCACATTTTATTCACTTCCTGTCCCTCTTACATAAGTGTGAACTCATGTTTATTCTGTATTAGCTTCCTGTTGCTGCAGTTTCAGTACTGAGCTGTGTCATTTTCATGATAAATGAAAAATATCTCTTTCCTACTAAGCAGCGTCAATTGCGTAGTAATATTTGTAATACTTCTACAAACAGATGAATTGGAACTGGAAATGGTAAGTCTTAAAGTGATAGTAATGTTTCACAAAAAAAACAGCTCCAATTAATCTTCCTAGTATTTGGGTCAGAGTTGTAGTACAATAGTAACTGAATAATAAAGTATCCCCTCCCGCCCCTTTTACTGATGTAACACTGCTCACCCTCAGAGCAGCAAGACTGTATGGATGGATCATAGAGAGGGACAATCTTCAGTGAGCATAAGGGAAAACCTGAAAAACCTGTCAAAGGGGCAGGGTTTTCCTTATACTCACAGTAAGAAGATTGTCCCTTGCTGTGATCTGTCCGGTTAAGAGACCATTCCACATCTGAGGGGAGGTGGCTTACACTAGGTAAAAGGGACGGGAGAGGGATACTTTATCATTCAATTACCCTTGAACTACAACTCTGACAGTATTGATATAACACTCTTCATGGTATAAATACTATGAAGATTAATTGGAGCTGCTTTTATTGTGAAACATTACTATCCCTTTAAAAATGTCTGATGTAAATATTAAGCTTGAGAACTTAAAATACCTTGAGCACTATCTAAACTATAACATACTGTATGTGTATAATTATGTTCAATGCATGGCAGGTCCTCGGTGTAGATCGTACAGCTCAAGCCTCATCTCTTCACAATTGCTCATTGTGAAATGAGATGAGAGCATTTTAATGTCACATTCTTGGTATGTCTGCACTGCCAGCCTTTCACTCTTTCTTTATCCTTTATTTGGCCTCTTTTCCAAAACTCAAAGCAGGGATTTAACAATAGCAACATTTATTCTTGTTTGTGGCAGACTGAAATGAGGCGCTGCAACAACTGGTGCAGATGTCTTTAGTACGTCTTTCGAGAGCACTTCAAACACAAATTTAAGTGATAGCTGCCCTGTTTTTGTGGAACATTACCAAGGCTGTTACAGACCGACATCAATTAGATCTCTTAGTGGCTCTACTGGCCTGTATTGTTTTTAACCCATTTAGTGATAAGTAAAGCTAATACAAAACATGGGTTATATCAAAAGCTATTTCATTATCATCAAAATTGTTTTTAGGTGATAGACTCAAAGGAATCACATCAGAGCTTCACAGTGTGGGTTATGCACTAAGGTGTGATAAAGAGATCATAACACAGAGATAACTCCTCCAGTGATATCACTTCCCCAGTTCCTATGTTATTCTAAAGAGACTATGCACTAAGATCGCCAAAGATGGAGAAATCATATTGCATAGGCTCCACAGAATAACATAGGAACTGGAGAAGTGATGTCCCTGGAGATGTTGGGGGTTATGCACTAAGGTGTGATAAAGAGGTGATAATACAGAGATAACTCCTCCAATAATATCACTTCTCCAGTTCTTGTGTTAATCTATAGAGCCTATGCACTAAGATCTCCAAAGATGGAGAAATCATATTGCATTGGCTCCATAGAATAACATAGGAACTGGAGAAATGATATCACTGGAGATGTTGGGGTTATGCACTAAGGTGTGATAAAGAGGTGATAACACAGAGATAACTCCTCCAGTGATATCACTTCTCCAGTTCCTATGTTATTCTACAGAGCCTATGCACTAAGATCTCCAAAGTTGGAGAAATTGTATTGCATTGCCTCCATAGAATAACATAAGAACTGGAGAAGTGATATCGTTGGAGAAGTTATCTCCACTTTATCACCTCTTTATCACCCCTTAGTTCATCTCCCCCATTGTGTTAGAGACCTCTCCAGTATTCAATGGGGGAGATTCACTAAGCGGTGATAAAGAGGTGATAAAGTGGAGATGACTTCTCCAGTTTATCACTTCTCCAGTTCCTATGTTATTCTATGGAGCCTGTTCACTAAGATCTTCAAAGTTGGAGGAATCTTAGTGCATAGGATCCATAGAATAATAGGAATTGGGGAAGTGATAAACTGGAGAAATCATATCCACTTTATCACCTCTTTAACACTGCTTAGTGAATCTCCCCCAAGGAGTTAGAACTAAATTTGTTGTGATGTTGATGCTATGTGCATGATATCTTGTTTCACATTAAGCTCAATTAATGCACTAGCATAGACTAGAGTACAAAAATAACTTACATTACATTCCTAGGGCTACCTTTCAATAATACAATGTTTCAAGATCAGTGATTCTCAAACAGCTCACCACCATCGTCATCAATCTTCTAAACGCTTGCTGAGAGGTCATCTCAGTCTTTCATACGTTTCATTCCTTCTTTAGCTCAGCTAAGACCATGATAAGTCTGAAACCCTGCAAGACCAACTCGCTTGCTTAGGACTACACAAATAGTTTCCAGCATTGAATCTTTATGAGAGAATAATTTTCTCTGAGGTTTCTGGCACGTGTTGTGGATGTAGGCAATTCTAATGTGTTACACTGACTTAAAGGTATAGTAATGTTTCACAAAAAAACAAAACAAAACAGCACAAATTAATCTTCATAATATTTGGGCCATGGAGAGTGTTATTTCAATAAAGTTGTAGTTCAAGAGTAATTGAATGATAAAGTATCCCCTCCTGCCCCTTTTACCTAGTGTAAACCACCTCCACTCAGATGTGGAATCTGGTCCTGGGACCAGACAGATCACAGCAAGGGACAATCTTCTTACTGTGAGTATAAGGGAAACCCTGTCCCCCTTGAAAGTTTTTTCAGGTTTCTCCTTATTCTCACTGAAGATTGTCCCTCTCTTCGATCTATCCGGGCAGTCTTGCTGCTCTGAGGTGAGCAGTGTTACATCAGTAAAAGGGGTGGGAGGGGGATACTTTATCATTCATTTACTCTTGAACTACAACTCTGACAGAACTGAAATAACACTCTCCATGGCCCAAATACTACGAAGATTAAATGGAGCTGCTTTTTTGTGAAACATTACTATCACTTTAAGACTTATCATTTCCAATTCCAATTCATCTGTTTGTAGAAGTATTACAAATATTGTTACACAACTGATGCTGCTTAGTAGGAAAGAGATATTTGGAGCTGCTTTTATTGTGAAACATTACTATCACTTTATAGGACCAGTAAAGTTCAGCTATGAAAAACTATATATTATAGGGCTGTATCTGTTGAGAGAATTCCCACTGAGGGGAGAGCTATCATTAACAATTTGTGTGCCAGAGTGGTGTGGATCACATTGCAACCTTTCTGCTCCTCACTTACTTCAGTTTCTTTGATAGCTCCCTGAAGTAGTAGCGAACAAGTATGTTATCTAGTAAAAAAATAATGTAATGCTGAAAAAGTGAGTGTCACTCCAGGCTCTGGCCAGCAGTGATGTAACTATAGGGGTCGCAGGGATCACACCCGCGACAGGGCCCAGGTGAGGGCTGGCCTGGGGGGCAAGGGGGCAATTGCCCCCCAGGCTGGTCATGAATATGGGCCAGTGGGCCACTGCCTCACTCAATTTCCCATTTGCTGTTGTAAATAGAGTAAACAGAATTTAAGGAGCTACACGAGTATTGTAGCTCCATTTCAATTGTAAGCTCTGGGGTATCACTAGTGTAGCTCCATTTCAATTGTAAGCTCTGGGGTATCACTAGTGTAGATCCATTTCAGTTATAAGCTCTGTGGTATCACTAGTGTAGGTCCATTTCAGTTATAAGCTCTGTGGTATCACTAGTGTAGCACCATTTCAGTTGTAAGGTCTGGGGTATCACTAGTGTAGCACCATTTCAGTTGTAAGGTCTGTGGTATCACTTGACTTAATCCATAACATTAATGCCAGCTATAACATTAACAAAAGGGGTTGGGATGGGACATTAGGCTGGAACGGTAATAGAAAAAGGCCACTTAATTGTACTTGCCCCCCAGGCCAAACGTTGCCAGCCCTCCCCTGACCGGGCCTGTCACTCCAGGGGCCCGGCCACCCACTGCGACCCCTCTGCCTGGCGCCCAAAATCTCCCAGCAAAGCGCTGGGAGATGACATCATCTCCCAATGCTCTGCATTACAGAAGAGTACCGTGCGGGAGCTCAACCCATCAATCTGTCTCTCCTGGGAGGTAGGAGATGGGGGCATTGTGGAGGGTTCGGCGGCCTGTGTGGTCAGGCGGGGCCCATGGCAATTTTGCATCAGGGCCCGGAGGGCTCTCGTTACGCCTTTGCTGGCCAGACTGTTATTTTTGATTCTCAGGGATTCTTTTATTTCGGGTATGGTGCCCACATATTGGTGTAAAGCAGATGTGGTGCCCACACTTAAAAAGGAATCAAAATTCCAGTCGGGCAATTACAGACCTGTAAGCTTGACATCTGTGGTAGGAAAACTGTTTGAAGGGTTGCTAAGGGAATGTATTCAAGAAATCATCTTGAACAGGAATATCATTAGCAGGAGCCATCATGGCTTTTGAAAGACAGGTTTTATCAAACTAACATAATTGCATTTTATGAACAAGTGAGTAAAAATATAAATTTGGGTGCTGCGGTTGATGTGATTTGAGAGACGATAGCAGCCTTTCTGAATACAAGAGCCGTGTGAACTAATCTTTATCAATTAAGTGACTTTAGTTATTAACTCTCAATACAAAAAAACACAAACAGCATTAAAGCGGAACTTTCAAATAATAGCAAGTCGCCATGCATTCATTACCAAAAAAAAATACTTGTGTCTAAAGGAATCCATCCCGTTTGGAGACCAGAACTGAGGCTAGAGTGCAGACATCTTGTCTGTGCGCATGTGCTGTCAGTCCCGGTCTCCATAGAGTAGACTGCTTTGCACCATATGATCACCAGAACGGACTGACGGCGCAGGCGCACAGACCGCACTAACCTGCTCATCAGTCCTGAAATGGGACGGATTTCTCTAGACACAAGTATTTTTTTACGGTAAGACATATATTTTCAAGCTAGTCGCCAATCATTTAATGAATGCTTGGCGACTGGCTATTATCTGAAAGTTCTGCTTTAAATAAATGTTCTCTAAACAGGACACTTTACACATTGTTAAAAAGCAAGTTTAGGATTATATTTTAGGGATGAATTGTTCCATTTTACATATGCTAGCTGTAAGTATGTGGTGCTTAACCATTTGAGTGTCAGAGAGGTATCACGCTGGATGCCTCTTTGCTACTTAGAGAGTTAAAGATATATCAACCTGTTTCATTTTTTTTGTGTTGGTGTTCCTTTAAAGGGATAGTAATACTTTGATTTAAAAATGTCTAATTCTGTAGCTACTTCCCATTTCTCAAAACTTTATATTTTTTGCATTCGTAGCATTTAAAGTCCCCCCTGCCCTCCCCTTTCTCATACGTCAGCGCTGTAGCTGGCAGAGGCAGATCCTGGTCCTGGGACCAGCGGAGGCTCTTCAGCAGAGCCGAAATCGTGACATTTATGAAGAAATACTTAATTGGAACGGTCTACATAGTGTACCTTGTTTGCAGAGCAATGCGTTGCGTACCCCTCTGGCACTCAAAGGGTTAACTTTCATATAAGGGATGGAACAGAGTTAGATATTTGATATCTCCAGCAAAAGAAACGTGTTTAAAGAGAACATTGAAAGCTGAAAAAAGCCTTAATTACATGAAATGAATTTTAGTATGTAGCTAATCCTTAGGATGGACAAAATCCATATGTTTGTAAGAGTCAAATATTTTCACACAGACTCTTCTTTGAAAAGCAGCCAATGCACATAATCTTCACTAGTAGGAATCTCTGAAGAATTACAAGTAAAATGAAAAGCTGACTCGGGGATGGGGCGCTGCAATGCTTGGGTAGTATTGCTGCAGGATAGTTATGTCCCAAAGATAAAATCCCATAAAGCTTACAAAAACATTCCTAGCAAACAAGCTGCTCATAGCTACTACCGCCTGTAAAACACGTTTTTTTTTTTCCATAATTAAGTATAATACTGATGAAATAGAAACTGAGTTTATATGTTGGCATATGCTGTTTATCCTACACTGTTTTGGAAACTTGGCCTGTTTTCTGATTTTTGGCTACAGGAATTAATTTAGTCTCTTACACTACTAAATCAATTGAAGAGGAGCTGATGGGTGAAAAATCCTTTTTTTTTGTATATGAACACTTTAGGCCTTATGTTAAAAAAGGGTGATTATTCTGCTGTACATCAACTGCATCATAAGGGAGGATTAAGAATATCCAACATTTCCATTGATTTAAATGGGTCTTTTAAAGGGATAGTAATACTTCATTTTATCTTTATTTTATTTTGTAGGCATTAAAAAAACATGAAGAACGATATAAGTCTTATCTCTCAAACCTTTATGGTTTGAGAGATATTCACAAGCAAAGTTTCCCCTCCCGCCCCTTTTACCTAGTGTAAGCCATCTCTTCTCAGATGTGGAATGCAGTCCATAGACCAGACAGATATCAGAAGGGGACAATCTTCTTCCTATGAGAACAATGAAAGCCCTGTTCCCCTTGACAAGTTTTTCAGGTTTTTCCCTTATCTTAATTGAAGATTGTCCCTCTCTGCAGTCTACCTGGGCACCTCCCTTCTGATCTGGCTGAACAGTGGTACATCAGTAAAAGGGGCAGGAGGGGGATACTTTGTCACTGAATTACTCTTGAACTACAACTCTGCTAGAATTGAAATAACACTCTCCAAAGTCCAAATACTATGTTTATTTTTAACCCCTTAACGACCCTTGACGGTCATAGTATGTCAAGGATCGATTTGACTTAACGACAGATGACGTACTATGACCGTCATCAAGTTCCGGGCTCCCCCCGCGGCTGCACGCCGTTCGGGGAGTCCGGAACGCAATGGAGCAATATAAAAAAATTGCTCCGTGGTCGTCCAGTCAGATCGCGGTGCAGATTCCCCGGTCCTTAAGGTGTTAAACATTACTATTCCTTTAAATATTTGAATGTGTCTCTAAATTATGCATTGCAGATCTCTAGCATGTATTTAAGGCATTAAAACAATTTAAAACAGTGGGGGTTTTGGGAACGTTTATTAATTCTCTGTGGTGAAGCTGGTTTTCCACTAACCACCCCAAATCTTTTTAGTAAATCAGCCTAAGGAGTTTTAATTTCTTCCTATGGCTATAGGTAAAAAGATTGTACCATGTTAGATGTGGAAAAAGCTGGATGCTGATAGAGTAAAAGTGATACATTTATTAGTTTTAGACAGCTACTAAGGTATCATTTTACTCTACCAGTCTCCAGCTCCTACGCCATAAGTATTTGCAAGTATTGTTGTTTTGCCTCTGTACTCCAGTACACTGAATTTGAAATGAAACAATGACTACTATGATAAAGTGCAGACTAGGTAAGGTGTGGTACCATGTAAGCTATAGAAAAAGCAGGAGACTGGTAGAGTAAAAGTGATACCTTTATTGGCTAACTAAATGGTTCTATGATGCAAGCTTTCAAGACAACTTACGTCTCTTCTTCAGGATTAGTTAGAATGACGGCCGAATACACAATATATGAAAGGATGATGCATTTTTTTTTCATTTAAATTCCACTGGAGGTGAATCTCTTATCACCTTTGTTTGTGTAAATTATTCCTTAGACTCCAGTGGAGGAATCTCTTTGTAGCTTGCCAAGTTGTACAGTATTTATTTCCCTTTTTATGTGTGAATGTGTGAATTAACCCTCCGAGTGCCAGAAGGGTGCACAAGGCATCACTTTGCATTGCATTGCATACCCATTTGGCACCCAAAGGGCCCAAAATAAGTTTATTGTGTAGACTAATGTGACATAAGTTCTTTGTCATGATTCAGGCCACAGTGTCAGGATCAGATCAGGAAGCACCCTTATAAGCTTACTGTACGTACTTAGCAGAGGAGAAACTCCACAAACAGAGGATAGGCAGGTATTAATATAAATAAACAGAACAACAGGGAGACAATACAGTACTATACTGCTAGGTAGGCCTCAGTGAGCCAATAGCTGAGGAATGCTGAATAGGAAGTGGAGTTGGTGAGCGGTGGTTGCTCTAGAGATGCCTTGCTGCGGCCTTAACCGAGTTAGAGGTTCTGGACATGAAGCCAGATAGCAGAATGACACCTCTAGACACAGAAGCTACTCACTATGACTGGAAACAGGCAGAATCTACCTGCAGTATTATTTGTCTCTGTTGCACAAACTGAAGGAAAAAACTCAGGATACAGTAGGTCGAAAATACAAGGAGTCGAAGGACAAGGCTTGACAGTAGTCAAGGGAAATTGAGACAGACGAAAAGAGTCGAACTCAGAGGTGATGGCAAGTCGGACTTGACTGGAAGTTGAAGGTGTCGAGCTCAACTGGTAGTCTGACTAAACCGGATCGATGATGTTGACCGAGAGCAGGAATAGTCGAGGAAGAGTAAAAGGGCACAAGGCAGAGAATGGTTGACAGGCCAGGTCAGCAACTAACAAGGAGAAATGATACTGAGGATAAGACGAGGAGGAGTCAAACCAGCCAGGGTCAGAAACCAGTTGAGCAACACAGTACACAAGGAGCAGGCAGGAGAAGAGTTAAGAGAATGGAGCCAAGGGTCAATACTGGAATACAGAGCCGAACAGCCAAATCAGGTAACAAAGGGGTGGTCAGGAATTGCCGGGCCAGGTAATGTTGGACACAAGCAAACTAGACTTGATTCGGGTCATGGCAAGAATGCTTAGATTGTGCGCCCATGCAAGGTGCCAACGCTAGATAAGGGCTCAGCAAAAGTATCATAACAGGGTATAGAAAAGGAAACACCAGCAAAACAGAAAACCTGGCAAAAATGCCAAAAAATCAGAGAAAACAGGTAAGAGCATGACACATAGTTCTGTGTGTTTGGTTATTAATTGATACTCGCAGATCTTTCGGTCTCTGTGTCTGAAAATGTCCCATCAGTACAGACACCCTGAGATCTTTAATGTTGTGACCAGTTTTGCAAAAATGTTGACCCAATGGGATGTCTTTGTTCTTGTAGATAAATATAAGGTTATGTATTTGGGCTGTAGAAACAAACACGCTACATATATGCTAGATGAAAAACAACTTGGGAAATCCTCATAATATGAAAGATTTAGAAATGCTGATAGATGATAGATAGACTTCACAGCAGTGTTCAAACTTACTCAGCTACTGAAAGAGCAAATAGGGTACTAGCCTGCATAAAAAGAGGTGTAGATGCAAGGGAGGCTAATATTATCCTACTATAAATCCTTGGTTAGGCCTCATCTAGAATATGGAGTACAATTTTGGGCGCCAGTTCTTAAAAAAGACATTGTTGAACTGGAAAAGGTGCAGAGACATGCAACAAAACTGATAAAGGGTTTGGAGGATCTGAGTTATAAAGAGAGACTAGCCAAACTGGGTTTGTTTACATTAGAGAAAAGACATCTAAGGGGTGATATGATTACCATTTACAAATACATTTAAGGTCAATACAAAGAACTAGCCAATTAATTATTTATGCAAAGAGCTGAGCTAAGAATGAGAGGTTATCCATTAAGACTAGAGGAAAGGCGCTTTAGGATAAAACAAAGGCAGGGATTTTTAACAGTAAGGGCAGTAAAGCTATGGATACTATGGCTCATGAAGGATTTTTTTTACCCATTTAGGGCTAAATTGGAGATGGCTTCAGGGTTTCTTTTTTCCTTCCTCTGGATCAACAGGGGTGTTTTGGTATGGGCTGTACTTGATGGACGCATGTCTTTTTTCAGCTATGTTACAATGTTATGTTGGAAAATTTCACCCACATGATGAGGTAGACAATAATAGATGAGCCAAAAGAACAGAAATAAAAGAATGGATCATAATACAACACTCTTCTTCTTAAAAATGAAACCAATAATAAATAGTACCAAGTAATTCCTACTATAAAATTATTTTATTAATACAATTAATATTACAATAGATGATCTGTAGGAGAATTTGCCCTTGATTTTGTGGTTTCAGTGGGAATGTGGTATGGTCCCCTTATCTGTGGTATATATGCATGTGCAGAGGTTCCACATGTCTTTCTTAGACAGGCAGAAGTACCATGCTCTGCTGCATTCTTAAGGGAGCTCTTCACCACCAGTTGTTTTGTGTTGGGGGCTGTTTATAGGAGAGGAAAAGAGGTTTGGGGAATATTCTTTTTAATCTTCCATTATTGTGTAGTATTGTTTGGAGCTCTTTTAAGATTTTGCTCAGTACTTCAAGCTGTGGGTTGTAAGTGACTTTAAGTTGAGGTTATTTATATCCTGAAACCATGAACATTTATATACATAGACCCTCAATTTTAGAGGACCAAATGTAATTGGACAATTGGCTGCTCAGCTGTGTGTCACAGTGCCCGTGCTATTTGCTTGCCTGTTACTCTGTTCGATGGTCTAGGGCTGATGCTGCATCATCTGGCTTGCCGCTATCTGCGGGCATGAGTCTGTGATGTTACGCTTGCTATTTTGTAGCATTCAGGGTTATTGTCCGAATGAGCCCTGCTTTCCCGCTGCGGCCTTATAGTCTGCCCGCGAACTGCGCTCTTTAGTGGTGTTTCTATGAGTTACTACTGTGTTGCTCGTTTGACCCTTGCTTGGCTTTCAATTATCCTTTGGCTCGATCCTTGGCTTTGTCTGACTATCCGTTCCGGTTTCGACCAGTGGCTCTGTCTGACTATCCGATCTGTGTTTGACTCTGGCTTGTCCGACTACCCACTCTGATCTGACCTTGGCTGTGGCTGACTACCCGATCTGGTTCCTGACTGTGGCTTGTCTGACTTAAGCTCCGCGCAGCCTCCCGCTCCTGTCTGACTACCACTTGTCTCAGGTGATATCCAAGGGCTCGCTCTATCTGTCTAGTGCAACAGCTGCCATGCTGGTAATGTTGCAGGTGACCTGTCCCTCCATTGCCTCTGCACTGTGTGATTAAGCTATCACCTTACTGGTAGTATCGCAGATTGTCTCTCGCTCTGTCACCTCCGTACTGCTCTACCAAATAGTTACCTTCTGGTATCTAAGTGCTCGTCTCTCGCTCTGTTGCCTCTGCACTGTACTACCTAGCAGTTACCTCTTGGGTAGTCTGCAAGCTGCCCTTCACTCTGTTGCCTCCGCTCTGTTCTTTCCCGGTACTGTAAGCTGCCTGAAGTTACCAGCCCAGAATTCTCTGCGACAAAAAAAAAGTGTTGCTGTCTTTAGTGGTCACCCACCACCGGATTGGGCAGCCATTAAGGGGTCAATGACAATAGTCATGAAAAAATAAAGCATCTCAAATGAGTCACCAAACTCTAAAGCAAACAGTATCAAACTGATCTGTAACTCATATTAATAAAGCAAATCTAACACATATAGAAAGTCAACATCTGTCTCTCAAGCTGTAGGGCTACAGTTGCAAACAGGGAGGATGAACAGGGAGTAATGGAGGGAGAAAGAAGAGAGCGGAAGGAAGGAAGGAAGAATATGGAGTGTGGGAAGAAGTATGTATGGAGGCTAAGGAAGAAAAATAAGGTGGTATAGAAAGAGGAAATAAGATGAAGTGAGGGTGTGAAGCTGAGGGAAGGAGGAAAGAAAAGAGGGGGACAGAAGAAGATGGAGAAAGGGAGGGTGAAGAAGATTGATGTAGGAATGAGGAGAGAAGATGAGGGAGAGATGTGAAAGGAAGAAGACGGAAGGAAGAAGCTGGAGGGGAGGGTAAAAAAAAGAATATGGAGAGAGGTGGGAGGAAAATGGAAGGAGGGAGGGAAGAAGATGCTAGTATTAAGGCTGTGAAGATGGTGGAAGAATTTAAAGAGGGACAGAGAAAATGGAATGGTGGAGAGAGGAAGAAGAGTGCAGAATAAACTGGGAAGAAAAAAGATGATGGAGGGAGGAATAAAACTGAATGAAATTGAAATGGGGAATAAAATGAAAGGCGAGAGGGAGGAAAGAAGAAACTGGAGAATGAGAGGGAGAAAGAAGAATGGATGGTGGGAGGGAGGAAGAGGTTGGAAGTATGTGGGAAGAAAATGAAAGGCAACATAGAGAAAGAAGCAGGAAAGACAGTAGGGAAGAAGAATGTGGATTGGTGAATCAAGGAAGAAGATGGAGGGAAGGAGGATGGAAGAAGATAGAAGAAGAAAGATGAGGGAGGAATAAGCTGGAGGAAAAACAAAGAAGCTGGGTGGTGAGAGAAAGAAGCTGGAGGTAGGAAGAAAATTGAAGGTGTTAGTGATGAAGAAGATAATGGAATGAATAGGGAAAAGAGGAAGGAAGAAGATGGAGGGATGAAGGGTAGGATAAAAGGAGACAGAACGAGGGATGGACTGAGAAAGGGAGAATGAAAGAAGATGGAGATAGGAAGGAAGGATAAGAAGGGAAAAGAAGGAAGAAAGGAGGGAGAGAGAGGGGGAAAGGATGTGGAGGAAGGGATGAAAAGGATGAGGTGGAGGCTAGAAGATGGAAGGATGGAGGGAAGATGAAGTTGAAAGGGGGATGAAAAAGATGGAAGGAGGAAGGAAATAAAGATAGAAGCAATTAGGCTTCTCTAAATCCTTATACCCCATTGTCTGTGTTTGAATTGCAGATGATATCTTTTTAGTGTGGAAACACTGGATAACGAAGGTGATGTGGACCTTGCTGGCTTCAGTAGAAAGTTTAGTTTAGTTCTATCATTATTACATTAATTAAACACCACTTTTTTCTCTCACTCTGCAGAAGAGGGAATAGCATCAGATGGCCCTTTTTGACACATGGCACCACCACCACCACTATCACATCACTTGGGCAATGTTCCTGTTCTGACCACAAACAATGGTTGATAAAAGGTCAATCTTGATGTATTACCATGCTCTGGTTTCATAAGAACCAAAACATGTTATTACAGGTAAGGTCCCACTAAGAAGATCAGTGTTGAGCCAACCCTTATTGTCCAGATATAGATTAATTGCCTCAGTGAACTTTTGTGGTCTGGACACCACTCCATCTACAGCATGTTTCATACCATAAACATAATTATTTCAAAGTTTTGCAATTGGACAGTAGTGCAGCAGCATAGTGTTACCTGATAATGCTAGTGGCCACACCAGAGGATGTGCACTACAGTGTATGAACACAATACTGCATACCAGTGGACACAGTCTGCCACCATATGACTTTAACCCTTTGAGTGCCAGAGTGGTACGGAACGCATTGCTTTGCAATGCGTTCCGTACCACTCTGGCACTCAACGGGTTAAGGCCATCAAGTCCCATAAGCCTGTCCAATAGCAAGAGCAGAGAAACTCAGAAGCTTGCTGATAATGTTGACTAAGGTATGTTAATATTAATAGTATTTGGCTTTGAATAAGAAAATTCCCCAAAATATCCACAGACTGCCTCTTTGCCCTCCTTTGGTGCAAACAACCTTAAGGGGTGGATTTTTGGCATATGTAGATAATAAATTGGTACTAGGCAGGAGTATGCAGTAAACATTGATTCTACCACCTAATTTAGAGCAAAACTGGTATTGTGCATTCACCATATTGACTCCAGGGAACTAGCTGGAGTAGTGAATTCTATCTGCAACAAGTTTAACAGATTTCAGGGTATGAAATGTAGTGATACTTTAGTTCAGTGATTCCCAGCTCCAGTCAATGGGGAACAAAAACAGATAAGGATTACAACATATCCCTAATTGAGTATAGATGCATCAGTCACAATGCCTGATCCACTGAATAGCCAGTTTTGTGATGACACGGGGATGTCTTAAAAAGCTAACCTGATGGTGTTCTCCTGAAGACTAACACTGAGAAACAATGCTTTAGATAGACCTCTCTTTTTAATTCTTTTTTTCTTTTTTTTTTTTTTAGGAATAAAGCAAAGGTGCAAAAGAAAGCATGGTACTAGCTTGACTGTTTCATACAAAGTAAAAGTGTGGAATTGACAAATACCATAGCTTCTTAAAACAATTGCTAAATCATCAGTAATTTATCCTTCAGGGTTAAAGAAGGATACAACAAAATTAGGATAAGGATTTCCTCAGGTTTAAGGTTCACTTTTAAAATGTCGCACTTAAAGTGCGTGATACAAAAGGGCACTTTCAGCATTGTTTAAAATGGTGACATGAGAATCTCGCCATGCATAAAAAGAGCAAGATTCTCATGTTGCCTCCTTTTATGTTGCTGTATGTAGCAGGAGGCGGATATCACTGGCCAAGATCCTACTAATGATCCTTTCCTGCGTCTCAGCATAGTGTCTCACCTGGGCTGATTCCCTGTGATGTCACAGCTCTGTATACAGCTATGCCAGGGCACCAGATGGGCAGATACAGCCAGGCCAGGTTAAAAGTAAAGGAATAGGGAAGCTGGGTTTATGTCACCTCTTGTCGTTGAGATGTCTAATTTTGCCCACAGTGATCTCTCTCTCTCTCTCTCTCTCTCTCACTGTAATAAGTGGCATTAATGTAACTGCAGCAGTGATTTCTGGAGCTTCACTCTGTCAGTGTAATTATTTTTTAACCCTTTTGGAACCCTTTCGGTGCCAGAGAGGTATTGAGTTGATCTCTGCCACTGTTACTGGATGCATCAGAGTTTGACGTAATACCTGTTAGGTGCTGAAAGGGTTAAAAAATAATTTCTCTGACAGAGTGAAGCACCAGAAATCACTGCTGCTGTCACATAGATGGGACTTATTACAGAGAGAGAGAGAGATATGGCTGTGGGCAAAATTAGACATCCCAGCGACATATAAGGATGCGACTTGAGAATCTCGCACTTTTTATGCATGGCAATATTCTCATGTCGCCATTTTAAACAATGCAACCTGCTGAATGCACCCTTTCATGTCACTCACTTTTAAGTGTGACATTTTAAAAGGATATCTATTTGTTTTATTATAAATGTCAGTTTTCTAAGGTCATAGTGGTAGAACTAGGTACTCTCATCTGCCACTCCAATAAAGATGTGCTTTTCTCTTTTTTCAAATGTGCAAAAAAAATAAATGTTGGCTGTGTTTATTTGATGGGTGCATGTGTTTTTCTTAGCAAAACTGACATTTAAAGCATGTTGATTAAGGCTGAATAATATGTAGAATGAATTGTGTGAAATATTATGTGTATAATCCTATATAATAATTTGCTAGGATGTCAGAATCCATCATGCTCAGTAGAGACTGCCCGAAAGCACGGAATGCTGGGAGTTCTGTGCTGGGAGCATTCTGTGCTTTCGGGCAGTCTCTACAGTGCATGACTGCATTGGCGGCAGGACGCAGAGCAAGACTGGCCGCTAAACCCTTTGAGTGCCAGAGGGGTACGCAACGCATTGCAAAGCACTCAAAAGGTTAACATCACCCCGACCTTAGCCAGTGCACACAGGCTTTTACACTAGTTATCTATATTTCTTTAGGTATAAACTGCTGGTATGAAATCGCCAGCATAGACACAACTCATTCCAAAGCTTAACATGTTGCTATCTGTTGTCTCTGTAAAAAAAACATGTTGGCATCCGGGTGAAAACAAGATCACATCTACGGATCTTATTGTGATCAAACCTGAAGTACAACCACAGTCTGAGTTGGAGAACACCAGCAGCAGGTGAAGGTGCAATGACTAGCTACGATAGAAACACTTCTAAAAATGCATGGGACCCAGATCACATAAGTAGAGTTGCAGATGCCTCATAGAATATAACAATGTTTTTCTCAGTAACAATCACACCCATGTCTCCTTCTGCTTTTGTGAAATGTAAAGCACTGAGGAGGATGACTCAAATAGATGGAGATGACAAGAGACATAGCATCCCCAATCCAATCTCCACCACTAGTCATGTTATTAAAGGGATAGTAATGTTTCATAATAAAAGCAGCTCCAATTAATCTTCATAGTATTTGGGCCATGGAGAGTGTTATTTCAATTCTGTCAGAGTTGTAGTTCAAGAGTAATTGAATGATAAAGTATCCCCTCCCTCCCATTTTACTCACCTCAGAGCAGCAAGGTGGTGTCCAGATGGCTTGCAGAGAAGGACAATCTTTAATTAGCATAAGGGAAAAACCTGTCAAGTGGGGCAGGGTTTTCCTTATGTTCACAGTAAGAAGTTTGTCCCTTGCTGTGACCTGTGTGGTCTTAAGATCAGATTCCACATATGAGGGGAGGTGGCTTACAGTTGCTAAAAGGGGCAGGAGGGGGATACTTTATCATTCAATTACTCTTGAACTACAACTCTGACAGAATTGAAATAACACTCCATGGCCTAAATACTATGAAGATTAATTGAAACTGTTTTTGTTGTGAAACATTACTATCCCTTTAAAACAATTTAGTCACAGCATTCTTCTATGTGTTGTCAACCCACACTTACAGAGTTCTTAGAAGAAAACAATTATCCAAAAGTTCTCATGTGGACTGGCAAACTTACCAAAATGTTGAAGGCTAACATACTGCCTTGTTCTTTAATTGAAGACAG
The DNA here is from genome assembly GCA_037306005.1 of Rhinophrynus dorsalis. Classification (NCBI taxonomy): domain Eukaryota; kingdom Metazoa; phylum Chordata; class Amphibia; order Anura; family Rhinophrynidae; genus Rhinophrynus; species Rhinophrynus dorsalis. The sequence continues at coordinate 41,817,579 of CM074718.1, forward strand.
AAATTTTAAAGAACTGTTGTCATATGTTGCACCCCATTGTCATATTCCAATTTGCAGTTATTTTTCAATTTGCAGTTGTACAAACAAGTGGTTAGTGTTGTGAGCAAAGGGCTGGAAACGTGATACAGCAAGGTCTGTTGACAATGTCAAACCATCCTGCAAAATAGAAATCAGGTTACTGTTGCTGTCACTGTTCCCAGATTCATCCTGCTAATAGTTTTGTCAAGGCTTATATTGCCATAGCACTCAGCCTGATAACAATGTATTACAGTCATTGCAAGAGCAAAACCACCTGCCCCATCATCTTCAACAGATCCCTACCAGCCTCCTAACATATATTTCAAGGCTTATGTTGCCATAGGACTACTCAGCCTCCTAGCAGTTTCAAAGTCTATGATTAGAAATTAGAGAGGAGAAGTATGACTGCTTGGCCAGGGAGAGGGAAGAGCTATATGAACAGAGAATGAATTTGTAGTGTGTGAAGTCAGCTGTGGAGCGCGATTTCCTCCAGTGCCTTTCGGCAGTGCGTGAGCACCTTTGGAGGTATCGCGTTAATCTTGTGTGCTAGGGTTTTAGTGAGGTTGTGCATGGGTGGCGTGGAGTTGCAGGTGCAGCTATGTCAAGGGCTGAAGTGAGAGTGCTGTTGTAGAGAACAGTAGTTTTGTCTGGGCAAGTAAGTGTGAGGGTGGGGTTGAGAAGAGGCTGCAGAGAGGTGGAAAATTGTTGCAGATCAAGTGTATGCAGATTTCTCCGCATGCTCTTGATTGTGGCGGGGAGATGGGTTTGCGTGGTATGATGAGGTTACCCGTGAGGAGGTGGTGGTCAGAGAGGGGAAAGGGGACATTAGAGAGGTTGGAGACCGAGCAGAGGTTAGTGAAGATCAAGTCAAGGGAGTGACCATCACTGTGTGTGGGAGAGCTGGTCCACTGTGATAAGCCTAAGGAGGTTGTTAAGGAGAGGAGTTTGAGGGCAGGGGGGGGTGTTATGATTATCTATAGGGATGTTGAAGTCACCCATGATGAGAGTAGGGACATCAGAGGACATGAAGTGAGGGAGCCAGGAGGTGAAGTGATGAAGAAATTGTGCAGTGGGACCAGGTGGCCTGTATACTTATTATTTAATTTTCCAAATATTTTGAAAGATTATTGGGCAATGTTTTAGTAAGTATAAAACTTTTCCAAACAATTATCATTTTGACTAAGTTCATTTTGCTAACCCCAGAAACTTTTCAGTTGTCCCAGGATCTTAGCATTGACAACACTTTTCAATAATGGGAAAAAATTACAAGATAATAGTTTGGAGAGGTGGGGGTTATATGTGTCTCAAGTTACTTAATTTGAGCTTTAGACCACTTAAAAAGCATTAATATGCCAATGATTATTATTTTGTTTGGATTAGGACTTATGTTCAGCACTTTAGACTTTTTTTTTTGTATTTAACTTTAATTTACATTTTTCCTTAAAAGAAATACAATAATATATATCTTGGGATTAGGAAGTAAAATGTAAAAGGGTAAGAAAAGAAAGTATACTGACACCCCACCAAGCCAATGAAACCACAACCCAGTGGAATGAAAATGAGCTCAGTTACAGAAGAAGAGAGAACACCACTTTGGTATTAGCAGGAATCATATACACCTGAGTCATGAATGTCTAATGCAACCATATGAAAGAACTAGGTCAGTGCCCTCATATTTACTCATATACTCTGTCTAGCAAATTTAGATCTGAACAAAAGCATAATAGCACTTTTAAGCAGATGCTGACATTTTTTCATAAAGAATTTGTTTAATAATCTGGTCTTCCACTCATTTGTGGTGGAGGGTAGAATTGTATTGCTCATATGGTTGCACACAGAAAGTTTTGGATAAGCATATTTTTGTTTAATTTCAGTTTTCTGTTGAGAAGGGGCTTATTCAATAACAGTACCCAGGGGTCCATGTGGACCCAGAAAGGATGAATGTCCATGCAGAACCACTAGATGTGCACCATGGTACCCCGATCTAAGTAGCATCTTCAGCACAGTAGGGTGGAATTAGTTTCTATTGACACTAAAATAGCCAAGGTTTTTTAACCTCTATGTATAATGTTATTCTTGGTTTCTAGTTGCAAGTCTTTGGTTGCCAATCTGGAGACCCTGCCTGGACAGAGAGCCAACCCATATCCCAGATCCTCCTCAATTTAAAGGGATAGTAATGTTTCATGATAAAAGCAGCTCTAATTAATCATCATAGTATTTGGACTTTGGAGAGTGTAATTTCAGTTCTGTCAGAGTTGTAGTTCCAGAGTAATTCAATGACAAAGTGTCCCCCTCCCGCCCCTTTTACTGATGTCACACTGTTCAGCCAGATCAGAAGGGAGGTGCCCAGGTAGATTGCAGAGAGGGACAATCTTCACTTAAGATAAGGGAAAAGCCTGTCAATGGAGGCAGGGATTTCATTGTTTTCATAGGAATAAGAGTGTCCCCTTCTGTTATCTGTCTGGTCTATGCATTCCACATCTGAGAAGAGATTGCTTACACTAGGTAAAAGGGGTAGGAGGGGGAAACTTTGCTTGTGAATATCTCTCAAACCATAAAGGTTTGAGAGATAAGACTTATATCATTCTTCATGTTTTTTTAATGCCTAAAAAAATAAAATAAAGTTAAAATGAAGTATTACTATCCCTTTAAACCCTTAAATTTAATGTCTGAGGTTTATTTATTTCAGCATGTTGCTGATAGTTTAGGCATTGTTTTTTCAGAATATCCCAAAATGGGTTAGTTCTCTATAAAAATGTCTTTTATTTTTCTGTGACATTATAAAGTGAGTCTTCTGCTGGTACGCTGAACTGTCAGATGTTTTCCAAGGGAGTGGTATCTAATAAAGTGTCAAATGGGATGTTTCTTCTTTAGGTCCACCTCCAGTTTGACAATGCTCCCTTCCCTTAACCCTATATAAATTCTTGATTAGCTAACACTGGAATAAAGGGAGATTGATGGGATGATAAATTTGTTTAACACAAAACTCCTCATTGCTCAATCCTGGTTATCCCGAGTTCCCCCCTCTTTTTCCTCTTGGCAAGCTGTAATTACTCATAGGCTATAGTTGTAAAAATGCCATGCAAGAATGACATTGTCCTGGGACACCTACACTGAAATGTGGGGTCCTTTGCTATCTGTTACTTCACCGTCGACACCCTAGGTTAAATGCCCCACTTAGCTGCGCTTTTTACCTCTAAGATTGCAGAAAATGTTTCCGCTAATTTTCACTTGAACACCTATCATTCTGTAGAAGGCCCCCACTTTGACCGCTTTATTGGAGTCTTCTATAATACCTTTATCATCTGTCCCTCATTGCACAGCTTATATTAAATACTTGGATGAGTGCCCGTCCGTTTCAAGCCCCCCTGCGGTCCAACCCTCCCCCTTTCCCTTCTCTTCTCCCTTCTTCTCATTTCTCTCTCCTCCTTTCTCCTTCATTCTCTCACTCTCTGCCCCATGCTTTCTCTCTCCTAAATACTTTCTAATATCACAAGGATCTCAGCAGTGTTATGACCTTTTACTTTTTCTGACCTCATATTAAGGCTTGATTTCTTCTACATAATATGATTATTGATCTGTTGTGTTATTTTGTACCACTCCTATTTTCTCTTATGTATCTTACTTTGCATTGTTTCTCAATATCTATATTAACCGCCTGTTTGCGGTTTTAGTTTATTTTGTATTTTCCTGTCTTTGTCTCACTAAAGATATAGGAGGAAGGCCAGCATAGCCTGGCCGAAACGTTGAATAAAACATTTATTTTTGCAACTCTCTTTGCAAGTCCTGTGATTGCTTGGTCTCCATGTTCTACATATGCATTTAGTCAAATCAATGCACCCAGGCATTTTCATTCCTTTTAAGTGAGAGTGCTTCCACCCTGCTGTACTTTATATATATATATATATATATATAGGCATATGTATATGGATCAAGCACTCACAGGACTTCGAAAAGAGAGTTTAATAAATGTATTTGTTCAATGCTTCGGCCAGGCTGTGCTGGCATTCCTCAGGTCCTGAGGAAGGCCAGCACAGCCTGGCCGAAACGTTGAACAAATACATTTATTAAACTCTCTTTTCAAAGTCCTGTTAGTGCTTGATCCATATACATATGCTGATAATTCCAGTCACATCGTAGCACCCAGGCATTTTGGACCTTTTAAGTGAGAGTGCCTCCACCTCATTTTATATATATATATATATATATATATATATATATATATATATATATATATAAAAACATTGTTTAACACTGAGTCTCACATATCCAACTAAAGGGAAATTGTGTGGGGTTGGTTAATATTAATGTGTATATCTTGCTTCAGAATCCAGGACAGAAAACTGTTTGGGCTTGTTCAATCTGGATCTCTTGTTTTGTGTAATAATTTTTAAACCAATCACTTAGCGTATTATGAACAGATGCCTTGTGGTAAAACACTGTGTTGGGAGCACCCAATCTTCCCTTGTTCTTATGCAAGGCTAGGATATTAAATCTGATTCTAAGGTATTTGTTTTTCCAGAGTGATTGTCATTTGTTAATTTATGCAGAGGGGATTTTAAGTGTGATGGGCTGGATTAGATAGAGGCAGGACATTCATTTTCACTAAGTTAATTCTGACCAACCATGGTTAGTAGCTGAAATTACATTTATTAATGTTTCTGCCTATCCCCTGTGAAATTTTAGAGTCATATGTTTGATGGATTTAGTTAAGGTGACCCTGATATTTTAGGGAATTGGGGGACCACAGATTAACGTAGGAGGATTGTAGCTGACACCTTAAATTAAGAAAGATGGGAGAAAATGTTCCATGTCCAAAATTAAGGCTAGAAGGATAGAGATTCAGTCAGAAATTATAAGCATGGTGTCATCTGCAAAAAGGGTCAGATTGTGCTCTTGGAACCCAGAAGCCTTCAGTGTTCACTATACCTTTATCAGGGTTTATAATTTTAAGTCCTTTGCTACTAGCCAGACCTGAAAAGTTACTTGCCACTGCAAACCATAACATACCCACCAGGGCTGAATTTCTACTTGCCAGGGCTAAATTTTCACTCACCATTGGCTAGTGGCGAGTGGAAATTTTGAGCCCTGCCTTTATGTCTTCATTTAACCTTATATGGTTATCAAAGATCTCCATGGAAATCACAAAAATTACAGAGGTTAGGGGGCAGCCCTGACACTTTCCATTATGTAGGTCAGTTAGAGAAGAGAAATACCATTAACCTGTAGCATAGCAGGGGGCACATATACAGAGTCATTACAAATTTCATGAAAAATTGAGGGGATCCAAAATGTGACAGAGTTGTTAAAATTAACTTAACATTTAACTTGTTGAATTATCTTTCCTGTATTGACAGATGTAAACATTGTTTAGATATGTGATGACTGAAGGAATTTGGTGATATTGTTGTGCACCTACCTGCCTGGCACAAAAAACCCACATGATCCAGACATATTAGATTAGACAGTGTTTCTCATCATTAGACCTTAGGGGACGCAAACAGTTCAGGTTTTAAGGATATCCCTATTTAAGTACAGGTGAATAATCAAATGTTCAGTCATGATTTAGCTGCCTGTGCTTAATTTAGAATATTCTGAAAACGTGAACTGTTGGTGTACCCTGAGGACTGGATCTGTGAATCACTGGCTTAGATAGCAGTGTAACAAAAGAGAGAAAAGAAGAAATTTTTGTTGCGCTTCTACTGGGCAGACACTGAAATATATATACACAGAAAAGAATCAGTCAGACCTAAAAGCAAATAGTCAATATAGAATAAATTCTTCAAACAGACGAACTCAGGTGTGCAGCTTCTTCCAATGGTGTCCTGGATAGCACCTTCACATAACTAATGCACACAAAGAAGAGAAGAGGGAGAGCGCACCATCTGAGAGTAATTCTGTAGAGGATGTGGTCAACGTGCTATGATAAGTAATACTTACAAGAAAAAATCTTGTAAGTCGCATATAACCCACAATACACCAATGGGTGATAAGATATATATTTCTTCACACCTTAGGAGGAATCAGAGACCATCAAGTATCCAAAGGGGGGATCTCTCCTGCAGTAATCAGCCAGAAACACAAAGAAGAAAGAAAAATCCTCTAAGAATATAACTGTAACTGATGGTGTAAGAGCACCCCCAAAAGAAACTTACTCACCGGATCTCTCAAATAAAAAGCAAATATCGATAGGCAAGATACATCTGACGAGTCACAATAGAAGATTTAGTAATCCAAAATATTTATTTTCCAATGCGTTTCGTACGCTTCTGTGTACTTCTTCAGGGAATAAAATACAATACAATACAATGTACTACCAAATAGCAGAACAAGGCTAGGTTCTATGGCTACCATGGGACAAGGTTGGGAGGTCAGTATGTGTGATTCTGTGGCAACTTTTGGACAAGGCTGGTCATCAGTAAAGCAGTGGTGGGTAACTTGAAGACCTTCAGCTGATACTAGACTACAACTCCCAACATTCCCAACCAGCCATTGGCTAGAGGTGAGCAATGACAGTTGTAGTAGCTATCAGACAGAAGATCAAAGCTGGGTGGTCATTGTTTGTGGTTCTATGCCTACTGTGGCAGAAGGCTGAAGGGTCATTATCAGTGATGAACTAGTCTCTGGGAGACTCAGGCTCAAAATTTTTTTTGAGATGCCCATCATGAAAATATTTTCACAGAGCCATAACTAGAACCTATTGGACCCTGGAGCAAATGGGACCCCCTTGGATGTTATGCCCAAGGGCAACTGCACCGTCTGCAACCCTGTAATTCCACCCCTAGTATGTGTGGTTTTATGGCTACCAGTGCAGTGGGACAAGGCAGGGTGGGGGGAGTATGTATGGTTCTGGGGCTACAGGCTGGAGGTCAGTATTATGTGTAGTTCTATGGCTACCAGTGCAGTGGGACAAGGCTGGGGGGTCATGACAGCTAAAAACTGCACCTTTCTTAGAAATTCCTGCAGAAGATGAAAAATTACTTTATTCTCACTTCTTCCACTTTTTAGTTCTCGCTCTCTTCGTGATTTCTTTTTCCAGCCCCAAAATAAAAGGAACAGTGCCATTCTGTGATCATTACTGAGCACATATTCCCTAAAGTATTTTGGATAAAGTTAGGACAAAATTGTGCAGGGTTAGTCTTAAGGCACCAAGTGGTATTTCTTGGGACAGGAGACCAGTAGAGTAAAACTGGTACATTTATTAGCTAACTGAGGGGCTCTAGGGTGCAAGTTTTCAAGACAACTTAAGTCTCTTCTTCAGTCATACTAATACTTGGGACAAAGAGAACCAAATTTAACCCTTTTTGCATGACAGAGGGGTAGGGAAAGCATCACTGTGAAATCTATTGCACTCCCATCTGGCACTCAAAGGTTTAACCTTTTGCATGCCAGTGTATTAGGCATTGCATTGCAAATGTTGCCTACCACTCTGGCACTCAAACGGTTAAGATAAATTATGTTTGTGCCTGGTCAGATCACATAACCAGATGGTTGTTTATGGAATATATATAAAGTCAATAAACATGTAATCAATTTTCAAATGCATTTGATGTGGGGTGTTGGGACAAGTAAAACGTTTCATCTCAAAATAAGAAAAACAACACTTTCTACTTTCTGAGATAATTCCCAAGAAAAATACAGTTTTTCAACTTTTTCATTTTTTTCGATGTATATAATGTATTCACTCCAACATGGAAGGTTTTCCCATGTTTTCAGTCTATGCTTGTGAGAGAAAGAAAGAGAGAGAGAGAAATCAGCTGATTTTTTGGTGCAAGCCAGTGTAGGCAGACAGGCTAACAAAGGGAGCTGCAGTTGCTTTGTATGAATATTAGAGGGAATCACTAACTGTTGTTGCATGGGTGTGAAGGTGGAAAAAATCATTATTTTAAAAAATAAGCAAAAAAGAAACAAAACACATTTTGATAAGTGACAGATAGGCAGGTAAAGTGATCCTTCCTACCTGAATTGTGTGGCTAATCCTGAGACTCTTCAGAGACTGAGTGACAGATACTACACAGTCATACATTATACAGTATGCATTCAAGGCAAACAGAGAGGTGACATACTTTGTTACTTATACACAATCACTCCTATATCTCCAAGAGGAACACACATATACAGAGATTCACCAATTCTGTAGCTAGAAGGTATATCCTGTACTGTACTGTCGCAATAAATACACTGCAGTCCTTGGAAAGAGAAAGAAAAAACTGCTGTGAAGTGGCAAACAGGCAAAGAAGGGTAGATGGATTTGTTTTGAATTAAGGAATATTAGTGTGGGCTAGTTTTCTGGAACATAAAAAAGTGTAATTTTTGGTCTAATAGGTGAAGATACAGGCAGGAGTAATACACCTGAGAAGAGACTGAGAGTAACAGTGATAGGGGAATACATCATATGTTTTCAGTCAGACATAACATCAATCCATGTGCTCACAGATGTTATGTACTTTACATTAAAAATCAGTACTACTATCATTAATTTTCAACAAATCATCTTAGTCATCATCATCATCCCATCAAAGCTTCCAGGTCAAACCCAAAATCAGTCACATTCACTATTGACTAAGCTGCCGCACAGGCCAACATCCACAGCCCTAGCTATGAGTGCTTCTGATGATCTTCAAAGTACAGCACCACTGATACTCATTGGTATTGCAACATCTAGCCAGTATAGTCCCTCAGAAACACCCCACTCTGTGATTTCTCAGTATGGAGGCACTTTATTAAAGATAAAAAGAATAAACATGTTGCTGTCTCTTGTCTTTGTAAAAACATGTGAGCAAGGGGAAAGCATATTACATTTAGGAACATCCTCATTCAGATCCCACATGAAGCAAAACCACAAGTCTGACTGGGAGACAAGCCAGTCAGAGGTACAATAGAGCAGTAGAAGCATACCTAAAAATGCACAGAGTCAAGGGGCGTATAATAGTAGCGTTGTAGATGTCTTCAGGAGTAGAACAACATTTTCCTAATTGTCAATAACACCCCTGTCTCCTATTGCTGCCATTGTGCAAATGCAAAGGATAACTCTGAGTTAGTTGTAATAGAGTTCATACACATTCTGACAGGCCCAACACCACAATGAGTCATCTTGTTAAAATAGCTATGTTTCATATTTTAAATGTGGTTTTTAACAGATATTTTTACAAGAGTATGTGTTTGATCAGCAGGTTATATTTCAGTAAAACATGTTTTGAAAGGTTCATTAATAATATTATTCTTTAACGGTACTTAATCATAAAACATTGAACTTCTACATAACTGTAAAAAAGAAACAAATTATTTATTATTATTCTGTGTGCTACGAACCCATGCTTACCGAGTTCTTAGAAGTCAAAATTGCACAAAAATAGTCCAGCCTGCTGACATATTTTACATTTAGCTATTGAGTTCTCCACATCATAGGTGGAAACCAGTTAAGTTCTTGTGGGAAATTCAGTGGCTCTAGCCATGAATTTGTGCATACTGAAAAAAAGTTGTGTTTTTCCATGAAAATTCCTGCAAAAGAAAACAAAACAGGACTTTCCCCTTAACTCTGTAGGGGCGGAATAAAAAGCAGTCTCTTGTGCTCTGATGCATGAGATACTGATGATCCTTTTATTCACCGTTAAAAGTTTTATTGATTATATGTTTGTATTGATGTTATTTTAAACCTGTTTATAATGTTGTCAGTAGGGTAAATTATACAGCTGCAGAACACTAAACTTATATTTTATCTGGGATTTTCATTTAAGAACTTCTTTTTAAACCCCTGAGTGCCAAAAAAGTATCCAAAGCATTGAAATGCAAAGTGTTGGATACCTCTCTGGCACTCACAAGGTTAAAGATTAAATAGGTATTTGAAATACCTTTGTCTCATAAATTCATGATGACAGTTGTTAATAATTATGTTGTCTAAAACAGTGGTTCTCAACTCCTGTCCTCAGGACCCACTAACAGGCCTGGACTTAGGGATTTCTCTGCTAGAGCACAGGTGTGGTGATCTGAGGCTCATTCACATTGATTAACTCACCTGTGCTCTAACAAGGAAATCATCAAATCCTGGCCTGTTAGTGGGTCCTGAGGACAGGAGTTGAGAACCACTGGTCTAAAATGTAATTCCTACATGTACCATCCATTAGAAATTTAGAAAGTTGGTTTTCCACTAATAATGTCAGGCTTGCTGGAGTAAGATTACCAGGTTGTGTTCTTGTTTCCTTTTTTACCCACAATAAATAATTTGTTTCTTTTTCACATTTATGTAGAAGTTTAATTTTTTTATGATTAAGTACCGTTAAAGAATAATATTATTAATTAACTTTTCAACATGTTTTACTGAAATATAACCTGCTGATCAATCACATACTCTTGTAAGAATATCTGTTAAAAACCACATTTAAAATATGAAACATGGGGTCATATTCAGCAAGCAACTGGAGCAAACCAACTGCATTGTATAAGATGATTAAACATTTCCACAATGCATTGCATACTTCTCCAGCATTCATGGGATTAAGATCACTATTTAAATCACTGTAACGTTATACTTTTTCCATATGGACCAGTTGGTTTCCTCCAAAATTTCTCCACTTTAACTTCCTGACCATGACCCATAGTTCACAACAAGGTCATCTACGTCTTAACTGTAATCTAAGCATGTTATAATAATATGGTAATTGTAATTGTATGCAACTTAATCCATATTATGTAGAGTTGGCAGCAATTGCTACATATCATTGGCTTGTATTATAGTTGGCATTATGAATATGCGTCTTTATGACCATTTATTTTGACAAAGTACAACAAGTGCCCCTTTTCACAGTCCCTGGTTAAGTATTGCATGATTTGCAAAGATATCTGCTGGGTTCAGATTCCACAGCTGTGGAATTTCAAATAGCTACAGCCTCCTTCCTGTGTTCCTCTCACACATGGTACTCATCATGCACAAGATTTCTTAAAAGACATAAAAAAGTTATCCACTTGCCACACAATGCCAGCTGGCATTGAAGATGCATTGGCTTTGTTATCAAAACAGGTGTTCATTTTAGTCAGTGAGAGACATAATGCAAAATAGCAGCTGAAAATACAGGCGAAGACAGGCCAGGTCAGAAGGCAGGGAACAGTTTTATTTCTGTTCCTGGAAACAGACTATCAGGGTTACAGTGTTCTGGATTATTATGTCCATCTATGCATGTTTCACATTCATGTATTTTTTACTGATTCTAAGTTTGTCAGAAAAGTACAGAAAACACTACCATGTCAGATTTCTTTTATGTTCAATCTTAACACAATGGACACTGCAAAGATCTCTAATGCCTTCTGAAGCAATGCACTGGAGACATTTATAGAATTAAATTGATTGATATAAATTGATATAAATTAGCTCAATTCTGAGGAGATGTATCAGTTCATACAGCAACACAGCATTCCTTCTTAGAGCAGTCCAGAAGGTCTTTATAGAGCAGTCCAGGCATCATCCATATAGTAGTCCAAGAGTCCTTCCTAGAGCATTGCAGGAGCCCTTCATAGAACATTCTTGAAGTCCTCCATACAGCAACCCAGATGTCCTTCATACCAGTTCTTCATTGAGCAATCCTTAAGCCCTCCATACAGCAGTCCAGACTCCAGGAGTCCTCCATACAGCAACCCAGATGTCCTTCATACCAGTCCTTCATTGAGCAATCCTTAAGCCCTCCATACAGCAGTCCAGACTCCAGGAGTCCTCCATACAGCAGCCCAGATGTCCTTCATACCAATCCTTCATTGAGCAATCCATAAGCCCTCCATACAGCAGTCCAGACTCCAGGAGTCCTCCATACAGCAGCCCAGATGTCCTTCATACCAATCCTTCATTGAGCAATCCATAAGCCCTCCATACAGCAGTCCAGGAGTTCTACATACAGCAGTTCAAAATTATTTCATAAAGCAGCACAGAGGTCCTCCAAACAAAAGTCCAGAAGTACTTCATACAGCAATCCAGGAGTGTATCATTGAACATTCCATAAGTCAGTCCAGGAGTCCTTCATACAGCTTTTCAGGAGCTCATACAGCAGCCCAGATGTCCTTTTACAGCATCTGAGAAGTTCTTCATACAACATTACAAAAGTCTTTCATACAGCAGCCCAGAAGTTCTTCATATAGAAGCCTAGAAGTTCTTAATACAGTAGACCAGAAGTTGTTCAAATAGCAGTCCAGAAGTCCTTCACTGAATATTTCACAGCATCCATACCGTAGTCCAGGAGTCTTACAAACAGCAGTCACTGAGTCCTTCAGGAGTGCCTCATAGAAGTTCTTCATTTACCTGTCAGTATATCCTTCATTCAACAGACAAGGGGGGTTTCATTACACATTCCATAAGCATCCACACAGTAGTCAAAGAGTACCTAATTTATCAATCCTGCAGTCCGTCATATAGCAGTTCAGGTGTCACACACAGGAGTTCTTTACACAGCTTTTAGGAAGTCCTTCATGCAGCGGTCTAAGGGTCCTTCATACAGCAATTAAGGAGTCCCTCATACAGCAGTCTATATGTCCTTCTTGCAGAAGTTCAAAAGTAATGATACTGTTAAAAAGGAAAGGTACCTGGTCACAGCATTCTGTAACGATGCATTGCCATGCTGCTTGTATTCTGTAATACCAGTTAAAACGGTACAAGGTGATAAATCTGACATGTTCTGGCTATAAATCCCCCCTGCATACAGCAGATCAGAAAGTATTTATAAAGCAGCTCACAACACCTTCATAAAACATTCTAGAACACCTTCATATGGCAGTCGAGAAGTCTTTCAAACATCAATCTAGAAGTCCTACATAATGCAATTGACGAGACCTTCAACCAGCTGCTCACAGATCCTTATCATGTGTCTCACATAGGAATCCAGAGGACCTTCACCCAGTAGTTCAGGGTTGTTTCACACAGCAGACCATGTCACCATCATACCACAGTCCAGAAGCTATTCATACAGCATTCCAGATGTCTTTCATATAGCAGTTTAGGCATAAAGCAGCCCCAAAGTCCTTCATATACCAGCCCAGAAATCCTTCATATAGCAGTTCACATTATCTTCATACAGCAGTCTCATATTGCTTCAACCAGCAGTCCAGAAGAAATCCATACAGTAGTTCAGGAGCTCTTAAAACATCCATCCAGAAGTCTTTCACACAACAACCTAGTGCACGTCATACATCATCTCAGAGGACCTTCAAACGGCAGTCCATAAGTCCTACATACAGTAGTTTATAAGTCAGACATAAAACAGTCCAGGGTATTTCATACAATGTCCAGACTTCCTTTGTATAGTAGTCCAGAAGTAAATTATACTGCAGTCCAGAAGTTCTTCATATACCAGCCCAGAAATTCTTAATACAGCAGCCCAGAAGTCCTATATACAGCAGTTCATGAGCCATTCATACAGCAGTCTAGAAGTCTTTTATATAACAGTCTAGTATAAATCATATAACAATCTAGGTAACCATCATAAAAAAGTTCAGGAGATTTTCATTCAGCAGTCCAGGAGTCCTTCATATAAATTTCCAAATAAAAAAACACAAGAAAAAGTGGTCAACAAATAATATAATTTGTGTTTGTTTGCTGATTAGCAAAGAAAGGGGTGAAAAACATAACTTAAAAATGCAGTTTTAATTATCTTTAAAATTAACATATTGTAAAAGAATAGATCCACTTTAGTGCAAAAATCTCAATGAAAATGTAAACAATAGTGATGAGCGAGCATGCTCGGCCGAAGCTCGGTTCGGCTCGAGCATCGCTCTGCTCGGCACATGGCGGTACTCGTACGAGTACCGCATGTGCTCGCCCGCCATGTTCGGGTCTCCTCCCCGCACGTTTCGCGGCTGCTGCGCAGCCAATAAACGTGCGGGGAGGCTCTGATATCAGTGTAATGCCAGCAGCCATGTTGGCTGCTGGCATTACACTGATTGGCTGGCCAGAACCCGTGATCGGGTGCTGTATAGCACCTGACCAGCGAGTTCGGCTCAGTCTTAGCCAGGGAGAGATGAGGATAGGAAGGGAAAGTCAGTGTAGGGAGAAGAAAAGTGTTGGAACACCATATAAAGACCCAAAAGTCCTTTTTAGGACTGTTGTGTGTGGGGGCAGCAGTTATATTTTGTTTGGGGGGGCACAAATTTAAAAAAAAAACGTCACATATTCCGTTCACTGTGCCTAGCCACAGATTAGCAGCACATTCTGTTTAGTGTGCAAAGTTGCAGATTAGCAGCACATTCTGTTTAGTGTGCAAAGTTGCAGATTAGAAGCACATTCTGTTTAGTGTGCAAAGTTGCAGATTGGCAGCACATTCTGTTTAGTGTGCAAAATTGCAGATTAGCAGCACATTCTGTTTAGTGTGCAAAGTTGCAGATTAGCAGCACATTCTGTTTAGTGTGCAAAATTGCAGATTAGCAGCACATTCTGTTTAGTGTGCAAAGTTGCAGATTAGCAGCACATTCTGTTTAGTGTGGAAAGTGTAAAAAATGAACGTCACATATTCCGTTCACTGTGCCTAGCCGCAGATTAGCAGCACATTCTGTTTAGTGTGCAAAGTTGCAGATTAGCAGCACATTCTGTTTAGTGTGGAAAGTGTAAAAAATAAACGTCACATATTCCGTTCACTGTGCCTAGCCGCAGATTAGCAGCACATTCTGTTTAGTGTGCAAAGTTGCAGATTAGCAGCACATTCTGTTTAGTGTGCAAAGTGTAAAAAATAAACGTCACATATTCCGTTCACTGTGCCTAGCCGCAGATTAGCAGCACATTCTGTTTAGTGTGCAAAGTTGCAGATTAGCAGCACATTCTGTTTAGTGTGGAAAGTGTAAAAAATAAACGTCACATATTCCGTTCACTGTGCCTAGCCTCAGATTAGCAGCACATTCTGTTTAGTGTGCAAAGTTGCAGATTAGCAGCGCATTCTGTTTAGTGTGCAAAGTGTAAAAAATAAACGTCACATATTCCGTTCACTGTGCCTAGCCGGAGATTAGCAGCACATTCTGTTTAGTGTGCAAAGTGTAAAAAATAAACGTCACATATTCCGTTCACTGTGCCTAGCCGCAGATTAGCAGCACATTCTGTTTACTGTGCAAAGTTGCAGATTAGCAGCACATTCTGTTTAGTGTGCAAAGTGTAAAAAATAAACGTCACATATTCCGTTCACTGTGCCTAGCCGCAGATTAGCAGCACATTCTGTTTAGTGTGCAAAGTTGCAGATTAGCAGCACATTCTGTTTAGTGTGGAAAGTGTAAAAAATAAACGTCACATATTCCGTTCACTGTGCCTAGCCTCAGATTAGCAGCACATTCTGTTTAGTGTGCAAAGTTGCAGATTAGCAGCACATTCTGTTTAGTGTGCAAAGTTGCAGATTAGCAGCACATTCTGTTTAGTGTGCAAAGTTGCAGATTAGCAGCACATTCTGTTTAGTGTGCAAAGTGTAAAAAATAAACGTCACATATTCCGTTCACTGTGCCTAGCCGCAGATTAGCAGCACATTCTGTTTAGTGTGCAAAGTTGCAGATTAGCAGCACATATTCCGTGTAATATGAAGAAGGTGGGTAAAAAGGGACGGGGAAGTGGACGTGATCCTGATAGTTCAGGGCGCGGGTCAGGACGCGTAGAAACTGTGCCTGGTGCCAGAGCACAACAAAGAAAGACATCCACCATACCTAGCTTCATGTCTCAGTTTACAGGGCGTCGCAGGACATCACTCTCGAGGTCAGACCACTGCGAACAGGTGGTCGGTTGGATTTCAGGTGATACTGCTTCCAGTCGGTTAAGCACCACCCTGTCTTCCACCAAGTCCACTCTCAGTAGCCAAGAGTCTGGTCAACATAATTCTCACCCTGATCATCCTTCCTCCCACCATAGAGGGTCTGGCCAAAGAAGTGATCCCACACTGGGATATAGTGAGGAGCTTGTCTCATCACCAATCCTTCATTTGAACCTCTCTCCAAGCACGCTTGCAGAGGAACATGAGATCTTG
This sequence comes from Rhinophrynus dorsalis, assembly GCA_037306005.1. NCBI lineage: Eukaryota > Metazoa > Chordata > Amphibia > Anura > Rhinophrynidae > Rhinophrynus > Rhinophrynus dorsalis. Next base: position 41,833,565 of record CM074718.1, read on the forward strand.
TGCCCTGATTCACAACCTCTAGAGGGTACCCAATCACAAGAAGATGACAGAGGGGAACGGCATTTAAGGTCAAAGGAAGTGGATGATGATGATGATGAGACACAGTTGCCATCAAATCAACCACTATTACTGTCTCAAGACCTTGATGAGGAGGATGATACACAGTTGTCAATGACTGAGTATGTGGTGGGATCAAGAAATGAGGAGGATGATCAGAGTGAGGAAGTGGAGGAGGACTTGGTGGACGATGAGGTCACTAAACCCACCTGGGAAGGTGGAGAGCCGAGCGATGACAGCAGTCCTGAGGGTGAGCCATCTGCAGCACCGCAACAGGCTGGAAGAGGCAGTGGTGTGGCTAAAGAAAGAAGGCGGACCGCACCAAACCGGCCCGCAAATGTTCCACGGAGCACCCCCTTGCGTAAATCTCCCTTGCCAAGGGCTAGGTGTTCCGCGGTATGGCGTTTTTTTAAGGAAAGTGCGGATGACAAAAGAATTGTAGTTTGCAACCTGTGCCACACCAGAATGAGCCGAGGCATGAACACTAGCAACCTCACCACCACCAGCATGATCCGACACATGGCATCCAAGCACCGTAATAAGTGGGAGGAACGCCCGGATCGCCAATCTGTGTCTGCAGGCAACACCACTGCCTCCTCTTCCCCTGTTTTCGGTGCCGGCCAATCGCCTGTCGAAGGCGCAGGCACGCATACCTCCCGCCCTGCACCTGTACCATCTGAAGCACCATCAGCGACCACATCCACTTCCCTGTCCCAGCGCAGCGTCCAAATGTCGTTACCCCAGGCATTTGAGCGCAAGCGAAAATACCCAGCCACCCACCCACAGGCCATAGCACTAACCTCACACCTTTCCAAATTACTGGCCATCGAAATGCTGCCATTTAGGCTTGTGGAGACTGAGTCCTTCCGCAGCCTGATGGCAGCAGCTGTCCCTCGGTACGCAGTCCCCAGCCGCCACTACTTTTCCCGGTGTGCCGTCCCCGCATTACACCACCATGTGTCCCGTAACATCACCCGTGCCCTGACCAACGCAGTTACTGGGAAGGTCCACTTAACGACTGACACATGGACAAGTGCTTGTGGCCAGGGACGCTACATTTCCCTGACGGCACACTGGGTGAATGTCGTGGAGGCTGGGAGCGACTCGGACCCTGGGATGGCACAGGTGCTACCCACGCCGAGGATTGCGGGCCCTACCTCCATCAGGGTTTCCACCAGCACCTACGTTATTGGCTCCTCCTCCTCCTCCTCCGTTTCCACCTCCGAATTCTCTGCGCGCAGCGCCACTCACCCATCTGCCGGTAGCTGGAAGCAGTTTAGCACTGCAGTGGGGAAGCGTCAACAGGCCGTGCTGAAGCTGATCTGCCTTGGGGACAAACAGCACACGGCCTCAGAGCTGTTGCAGGGGATTAGTCACCAGACCGAGCAGTGGCTCTCGCCACTCAACCTGCAACCAGGCATGGTTGTGTGTGATAATGGGCGTAACTTGGTGGCGGCTTTGGAGCTCGGCAAGCTCACACACGTACCATGCCTAGCGCATGTATTTAATTTAGTGGTTCAGCGATTTCTAAAAACCTACCCCAATTTGCATGATCTCTTGACCAAGGTGCGCCGCGTGTGTGCACATTTCCGTAAGTCATCAACAGCTTCAGCCGGCCTGTTGAAGCTGCAGCAGCGCTTACAATTGCCAGCTCACCGGCTGCTGAGTGACGTGAGCACGCGCTGGAACTCCACCTTCCACATGTTGGCCCGGCTTTGTGAGCAGCAGAGGGCAGTAGTGGAGTACCAGCTGTTACACGGTCGTCGCCTCTCCGTTCAACTTCCTCTAATCAGAAGTGAGGAGTGGGAATGGATGTCAGACCTCTGTGAGGTTTTACGCAATTTTGAGGAATCGACACAGATGGTGAGCGGCGATAACGCTATTATCAGTGTAACCATCCCACTTCTGTGTCTACTGAAACGCTCGCTGCTCACAATTAAAACCGACGCTTTGCATGTGGAAGAGGTGGAAATGGGGGAGGAAGAGCTTACACAAGGTGATAGCCAGAGCACCCTCACTTCGTCTTCTCAGCGACAATTGGAGGAGGCGGAGGAGGAGGAGGAGGAGGAGGAAGACACGGTTGCCTCCGCTACAGAGGGTAGCCATGGAACTTTAGTTCCATCTCTTCAGCGTGGGTGGGCAGAAGAGGAGGAAGAGGATGAGGAGATTGAGAGTCATCCTCCTGGTGAGGACAGCGAAATCTTGCCTGTTGGTACTCTGGCACACATGGCTGACTTTATGTTAGGCTGCCTTTCCCGTGACCCACGCGTTACACGCATTTTAGACAACACGGATTACTGGGTGTTCACCCTTCTGGACCCCCGCTACAAAGAGAATTTCTCATCTCTCATTCCTCCGGTGGAGAGGACAAGCAAAATGGTGCAATACCAGAAGGTTCTTGTTGAAAAATTGCTCCAAAATTTTCCATCTGACAACGCTGGCGGCAGAGTACGTGCTACCTTGGCCAACCGAGAAGGGGAGAAAAGGGGAGCACACAGCAGTTCCGACAAAGGCAGGGCAACACTCTCCAAGGCGTGGGACACCTTCATGACACCTCGCCAGCACCCTCACCCTGATGCGCAGCCTAGTGTCACAAGGAGGGAAAAGTTTTGGAAGATGGTGAAGGAGTACGTAGCAGACCGTGTCAGCGTCCTCAATGATCCCTCTGTGCCTTACAACTACTGGGTGTCCAAGCTGGACACGTGGTATGAACTGGCACTCTACGCCTTGGAGGTGCTGGCCTGCCCTGCCGCCAGCGTTCTGTCTGAGCGGGTATTTAGTGCTGCTGGTGGCATCATAACAGATAAGCGTATCCGCCTTTCCACCGAAAATGCTGATAGGTTGACACTTATAAAAATGAACAAGGCCTGGATTTCCCCTGACTTCTCCACTCCACTGGAGGAAAGCCCCGGGTGAACATAAAGTCACTTTAGATATGTTATTTACAATGATGGGAATACTCTGTATTCCCATTCACCCCTTCCACCCAAAAAATGGGTATATGGTTGACTCTCTTCCATATGCACTGTGATATAATTTTTATATAGGGCCAGCTCACCAGCGGGCCCTGTGATATAATTTTTATATAGGGCCAGCTCACCAGCGGGCCCTGTGATATAATTTTTATATAGGGCCAGCTCACCAGCGGGCCCTGTTTGACAACTTTTTGTATAGGTCAGCTCACCACCGGCCTTCTTATATAATGTTTTATTGGGTCAGCTCTCTAGCGGGCCCTCTCATATAATGTTTTATAGCGTCAGCTCACTAGAGGGCCTTCGCATATAATGTTTAGGATGGTCAGCTCCGCAGCAGACCCTCACCCATAATGTTTTAGATGGTCGGCTCAGCTGCAGACCCTCATTCCTAATGTTTTAGATGGTCAGCTTAGCGGCATGCCCTCGCCCCTAATGTTTTAGAGGGTCACCAGCAGGCTATTAATCCTAATTTTTCAAGGGTGTGTATGATGCCCTCCTTTATGTGTAATAAAGGGTGTATTGGAGTGACATTTCAGTCTAATTTTTGGCAGCCCTTTCACTTAGTGCATCGGCTTTATGAGTGTTGGACCACTACCTGAACTATTGTACCACAATGTGAATGAGGCCCTCCATTTTGTGATATACAGGTTGTATCGGAGTGCCTCAGGTCCTCCCATTGAATTAAATAGGGCTGGGGTGTTCGACAGAGCAGAAGGTAGTTCTTGGCTTCATCCACTAAGTCACTTCGTCACTTTTACTGAATGGATCAGACCCCACTGTTCCGACTATAAATTTTGGACTTAACAAGGGCAAACGGACATGTTGTAAAACCTGTGGTAGCTGCGGCCTCCGTTCCTGAATGCTGTACCTTACCCGGCCATAACCACGTTGAACACCTGCTTTACTCTGAGCACGTTTCCCTCTTAATTATGGCCCCAGTTCCGAAAAATCGATGAAATTTTTTGCAGAATTTGCCTCTGCGCACGTTTCCCTCTTAATCATGGCCCCAGTTCCGAAAAATCGATGACATTTTTTGCAGAATTTGCCTCTGCGCACGTTTCCCTCTTAATCATGGCCCCAGTTCCGAAAAATCGATGAAATTTTTTGCAGAATTTGCCTCTGCGCACGTTTCCCTCTTAATCATGGCCCCAGTTCCGAAAAATCGATGAAATTTATATACAGCAAATACTGTTTGGTAACAATTTTTCGCCTAAAGTCGTTTTTATCTTCCTTTTTGTGTGTTTTACGGTCAGTCTGTAAAAATGGCGTACTACAGGTGAAACATCGTTCCCAGCAGCGACGTTGGAGTCCAAGATGCATCCAGACATCCTCCCTATGCTGTCCCTGAACCATTTCTGTGGTGTTTCCATCATTTTCTGCCCTTTTCCTATGGACCAGGCACCCTCCCCTCATCAGAGCAGGGGATGCCTGGTGTAATGCTCGAGTCCTCCCATTGACTTCAATGGGGCTCGGGTGCTCGGCCGAGCACTCGAGCCTCCGGGGGTGCTCGGCCAGAGCACCCGAACACCCGAGCATCGGGGTGCTCGATCATCACTAGTAAACAAGTCTCAATAAAAAGCAATATTTCAGTGAAAAAAAAGAAAGTGATGAAGTAGAAACACAAAGTTATCTGTAAACCTAAGCAATAATTTTCTAACATTTCTTGCCATTGTAATCCAACAGTGATATCTTTTGTGATTTTCTATTTTGCCGACATATTTTTTATTCATGGAGAATGCTGTATCTAGTACAAATGTTCCTTTTATCTGGGAATGAGAACACACACAGATTCACCACACGAAGTGACCATCAGTAGTGATGAGCGAGCACCCCAATGCTCGGGTGTTCGGGTGCTCTAACCGAGCACCCCCTGAGGCTCGAGTGCTCGGCCGAGCACCCGAGCCCCATTGAAGTCAATGGGAGGACTCGAGCATTACACCAGGCACCCCCTGCTCTGATGAGGGGAGGGTGCCTGGTCCATAGGAAAAGGGCAGAAAAGGATGGAAACACCACAGAAATGGTTCAGGGACAGCATAGGGAGGATGTCTGGATGCATCTTGGACTCCAACATCGCTGCTGGGAACAATCTTTCGCCCGTAGTACGCCATTTTTACAGACTGACCATAAAACACACAAAAAGGAAAATAAAAACGACTTTAGGCGAAAAATTGTTACCAAACAATATTTGCTGTATATTTACTTGTATATCATCTGCAAATTCTCCCAAAAATTTCCTTGGTTTTCGGAAGTGAGGCCATGATTAAGAGGGAAACGTGCGCAGAGGCAAATTCTCCCAAAAATTTCCTTGATTTTCAGAACTGAGGCCATGATTAAGAGGGAAACGTGCACAGAGGCAAATTCTCCCAAAAATTTCCTTGATTTTATTGAACTGAGGCCATGATTAAGAGGGAAACGTGCGCTGAGCCGACCATCTAAAACATTATGGGTGAGGGTCTGCTGCAGAGCTGACCATCCTAAACATTATATGCGAAGGCCCGCTAGTGAGCTGACGCTATAAAACATTATATGAGAGGGCCCGCTAGAGAGCTGACCCAATAAAACATTATATGAGAAGGCCCGCTGGTGAGCTGACCTATATAAAAATTGTCAAACAGGGCCCGCTGGTGAGCTGGCCCTATATAAAAATTATATCACAGGGCCCGCTGGTGAGCTGGCCCTATATAAAAATTATATCCCTGGGCATATGGAAGAGGAGGAGGAGGATGAGAAGATTAAGAGTCAACCATATACCCGTTTTTTGGGTGGAAGGGGTGAATGGGAATACAGAGTATTCCCATCATTGTAAATAACATATATAAAGTGAGTTTATGTTCCCCCGGGGCTTTCCTCCAGTGGAGTGGAGAAGTCAGGGGAAATCCAGGCCTTGTTCATTTTTATAAGTGTCAACCTATCAGCATTGTCGGTGGAAAGGCGGATACGCTTATCTGTTATGATGCCACCAGCAGCACTAAATACCCGCTCAGACAGAACGCTGGCGGCAGGGCAGGCCAGCACCTCCAAGGCATAGAGTGCCAGTTCATACCACGTGTCCAGCTTGGACACCCAGTAGTTGTAAGGCACAGAGGGATCATTGAGGACGCTGACACGGTCTGCTACGTACTCCTTCACCATCTTCCAAAACTTTTCCCTCCTTGTGACACTAGGCTGCGCATCAGGGTGAGGGTGCTGGCGGGGTGTCATGAAGGTGTCCCACGCCTTGGAGAGTGTTGCCCTGCCTTTCTCGGAACTGCTGTGTGCTCCCCTTTTCTCCCCTTCTCGGTTGGCCAAGGTAGCACGTACTCTGCCGCCAGCGTTGTCAGATGGAAAATTTTGGAGCAATTTTTCAACAAGAACCTTCTGGTATTGCACCATTTTGCTTGTCCTCTCCACCGGAGGAATGAGAGATGAGAAATTCTCTTTGTAGCGGGGGTCCAGAAGGGTGAACACCCAGTAATCCGTGTTGTCTAAAATGCGTGTAACGCGTGGGTCACGGGAAAGGCAGCCTAACATAAAGTCAGCCATGTGTGCCAGAGTACCAACAGGCAAGATTTCGCTGTCCTCACCAGGAGGATGACTCTCAATCTCCTCATCCTCTTCCTCCTCTTCTGCCCACCCACGCTGAAGAGATGGAACTAAAGTTCCATGGCTACCCTCTGTAGCGGAGACAACCGTGTCTTCCTCCTCCTCCTCCTCCTCCTCCTCCGCCTCCTCCAATTGTCTCTGAGAAGACGAAGTGAGGGTGCTCTGGCTATCACCTTGTGTAAGCTCTTCCTCCCCCATTTCCACCTCTTCCACATGCAAAGCGTCGGTTTTAATTGTGAGCAGCGAGCGTTTCAGTAGACACAGAAGTGGGATGGTTACACTGATAATAGCGTTATCGCCGCTCACCATCTGTGTCGATTCCTCAAAATTGCGTAAAACCTCACAGAGGTCTGACATCCATTCCCACTCCTCACTTCTGATTACAGGAAGTTGAACGGAGAGGCGACGACCGTGTAACAGCTGGTACTCCACTACTGCCCTCTGCTGCTCACAAAGCCGGGCCAACATGTGGAAGGTGGAGTTCCAGCGCGTGCTCACGTCACACAGCAGCCGGTGAGCTGGCAATTGTAAGCGCTGCTGCAGCTTCAACAGGCCGGCTGAAGCTGTTGATGACTTACGGAAATGTGCACACACGCGGCGCACCTTGGTCAAGAGATCATGCACATTGGGGTAGGTTTTTAGAAATCGCTGCACCACTAAATTAAATACATGCGCTAGGCATGGTACGTGTGTGAGCTTGCCGAGCTCCAAAGCCGCCACCAAGTTACGCCCATTATCACACACAACCATGCCTGGTTGCAGGTTGAGTGGCGAGAGCCACTGCTCGGTCTGGTGACTAATCCCCTGCAACAGCTCTGAGGCCGTGTGCTGTTTGTCCCCAAGGCAGATCAGCTTCAGCACGGCCTGTTGACGCTTCCCCACTGCAGTGCTACACTGCTTCCAGCTACTGGCTGATGGGGGAGTGGCGGTGTGTGTAGAGAATTCGGAGGTGGAAACGGAGGAGGAGGAGCCAATAACGTAGGTGCTGGTGGAAACCCTGATGGAGGTAGGGCCCGCAATCCTCGGCGTGGGTAGCACCCGTGCCATCCCAGGGTCCGAGTCGCTCCCAGCCTCCACGACATTCACCCAGTGTGCCGTCACGGAAATGTAGCGTCCCTGGCCACAAGCACTTGTCCATGTGTCAGTCGTTAAGTGGACCTTCCCAGTAACTGCGTTGGTCAGGGCACGGGTGATGTTACGGGACACATGGTGGTGTAATGCGGGGATGGCACACCGGGAAAAGTAGTGGCGGCTGGGGACCGCGTACCGAGGGACAGCTGCTGCCATCAGGCTGCGGAAGGACTCAGTGTCCACAAGCCTAAATGGCAGCATTTCGATGGCCAGTAATTTGGAAAGGTGTGAGGTTAGTGCTATGGCCTGTGGGTGGGTGGCTGGGTACTTTCTCTTGCGCTCAAATGCCTGGGGTAACGACATTTGGACGCTGTGCTGGGACAGGGAAGTGGATGTGGTCGCTGATGGTGCTTCAGATGCTACAGGTGCAGGGCGGGAGGTATGCGGGCCTGCGCCTTCGACAGGCGATTGGCCGGCACCGAAAACAGGGGAAGAGGAGGCAGTGGTGTGGCCTGCAGACACAGATGGGCGATCCAGGCGTTCCTCCCACTTACTACGGTGCTTGGATGCCATGTGTCGGATCATGCTGGTGGTGGTGAGGTTTCTAGTGTTCATGCCTCGGCTCATTCTGGTGTGGCACAGGTTGCAAACTACAATTCTTTTGTCGTCCGCACTTTCCTTAAAAAAACGCCATACCGCGGAACACCTACCCTTTGGCAAGGTAGATTTACGCAAGGGGGTGCTCCGTGGAACATTTGCGGGCCGGTTTGGTGCGGTCCGCCTTCTTTCTGTAGCCACACCACTGCCTCTTCCAGCCTGTTGCGGTGCTGCAGATGGCTCACCCTCAGGACTGCTGTCATCGCTCGGCTCTACACCTTCCCAGGTGGGGTCAGTCACCTCATCGTCCACCAAGTCCTCCTCCACTTCCTCACTCTGATCATCCTCCTCAAGTCTTGATCCCACCACATACTCAGTCATTGACAACTGTATAACATTCTCCTCAACAAGGTCTTGAGACGGAAATAGTGGTTGATTTAATGGCAACTGTGTCTCATCATCATCATCATCATCCACTACTTCCTTTGACCTTAAATGCCGTTCACATCTGTCATCTTCTTGAGATTGGGTAGCCTCTAGAGGTTGTGAATCAGGGCACAAGATGTCATGTTCCTCTGCAAGCGTGCTTGGAGAGAGGGTCAAATGAAGGATTGGTGATGAGACGAGCTCCTCACTATATCCCAGTGTGGGATCACTTCTTTGACCAGACCGTGTATGGTGGGAGGAAGGATGATCAGAGTGAGGATTATGTTGACCAGACTCTTGGCTACTGAGAGTGGACTTGGTGGAAGACAGGGTGGTGCTTAACCGACTGGAAGCAGTATCAGCTGTCATCCAACCGACCACCTGTTCGCAGTGGTCGGACCTCGAGAGTGATGTCCTGCGACGCCCTGTAAAATTACACATGAAGCTAGGTATGGTGGATGTCTTTCTTTCTTGTGCTCTGGCACCAGGCACAGTTTCTCCGCGTCCTGACCCGCGCCCTGAACTTTCAGGATCACGTCCACTTCCCCGTCCCTTTTTACCCGCCTTCTTCATCTTACACAGAATATGTGACTTTAATATTTGAGTTTGAAAACTTAACAGTATTTCTTATTATTCTGCAACTCTGCAGAGTACACAGAATAGGCTGCTAAACTGCGGTGAAACACACTGAATGGAATATGTGAGTTTAATATTTGAGTTTGAAAACTTAACAGTATTTCTTATTATTCTGCAACTGTACAGAGTACACAGAATAGGCTGTTAAACGGCGGTGAAAGACACTGAATGGAATATGTGAGTTTAATATTTGAGTTTGAAAACTTAACAGTATTTCTTATTATTCTGCAACTGTACAGAGTACACAGAATAGGCTGCTAAACTGCGGTGAAACACACTGAATGGAATATGTGACTTTAATATTTGAGTTTGAAAACTTAACAGTATTTCTTATTATTCTGCAACTGTACAGAGTACACAGAATAGGCTGTTAAACGGCGGTGAAACACACTGAATGGAATATGTGACTTTAATATTTGAGTTTGAAAACTTAACAGTATTTCTTATTATTCTGCAACTGTACAGAGTACACAGAATAGGCTGTTAAACGGCGGTGAAACACACTGAATGGAATATGTGACTTTAATATTTGAGTTTGAAAACTTAACAGTATTTCTTATTATTCTGCAACTGTACAGAGTACACAGAATAGGCTGCTAAACTGCGGTGAAACACACTGAATGGAATATGTGACTTTAATATTTGAGTTTGAAAACTTAACAGTATTTCTTATTATTCTGCAACTGTACAGAGTACACAGAATAGGCTGTTAAACGGCGGTGAAACACACTGAATGGAATATGTGACTTTAATATTTGAGTTTGAAAACTTAACAGTATTTCTTATTATTCTGCAACTGTACAGAGTACACAGAATAGGCTGTTAAACGGCGGTGAAACACACTGAATGGAATATGTGACTTTAATATTTGAGTTGGAAAACTTAACAGTATTTCTTATTATTCTGCAACTGTACAGAGTACACAGAATAGGCTGCTAAACTGCGGTGAAACACACTGAATGGAATATGTGACTTTAATATTTGAGTTTGAAAACTTAACAGTATTTCTTATTATTCTGCAACTGTACAGAGTACACAGAATAGGCTGTTAAACGGCGGTGAAACACACTGAATGGAATATGTGACTTTAATATTTGAGTTTGAAAACTTAACAGTATTTCTTATTATTCTGCAACTGTACAGAGTACACAGAATAGGCTGCTAAACTGCGGTGAAACACACTGAATGGAATATGTGACTTTAATATTTGAGTTTGAAAACTTAACAGTATTTCTTATTATTCTGCAACTCTGCAGAGTACACAGAAAAGGCTGCTAAACTGCGGTGAAACACACTGAATGGAATATGTGACTTTAATATTTGAGTTTGAAAACTTAACAGTATTTCTTATTATTCTGCAACTCTGCACAGTACACAGAATAGGCTGCTAAACGGCGGTGAAACACACTGAATGGAATATGTGACTTTGATATTTTAGTTTGAAGACTTAACAGTATTTCTTTCTATTCTGCAACTCTGCACAGTACACAGAATAGGCTGCTAAACTGCGGCGAAGCACACTGAATGGAATATGTGACTTTGATATTTTAGTTTGAAGACTTAACAGTATTTCTTCCTATTCTGCAACTCTGCACAGTACACAGAATAGGCTGCTAAACTGCGGCGAAGCACACTGAATGGAATATGTGACTTTGATATTTTAGTTTGAAGACTTAACAGTATTTCTTCCTATTCTGCAACTCTGCACAGTACACAGAATGTGCTGCTAAACTGCGGCGAAGCACACTGAATGGAATATGTGACTTTGATATTTTAGTTTGAAGACTTAACAGTATTTCTTCCTATTCTGCAACTCTGCACAGTACTCAGAATGTGCTGCTAAACTGCGGCGACGCACACTGAATGGAATACGTGACTTTGATATTTTAGTTTGAAGACTTAACAGAATGTGCTCTAATCTGCAACTTTGCACACTAAACAGAATGTGCTCTAATCTGCAACTTTGCACACTAAACAGAATGTGCTCTAATCTGCAACTTTGCACACTAAACAGAATGTGCTCTAATCTGCAACTGTGCACACTAAACAGAATGTGCTCTAATCTGCAACTTTTCACACTAAACAGAATATTTTTTTTTTTTTTTTTTTGTTTTTTTCCCCCCACACACAATATAACCTGCTGCCCCCACACACAGTAGTCCTAAAAAGGACTTTTGGTTCTTTTTTGTCACAATTTTTGTTTTTTCCTCCCTACACTGCCTTTCCCTTCCTATCCTCAGCTCTCCCTGGCTCAGACTGAGCCGAACTCGATGGTCAGGTGCTATACAGCACCTGACCACGGGTTCTGGCCAGCCAATCAGTGTAATGCCAGCAGCCAACATGGCTGCTGGCATTACACCGATGTCAGAGCCTCCCTGCACGTTTATTGGCTGCGCAGCAGCCGCAAAACGTGCGGGGAGGAGACCCGAACATGGCGGGCGAGCACATGCGGTACTCGTACGAGTACCGCCATGTGCCGAGCAGAGCGATGTCGAGCCGATCCGAGCATCGGCCGAGCATGCTCGCTCAACACTAACCATCAGAGCTTGTCAGCAGACAGCCATCAATCTCCTCTGAACACAGCAAAGCAATAGGATACCATATGTAGATCATTGTGATAAATAAAAAAGGCTTACCACAGAAGCATAAAATAAGAAAAAATAAATAACAACCCTTTACCACCTTCAAAATTCCCATGTCTCTCATAGAACAGGCAAGTATAAAAATAGAAAAACATGTAATGATTTTGGTGGCAGAAAAGAACCAGTTGGTCCATCCAGTCTACCGGTTTTCCTATCTAAAATGCATACTTCTCTGAATAAACTTATGTCTGTCTCAGGCATTTTTGGATTACTTAACCGTATTTTCCTGCCTCGTCTTCTGGGAGGTTATTCCATGAGTTTATCATCCTTTCCATAAAATCGACCTCCTCTGGTGGGAGGTTGTACCATGAGTCTATCCAGGGCCGGAGCCATCTATAGGCGAGGTAGGCGCTGGCCTAGGGTGCACAAGTACTGGGGGCACGGGCATGCAGCGGAGAAAAGCTGCGCCCGCACCCACCACACCGGAACGCAACACAGACAGGTCTGTGTTGCTACTGCGCTCCCTCATCGCGGTCGCTCTTTAGTAATGCAGAGCACGCTGGGAGTCATGATCTCCCAGCGCGATCTGCATTACTGGAGAGAAGACGGTGTGGGAGCTATAGGTATGTGATGGGGGGCAAGTTGGAGCTGAGGGGGCATAGTGGAGCTGCTGGGGGCAAGTTGAGGCAGATGGGGGTCAAAGTGGAGCTGATAGGGGCATGTTGGAGCTGAGGGGGCATAATGGAGCGGATGGGGGGCAAGTTGGAGCAGATGGGGGGCAAAGTGGAGCTGATAGGGGCATGTTGGAGCTGAGGGGGCATAGTGGAGTGGATGGGGGGCAAGTTGGAGCAGATGGGGGGCAAGTTGGAGCAGAGGGGGCAAAGTGGAGCTGGTGGGGAAAGTTGGAGCGGATGGGGGGCAAGTTGGAGCTGGTAGGGGACAAAATGGAGCTGGTGGGGCAAAGTGGAGCTGGTGGGGGGCAAGTTGGAGCTGGTGGGGGCAAGTTGGAGCTGATAGGGGGCAAAGTGGAGCTGGTGGGGCAAGAAAAGAGGTGGGGTATAAGTAGGCGGGGTATAAAGGGGTGGGACACAAGGGGCGGAGCCAAGGGGCGGCAAAAGTAGGTTTTGCCTAGGATGGCAAAAATCCTTGCACCGGCCCTGAGTCTATCACCCTTTCTGTAAAGTATTACATATACACTTTACATCTGAATGTTCTACCATCTAACTTTAGATCATTCACTTGTTCTAGTATTCCTCCTTTTAAAAAAACAAATGCTTACCTCTTGAACTGTATTATATCCCTGAATATATTTAAAGATTTCTATAATCTCACCTCTATCTCCTTTTAAGCTCTTTGAATCTGTCCTGGTTCCATGTGTCATAAACACCCTGCACCATTTCAGTGGCTCTTCAATGAACTGCCTCCAATGTATTTATTTATTTAAATTTTTAATAAATAACTTTGTTTACCCCTTAACGACCCTTGACAGTCATAGTACGTCAAGGGTCGATCTGACTGAACGACCCATAAAGTACTATGACCGTCATGGAGTTCCGGGCTACCCCCACGGCTGCACGCCGTTCGTGGAGTCCGGACCTGGAAAAAGAAAAAAAATGCTCCGTGGTCCTTCAGTCGCGTTGTGGCGCCGATCCCCCAGTCATTAAGGGGTTAAAAAATAATAGTAGTACAATACGATGTAATGGATGACATTTATGCATAGTATACATCATAATAAGCATGCAACATCACTAATAATCCACAATATTCAGAAGAGAATATTTCGGTCTAATCATTCCCTATAAGGTTAAATCATCATACTTGAAAGACTAGCAGTTAACCGCTTAAAAGAATAGTAATGTTTCATAATAAAAGCAGCTCCAATTAATCTTCATAGTATCTGGGCCATGAAGAGTGTTATTTCAATACTGTCAGAGTTGTAGTTCAAGAGTAATTAAATGATAAAGTATACCCCTCCCGCCCCTTTTTCTGATGTAACTGCTCAGCTCAGAGCAGCAGGATGGTGTCCAGGTGGATTGCAGAGAGGGACAATCTTCAATTAAGATAAGGGAAAAACCTGAAAAACCTGTCAATGGGGGCAAGGCTTTCATTGTTCTCACATTATTCTATTCACCTCTCACCCTATGACGTCATTGGACGCCAAGTAATCACATTGGTAGGGTATGTAAGGTCTGTTCATTTACCTCACTGTAATCTTGAGAAAGGCCCCTGTTTGGGCCGAAATGTCGATTAAATAAATCAGCATTTATTTTCATCAGGTTCAAGACCTGTGAGTGCATTTTTTCTTTGGAAATATATATATTTAAAAAAAGAAACAGAAATGCAGGGATGGCGCTCGAAAGGGTAAATACTATAGATGTAAAAAAATATTATAGTATATAACACCAGATCACTATCTTTCCAGTGGTCTGATAGTGGACAAACCACAGAAAATGGAAATACAAGAAGAATAAGGGAAAGCGCTCAATGGTGCTACAAAAATTAAAAGAACAATAAACTTTATTATAGTACGAGACACCTCAGACAAAACAAGCAATAGTCAATAACAACAATATTATACAAGCATCAGAACAGGCACGTTCCGGCACAGTACACAGATACACTAAAATAGAATATAAGTATATTGTGCCGCAAACACCCTATCACAGATGCTATATAGATATACAATGAAAAAGTATAGGCACCTAAAAATGAACCCTAGACATAAAATACAAAATGTAAAAAAATCTAATGATCCAATATAAGTGTTAAAATCTACTGGTAATATTGTACAATATAATCACAATGTAATGGACATAGTGGATATACCAGAGAAAGGCTGGATATACCAGAGAAAGGCTGAGTCTTTCAGTTTGTAAAATGAGGCTATAGTATCACTGGCCTCGTCAAATAAATGGGGAAGTCACATGCAATAATGTAGTCGGGTAATGTAATAATGTAGCAGTCTCCAAGACTAAAGGGATAGTAATGTTTCATAATAAAAGCAGCTCTAATTAATCATCATAGTATTTGGACTTTGGAGAGTGTTATTTCAATTCTGTCAGAGTTGTAGTTCAAGAGTAATTCAATGACAAAGTATCCCCCTCCTGCCCCTTTTACTGATGTAGCACTGCTCAGCCAGATCAGAAGGGAGGTGTCCAGGTAGACTGCAGAGAGGGACAATCTTCAATTAAGATAAGGGAAAAAGCTGAAAAGCTTGTCAAGGGGGCAGGGCCTTCATTGTTCTCATAGGAAGAAGACTGTCCCCTTCTGTTATCTGTCTGGTCTTACAACTAGATTCCTCATCTGAGAAGAGATGGCTTACACTAGGTAAAAGGGGTGGGAGGGGGAAACTTTGCTTGGGAATGTCTCTCAAACTATAAAGGTTTGAGCGATAAGACTTATATCGTTCTTCATGTTTTTGTAATGCCTACAAAATAAAATAAAGATAAAACGAAGTATTGCTATCCCTTTAAACAATACTTGACTCTAAAACTGTTAGTCTGTGTGATCACTATATTGGCTATGGATCTTTAACCCTTCGATTATTGAGCCTTCTTCCGATCTAACTAGCGGTCACTAGGAATCGGACCTTGATGTTAAAGTCAGATGTAACTGACCTGTTTCCGTTCCTGTTGGACACTCCACCTCTATGGCCGGTCTCCGTTAGCCACTTAAAGCTGCAATCTTGATTGCACACTAAGGCCTGGTATAATAGCCAGAGGACCCCTATGGCTAATTTCCATCTGCTCCTTCAACTAGTGTATGAGCTGATAAGCCAGACTCTGTCATACACTGTTAACTGATGTGATGGCGCTTGATAGCGTCTGCGCTGTTTGACCGTTTGGCTGCTTGCGGCAAAGCTCCAATATATGTTCAATATAAGGTTTCTTAAACAGGTAAGACAGCCTATTACTCCGCATCCACTTATATAACATAAAATAGTATAAATATTCAAATAGGTGCAACTCTACTAAAAAAACTACGCGTTTCGCATCTGCGATACTTCCTCAGAGGTATTAAATAGTACAATCAAACGTGGAGGACAGAAGGACCAGAGGGCCCTGCTTGTGAGAGCCTACAGTATATAATAATACCTTTTTTATGGGACTAAGATTTAGGTTTAGGGTCAAGCTTTCAAACGCAATGCTCCCTTTATAAAGTCAGAAGAAGCATACTGGTTTTAAAACTAAAACATATATTAATTAAAAGCCGCACTATGGAAAGCACAAGCTAATAAGTAACAAATCACATAAAGTTCATAGCACTTGCAGTGGAGAGGGGGGATGGGGAGAGAGACAGATCAATGTAACATAGAAATAAATGAAAAAAATGAGTAAACATGAACTAAAATAAGTTAATAGAAGGAATTATTATGTAAAGTTTTGGTAATGTGTGAGGAATCCCAAGACCTTATGTAGCAGTGTATTTGGTGTTGAAAAACTGATCATCTTAATGTCAAATGTCATTCTCTCTCATTTATTTTTGGAGTTCCCTCTGAGTATTTTGATTTTAATGTTATGGATAAAGTGGTTTCTTTGGGTGAAATGATGACTGATTGGGGTATGGTTTTTTCATTTATGGTATTTCTCAATAGAGTGTCTGTGTGTGTTCATTCTTAGATTAAGTGGTAAGCCTCTTTCACCAGTGTAACAACTAGTTTCACATCAGTGCATTGTATCATATATACATTTGCTGATGAACATGAATATAATCCTTTAATGTTGCATATCTTGTTGTTGAGTTGTGCAGTATTGTTTTCACAAATGTGTTGACATGATCTGCAGTGCAATTTGTTGCATGGCTTGGTCCCATTATCAGTGTGTGTCCATTCATTGCTCAGTTTTCTATTAACCATTTTTTGTTTCAAATTCCGAGGTTGCCTGAATGCAAGAATAGAAGATTGGAGAAATATGTCTTTTAACACCAAATCCTCTGTTAGCAGAAACAGTAGCTCTTTGGTGTTGCGTATTCCTTCTAGTGCAGAGATGTATGTGGTCACTAGTGATATAAGTGTAGTGCCTTCCTTCTCTTTGTATTGTAACAAGGGGGGCAGGGTTTTCCTTATACTGACAGCCAGAAGATTGTCCCTTGCTACGATCTGTCCAGTCTAATGACCGAGATCAGGTCTGAGGGGAGGCAGCTTTATGTATGTAAAATGTGGGGATACTTTATGACATAATTACACATAAACTAGACAGCTTACAGCACTGTAATAACTCTCTGCAGTGTTAAAAAGCTAGGAATGATCAAAGCCTCATTTATCTTGAAACATTAATATCCCTTTAAGGATTTGTGAAAATCTTTGAGTTCTTTTTTTGTCCATTTGATGAATATATCATTGATTCAGTGGAAATATTTGTAAGTTTTGTAGTGGTATGTATCAAGAAATCTCTGTTCCAGGTCGGCCATAATAGATTTGTATTTTGTGGTGTCATCTTTGTGCCCAGGGCACCTCCTATTATGAGTAGGTAGAAGTCTTGGTTAAAGGTAAAATAATTATGTGTAAAACTTAATTGTATCAATTAAGTGATAAATTTGGGGCTATATTTCTAGCTGTGGGTATGTGATCACAGGAATTGATAGCAGGCATTAATTCCCTCTTTGTGCGGGATGCTGCTATAAATTGGTTGCCCATTATTGGTGTTAGGGACCAGGAACCAGACTGACACAAACATGTAAAGTGCAAAACACCTTTATTAAAATAACAAAAGCAAATAAAGCAAAATAGTGATCCAGAAGCGAAACCAAGAGACAAGCCGGGGTCAAGAACCAAGACAGGTACTCAGCCAAGCCTGGGTCAGGAATACGGAGATCAGAGATGTCAGGAACAAGCCAGGAGTCAAGAGCCAGAAGGGATGTCAGAGGAAGCTAGGTCATGCACAGATAATCAGCAACTCAGGATAACTCGCTTGCAGCCAGAATTACACACAAAGGCAATCAGGAAGTGAGCCCTGCTGCTTTAAATACGCTAGGAGGGTTGGCTGATAACAGTCAGGTGAGCAATACAGAGAGGTCAACTGATTCAGCCTGATCCAGGAAAGAGAAGGCAGCAGTAATGGATAGCAGAGTTAGAGCAGCTCAGTCAAACCTTGACACATGGCTAGAATCCATAGATAGAATTGTCTTAGTAGGTAAATATTTGATCTGGTTGAGTTTGTTAAGGAAGTATGTGGTGTCTTATGTAAAGCTATTTGTGCTAATGATAAGAGGTTGTAAGCTGTCTGCCACCAGACCAGGGATCTGTTCAGTTAGAGTACCCATACCTTTTACTATTGGCCTGCCTGGGTTTCCTGGTTTGTGGATTTTTAGAGGCATGTAGAAAGTCTCCACAGCCAGGTTGGGTGGTATATGCTGCCTCAGTTCTGGCTGTAAGGTTTTTGGGAATGTCTTATGAGATTTTGGAGTTGCCTGGTATATATATATATATATATATATATATATATATATATATATATATATATATATATACTGGTGGGCTCTGGGCTGAATTTTTGTAGTTGTTTCTTTTATATATTGTCACCAATGCTACTCCTTTATCTTACAATTTAATGGTGATTTTGAGGTTAGTGCTTAGATCCCCTATTGCTGGTCTCTCTAGCGGTGATAAGTTGCATGTGTTGTTTTACTGTTTTGTTGTTATGTAAGATGCAGTTCTAGGGTGGACATTTTTTATCTAGCAATACAACCTGGGGTTACTTCCTGTTGGTAGAGTTATATGTTCTTTTTTTGGTGTTGTAATCCAAAAGTGTTGTGCTTGTTGTAGACATATTCCTTTAGCCATGGTCTCCTGAAAAATTCCCCCAGGCCTGTGTAGAATTGTATGTGATCCAGTTTCGTGCTTAGGCGGAATGATAATCCCAGATCTTGCTGGTAGGGACAAATCATGGCCTGAGACGTTTGCATTTCCAGAGCTTTTATGTTATTTTTCAGATTGTAAGTTAATATTTGATCTGAGAGCAGGGGTCTTGAGTTTTGTTTGGTTTCAATTGGTGTCATCCAAATTTGTATTTCCAGTTTCTGCTTTATGTATATTTTTGTTGTAACCCTGAGAGAAACAATTGAGCTTCTTATTCTTCTTTTTTTATAAGTTTCTTTTGAAGTTTAGAAGTTTCTTACTTGCGCGTTTGCAGAGATTTTCAGCATATCATGAGTTATGTTTTGTTGCAAGTGGGTTCTTGATCCTGGGTTTCATAGGAACACATAGGAATGCACTACTCTTGCATTCTTTGTCTCTCTTAAAATCATACTTCTTTAACAAAGCTTCAACAAGCTAGAAGGCACTCCCTTCCTACATAGAAGGCATGTATTATTTACTTAATTTATGTTTTCCCTATCCCAGCCAGAATTCTAGCACTGTATTCTGCATTTAACCCTTATGTACTCTGTATATCTCTCCCTTAAACCTTTGACTGTCAGAAATGTATTCAAAATTGGGTACATCTCAGGGCCTCAAAAGGTTAAAGAGTTAGTAATGTTTCAGAAAAACAGCAGCTCTAATTAATCTTCATAGTATTTGGGCCATGGAGAGTGTTATTTCAGTACTGTCAGAGTTGTAGTTCAAGAGTAATTGAATGATAACATATCCCCCTTCCTCCCCTTTCACCTATTGTAAGCTGCCTCTCCTCAGATGTGGAATCTGGTCCTGGGACCAGACAGATCACAGCAGGGGACAAGCTTCTTACTGTGAACATAAGGAAAAACCTGCGCCCCTTGACAGGTTTTTCAGGTTATTTCCTTATGATAACTGAAGATTGTCCCTCTCTGCGATCAATCTGGACAGTCTTGCTGCTATGAGGTAAGCAGTGTTACATCAGTAAAAGGGGTTGGAGGAGGACACTTTATCATTCAATTACTCTTGAACTACAACTCTGACAGTATTGAAATAACACTCTCCAAAGTCCAAATACTATGAAGATTTAATCAGAGCTGATTTTTTGTGAAACTTTACCATCCCTTTAATCACTTTAGATTGTAAGCTTTTGAGCAGGGACCCCACTCCCAGCTTTTTGCTGTGTAAAGCACTTGCAACCCTGCATTGTCTAAACCCTTAAATTGCAAAGCTCTGTGTACACTTATGACCCTATATAAATAAGTATATTTAGTAATTAATTCATTCTTTGTATGCTCACATTTTGTAGCTGAGACTTTGATAAATACTTTAGCTTTCTGTGAGATGAACCTGCTATGTAGAAAACAAAATCCTATCTTTCATGCAAATTCAGTTTTATTATGTTTCTTGTGTATTGTCAGTAGCATTGATTCTATAGCTGTGTGTCAAAGAGATAAACCTTCTTTCCAAACACATTCTCAACAAGTACTTCCCAAATGTTTCTTTTTTTTTTTTTGCAGCCTATGTGATTGTCCTTGTTACAAAAGAACAAGGTAGTCAACACAAGGAAAATCCAGTTTCCAATTGTTCATCAAACATGCCACACAGACAAGGGCTTACTAAAGATTCAATGAAAACACTTTCAGTGTAATAAAAACTAAACCTGATCAAAGGGTTCTTGCTTAGACCAGGTGCTCTCCATTTGCACACTGCGTGAATGGGCCATTCTGTTGCTTCAATGCATTATACCGAACTCACTTTAGAAAGGACCATTTAATATAGCTTTGAATAAATAATGAACAAAGTGTTCAGATGAATGTTATTTTAATTTATTCTTACTGAACAATTTGAATACACTTTGTAAATGAGGCTAGTACAATATAAAGACTAAACATTATTATTACTATGATAGTTATACTGTAGGGATTAATTTAAAATAAGTGAAAGAGGGAGACTTGGGACTGTATTCATCAGTATACAGAGGTGCAATTCTGGATCAAAACAAACTGAACCATATGAAATAGCATCCCTGTTCATTTAAAGGGATAGTAATATTTCATTTTAACTTTATTTTATTTTGTAGGCATTAAAAAAATATGAAGAATGATATAAGTCTTATCTCTCAAACATTTATGATTTGAGAGATATTCACAAGCAAAGTTTCCCCTCCCTCCCCTTTTTCCTAGTATAAGCAATCTCTTCTCAGATGTGGAATGCAGTCCATAGACCAGACAGATAACAGAAGGGGACAATCTTCTTCCTATGAGAACAATGAAAGCCCTGCCCCCCTTGACAAGCTTTTCAGGTTTTTCCCTTATCTTAATTGAAGATTGTCCCTCTCTGCAATCTACCTGGGCACCTCCCTTCTGATCTGGCTGAGCAGTGTTACATCAGTAAAAGGGGCAGGAGGGGGATACTTTGTCATTGAATTACTCTTGAACTACAACTCTGACAGAACTGAAATAACACTGTCCAAAGTCCAAATACTATGATGATTAATTAGAGCTGCTTTTATTATGAAACATTACTATCCCTTTAACAAGGGCTTTTAAACCCATAAATGCTAGAAAGATCTACAACACAATGCTACTAACCCTTCGAGTGCCAGAGGGGTATGCAATGCATTGCTGTACCCTTCTGGCATGCAAATGGTTAATGTGAACCCTATGGTGCAGTTGGTTCACTCCAAAATGACACCTGAATAAGGCCCTTAGTTTCTGGCTCTATAGAGTTTCTTGCTTTGATATTGTGTTGTCATTTCTAATTTAGAAAAAAACTTAAAGGAGCAGTAGCATGTTTTATGAAACAATTATAATGTAGGGTGTTTCCTGTTGGGTAAAATAAGTGCAACCCCACTGCCGAGATATGCATGTTTCCAGAGTTATTACTTTTTAAACCATGCTTTATTTTATATTAGAAGTGCCCTCTAGTGGTCAAATTCCAATTAGTAATTGTGTTGCATTCTAATGGAGAGGAAATTCTGTGACTCACATTTCTCCATAGAGTGTAATAGAAACTGCAGAGACACTTCCTGTCAGTTAGAACAATCAGAAATTAACAGGAAGTAAACGCAGTGTAAATTCACTTCCTGATTATTTGAATTTTTATAACATTTGAATAAAACAACTGACAGCAGTAATAGTGTCCTTGTTTTACATAGCGGGAAAAGCTCAAAAACATATAGGTTTTTAATAAAAACAGTGTACTGCTCCTTTATGTAAAGCTATGCTTCTACCTAGCTGATTCCAGCTGAAAGGTACTTCTTGTTCCCATATTCAAGTTGCTGTTCATGACGGTCAGTCAATTGTCTGTTCCAAGTTCCAGTTTTGTCTTTTTATGCTGTGGTGGTGAGAAGTTCTCTATGTATAAGTTCTCGAGTGGTCCTGGCAAGGTCTGTAGACCTGCCATCGTTTACAGCTTTCTTTGATTCTTTGTTGAGAGGGACAAAAGGTCTTATAAAAACCTTAACACACTCATGCACTACTTCACAAGTGCTCAGCAGTAAATCAGTGATGCTAACAACTCTATGAAAAGAGAAGAACATGAAAGGATCATTGCCAAGTCTGCCTGTTCTGCTAAGGTGAATATATGGCATGGTACTGTTGCCTATATGACTTGCATGTTAACTCATCACGCTCCTACCTTTTAAAATCCAAGTAAACTTTATCAGCTTACATCATAGAAAACTATATGGAATGAGTCATTAGCTGACATTTTCTAGGGTTTTCTGAATATTTTCAGTTGGCTTAATTGTATTTTCTTTGTCTTACATGGGTGCATATCAAATTTCAAAAGGAGAGTTGCCTTTTTACTTATTGTACCCATACCCATTGATGGCTCATACCTAACTGATGTTTGTAATGGCTATTGTTCACCCATGGATTTTCTTACTCACCATTTGGAGTTTAGTGTTGCAAAATCCACCACCAGAATATCACCCTGGACTCAATGGACAAGAAACAGACACACAGTGCAGAGAAGAGGTCGGGAAAATGGGGACTGTGTTCTGGCCTGGGATATAAAAGGCAGCTTGACTGGCCTCAGGCTGTAACAGAAGTGGGACTGAGAAGGAGATAAAATGATTATTTTAGCAATTTATCTAACCTGCTAATATGAAACACAGAACAACTAGACAGTATTGGTGAGCAAGGCTGGTGGCGTGGAGTGATATAGAATACCAAGATGCAGGTTGTGCCAGGGCTGGATTGGTGATGCTCAGTTAAATTACAGACTGAAGTGAACAAGATCACAGAGACATAATGTCACGGATAAGAGACTCCTCCAACAAGGGTTGGTGGAGTGAAGGTTTGAGTGCGTCGCTGGAGTGCGTGGCTGGTGTACGCAGGCCCCCTGTAGTGCGTTGTGCTGCAGCCAAGGCCGTGTAGAGGTGCTGGCCGCGAAGCCAGATGACCTCCTTCAGTTGAGCCGAAGAAGGCCCAGGATAACGCAGTACAGTGAGGACACCCACCACCAACCCCAGGGAAGGACTATTTCCAAGTAAATAAGGACCTAATGCAGGTAAGCCCAGAGGCTAAGAGACTATAAGCAGGGAGAGCAGCAAGAGCAGACAGAACGGCACAGGAAGAGACTGGACTAGGAATTGGGGGAGCTGAGCAGAAGCAGACAGGAGGCTAAGGATGGACTAGACAGGGCACTGGGTTATAACTGGAGCAGGCAGGAAGAAGCTGTAGTCCACAAGGACAGAAAAGAAAGGTGCAGATGCTGACTGGAGCAGTGAGGAAGGAAGGCTGCACAGGACTGAAGAGGCACCTGGTTGGAGAATGGAGCGGACAGGAGAGACTGGATACTACAGGACTGGAGGAGCACTGGAGGTAGGTAGAGAGGAGGTTGCTGACTGGAGCAGGCAAGAATGGGACCCACAAGACTGGAGGGACAGGACTGCCAGACCCTGGATGCAGAGTGGAGCAGCAGGAGAAAGCGGCACATAGGAACGCTATAAAAAGACCGAAACCCGGAAGTGCGGGTAAGGCTGACGTCACCATGCTACGTGGTGACGAGCTGACAAACCCAGAAGTCGGGCAACCCGCCGGGAAGGCGGAGGAACCCTGACACATAAACAGCTGAGGTTGTTGCAGGCAGAAAAGGTTAAGCTTTAAATAACTGTTTAACAGGTTTTGGTCAGTGCAGACAATGAACACATAGAATGGTTGATAAGGCAATCAAGAGTCACAACAGGAATCAAATAGAGGGAGAACTTGGCTCTGGACTGCTCAAAGTGAAACACTATACATGCCCATTGCAGGGTTTGTGAGGCTGCCTGAAAAAGGCCAAGGGGGTGTGCTCTGGGGAGCAAACAGGAGTGTCCTTGTAAGCACACTGTAAAACAGGCAAGTCCAGAATCAGCTCATCCAAAGCAGGTTCTTACAGACACTTTTTATGAATAATTGCCGCAAAGGGATCCGCAGGAAGCAGAATGCTAAAGGAAGGCCTAAAGCTATGAAGGGACAGAAGGCTACTCCAACAAGGATCAGAAGTACTATAAGCTAGGTATTGATGCTAGCGTGTGGGGCTCAGGTGCAGAGGCTAATTTATAGAGAATTGTGCTGCGGCTTTGCCATATAAAGTTGGTATCCACAAAGCTAGATGGCCCCCTGTAACGGGGTTCACCTTTCCCTGGAAGATCCCAGACCTGGTACCGGGCTAGTAGCCTTCAGTAGCCGCCTGAAGTCAGCAGAACCCTCGGTCGCCTCCATGGCTTCTCTGCCAAGGATGGAGGTCACAAGAAGACTCTTGATACCACCCCTCAAGAAATGGACAGGACACGCTTCTTGGTCAACCAAGAACACACACTTTATTCCACGCAAATTCAGCACTTTTATGTACAGTTAAACAGATTATGGTAACTTAATCAAATCAGGTTTACAAAAGACTGAATTCACAGAACAATAACACGATGGTAACTTTATTAACAAGTACAAAGGGAAGGTCGTGGGAACCCGGTAATACAATGGGCCAGGGTGATTGATTGGAACAATGGGTAGCAGACTTGGGGACGCCAGGGTCTGAGCTCCGCTTCTGGGTCTCAGCCAATGGGAGACCGAGCTACAGAGTCTTCGCAGCCAATCCCAGGGCCACCGACATTTTCCCATGTTAAGTCAATGGTGTCCCTTTAACTCAGTCTCTGGGTTGACGGCCAATCAGGGAGCGAGCGACGGCCCCGTTCTAAGTCAATGGGAAATTCTCCTTAGGCTCGATGTTCGACAGCCAATTAGAACGGGGCCGACCATTCGCCATGTTAACTCTATGGCGTCCCATTAACTCCCATTCTTCCAAACAGGTGGCGGCCGACCATTCACCATGTTATCCTTATGGCATCCCTTTAACTCCAGCTGCACCAATGGGACGTTGGCCGGCCGCACAAAGTCCCACTGTAAGGTGTCTGCCCCTTGCCCCCGTGAATCCCACTCCTCCGCTGAACAGGTTTCCCTGGATGCTTCCAGGGCACAGCTCCAGTAACGGGTCCCTACCCGTTACACCCCCTTCAAGTGAACTGAAGGTGACCTCTGATAACACCCTCAAAAATAATCTAAGCACCACAGGTTCATAAACAGTAAAGCAGCAGATCCAAATTGGCAGGCTGATACAAGGTCAGAATACAGGCCAAGACATACACCGAGAAGGCAACCATAACAATATCAGCAGGCAAGAGCAGGTCAGGATACAGGCTGGGTCATACACATAAAATCAGTAGATCCAAAATGGTAGACAGAAGTGGTCAGAATCTGGCAAGTTGTCCTGTCAATTGTTGCAAAAGCTGCGTAGATAATGCTTCAGAGATTGATTCAGTCATTCAGTTTGGCCTTTCGTTTGATGATAGCTGGAAGAGATACCTAGACAGGAAAAAAATGTCTTCCAAAATCTGGAGATGAATTGTGGACCTCGATCAGATGTGATGTGTAAGGAAACTCCATGGTGACAAACAATGTTAGTGAGAAATAGATCTGCCAGTTCAGTAGACGTTGGTAGCTTGGGAAGAGATACAAAATGGCCTTGTTTAGAGAAACGATCAATGATAACCCAGATAACCATCATGCCCCTGGAAGAGGGAAGATGCACCACAAAGTCCATGGAGAACTGGGAGGAAGGTAAGGTTGGTACTGGAAAGGGATGTAGAAGTCCCAGCTTTTTTTTGGGGGGATGGCCTGCTTTATAAGGGTGCAGGTCAGGAAAGAGGAAATGTAATATACCACATAGGCCCAAGAGTGAGGCCACCAGAAATGACGAGACAATCGATAAAAGTTAAGGGCAAACCAGGATAACCGGTGAAGGGAGAATGGTGAATCCATCGTAGAACCTCTGAGCGATATGTATTGGATACAAATAAGGTAGTCTCATAAGAAGAAGGAGCTCCAGAAGGAGCCTGATGCTGAGCTGCCTGAATACCCTGTAAGGTACCTGTGGACAGAGCAGCCAAGAGGCAAGAGGAGCAAACAATGGATACCGGTATCAAAGACGTTGTGTAGGCGGTAAAATATTATGAAGTGCAAATAAGAAAAGAACAAGGACCATGGAGCCTGCTGAGTGATGAGACGCATAGCCGAGGCTAGATAAGCTAGGTTGGTATGCAAGAATGGTCACGTTATGAGGGAATCCCTCCAGTAAATACCACCATTGCTCTAGAGCGAGCTTAATAGCTAACAGTTTGCGGTTACCAGTATAGTAATTCCTCCCAGAATCAGAAAACTGGTGAGAGAAGAAGCTAAAGGGATGTAGTTTACCCATCATAGGGCATAGTTGAGAGAGAACGGCTCCAGCTGCGATTTCAGAAACATCCACCTCCATGGTGAAGGAATGAAAGGGATCTGGATATTACAGTATAGGAGCAGAGGAGAAGAGAATTTTGAGAGCCTCAAAAGTAGAAACCGCACTGGGTGTCCAAGCACTAGAATCGACTCCTTTGTGAGTATGGGACTAGGGGTGGATGAAAAGTGTGAAAATTTTCAGGTGAAAAATTTCACTTTTCCCATGAAAAATTTTGTCTTTCTGCCTATGCAAAAATGTCCTCCTTTTCGCCTATTTTAACATAGTGGTCCCATCTGTCCTTCACCTCCTCATCTGTGCTGCTGTTAATATATTTGTCCTGGCTTTGTCAGTCATGTGTGGTTTCTGATACTACTATTACTGGAGCTAGATGTTGATGTAATTCTACGGCCACTACTACTAGGTGTCAAAGTTGCAGCACTAGAGGTACTCTTCATATCTAACACTGGATGTTAACCTGTTTTGCTGTTGCTGGGTACTCAAAACAGGTGTGTGTGGCTGAGTGGGACTTGGGCTTTGAAGAGGCAATGATGCTGAGGATGACCTGCACCTATGGTGGAGGTAGAAGGATGGATAAACCACCTTGCAAGATTTTCTATTATGTATTCTTCCAAGGCATTGGTCTCGGGATCAGAGAGTGGATAGGTCCAATCCCGAAGAGGAAGAGACCCTTGCATAAGGTCAGTAGTACAAAATTACAGGTGGTGCAGAGGAAGATGTTCTGCCTTCTGCTTACAAAACACTTCCAAGAAAAAAAACTAAAGTTCTAGCATCCTGGGGTGGAGGAGCTGAACTCAAAAGAGGCATCCATAGCATAGAAAGGAAGGTTCGCAGAACAGGGAAACTGCAGATCTCCACTAACCCAATCGATGACCAGATTATGTTTCCTAAGCCAGGAATAGCCTAGCGTTACTGGAGTTTTAGGAGATGAGATGACATCAAACTCCACTAAGTCAGTTTGGGATTGTGCAAAACTCATACACAGAGGAACTGAAGACAAATCCAGACTCCAAAGATGGTCCCTCCCTGCAGCAGAGAAATGATAAACTTGATCTTAGCCTGATGAGAGGCGAAGGCCTCTGGCTGACAAAGGAAATGCAAGATAGGAAGGAAAATTCCTTAGGATTGCCATCATAAAGTTCCAGCAAAGGAAGACTGGGAGGACAGGCAAGCAGGGAATGACTCAAGGAAAAAAGCTGTAGCAAGCACAACTGATGCTGGAGGTCTAGGAGCCTCAAGGCATTGCTGCATATGTTACAGAAGCCCGGTGATGAAATCCAGTTTCTGATCAAGCTACACGATTTGTGTAGCATGTTGCTCCAGAACGGCTCCTTGGTGGATCAAGACCTTGGAAGAGATTCTTGGGATCAGAAGCCATAGCCACCACCGGGAATATGTGGAGCCAGCTAAATGTAATAAACGCCACAAAGGGATACATAGGAATCAGAAGACTAAAGGAAGTTCTAAAGTTATGAAGGGACAAAATGCTTCTCCAACAAAGATCAGAAGTACTAGAAGCTAGGAATCAACGCTAAGGTGTGGGGCTTGGTTGCGGAGGTTACATTCGAGGGAATTGTGCTGAGGCTTAATTGTATAAAGTTGCTAGTCGCAAAGTTAGATGGACCAGTCAGAGGAGCTGAAGGTGACCCTGAATAATTCCTTCTAAAATAATCTAGGCACCAATGATACAATGGAGAATACAACCCCAACAGGAACAAATAAAAGAGACTTACTGAGGATCAGTATGCAAGAAAAGGTCAGGATACAGACAGGGACATACAGAATAAAGCAGGAAATCCAAACTGGCAGGCTGAGACAAGGTCAGAATACAGGCCGTGTCATACACAGAGAAGGCAACCAGAACAAAATCAGCGAGCAAGAGTAGGTCAGGATACAGGCCAGGTCATACACAGAAAATCAGAAGATCCAAAATTGCAGGTAGAAGTGGAGTCACAGGCTGGCTAGGTCATACACAGTCAGGTGATCTAAAACAGAAGGCAGAAACAGAGTCACAGGTTGGGTAGGTCATTCACAACAAGGATATCAAGAGACAAAGAAACACTATACTGATGTAACGATTACCTGGCACATGAAGCACAGGCCAACATTGCTTAATAAAGGCAGACCCCCAGAATAGAAAGGGAACTGAGGGCGGAGTTACATGGAGCTTCAGAGCAGCCAAAAAGGAAGAGGAAAGACACGTACAGCCTTAGTACTGAGGTTGCGGAGCCGGATGGAACATTGATCGTCCTCACCGACGTCCGTTGGGAGCATAACAAAGTGGGGGTTCGAATGCAAGATACATACGATCCTACTAGCTTTGTCTTATGCATCCATGTGCTGTGTTTAAGAAAACTAGATTTTATTCTCTGAGTGAGATCATGTGCTACTGTGCATGATAATAAAGGACATAACTACATAAGAAACACAGAAACAAACACCCTAACCTCTTTCTCCAACATTACTACTAAAATAAAGCATTGATATGCACACATAAACACTTTAATAAAACATTTTTAATCACTTGTTTAACTGGTATAAATAGTTGTTGCATTCTGTATCGCTCATAACATCTCTGTCATGCACAAAATTCCAGCTGATGGTTCATATGTTCTGGAGCATGAAATAGGCATAAAGGTTACTGTCATTATTCCAATTGCACCTCCTTATTGCTCTGTTCAACATGAATCATCTTTTATATGGGAGCAAATGTGGTAAGAAACCTAGGGCTGCCCTGTGTAACCCCAAAACTGATTCTGCTAGTGGATTAGAGGTAGAAAAAAACTGACCTGGACGGGCAGAGGGCCTGGAAGCAGCCCAGATGTTTGAAGCTCCTAGTCATAAATTTTGGCAAGTTGCAAACTACAATATATATACTGCTAGGGTTGTAATAGAAACCCTATCCCTAAAGTCTATGGGGACAGATGGATCTAGTGCCAAGTGACCCTGGAATGCAAGAATGGAAGTCTTATTCAAAATATATTGCAGGTGAACATTTTACCCAACTGGCTCTCATGTTTATCCACAAGGATCAAAACATAGCTCAACAAAGAAACTGCGGCTCCATTGAAAACAGACCACACGCATACACCTAAAGACTCATCACATGGGGTAAAAAAGTATCCACTTGTTTGTACAGGAAAAATAGAATGGGGTGCGAATTAGGATTGTCCCTTATTATCGATTAAGCAGGTCAAACAAAACAAAGCAAAGATGCTCACCACCGTATCAAAAAAAATCCTTATTGCCACAAATGATAAAGACTTTCATTAAAATACATCTTCTTTTATTCTTCAATCATAAAAAATATGTATAACATACCTTTGTGGACATATACAAGTAACCAAAGGGGCTTTACTCACAGAGTGGAAAACTAGCCGATCTTAATGTTCCCGATCAATGCATTTCCCACCTACATGGAGCTTAGTCATGATCAATGAAGGATTTTTTTGATGCAGTGGTGCGCATCTTTGCTTTGTTTTGTTTGATCAAAATATAGCCCCAGAGGATCAGACCTACCAGTATGGCTTATCTAGGTTATAGATGCCCTTTAACCCATTGGGTACCAGAGGGATGGACATCTCTCTGTACTTAAAAGTTTAAAGGGATAGTAATACATGAAGAACGATATAAGTCTTATCTCTCAAACCTTTATGGTTTAAGAGATATTCACAAGCTCACAAGCAAAGTATCCCCCCCCGTTCAACCAGATCAGAAGGGAGGTGCCCAGGTAGACTGCTGAGAGGGGCAATCTTCAATTAAGATAAGGGAAAAAGCTGAAAAGCTTGTCAAGGGGGGCAGGGCTTTCATTGTTCTCATAGGAAGAAGATTGTCCCCTTCTGTTATCTCTCTGGTCTTACAACCAGATTCACATCTGAGAAGAAATGGCTTACACTAGGTAAAAGGGGAGGGAGGGGGAAAATTTGCTTGTGAATATCTCTTAAACCATAAAGGTTTGAGAGATAAGACTTATATCGTTCTTCATGTTTTTTAATGACTACAAAATAAAATAAAGTTAAAACGAAGTATTACTATCCCTTTAAAGATACAAACAACAGGATTTTATGGAAGAAATGTGGTCACAATAATAGCATTTGATACCCAAATAATAATAGAATATATATAGACACAATGCATTCATGCCCAAAAAGCAGGTATTACATGTAAAAAAGCTGGACTCACTCTTTGAATCATGGCTGCTTCAGGTGCTAGATCCGCCATGGTCCTCCCCTGACCGGCATTCCTAATGAGTAGATACAAATGTTGCAGCTGCACACTGGAGACCTGAAACAAAGTTGCAATGGAGGTAATAAATTAAACTGAAATTTTATTGGAAATACATATTAAATACATGTATGCATACGTGGCGATAGATGAAATGGGACGTAAACGGAAAGCGATATTGGGTGTCTCAGGACTCAGTCTGACATGTTTCTCGCAAAATAGCGCTTAATCATAGACTTAAAGGGATAGTAATACTTAAAATGTAAAAAAAAATATGTTGTAGGGTTTATCCCCCTGAGTAAAACAAGAGTAGTCCCACTGCTGAAAGGTGTTTCATTCAAAAGTTATTAATTTTCAAAGTTGAATTTTTTAGGTGCAATATCACAGTGGCCTGAAATTGTACAGTGGCGCTGTTGCTACACGATCCTATGGACACCTCTGGTCACGGGACCATAAATCTCCATAGGATTGTGTAGCAACAGCGCCACTGTACAATTTCAGGCCACTGTGATATTGCACCTAAAAAATTCAACTTTGAAAATTAATAACTTTTGAATGAAACACCTTTCAGCAGTGGGAGTACTCTTGTTTTACTCAGGGGCATAGCCCCTACAACATATTTTTTTTTTTACATTTTAAGTATTACTATCCCTTTAACAGGAAATGACAAAATCATCCTATATAATAATTCGCTAAATTGTGTGTAACGCTGCGACATGCGCAGTAGACACTGCTGTGTGTGCTGCAGTCATGCGCAGTAGAGATTGCCCGTGCCGCGGCTGATACAGAGCTGGGCGCTCCGAAGGAGCGTCCAGCTCTGTATCAGTCGTGGCTTGGGCAGTCTCTACTGCTCGTGACTGGCCCGTGACCAGGTGGCAGTGGCACTGTGGCCCGTGTAACGGGCTGTTCAACTAGTTTCTTATATAATAGACCTACGGAAAACCATGCCCTAAAGTGACAAGACCAAGTGATATTATCACATGTTTTCCATATGAATCACATGTATATGCTGCAATGTTCATTATACTGATAACCTTTCTAAATTGAATGTGCCTTGATTGTTTCATCTGAAGCACAATAGCAATCTTACTCATTTTCACGGAACTTTTCATGAAAGGAATGCAATTGTTTTAATACCAACAGCAGGATACAGTAAATGCAAACTGTCCTGAAAATGATAAGAAAAACAAACCAAAGGTTTTAATGTTTGGGTAAAAAAGACTGATTTATGTATCAAATACTTCCTTTTGAAATGTTAATACTTATCCTAAGAATATCATTAGATTAGCTACACAGATATAGGGTTTTATAATTGAGTTCACAGCAATAGAAATGACACTTGTAATATATATGGCAGCAAGCAGGTGATTTTATAATAAAGGTGACTAAATTATGAGACTGCTTATTTAATTTAACCCAGTGGATGCTATTCTATATCATCTAAGGGGTTAAATTGGGACTAATGGCTTTTAACAACTTATAAAAGATTTTGAAAGAACATTGAAAATGATCTCTATATTATATTTGCCATTTTGTACTAAACACAATAGTTTACAAGATACTATTATTATTTAATATAATATTAATATAATTATTAGAACATAGAAGTGACTGCTGGCAGGTACAAGTTAAACAAGATTGTAACACTACCCCTCCCTTGTTGAGAATAGAAATGTGGAAAACCCAAGGAAGGAGCGTGGACATCAGATGCTGGACCAGATCACTTCTAGTTATGAGGTATTGGAGGGAACCCCATAGCAGTCGGGACTCCAAGAGTTTATGAATTACAGATTCCTGCTATCGAGAAGAACTAGTGCTTGGAGCTTGGAGAAAGTGAAGAAATGATCAGTCATCTCTGGTTACAAAGAAGAAAATGGTCTGGCAGGAAGGGCCGGATTTAGAATTAGGCGAGTAGGCATTAGGGGCGCCTGTCACTGGGATCATGTTGGAGCTGATGGGGGCAATGTGGAGATGATGGGGGCAATATGGACCTGATGGGGGGCATTGTGAGGGCAATGTGGAGCTGATGGGGGCAATGTAGAGCTGATGGGTGCAATATGGAGCTGATGGGGGGCATTGTGAGGGCAATATGGAGCTGATGGGGGCAATATGGAGCTGATGGGGGGCAATGTGAGGGCAATATGGTATATAGAGATGATGGGGGCAATGTGAGGGCAATATGTAGATGATGGTGGCAGGATGGAGCTGATGGGGCAATGTGGCGATGATGGGGGCAATGTGACGGCAATATGGAGATGATGGGGGGCAAAGTGGAGATTAAGAGCATTGTGGAGGTGTCCAGTGGAGATAGCCCATGGTGGGGGGCGCTTCCGAATCCTGTGCCTACAGGCTCCTGAGATGTAAATCCGGCCCTGCTGTCAGGGGAAGAAGAGGAACAGATGAGAGCTTGATTTTGTTGGATGTATTCTGCTCTTAGGCAGTTGTATAACTAGTCATTGGAGAGCACCAGTGCAATTTTTTGGGTCTTCCTGGGGTAGATGTGGCCCCATTGGATGGTGAGCTGTGAGGCAAGTGCACCCTTTGCAGTCCCTGTAGTTACTCCTTTTGGAACCAGAATAATGTGCAAAGCATTGCATCACAAAGTGTTGCAAACACACTTCTAGTCTTCAAAGGGTTAATCCTTTGAGTGCCGGAGAGGTATCCAATGCATTGAACTGGATACTCCTCTGGCACTCAAAGGGCTAATCTAAAGCATAGGGCTAATAGTCAGACTTAAGTACTTATATTTCTTTTTTAAATATACAAAGTTTGTGGTTGGGTCCAAAACCACTATCCTAGATTGAGTCTTGTAGAAAGATAATTCCCTGTGACATAAATGAATGTCGGAGCAGGAGGGGTTGCAGAACTTCTTGTGTTTAACCTTCCCCACCTTCCCACTCATTCCCTTTTGTCCTGTTAGCGCCCTTCCTGTACATTAACTTGCTAGAAAGTGGTTGGAATGTCAAGTGATAACGTGTCAGTGTCCATCCTGTACATTTCTGGTCCCTGACAGACCACTTCTCTCTGATAACATGTCAGAGTCCATCCTGTACATTTCTGGTCCCTGACAGACCACTTCTCTCTGATTACATGTCAGAGTCCATCCTGTACATTTCTGGTCCCTGACAGAACATGTCTCTCTTGTCTGAATTTCAATTCATGATCAGAAATAATTTCATGCTGACAATTGTACTACTTCCATCCAAATCATTGTAACGGAAGAGGTTGATGGGACAAAAGGGAATAGATGGGTGGGATGAAAACAAGTATAACTCTCCATCCCCCCAGCTTCTACATTCATATAGCAGGGAAGTATGTTTATTTTATAGAATACATAGTCTAGTATAGTGATTTCATCCCCAACAATAAAGTAAGTGTGTATAATAACAAATTATATCAGTTGTGCCAACATATGGTTAGGCAATAATCTTTACCTTGTTCAGGTATTTGCAGTCTAATTTACAAAAGTGCTTTGTTCCTTGTTGCGCTTATGTTTAATTATTGCAGACTTTTCAATACTATGGAGGTGTTTACTTTTGAAATGTTGCGCGCACAAAAGGACATTAGGTAGGCAATTCCTATCAAGGAATGGATGTAAACGTTTTAAAAAACATCATGATGTACTCCCACACCATAACCACACCAAGGTCATATTAACTTTCATTGCCCAGGAGGGACAGCCGGAGTGCAGCTTGGACGGCACAAACAAGCTGTAAAAGACTGGGCGAAAGTAAGGTATGTGGCAGTGTGGGAGCTGACATTATTCATGAAGGTATGCAGAGCATTAATTAATGAAGGTATGGGGGGAATTAATTAATGATGGTATGAGGGGAATTAATTAATGAAGGTTTGCGGTAGTGCAGGCAATGGCAACGTTTTACAAGGTGCCATTAGAATCTTGCCCTTTTGATTCCTGCAAGATTCTGATACGACACACTTGAAGCCGGCAACATTTCAAAAGTAAACCCTACGGAGATGGGTAGTACTGATCTCTACCATGAAAATAGTTCAATTTCATTTATTCTCTTAGAACTATAAGTCTCAATGAAAACTTACAAAATTACCATAGCTTGCACAGTTGGATGCTAGGAACACCCCCAATGAAAGGCGTTACAATAATTTGGAGATATCGCTACCCTCCAGTGGGTTAACATAATCTTTACAAACTCCATCCTTCCAGGACTAGTTAAAGGGAAACAATACCCTAGTAATAACTAGATCTTATTTTGCTTTACAGAGGGATTTAGCTAGGTGTCAATCACACAGCAGTTGGGTACAGCTATATAATTTATTTTTTAAGGATTTGAGGTTTCTTGTAGTGCCAGTAGCATAACAATAGGGATCGCACCTCTGACCGGGCCTATTATTCCATGGGCCTGGACGCCCCCTGGGACCCCCCCGCCTGGCACCATGGACCTATAGCAGCTGAGCTCTCATCAACACTCTAGTAATGCAGAGCAATGGGAGATGATATCATCTCCCAGTTCTATGCATTACTGAAGAAAGGACCGCTCAGGAGCTCCAGCTCTTAATAGAGGTCTGTGCCAAAGAAGGCACAGACCTCTCCTGCCATGGTGCTGGACCACCAGGGAGGTAGGAGATGGACACTGTGGAGAGGTGGGGCAATGTGGAGAGGTGGATATCGGGGTCAATGTAGACAGTTGGGGACAATGTGGATAGGTGGACATTGGGGGCAATGTGGTGATACCCAATTGGGGCAATTTGGTCAGGGGGCCCATGGCAATTTTTGCACTAGGGCCCGGTGACTTCTAGTTACACCTCTGTGTAGTGCACTGTTATTTTTCTTTAGGTTTACATACCTTCCAATACTTCAAATTGTCAAAGAAGGACACATTTGTTTGAGGTGGTGATACTGTGGGTGTGGCTGGTGGGCAGGTCATTAGCGATACTTTTTAGGCTATTTTATGACCTATGGACACCTCATTGTGTAACTGAATAAATAAGAATTGTATTTATACAGACTAATTTATAAACACATATACAGGCATTTGATCCCGTAAGGGCCGGTCGTGGTGTGGCCAGCTTTGCAATGCATTCCGTACCACTCTGTCACTCAAAGGGTTAAGGACCACAGAGCATTTTTTCAGGACTGTCCGAACACCATGCAGCTGCGTGGGGCGCCCTGAAATCCATGATGTATCATGACCATCACTGGTCCTTTAGGGAATTTTACCCATGACGGTCATGGCACTTCATGGGTCCTTAAGGGGTTACACTAATATTAATGTGAGTTTTATTGCTGTGGATCAATGTGATACACTTATATACAATACACAGTCTGATCTCCTAAACACAGGGACACCAGGGTGATACACTTACATACACACCACAAAGTGTGATCTCCTAAACACAGGCACGCCAGGGTGCTACACTTATATACACACCACACGGTCTCATCTCCTAAACACAGGAACACCAGAGTGATACACTTATATACACACCACACAGTCTGATCTCCTAAACACAGGGACACCAGGGTGATACACTTCTATACACGCCACACAGTCTGATCTCCTAAACACAGGGACACCAGGGTGATACACTTATATACACACCACACAGTCTGATCTCCTAAACACAGGGACACCAGGGTGATATACTTATATACACACCCCATAGTCTGATCTCCTAAACACAGGGACACCAGGGTGATACACTTATATACACACCACACGGTCTGATCTCCTAAACACAGGGACACCAGGGTGATACACTTATATACACACCACACGGTCTCATCTCCTAAACACAGGGACACCAGAGTGATACACTTATATACACACCACATAGTCTGATCTCCTAAACACAGGGACACCAGGGTGATACACTTATATACACACCACACAGTCTGATCTCCTAAACACAGGGACACCAGAGTGATACACTTATATACACACCACACGGTCTCATCTCCTAAACACAGGGGACACCAGAGTGATACACTTATATACACACCACACAGTCTCATCTCCTAAACACAGGGACACCAGGGTGATACACTTCTATACACACCACACAGTCTGATCTCCTAAACACAGGGGACACCAGAGTGATACACTTATATACACATCACACAGTCTGATATCCTAAACACAGGGACACCAGGGTGATACACTTATATACACACCACACAGTCTGATCTCCTAAACACAGGGACACCGGGGTG
This sequence comes from Rhinophrynus dorsalis, assembly GCA_037306005.1. Lineage (NCBI taxonomy): Eukaryota > Metazoa > Chordata > Amphibia > Anura > Rhinophrynidae > Rhinophrynus > Rhinophrynus dorsalis. The sequence continues at coordinate 41,870,513 of CM074718.1, forward strand.
ATACACTTATATACACACCACTCAGTCTGATCTCCTAAACACAGGGACACCAGGGTGATACACTTCTATACACACCACACAGTCTGATCTCCTAAACACAGGGGACACCAGAGTGATACACTTATATACACACCACACAGTTTCATCTCCTAAACACAGGGACACCAGGGTGATACACCTGAAAGAGATCGCTCCAGCCTTGGAGCGGTCAATTTTACTTACAGCACCGTAAGTAAAAAGTACGTGACGTACTATGACTGTCATCGGTCCTCAAGGGTATAAGGACCATGACGGTGATAGTACGTCATGTATTCCTTAAGGGGTTAGGATTTTCTGGTCATAGTAAGGTTAGTGGAGGGTATTCTATTTGGAGAGTTGTTTACATCTGTAATCGAGACTTCTTTACAGTCATGGTTTTTCTACACATGCTTTTGAACCAAGAGAATGCCAAACTTGCCTAGAGCTGCCTTAAGACTAGAGGAAAGGCAGGGTTTTCTTTACAGTAAGGGTGGTAAAGCTATGGAATTATTTGCCACTGCATGTTGTACTTGCACATAATGCAACTGCTTTCAAAAAAGCAATGGATGCCTATCTAGCACAGAACACTATTGAAAATTATGGCAGGCGAATAATTGATTGCCATTTGGAGTCAGTAAGGAATATTTTTACCCACTTGAGGCTAAACTGGAAATGGCTTCAGAATTGTTTTTTGCCTTGCTATGGATCATCAGGGGTGTTTTTGGCATGGACTTGATGGAAGCATGTCTTTTTTCAACATCATCAGCTACGTCATCTGGTCAGTTGTGAGCAGAATTTGAGACTTTGGTATTGCAAGCAACGTTCATGTTTACCTCCAGGGACATGACATTCAAGACTGATTGAAGTTGTTATCAATGAAGCAATTTAAAGTTGTTGAAGCAGAAAGTGTCCTATTGGAAGGCAAACTGAAACTGGAAATCCAGTCAGGTGTAATTTTATAAATGTTTTTCCCATATCAATTGATGTCCTGTGATGATTTTATATGCATCTAATCAGTCCAAAAGTATGTTACCCAAGAACAGAGATTGGTGAATGTCAGATTTTTTGCTGCAAAAATTCCTGCATATTTAAAACTTAGAAAATGCCTGATTTTCCACTATCACCATTTAATTTCTCACAAGACTGACCGACAGGAATAATTCCCACATTACGACTTTGAAAATGTGGAATGCCCCATCCTTCCACAAGGGGTAGTTAAGACAAACAGAGCTATAAGGGTATTTGTATTAGTAAAACGAGACTGATGGCACGGTGCCAGATTCTCCATCTCCAGCTGCACACACCCCTGGGCAGACAAACACACCCAGGGGCGTCAGTAAGCAGGAGATATTCAGGTCTCCTCCATACTGCCTGTGTAAAAGATACAGAGGAGTGTGATCCCCTGTGAAAATCTTTGCAAGGACTTGTCCTACCCCCAGTATCTGGCTGAACAGAGAAAAAAATATGGCTGACATGCACTCTAACTTACATACACACATCCCTCCCTCACACAGCACAAAAACATCAATGCAGCACTCACACACACGTTCTCTCTATACATGGACAGGTATGCGCTGTAGGACTAGGATTCTGTTGCCCCAAAACCCTCTGTATGAGTAGGGAGAGCAGCCTCCATGTGGTACCATCCCTCTGGTGCCCAAAGGGTTAAAGGACATCTCTAACCTAGATATGTCATATTGGTAGGTCTGATCATCTGGGGTTATATTTTGATCCTCGTGGATAAACATGAGAGCCAGTTGGAGTAAAATGTACATCTGCAATAGACTTTGAATAAGACTTCCAATCTTGCATGCCAATATTGCCCAAGACAGTCCCTGATTTTAAATGTGTGTCCCATGTCCCTGGCAGCCCCACTCATGGACAATACAAAGTCCTAGAATGAAGACTCCAGAACTACTGCCTACTATGATAGGATGTGATGGCTCTGCTGGGCTACATGAAAATGGCTTCCAGACAGAGCGCTAAAGAATAAGGCAAACCTGAGCCTTGATAATGATATCAAGCAGGAACTGCTGTGCAGTATTGAGAGGCAATTTGTCGTTTCAAAGACAAAAAAAATGTCTTTTTCTTTGGAAATTTTAATTTCAAAGACAAAATCAAAGACATTTTTAACATCAGATTTTTTTAAAGACAATGTTCATCAAGATTTTCTTAACATCATTTTTAATTCTTTAGACGCATTTTCAAACGGGGTTACTTCTGAAAATATTGTCCTTCTTTTACAGCCAACTCATTATCCAACAATTTTTTCATTATGACGACTTTTTGAACATCTTGCCCTTAGGCTTTGGGCATGACGTAAGTTTTCTTGTCGCCCACCACAGTCATTACTTTCCGTCACAGTAGTCAATAGGTATATCTCCCGCTGTGATGTGCCAGTCAAAGAGCAGGTTGCACCCTTATGTCAAGTGATGTATAATGACCCCTCCTGCATACCCACTCTAGAGCAGAGGTCAAGTGTTCTACTGATCTTATATCCACAGTGTCTCTGAATGGTAGAGTGGAAATGTGGTCACCCTATTCATATGGGTTTGTGGTTATGATAGCTCAGCAAAAGTGTTCTTCTCCTAATCTACAGATGTGGCATCAGGGACACGAAGACTGGAAAAAAAACACAAGGAAGCACCTCCTTTCTCACTTAGGTTACACATGAAGCAGAATTGAAAGACAACTGGAGCTGAGTTAAAAACATTTCATTACTCACTTATGGCCTGCGTTATTAATTCTCTGTAGCTCTATAAATAACATCAACAGTATGAACCATGTACAACTCGCAAACTTCAGTTCATGGAGCTGCATCTATAACGTAGTCCATAAGTGAGCAAGGAAATGTTTTTAACTCAGCTTCACTTGCCTTTAAATTCTGATTTTCCTGGAAGCCATGTGACAGAGGAACCGTTTCCTTGTGATCAGAGGCTTTTGCGCTGGTCCTTACTCTCTGTGCATGTTGTCCATTTGTGTCAATCAGTACTTGTGAATGTTCACTGTGATCTGTCAGAGGTCTGCCACACAACAGTACAAGTTTATTATGTTATACCTTCCACATACTGCCCTGACACTTATTGCATGTTCCTGCTGAGTTGTACATCTATGTGGAAGCCAAAGGGTTAACATCTTCCTGGCAAACATTTTGCAACTAGCATCTTCCCTTTTCTGCACAAAAGAAAAGGTGGATGACAGTCCTCTTCTCCTCTGTGACTTTGCACCACCCTCATCCCCCCTCCCCCAACTGAGCTCCTGATGTCCCTGTGAACATCTCACAGCTTTTGCAGCAGATTGCTGTCTGCACATATTAACTGTTCAGCCACTGACTCTCTTCCATGTGTAGAGAGAGAGAGAGAGAGAGATGGACTTATTGTGTAGTGAGAGAGAGATAGCAAGCACCTGTTGTTGCTGTTGCCTGCTGCTTTTTTTGTGTGTGTGTGTGCATGTGTGTGTTAAATTGAGCAGCAGAAGTCGTAATAGTAGCAGTGGCCAGCAGAAGAGTGCTGCTATGAGCCCCGCCACATCTCCTAAGACTGAGAAACTCCAGCGCCCACGAGAGCAGATAATGCTACTACATCCTCTTTTATGACTCAAAGGCACCACAGCCCACCAGCACCACCACCACATCCCCTGTGACTCAGGTACCACCAACAGCATCAAATATTGTTGGTCTTGCTGCTGCCTCAGCAGATAGCACTGCAAACACATCTTCAGGATCCTGGGGTGAATTACTGAAAATTAATTTGTGGTTTTCTCCAGGTAGCTATGTGCAGTCGTAGCTGCATAAATTTGCTATTTTGGAGCCTACTGCTGCTGTGTCTGTAAGTTGCACCACATATATCAATGTCACATTCACCAATACCACCAGCAAGAGAGGATGAAGAATATGGTGGTATTGCTGCTACTGATGTGGGTGTGGCTACCAGTGGTGTCATGTTGGGAGCTTTCCTGGCTTATGCAAGTAGGGAGATGGTGAGACATTGTTGGAATCAGCCTCACCTCCAACACTGACATGATGTTGTTTGGTGGTGATATAGTTGTACATTCTGAAGATCCTGCTGCTGAACTGTCTGACTCTCAGTCCCAATAGCATCATAAAATGTTAGAGCAAGAGCAGGTTAGTGTGTCCACCAAGCTGTTTACTGGTGGAACTAAAATAATTATCCCCACCACAGACTGTGGTGGTGGTAGTACCAGCAGTGATATGGGACACGTGAACATTCCACTTTCTACTGCTAGTGCTTATGTTGAGGCTGCAACAGCAGCAGCACCATTTTGCATATCTGCCCTAATTAAAAAAAAAAACATGCAGTAAAACCACCCTGAGATTCATGTGGAACATGTGAAGTTGTCCCCCCCGAAAAAAAATGAGGTGCTGCTTTCACTGTAGCCCATGTCTGGGTCCTCCTTGGCAGTACCACTACCACTGACATATCTGCCACCTGTACAACCACCAGTGTATTTGCAGATGTCCACATTTGTCAATATGTCTTCACACATTACACATTTTGTTGTTAATTGACCGGACATGGTAATCCAGAGGCCAATAGAATGCGGGGAATAATGGAGCATCTGTAGACTGAGTGCCCTGAAGAATATGTGGAACTTATGGAATTATCATTCGCCCACTGCACCACCGCCTCCAGTACCATGTTGTTTATCTGGGACAGACATGGAACAACTGACACCTGATTTCTTGAGGTATATTGTAGCATTGCCAACTTGTTTAATTAGAGCAGAAGTGCTAAGATGTGTGATTACAGTCCTTCCACCTCTTCCCCAGCTGTTTATACACCGTGCACATTGCATTTGTTGATAATTGTTCCTCCTGCTCCCAAAGTATAAGATTAAAACACGATTTTAGGGTATGTCCTCTTCCAGATGCACTTGAAGTTGTAGTGGCTTGTTGTGCTGCCTCGTGAGATCCAGGACTAGCAGCAAAGAAATAACACCACCTATCCCATGTCAGTGCTGGTGCTGTGGAGATGATGGCCCCAGACCCACTCCCATCATTAGATGCAGGTTCATTTTTAAAAAAACTTCTGTTAACACTGCTGATGGATAATCATGTCCTACAGTCATTAACAATGTAACCAGCTGCACTGAAAACCTGCTCTGACTTTCTATTGGGAAACTTTGGTTTAATAATTCAGTATGTCTTAGTGCTGGACACAGAAACACACCACACATACACACACACTCTTACTGATTGTTTGTTAATACTCAAGTGAGTCATTATATTGGCCTAGAATATTTGCCGTAACAATATCATATGTAGTGGGTCCAGTCCTTGTAGCTATAGAGTGTTAATGTGCATCAGTTACCAATCCACATTTTGGAAGCAAGTCCAATAGATATGTGCCAGTGACACCACTACTACCACCACCACAAATGTTAGATTGCTTTCTGTGATGATGCAAATTGTCGCAATGCTGTTTCTGATGCTGGCGGTTTAATCCTTTTGCTTACTTCCTTCTCACTATGTACTGTAGTGGATTTTTTGCCCTACATTTCTTTGTCATCCCCCACAATGCAATCTTCCACTCAATCTATAAAAATGTCTTTATACGCTCTTGCACAATCCAGTTCCACAGAGTGTTGATAGTGACTCCTTGGCACCAATTCAGAAATCTTATGATTAAAGTGTGTGTCAACAATGTAGAATGGATTTCTCATTGATTTTAATTGAAACTATGCAAGGATCCTGCTCAAAAGAATGCTAATATGTTATTTGCCAACTTTTTCATGTCTGTGTTGTTATTGTAAGAGTTATCAGTCCTGCTATTAATTATTTTCTGTAATAAATACATTATTGTATTTTACTCATTCCTTCACCTGCATGACTAGCCAGCATGGTAGCATTCTCAAAAGGCCACTGACCAGGTGACAGAAAAGTCCCCCTGCAAAGCCTAATGGCCTTGTTCTGCTCATACAAATGCTCCAGCATTTACAATGTGGAACTCCACCTAGTAGGAACCTCTATTTTAAGCTGGTGAAAGGGCAGTTGGTTAAGCTCTTATATGGAATACAATGCAATGTGAGCAGTACATGACTGGCTAAAATGTGCACAAATGTTGTAGTTGATATTTAGCATTTCTTTGAGGATGTCAGATTCAGAGAGGAATCGAGTAAAATCAGATTTAGGTTAGGGTATATGTACCATATATGCTATTTTCAAGGCAGCTATTATGTTTACTACCACCAACACTTCTATGCCCTCTTCTAACTCTTTTCCCTTTACCTGTTTATTTAAACATTTCACTAGACAAAAGAAGCTGCCATCTTGGGTGGGGCATCCGTATATATCTGTGGGTTAACCCTTGGTGTACTCTATAGGTTTTATATAGGATTGCTATTGTCATGTTTATGGTATGTTGCATGAAGTTTTGTTGTACTTTCTAGACATATATTATTAGATTATTATATCATTGTTGATTACACTTTATATATAGTATATTTTACTTAAATAAATTATATATTTTTGCACAAATATGCGTAATTGATAATTTTAATCAATTCTTTACTGTGAAGTAGTGGGAGTGGGGTCAACAAGTGATGAGGGACTAGGACAGGTTCAACTTGCCAGTGTCAGCAATACTCCTGGTCCTAATTGCAGTGCTGAATCTGAGGCAATAGTAACAGCAGCGACATTATCCACTGCCACAGACAATGAGAAAGAGGCCATTCTTCTCTGTCTGTTCCCTGAAGTCACCATGGATGTGGGACTATTTTTCTCTTGAGGCAGGCACAGTGTAGTCATCAGCAATGGCACTGTGCACAATTTGTGACAAGTCAGTGAGAAGGGGAAAGGAAGGAACACACCTTGGCACAAACTCCCTGATATCACATGTGAAACACAGACACCATGACATTTACATCAAACATGTTAATGACAAACACCCGCCACAGAAATCAAGCACTGCTTTTGCTGTCCCTGACTCTCCAGAAAGGCAACAAGAGGTGAGGTGGAGATCAAGGAGGAGGAAGAACAGAGCAACACAGAAACAACTAGTTTGCCATCACATTCTAGGGTAACTACTGCCAGTCCACCTAGTTCATTGTTACCTCCTCGCCATATGATAGCCGCTCTGTTGATGTTAGGATGTAGCAGTTAATCTCCACCCATTGGACACTGTGTGGTGCACTGACCACACATTCCAGTGTGGTGGAGGAGAATCACAAGCAATGCATCAAGCGGCATCTGAGGAGATTCCATCCCACACAATATGCTAAGACGGTGGCAGGGGGGGTTCACCATTACTATTAAACTTTCAGCAAGTTGTCATGTGTCCTTAACGGGGTCTGGACGAGGGGTATAGTGACAGTGGTAGTACTTGGTTTCGGGTGTCATGGTGTTTGGAAACATTTTTATTCTAATAACAACACACCCATGATTTTTGAAGAGGTGCATCTGGAGAAGAATTACTGGCCAACTTCTTCTTTTCTCCACATAGACTGGGGGCTACTTATTGTGCTGCTACTGCCTCAGGCACATCACTGGAGCCAGTCGTGACAAGTGGAACCTTCATCATCCATCTTCCATGTATTGTTGATCCCATTCCCTTTCAGCTGCCTAATCATCCTGCTGCTTAAACAACTCAGCAGCAGCAGTAGGAACAGCAGTTGCAACTCAGGAGGACATTTGACAATGGCCAGTGGCCACTGGCCAACATGACCTGTTGGCACTAGGCCAGTAGGGCATTTTTTATTTTTTTCTCAGGGCTTGTGGTTTGAAAAAAAAAATACAAACAAATAAAAAAAAACAAAAAAAACCCCCATCGTCTTACAAAATAGTATCAATATTTTTGGGGGGGGTTGTTTCTAACAAGCCTACAAATCAATGTTTCCTTAGGGCTTGTGCCTCTAACAAGCCTAAGTCTTACAAATCAATGTTTCCTCAGGGATTGTGCCTCTAACAAGCCTAAGTCTTACGAATCAATGTTTCCTCAGGGCTTGAGCGTCTAACAAGCCTAAGTCCTACAAATCAATGTTTCCTCAGGGCTTTGACCTCTAACAACAAATCTAACAAATCATCCTCTGCAAAATATTCTATCAAGTCGAGTATCAGTCCACCACAGTGGCAGCTTATGTCAGGGAGGTTCCTGTCTCTATCACTTTAAATACAAATGTCTTACTTTATTTATTTATTTTTTATTAACTGTCCACCAATAGCAGTCCAGAAACCCCCCCAAAACTAATTCCCTGTTCAAATGATTCATTCATTCACCAAAATAGGCACCCTCCTCAGTCCCCTTTTATACCATGTCTTATGGGTTTTTTTTAAATTTTATTTAGGATTTATTTTTTATTAACTGCGCCCCAATCCCAGTAAACAACCCCCCCCAAAAAAAAATCCCTGTTCAACTGATTCTTTCCCCACTCCCCACCAACACAGGCACCCTCATGCCCCTTTTATACTATGCCTTTGGGAAATAAAATATTATTTACTATGTGTTGTGTCTAACTTCTATGTTCCCATTGATTTCAATGGAATGAGCTAGGTGAAAAAAGCAGGAAAAAGCGGAAAATCAGCACTTTTTATGGGAAATTTTTCACCAAGCGGAAACTGCCATTTTTCGCTGATTTCAGTCTGAGGAGGAAATAACGGCATAAAATAAATATTGTGCTCACATCATGCCTGCATTTCTGTCTTGAGAATGTAGCAGTACACATGGAACCCATTGGCATAGCAGTTTATAGCAAATTTTAATATATTTTAATAAAATATATATATTGGATCATCACATTATCGGTAGCAGTGATGTTTAACTTGGATTCCCCTCAATCAGAGATGAGGTATTTGCTCTGCTAGCTATTCTGTTGACTGGAGGTATAAACCCTTGTTGACCGATTCCACATGTGAGTGCAATATTTATTTAATTTTTTTCATTTTATATTGACGTTATAAGACACTATTTTGGCTCCCTCACTTTCTTCTTTTGTAAATGTGCTTTCTTCCCTTGGATGAATTGAGAGGAGCTGCCAGTCCTTGCAATACTACATATTCAAATTTCCAGGACAACACTATTCCATAGTAACATAGTAAATTAGGTTGAAAAAAGACACAAGTCCATTAAGTTAAATCTTTGTTACATAACCCAGAAACATGAGGATTATATAGCTTTCCTGCTGCCAAATAAGTTAGTCTTTATCAGGCCTTCCTGATATGCCTACTAATACACAGTATAACCCTGTATGTTCCCTTTTTAAAGAAATGTATCTAATCTCCTCTTAAATGTATCCATTGTATCTGCCATTACCACATCTTTGGGCAACGAATCCTATAATTTAACAGAACTTACTGTAAAAAAACCTTTCCTTTGCTGACGTTGAAACCTCTTATCTCTAATCTTAAAGGATGGCCCATGGTTATTTGATCAGGCCTTGGAATGAATAGCTCATCAGAGAGATCCTTGTATTGACCTCTCATATATTTGTATATTGTGATAAGATCTCCTCTTAGTCTTCTTTTCTCTTTTATTCCATCTGCTGGTGTTTGTGATAGTTCCCACATTAAAGATACTACACTAGGAGTGCATCCCTTTTTCTCTTACTTTTTGGGTCAAGAGAGAATTGCTTTAAGATGGGTGTGACTAGTGCATGATTGGGAAAGTGGCAGATGTCAAACAGAGGTTGAATAAGTGAGTACGGGTAAGAGTTAGTAGACTAGAAAGTCCATAAATGAGATGTGATGGGATTGGTTCAATAGGGCACGTGGTTAAGTGTGAGCGTGGAAGAAGAAGGCAAACCTCATCCTCTGTCATGGGTGAAAAGCAGTTAAATGTTTATGTAGGAACTAAGCTGGCTAGGTGGGGTTAGGGATGGAAGTGATTACATTTCATGTCTGATAGAGTCAATCTTCTTGAAATGGATGACGAGATCTTCTTGGGCAGAGAAGTTAATGGATGGGCTTTGTGCTGGTGGGCATAGAAAAAGTTTAAAGTTTGAGAAGAGGGGATTGGGGTTAGAGGAAGGAACAGAAATTAGGGATAAAAAAAAATATGAATGTTTGGCCAGGGAGAGGGCACAACTTTAAGAATGGAGAATTAATTTGCAGAGTACAAAGTTAGCTGAGAAGCATGGTTTCCTCCAGTGGCTTTCCTCAGAGAATGGGCACCTTTGGAGGTATCGCAATTGTATTGCGTGCCAAGGCTGTAATAATTTTTTTTTACAGGGATGTTGTACAGTTTCAGGTGCGGCCCTATCAGGGGCTGTTGTGAGAGTGCTGTTGTAGAGAGCAGGAGTTTGTTTGAGACAAGTAAGTGTAGAAATGGCATTAAGAAGAGGTTGCAGGAATGTGGAGAATTGCTGCAGATCAAGGGAATGCAGAATTCTCATACTATTAATCATGGATATGGAGTTGGATTTGTACGGTATGATGAAGTTCCTGGTAGAAGGTGGTGGTCAGAGAGAGGGAAGGGAACATTAGATAAGTTATAGATAGAACAGAGTTTTGTGAAGGTCAGGTCAAGTGAGTGACCATCACAGTGTGTGGGAGAGCTGATCTACTGTGATAGACCAAAGGAGATCATAAGGAGAACATTTTGAGGGCAGAAGGGATGTTGGGGTTAACTATAGGGATGTTGATGTCCTCCACAATGCAAATGGGGACATCAGACAACATAAAATGAGAGAGTCAGGAAGCAAAGTGTCAGGTAGTAGTAGAATCAGGTGGTCTGTGTATGACAGTAAGACACAAGACGTATATGAACTTCAAAGATATGAAAGGAGAGAGAGGAAACGGAGGGGGTGTGATGAACAGATCACGAACAGCAGTTAGTTTATTGCATGCAGATCAAGAGTTCCAGATACCAAAATAAAAGGAGGGGAGGAGACTAGATGACATGGTACAGTTATAAGGTTACACATGTTCTGTGTATGAGGAAGTTGTAGTACAAGAGTGAATGGAAGGGGTACCTAGAGGAGGTGATATTTCACCTGTAGCAAGAAGAAGGGGAAGGGTGAGTGTCAATAGGAGGGACTGAGACTTAAATCAGTGGTAATTTTTGCAGGTGTAGAAGGAGATGGTGGAAAAGTTTGCGGGAGTAGTGAAGTGGTGAGGGAAGAAGTGGGTGTGCAACATGAATAAAGTTATGGTTAATGTGAGCACAGGAGGAGCAAAATTGGACATGGTAAGATTAATGCATGGGACAGTAGAATCTGTGCAACAGTTTGTGTTCCACTAGAGTACTGATGAGTTGGCTAGTCAAGGCTCATTGAGGTAGCTGAGACATTGAAGGGGTTAAGTATATAATGTTTTGATGTTAAGTAGGGAGTGCAAGTTGTGATAGTTAATAGTGATTGCCAGAGATAATTCAGTTTGGATCTTTGTTCAGACAGAGGTTCAGAGTGTTAACTGAGTAGTTTGTAAACTCAATCCCAGTAATCCTGGTTTCTTGCATTAGATCTCCAGGAGATTTGGTAAAATACTCTGCTTGTCCTGAGATATTATATATAGAGATTGGGATATGTGATTAGAGCAACTGGCCCCAAACAGGTAATTAGCACTTAAAGGACGTCTCAATGCGCGTATGAGGATAAACAGTCAGAAAGACAGAGAGAGATGGACAGCCACTAAGAGATAAACACAGTATTACATAACGGGATAGTAATGTTTCACAATAAAAGCAGCTCCGATTAATCTTCATAGTATTTGAGCCATAGGGAGTGTTATTTCAATAGTTCAAGAGTAATTGAATGATAAAGTATCCCCCTCCCACCCCTTTTACATAGTGTAACATTGCTCCCCTCAGATGTGGAATCTGGTTGCTTGACCAGACAGATAACAGCAAGGGACAATCTTCTTACTGTGAGAACAATGAAAGCCCTACCCCCCCTTGACAGGTGTTTCAGGTTTTTCCCTTATCTTAATTGAAGATTGTCCCTCTCTGCAATCTACCTGGGCACCTCCCTTCTGATCTGGCTGAGCAGTGTTACATCAGTAAAAGGGGTAGGAGGAGGATACTTTGTCATTCAATTACTCTTGAACTACAACTCTGACAGAACTGAAATAACACTCTTCAAGGGCCAAAAACTGTCAATTAGAGCTGCTTTTATTATGAAACATTACTATCCCTTTAAATGTGAGAAAATAAAACTCCATTTCTAGTCATTATCTGCATGGTTTCATCCAGGTCTCAGAAGATATGATAATATGCTGCAAGTTTCTTATTTTGCTATGGCAATAGGGAAACACTTTGCTCTTAATTCCTTCTAGTTTATTGAAGCCATCAGCTGAAATCCTATCCCTCTGTCTCAGATTATATTGCTCCTTAAAATGGCCTTTAGTGGGCATGCCTTTCATCTTTAATGAAAGGTTCAAATGGACAATGGTCAGTCCTCAGGCAGTATTCTGGTCTGTGGAGTGGGTTTTCAATGGTCCATATTTCCTGAATGTTCTTAGTTATAGGCCAGTCAGTTCACTTTTAGTTCCCCTTTAGTAGTTTTTTTAGTTAATCCTGAATAACCAACTTCTAGTAACAGCTATTAATTTTACCAAAGCTTCTACCTCCCCATTTGAAAATAAATATAAATGTAATAAAAACAGTGCTATTCCTGGCTCTTGTACAGAAGGCTTACTCAGAATTCATGCTAAAGACAGGACTAATGATCTGAGTGCTAGATAGGTATCCAGCGCATTGCATTGTAATGCATTAGCTAACTTTCTTGTAGTCAAAGGGTAAATAACATTCCAATAAACAACTGGCAAACAAGAGACTGAAATACTGTAAATGAGTCAATGGCATGGTGATGTAAGGGCTTAAGCTGGAGAAGACAGCTTAGTGCATATGAAAATCAAATCCACCACAATATTGCCAAATAGCACTCTTAATCTTAATGCATATACACAAAGTCTTTCATTTTTTCTTTCATCAAAAGAAAAGCTATAACAGTGACCACTAGGTAGTGCTGTTCCACTTAACCGAATGGATTGTGTCTGTCAATGGCTGTAACACTTTCCAAACACTGGACTAAAAAGTCAGTATCTTAAGATGCAATGCACAACAGTGGGAGTAGCACTGTTTTTGTTTCAGTAGGAAATGCCTTACGATATGTTTACTTTTACATGAAAAAACATTATAATTCCTTGAACAACATTTTGTTCTTTGCTTCAATTACTAAAAAAGTGCTGATCCCAAGGTGTGTTCAACTGGTCTATTCTTTTCTGTGAATACAGTATTAACATTCATTCGACCACTGGGTTTGCTTATACTGAGTATCTACATTGGCAAGCAAATGTTCCATTGAAGTGCCGCAGGCTGAAGTTAAATTGTTTCATTTGTGCCATTACATAATTAAGACATTAAAGGTCTACTTTATATCCCAGTATATAATCAGGATAATATACTCTATTAATCAAGATCTGGCTGACAGGTTACAGTAAATAATGAAACACTGTTCATGTGTGTGATCTTGTTCAGATAGCTATTGTCTAATCTGTTTGCCTCCTACTCTTTGACTCAGTTTCAAATTCTTAGCTCCAGAAAGAACACACAATACTTGTTTAAAAAACAGGAATTGGCCCACAGGAAGATGTCTGTCTTCTCAAGCGCAAAGACATTCCTACAGGGAGGATACACACTCCGAGCCTGCCTGGGTGGGTTTTCTAGCACAATAGTAAGTAAACATTCCTTGATTCACGTTTCAATCTATTTATAGTTCATACTACATGATGAATGAATCGCTCAGTTCAGAATAATTACACCAATCAGGGCTTTGAAAACAAGTTTTCTTAAGTGCTTAAACAAGATGGGCGATAAGAGGACATCATTCACTTTTTACTATTGCTAAAAAATAAAAATCTGTTTGGTTTTCCGTTGAAAATATGTTTCAAGAAACAAGTGTACTATTGTTATGGTATCAGAGCTGGACAGTAGAATTTATATAACTATGACACACAGATGTAGCTTGGCCCAGCGTGCCATCTTTCAGGGTCAGTCAACATTTAGCTCTTCACTAGTGGCTGGTTGAGGATGATGGGAGCTGTTGTCCCAAACTGCTGGATAGCCAAAGGCCTGCTATAGTCAAAATACCATATGTTTTAAGATGGGCAGGGTGGATAGCGATCGTTGCAAGAGGTGTGGGGGTGGCAGGCGCCGCTTTCTTACACCTCCTGTGGGAATCTCCTCCGGTCCGAAGTTTTTGGGTGGACGTGTTCCGTACTATATCAGCTGTAGTGCAGTGGGACGTGTCGCTCTCCCCAAAGACGTGTATTTTCTATTCTCCCCGATCAACTTCACTCAAATTTTCACACTGTACTAATTAGGGAATTGTTGATTATGGCACGAAAGGTGGTGGCACAATCGTGGATTCAGAACATCCCCCCAGGCATAACCAATGGATGACCCATAATCTTCCTCATTATAAGGGACTTTACCTGCATAGGGCAACCCCGAACAAATTTCATCAAATATGGGGTCTATGGACCTCTTACTGTAACTCTAGAATACTCTACCAATGAGGGTTATGTGATGCATAATTATTACTCTATGTTCTGCGAGCGGTGACCCTGGAGTACCTGGCTGCTTATTTACTTATCTATCTATTTATATGTGTACCTGCTAATTGACGCCTATGCTGTTTTCTGTGGGGGTGTTGTGCTCGTCTCCTGGGGAGTGAGGGAGGGTGCGAGGGTTTAGTTTTTTTTAGAGATATGGTTAGGATAAAGAGATGGGGGGTGAGGGTTCGGTTTTGGTTTGGTTTGGTTTAGTTTTTCAAACATAAAAACTAAAACGGGACAGCTGTATTTTCATGTTATAATACTTACCTGACTGTGTGCACTGAATCTCTTATTCGATTACTATGTGCAATATCTATGATTTTGTCATGTACTATTTCTGTCCTGTCAATAAAAATGTTTAAAAAAAAAAAAATACCATATGTGCCGTAGTCACACTAATGGCACCCCTGCTCCTCATATGAATCCACTTCCATTCCCATCTCTGCTGCATGATAAAGAAAATACCCATAGTCTATTACACAAAAACACAGTGGAGGAAAGCAATGAAGATCTCTCTCCAATACGGTTAGTAAAACAACCAGTAGATGCACTGGGATTGTGATGGTCATACCCACACACCCAGCATAGTGGTAGTGTCCAGCTTGACTGAGGACCCCGCATAATTAGGCCCTATGTAGCAGTCTACTCTGTCTAATAAGACGTTTATTCCTGGATATAGAACCATTACTGTACAATAGAGACAAAGTATCAGTGGGAAAACAATGAATACTCCTGGGGTTATGCACTAATATGTGATAAAGAGGTGATAGGTGAAGTGCAGATGACTTCTCCAGTGATATCACTTCCTATGTTATTCTATGGAGCCTATTCACTAAGATCTGTCCCACTTGGGAAATCTTCAGGGCCGGACTGGCCTACCGGGATACCGGGAGAATTCCCAATAGGCCGTCTGCACTGGGCTTCCCCTGGGGCTGCTTGCGCTGCTTTAAAAAAAATTCAATCTGCCATAAGCAAGCAGCCGTGAGATGAAGGACCGCGGCAGCAGTGAGTGAGTGATTGCACAGCATAGACAATCACAGATGTAAGAGAGGCAGTCGGTGGCCGGGTCTAGACCCAGTGACGTTAGACTCACGCAGTGAAGAGCATGAGCACTGCATCACGTCTGCGCACCAGGTCAGCTGCACCTAGAGGGTGAGGTTAGCAGGCTACAGCCAGAGAGAAAGAGTCTGAGCGGGAGAAGGAGCAGACTGCGCTGCAGGACAGAGGAGGACTGAGGTGGCTTCCTGGCTCCTGGCTGGACGATACACCAGTGTGGAACTTGTGGTAGGAAAGAAAGAATAGATTCTGTTCTGTGCAGTGCTTGGTGTACAAATGCATTCACATAAAAAGAGTAACACAGGGGAGGTTTGGGATGGGAACACTTGGGAGGAGAGACTAAAGTGAGTCACACAGCAGTGACACGGAGCTGGGGGGGCTAAGAGTGATGAGTGACACAGGGGGTTTGGGGGATACAAAGTGACATGGAGATGGTGGGCTAAGTGTGAGTGACCCGGTGGTTGGGGGGCTAAGAGGGACATGGAGCTGGGGGGTAAGTGTGACACAGGGGGTTTGGGGGTACAAAGAGTAACACAGAGGGTTGGGGGCTAGGAGGCACATGGAGCTGGGGGGCTAAGATTGAGTGACACAGGGGGTTTGGGGGGTACAAAGAGTGACACAGAGGGTTGGGGGCTAAGAGGGACATGGAGCTGGGGGGGCTAAGAGTGAGTGACACAGGGGGTTTGTTGGACTAACAGTGACATGGGGGTTGGGAGAAGAGACTAAAGTGACACAGTGGGCTGGTATAATGACGCAGTGCTATGGGGCTGTTATAACGACTCAATGCTATGGGTCTGGTATAATGAAGCAATGCTATGGGGCTGGTATAATGATGCAATGCTATGGGTCTGGTAAGCAATTTTTCCAGGGCCGGTTTTTATTCCCAGTCCGGCCCTGGAAATCTTAGTGCATAGGCTCCATAGAATAACAGGAATTGGAGAAGTGATATCACCGGAGACGTCTTCCCTACTCTATCCCCTCTTTATCACATCTTAGTGCATTTCCCCATGGAAATACAGTAGCGTTTCCCTGTTGGTGTACAATTAGCATATTGGCTTTCCCCATAATTTCTTCAGTTCTTCTTACTAGTGCATCAACCCGTCAGAGTACTTATATTTGTGTTATAAGGAGCGTAAGCTGCAGTGAGCAGGGCCCTCTAATTCTTCTGTTTCCAATCAATTTAAATATTGAATGCAAGTATCCTTGTATCTATTATACCCATTGTACACTGATATATTATCCTGTTAAAACATTGTACAATACTGCTGAAACTGCTGGCTCTTTCTAAATAAATAATAATGGTAATAATAATAATTTACCTATTAATACCTGAATGCAATGATTAAGAACTGGAAGGATGTGACACTTTCCCACATTGATTCCTTATAACTCCATGCCTGGGCATGCCATAATAGCACTCATTCTCCGTATCTCCCTTATATAAAATGCCAATAGACAAGAAGTGAAGCAGAAGCCTGGGAACATAGCTATTGCTTTTCAAGTTCACACGGATGACTCATATATTACACCTAGGAACTGAAGAAAGTAATTAATTGATAAAAAGCATTTGTGAAATTTGTCGTTTACTTTTCATCAGACAGAAACTGAGTTTGTTTTTGATTTTAGGTTAAATGGATGATTAGTAAGGTGATTCTTGTCCATTTCCTATTCTTTACTATTTCATAAGCTATGTCTTTAGAGTAATGTTGCTCGACTCTTTACAGTCTTCGGGACATGTCAAGAGATCACTTTTTAAAGGCATAGTAATACTTCGTTTTATCTTTATTTTATTTTGTAGGCATTAAAAAAACATGAAGAACGATGTAAGTCTTATCTCTCAAACCTTTATGGTTTGAGAGATATTCACAAGCAAAGTTTCCCCTCCCACCCCTAGTGTAAGCCATCTCTTCTCAGATGTGGAATCCAGTCTATAGACCAGGCAGATAACAGCAGGGGACAATCTTCTTCCTATGAGAACAATGAAGGCCCTGCCCCCCTTGACAAGTTTTTCAGGTTTTTCCCTTAATTGAAGATTGTCCCTCTCTGCAATCTACCAGGGCACCTCCCTTCTGATCTGGCTGAACAGTGTTACATCAGTAAAAGGGGCGGGAGGGGGATACTTTGTCATTGAATTATTCTTGAACTACAACTCTGACAGAATTGAAATAACACTCTCCAAAGTCCAAATACGATGATGATTAACTAGAGCTGCTTTCATTATGAAACATTACTATCCCTTTAAGAATGTCCCTGCTTAAGAATAAGTAGAAAAATCACAATGATTGATCTACTGATTATCCACCTTTGTTCATGCAGAACAATCCTGAAAATCCATGTTAGTGTGCCCTGGGGATTATCATTGAGAAACATTGCTTTAGAGAAAGCATGTGGCCGAAACCATGTCGCCTGAGGACCGGCAGTATGAGGTCCTATACATAGAAAGAAAACTATTAAGTTCCCTTCAACCATAATCAAGGGGTTAAAAGCCCCATGTATATCAATTTGATATACATTTCACGTTAACCCTCTGAAAGCCAGAGGTGTTCAATGAATTGCTTTGCATTATCCGCAAATCCTTCACTAAACATAAACATTTCACACATTAAAATACACTGAATATAACCCAACCTTCATAAAAACACTCACTTGAAAAACACTCAGATATTCTTAGGCAAATATAAAATCATACTCTCCAACACCCTACCAGACCTGTCATAAAAGCACAAACTTATCACACTCATACCTTCATCCACATGGGCAAACACACAAACATACATACTACTTATCTGCTTTCCTTAATCTCTCACTTCCCTGATTCTCCTAATCTCTTACTTCTCTTCCTCGTCTCATTTTTCACTGCTCTGCCTCCCATAATCTCCCACTTCTCTGCCTTTCCTCACTTCTCACTTTCCTGTCTCATCTTTCACTCTTCCACTCCTTTACTTAGTTCTCACTTCCCTGTCTCATCTCTCACTTCTCTGCCTTTCCTCATTTCTCACTTCCCTGTCTCATCTCTACTTCTCTGCCTTTCTTCGTGTCTCACCTCCCTGTCCCATATCTCACTTCTCTGCCTTTCCTCATTTGTCACATCTCTCACTTCTCTGCCTTTCCTCATTTCTCACCTCCCTGTCTCTTCTCTCTGTTCTCTGCCTTTCCTCATTTCTCACCTCCCTGTCTCTTCTCTCTGTTCTCTGCCTTTCCTCATTTCTCACTTCCCTGTCTCATCTCTCACTTCTCTGCCTTTCCTCATTTCTCACTTCCCTGTCTCATCTCTACTTCTCTGCCTTTCTTCGTGTCTCACCTTCCTGTCCTATATCTCACTTCTCTGCCTTTCCTCGTTTCCCACTTCCCATCTCATCTCTCACTTCTCTGCCTTTTCTCATTTCTCACCTCCCTGTCTCTTCTCTTTGTCCTCTGCCCTTCCTCATTTCTCACCTCCCTGTCTCATCTCTCACTTCTCTGCCCTTCCTCATTTCTCACTTCCCTGTCTCATCTCTCACTTCTCTGCCCTTCCTCATTTCTTACTTCCCTGTCTCATCTCTCACTTCTCTGCCCTTCCTCGTTTCTTACTTCCCTGTCTCATCTCTCACTTCTCTGCCCTTCCTCATTTCTTACTTCCCTGTCTCATCTCTCACTTCTCTGCCCTTCCTCATTTCTTACTTCCCTGTCTCATCTCTCACTTCTCTGCCCTTCCTCATTTCTTACTTCCCTGTCTCATCTCTCACTTCTCTGCCCTTCCTCATTTCTTACTTCCCTGTCTCATCTCTCACTTCTCTGCCTTTCCTCATTTCTCACTTCCCTGCCCTATCTAGTATTCAAGGAGTTGAAAACACTTTTAAATCAATGGGAATTTGTTTTTGTGGTACAGCTAGTTTGTCCCGTACTTTTTGTTAGTATCTCAGACTCTTTATTTGCATCTCAGTGTGTGAACATGCAGTGTAGCTGAGTGTGTAGGGACAAATGGTGGGGTAATCTGTATCGCTGTACAGTATGAAATACACACATTCCATGGTTACATAAGTGTTTTATCTAGACTGGGTACATGTGGATGTGGAAAGTTACAAAGCACTGTTCACTTCTATGGCACTCAAAATGTTAACTCACTGAATGCTTGAAATGTTTCCAAAACATTTCTTAATCTGGAACAATTCTAGTACTCAAGAGGGTAATGCTATTTACATGGACCCATTACAAAAATATCACATTTTGGGTCAAACCAAGACTTTAACTGTTTGACTGTCATAGAGGTATTCAAAGCATTGCGTTGGGATGCGTTGGATACCTCTCTGACATGTAAATGGTTAAAGGAGAAGTGTACAGAAGGACTTGGCTAATGTGTCCTTCATACAGTAATCTATATCTACTGCTAGTTGGTTTCAGATAGCTAGACAGAGTTTCCATGTGTGTATCTTCTCCCCGTTATCTAACATGGGAACTTGGTGTGTTTTCTGATAAATATGGCTAATAGCCAAGAAAATTAATGCATGTGTTTGTCTATTAGCCATTTTGTCTTTTAGTAAGTAAACACCTAAATCACACAAAGTTATGGAGGAATTTTACAAAAGCATCACAACATATTAAAACATTATCCATGCCAGAGGCATCTGCTATAGAAACACTGATGAAGACAAAAGTCCCCTTATATCCTATTGAGATTTCTACCAGAGAGGGAAGGCAAATAAGCCAAACAGTCCCCTGCCGACCAATGATTCAGTGGACAACTCAGATCATCTTCAGTTGGCTCATGGAAGTATAATGATGATGGAAGCTATAGTGTAGCAGTTGGAGACGGCAGTTGCATATCTGTGAACTAGAGAGAACACTGACTCTGAATAGGACAATGTCCACTGTCTATTCTGCCAATGCAATGCAAAGATATTGGCTGGAAATCTGACTCAAAGGAGCATGTACTAGGCACCACTCTCATGTTTGCATGCACATGTAACAGTCTTTTTGAGATACAGGCCACACACGTGCATCCAGGTGCAAATGGCAGGCACTCTAGAACAACAGCTCTTTTGATGATTTTTCCTACAGTGTACCAGTTGAGGAGATATTCACACCTCTAATCCTATTTAGTGTTCTGAACTCTACCATCTGGCTCAGAAGTCTTAGCACCCTAAACTTAACACTTAGCATTATTACTTCTGATTTGATCTCCTGTTGTGATCTTCAGCTTGTCTCCTGACCTGTGATCCCTTGCTGTCTGTCCTCTCCCTGTATACCTGATTTATGATCCAGTCCTGCCTTCAATGATCATTTGACCTGTTCTTGACTGAGAACCTGTTCCACCTGCCATGATGATTGGCTTATACCTGACCTTATCTGTCTTACCAGTCGGCACTACCAGAGAAGATATACTACTCTAGCTTACCCAATACCCATCAAAAACTGATTTCTTGTTCAACTGGAAATTGCATACTTTTCCTGCCTGGTGCTGAAGCTGAGATACATCTGCAGTTGACTCTGCTCTCAAGTGTCACTTCCAAGGATCTGGTAGTATCTACTCCTCTGGTTCCTGCTGCTGAGACCCCTGTTACTGGGCTTCAGCTCCTGATCTAGCACCAGTTATCACCAAGACATTTATCCATGACAGACATCTCTACTATGAAAGGGGTTAAGTTGAAAATGAAAATATTTTCTCAATAACTAAATATAATTTTGTACAATAAGACAAAGGAACTAATATTAATGAAAGGAGCCAACATTTCACTGTAACTCATTTTCTTTTAATGAAACGACTTACAGAGGCTGATGTACTAATTGTTACCATTCTACTATAACACAACTGCACCTTACAGAGCAAATAAAAAAAGTACAAATTCCTATTGATTACAGTCGGACTTTTATCATCTTGAATGCTAAACAGGTATCTAAATCATTGAGAAGCAATGTGTTGGATTCCTCTCTAGATTTCAAGGTGTTAAAATCCCCATTTAAAGGGATAGTAATGTTTCATAATAAAAACAGCTCTAATTAATCATCATAGTATATGGACTTTGGAGAGTGTTATTTCAATTCTGTCAGAGTTGTAGTTCAAGAGTAATTCAATGACAAAGTATCCCCCTCCCGCCCCTTTTACTGATGTAACACTGCTCAGCCAAAGCAGAAGGGAGGTGCCCAGGTAGATTGCACAGAGGGACAATCTTCAATTAAGATAAGGGAAAAACCTGAAAAGCTTGTCAAGGGGGGCAGGGCCTTCATTGTTTTCATTGTAAGAAGATTGTCCCCTTCTGTTATCTGTCTGGTCTATGGACTGCATTCCACATCTGAGAAGAGATGGCTTACACTAGGTAAAAGGGGCGAGAGGGGAAACTTTGCTTGTAAATATCTCATAAACCATAAAGGTTTGAGAGATAAGACTTATATCATTCTTCATGTTTTTTAATGCCTACAAAATAAAATAAAGTTAAAATGAAGTATTACTATCCCTTTAAGCAATATGAATGCTTTTACCTGTGATACAGAATTGCCCCACTATTTCTTAGTGTATCACCCTAAGACTGTGTTTGGCCAAGGTGATGAGGAGTAACTCTTTGCCGGAGGAGCATGCAAAACATTGCAAAGTGAGTCTTAGAGTGTGTCGTGAGGATTAATGTTATTCAGTTAGATGCCTGTGCATAAAATAACAAGAGTTCTCATTTCCTTGTATTCCTTGAGGGATTTACTTTCCCAGTACTGCAATTGTTTGTTGTGGCTCTTCAACATGTACCTGCATTGTTTTTTATTTTCTTTATGAAGCTGTCTTAAGTGCTTCTGTTTTTTGTGGTATCACTGAATTACCTTGAACGAAGAATACATTGTTGGTATCAGCTTTCTACCATGAGTTGGTTCTTTACACATTACACATTTTATACCCTTTATTTTGACAGTGTGAATCAGTGAGTGACAGAGAGTGACTGGGATTGAGTGTGTCTGTGAGGGCCTGTGTGAGTGCCTGGGTATGAGTGGGTGCATGATGGAGAGGAGAGGAGGGCAGAAGGGAGGGATGGGGAGAGTAGCAGAAGAGGAGGAAGGAGAGAAGGGCATCCCCGGTCAGGGTAGGGGTGGGAGAGGGATGTTAGGTATTGTTGGGAGGAGGGTGACCTGGCCTAGAAGAGGCACACAGAGGCACCGAGGACAGGGACAGAACTGTCAGTGGGAGGAGGGGTACTTGTCTGGGAGCACCCCACACAGTCAGTGGCAGCGCAGGCAGGACACACAGCTCTGACACCTGGCAGGCTAGAGCTGAGGAGGAGAGGCTGAAGGATCCTCAGTACAACGATGAGGAGAACAGGACCCTCGTCGAGGCTATCTTCAGATGGAGAGAATCCTCATCCTGAGGGAGAGGGTCCCTGGCCTAGCTTCTAGGAGGAAGGATGCCTGGAATCAAGTCTGCGGTAGAGTGAATGCAGTGTCCACCTGCAGCCAGACCATGGACTCTATAAAAAAGTGACTGCAAGAGAGTGGTCAAGGAAAAGATGGGTGACGTTGCCCTGCAAGCCCGAGGCACCAGAGGTGGTCCCCCTGCCCACATCACCTTCAACAGCTGGGAGGTGATGCTGAGGCAGAACCTGTTGGCCACAGCTGTTGAGCGGATCCATGGAGGATTGGACACTGTGGAAGAAAGCAGCCTCCACGCTACCGGTAAGTGCATCATCACATAACCACACATCACATAAACCAACACATGGCTATCATTGATCCACACAACTGCACCAACACAGCTCCCTGAGCACAAGCACAAATGGGAAGGTTCAACCAAGCCCAATCCTGTCCAAGACCCAGTTCAACCCTCTTGTTGCTGTGCTGATCACACAAAATCCACACAAACTATGCTTCCCAAAATGTTGTCTGTTAAAGATCATTACCAAAATGTCACCCATGTACCCAGAGGGAAGTCAGCATATAACCCCTTGAGTGCTAGAGAGATCTTAAATGCATCGTTCCACAATGCATTGGCAACACCTTCAGTACTCAAAGTCGACGGGGTTACAATTAAATGCTCCACAGGGGACATTCACTAAGAGGTGATAAAGAGATGATGAAGTGAAGGTAACCCTTCCATATCATGACTTCACCAATTCCAATGTTAGTCTATGGAGAAAATGCAATAACATGTTTCAAGTTATTGAGATCTCAGTGCATAGACTCCCTAGAAAAACATAAGAAATGGGGAAATGATATCACTTGAGAAGTCATCATCTCCACTTCAACTCCATGTCATCAAGCCTTCATCCCCACTCAGTGAATCTCAATAACGATGGATCAGGTTACATATCACAGTGCCACTAAAACTAACTGGGTGCATGTGCACTGGTTGCCTGGAACAGATCCCACACCTCAGTTTGGGACATATGGTACTGCTTCCAGAGGAGGCAGCTCAGAGAATCCCAGCGCACAAACAGATACCTCAGGAGGTTGCAACAGGATTCCCTGAGGAACACAGGCACTATCACTAGCTATAGTGATAATTAGGGTTTCGGTCGCCTTTTTTTTTTTTTTGCAGGAAAATCCGCTTTAAAACATTTTCACATCTTTCACCCATTGGCCAAAATCTTTCACCATTATTTTCAATGGCTAGAAAGTTTTCGCCCATATATTTACGTTGTTTTCGCACTTCCGTTATAGAACCATGATGTTTTTATTGAAGGTAGTGTCACGGTTTGTTTTGACTCTCAGACACAGAGTTAAGATAAAAACACAACTTTATTGAAAAGTTTAAAGAAAACCCTTGCGGGTTAAGCATACACTTATAACAACATACATTAGTACATGGCAATAGTGAGTAGTGGTACAGAGACTGTGAGATAGGCTCTACCGGCCTTGCCAATACCGGGTAAGGCAACCTTGAACTGGCACGGGATGGAATAGGTTCTACCGGCCTTACCAATATACCGGGCAAGGCAGCCTGTGGACTGCAGCAGATAGGAAAGAGGCTCTACCGGCCTTGCCAATACCGGGTACGGCAACCTTGAACTGGCACGGGATGGAATAGGTTCTACCGGCCTTACCAATATACCGGGCAAGGCAGCCTGTGGACTGCAGCAGATAGGAAAGAGGCTCTACTGGCCTTGCCAATACCGGGTACGGCAACCTTGAACTGGCACGGGATGGAATAGGTTCTACCGGCCTTACCAATATACCGGGCAAGGCAGCCTTGAGACTGGTAAATAGAAGAGAGAGGAGGCTGTACCGGCCTTGCCAATATACCGGGCAAGGCAGCCTCGCTAAAACCATAAGATTGCAAGTACTGGTGTACTGACAGAGATGGTCTCAGCAACTGGTATATAGGTGGTGTAATCCAGTCACAAAGTAATCACGGAGCAAACCAGTACCCGCGTACTGAAGAGACAAGGATCACCGGTGCTAATTAGAATGCAGCAAGCAGCCGGTTAAGCACGGAGCGAACCAGTACCCGCGTACTGAACAGACAAGGATAACAGGTGCTAAATGGAAAGCAGCAACCAGCCCGTTATACATGGAGCGAGCCAGTACCCATGTACTGGGTGACACAATCTCTACCGGTGCTGTAAGGAATGCAGCAAGCAGCTGGTTATACGTGGAGCGAACCAGTACCCGCGTACTGAACAGACAGTATCTCTACCGGTGCTGTAAGGAACACAGCAAGCAGCCGGTTATATGTGGAGCGAACCAGTACCCGCGTACTGGGTGACAGAACCTCTACCGGTGCTGTAAGGAACGCAGCAAGCAGCCGGTTATATGTGGAGCAAACCAGTAGTCGCGTACTGGGTGACAGAATCTCTACCGGTGCTGTAAGGAACGCAGGAAGCAGCTGGTATACATGGAGCAAACCAGTACCCACATACTGAACAGACAGAATCTCTACCGGTGCTGTAAGGAACGCAGCAAGCAGCCGTTATACGTGGAGCGAACCAGTACCCGCATACTGGGTGACAGAACCTGTACCGGTGCTGTAAGGAACGCAGCAAGCAGCCGGTTATACGTGGAGTGAACCAGTACCCACGTACTGGATGAAACAACAAGAGAAATTAAAATGTCGCCCAAGGTGATAGAAGGAGGAGGCACACTGCAGGCGATCCGGGAGCAGGAACACAACCGGTACAGGACAGGAAACAGGAACCGCAACGGCAGCCAACCGGACCAGGAACGGCAGCAGGAACAACAGCCAACCGGATCAGAAACGGAATCAGGAACCGAGGAAGCTGTCAGGCAGGAACTCAGGCGATCACTGGAGAGCAATAGTGTAGAAACGGCCCAGGAAGCTCAGGAACACAATGCAGGTGCAGACGACATAGAGACTCCACGAAAGGGCAACCAAAGGGTGCCCAAGCCCAGTTTAAATAGGCAATACTGGGCGGGCTGAAAGCAGGCAGCCAATGGAGAGCCCATTCAGGTAATTGACAGGAAAAGGCAGCAATCACGGGCACCGTGATAGTACCCCCCTCTTCTAGACTAGGGACCCGGTTTCTGAGGGTACTTGGAATGAAAAATTTGCAGTAATTTGGGAGCGTGCAGGTCCTTACTGTCCACCCATGATCGTTCTTCCGGACCATAACCTTTCCAATGTACCAAATACTGCAATTTTCCTCTAATTCTGCGGGAATCAATGATACTTTGAACTTCATACTCCTCCTGACCTTCAACCTCTACAGGCCCTGGTACCACAGGGTTAGTAGTATAACGGTTGCATACAAGAGGTTTGAGGAGAGACACATGGAACACATTATGAATACTCATGGAAGCAGGAATGTCCAGGGCATAAGAGACAGGGTTGATTTTACGAATCACCCTATAAGGACCAATAAACCGAGAAGCCAATTTGTTAGAAGGAACTTGTAGTTTGAGGTTTCTAGAGGAAAGCCATACTCCTTCCCCAACCTGGAAGGAAACCGCTGGTAGCCGTCTATGATTGGCATGACGCTGATGGCGCTGTGCCCAAGTGGAACGGCGTTGCTCGATATGCTCATCCAGAGCTGGAATCTGTTGCGACTGGAACTAATCTTGGAGCAAACAAGGCTGGAACCCATAATTGATCAGAAAAGGGGAGCTCCCGGATGAAGAATTAACCGCACAGTTCCTGGCAAACTCTGCTCAAGGCAACTGGTCAGCCCAGTTATCATGGTGGTCAGTAACAAAACAGCACAGGAACTGTTCCAGTCCCTGATTGGCACGCTCAGCGGCCCCATTGGTCTGGGGGTTATAGGCAGAGGAAAAGGACAATTGGATGCCCATTTGTTCGCAAAATGCTCTCCAAAATCTAGACACAAACTGGCTTCCCCGGTCGGACACCAGCACACTAGGTACTCCATGCAACCGAAATACTTCTTTAGCGAAAACCACCGCTAATTCTTTGGCAGAGGGAAGGCCACGGAGGGGCACGAAATTAGCCATTTTAGAGAACCTGTCCACCACCATAAGTATGAAGGAATACCCTCTAGACACTGGCAACTCTCCCATAAGATCAATGGAAACATGGGACCAGGGATGTTCGCCATTAGGCACTGGCTGGAGTAGGCCCACAGGGAGGTGTCTAGGGGTCTTGGCACAGGTGGTACAAGCATTGGTAAATGCAGCACAATCTGCCCTTAGGGAGAGCCACCAAAAGACTTGTGAGAGAGACCAAATCAATTGATCTCTACCAGTATGCCCCGCGGCTCATCGACAAAACACTTGCCCACTGGGGTTTCTGGGGGAGCGGTAGTCAATATCTCTTCCCCCAGTGGTGAAGTGATACTTGTGCATAGATTGGCCAATATACAATCAGGCTGTATTATAGGTGCTGGGACCTCGTCCCTGTCAACTTCAGGCTCAAATTGTCTAGACAGAGCTTCAGCCCTGACATTCTTGGACCCAGGTAGATATGATGCAATAAAATTGAATCGAGAAAGGAACAGTGCCCACCTGGCCTGGCGAGAAGACAATCTTTTAGCCTCAGAGAGATAGTTTAAGTTTTTGTGGTCAGTCAGAATTAATACTGGATTTTTTGTGACCTCTAGTAAATGACGCCATTCCTTCAGGGCAAGAATGATAGCCAGTAATTCTCTGTCACCTATCTCATAATGACTCTGGGCCACTGACAATTTTTTGGACAAAAACCCACAAGGTCTGAGAGTTCCTCTTTTCACAGGTCGTTGAGAAAGTACTGCCCCAACCCCGATCTCTGAAGCATCCACCTCCAATGTAAACAGGAGAGATGGGTTGGGGTGGGATAACACAGGAGCGTTAACAAAAGCGGATTTCAATTTCTCAAAAGCATCCTCGGCAGCCGCCGACCACTGGGAGGGATTGGCACCCTTATGCGTAAGGTCAGACAAAGTTTTAACAATCGTGGAAAAATTCTTAATAAATTTCCTATAATAATTAGCGAAACCCAGAAATCGCTGAATAGCTTTTAGGCCCTTAGGCCGGGGCCATTGCAACACTGCCGCCAGTTTCTACTGATCCATGGCAATGCCTTCTTTGGCAATCACGAACCCCAAGAAGGGCACGCTGGTTTTATGAAACTCGCATTTTTACAGTTTGCAATACATTTTGTTTTTTCGTAGGTGGAGCAACACTTCTGATAAGTCTTTAATGTGTTTTGACATATTTTGCGAATGAATGAGTATATTGTCCAGGTAGACAACAACGCAGGACTGCAGCATATCCCTAAGGATATCATTAATTAATTCTTGAAATACTGCGGGAGCATTACAGAGACCAAACGGCATAACTAGATATTCATAGTGCCCGGATCTAGTGTTAAAGGACGTTTTCCACTCATCACCAGCTCTGATCCGAATCAGGTTATAAGCAGCACGTAGGTCCAGTTTGGTAAAGATAGAGGAACCTTTTAACCTGTCAAATAATTCGGTGATGAGTGGTATCAGATAAGCATTTTTTGACATTAGTTTGTTTAGGCCACGATAATCAATGCACGGTCTCAGTTCGCCATTTTTCTTTTTCACAAAAAAGAATCCAGCCCCAGCTGGAGAGGTGGATTTCCTTATAATCCCTCTATTGAGGGCATCTGAAATATATTACTCCATAGCTTGGTTCTTATCACAAGACAATGGATATGTGCGTCCCCTAGGGGGCACCACCCCCGGAGGCAAATTTATAGCACAATCATAAGATCTGTGCTGGGGTAGGATGCCAGCCTCTCCCTTACTAAACACATCTCTGAATTGTTGATACTCCTCTGGCAGTGAAGGGGAGGTGCACAGAATCTTAACCGGGTGGGATACACAATGCTCCATACAATAAAGAGACCAAGCAGAGATTTCGCACTTTTGCCAATCAAACTGGGGATTATGAAGCTGCAACCAGGGAAATCCCAGAATGACTGCGTAGTGTGGAGAATTGATAATCTGGAACTGCTGTTCCTCTTCATGAAGTGCCCCAATGGTCATAGGTAATGGCATCGTTTCAAAGGTAACCTGTGCAGGTTCTAGAGGTCTGCCATCAATAGCCTCAATAGTGAGAGGGGATTCTCTCTCGACCAATGGAATCTTATGCCGTTCAGCAAAGGCACTATCCATAAAGTATCCAGCAGCGCCAAAGTCAACCAGGGCCAGAACCTCCACCGAGTGATCTGCCCAAGAGAGTACCACCTGTATGGTGGGTTTCTGTACAATCGAACCTGGGGACGGTTGAACACCACCTAGGGCCTGTCCCCCAAGGTACCCTAGGTGTGTTCGTTTCCCTGACATACGGGACAAGATCTTAGCAGATGCCCATTCTTGCCACAATATAAGCACAACCCCTGCCTTCTGCGGGTGAAGCCTAATTGCATAGGTTCACCTGACTCCCGTAACTGGTCATTAGACTTAGGTGCCAAGGGAGGGATGGGTGGGAAAATGAACTGCTAGACCCGTTATTTTTTTACCATAGACTACGGTCCTTAGCCATCGATCTCTCACGGATCCGAGTATCAATTAGGATAACATAATCAATATATTCATCTAGATCGGTAGGTAACTCTTTAGCTGCGGTTTCATCTTTGATCTGCTCGCTCAAACCTTGAGCAAAGGCTGCCAGCAACGCCTCATTATTCCAGCCTACCTCTGCTGCCAAGGTGCGGAATTCAATGGCATAATCGCCCACAGTACACCTACCCTGTTGTATATCCATAAGGCGTTTAGCAGCAGAGGCAGTTCTACCAGGGATCTCAAACACTCTTCAAAATGATTGCACAAATTCCCTGAAATTCTTTATAAAAAGGTTTCGCACTCTCCCATAAGGGATTGGCCCATGCCAGGGCTCTGCCAGTCAGTAGAGATATCATAAACCCAACTTTACTGTGGTCATTAGGAAAAGCATGTGAGGTTAATTCCATAAATATTTCAAGTTGGTTGATAAACCCTCTGCACAGGCTGGGTTCGCCATCATACCTAAGAGGCAAAGGAGCGGAAGCAGTTAACCTTTTGACTGAGGGCATAGTAACATTCTCCGGTGTCGAATCTTGGGAGACCACCGGACTAGGGACAGACTTGTCTGTGAGTACTGTGCATTCAAGAATGGTTTGGATCGCCACGGCTAGCTGATCCAGGCGTTGCTCATGTACATCCATCCTCCAATGGATGTTCTGTGCATTACCGTCACCCTTGCTATCTGAGGTCATGGCCCTTTCGTACTGTCACGGTTTGTTTTGACTCTCAGACACAGAGTTAAGAGAAAAACACAACTTTATTGAAAAGTTTAAAGAAAACCCTCGCGGGTTAGGCATACACTTATAACAACATACATTAGTACATGGCAATAGTGAGTAGTGGTACAGAGACTGTGAGATAGGCTCTACCGGCCTTGCCAATACAAGGTAAGGCAACCTTGAACTGGCACGGGATGGAATAGGTTCTACCGGCCTTACCAATATACCGGGCAAGGCAGCCTGGAGGCTGCAGTGGAGAAGAAGGAGGCTCTACCGGCCTTGCCAATATACCGTGCAAGGCAGCCTTGAGATTGGTAAATAGAGAGAGAGGAGGTTGTACCAGCTTTGCCAATATACCGCGCAAGGCAGCCTCGCTAAAACCATAAAATTGCAAGTACTGGTGTACTGACAGAGATGGTCTCAGCAACTGGTATATAGGTGGTGTAAACCAGTCGCCTACACTAAGCACAAAGAGACCTTGCCGAAGCTGTATAGGTGTAGATGAGCACCCGGTAATCACGGAGCGAACCAGTACCCGCGTACTGAACAGACA
Source organism: Rhinophrynus dorsalis (assembly GCA_037306005.1). NCBI lineage: Eukaryota > Metazoa > Chordata > Amphibia > Anura > Rhinophrynidae > Rhinophrynus > Rhinophrynus dorsalis. Next base: position 41,901,239 of record CM074718.1, read on the forward strand.
AGGATAACAGGTGCTAAATGGAAAGCAGCAACCAGCCCGTTATACATGGAGCGAACCAGTACCCGCGTACTGGGTGACACAATCTCTACCGGTGCTGTAAGGAATGCAGCAAGCAGCTGGTTATACGTGGAGCGAACCAGTACCCGCGTACTGAACAGACAGAATCTCTACCGGTGCTGCAAGGAACGCAGCAAGCAGCCGGTATACGTGGAGCAAACCAGTACCCACGTACTGAACAGACAGAATCTCTACCAGTGCTGTAAGGAACGCAGCAAGCAGCCGGTTATACGTGGAGCAAACCAGTACCCGCGTACTGGGTGACAGAACATGTACCGGTGCTGTAAGGAACGCAGCAAGCAGCCGGTTATACGTGGAGTGAACCAGTACCCGCGTACTGGATGAAACAACAAGAGAAATGAAAATGTTGCCCAAGGTGATAGAAGGAGGAGGCACACTGCAGGTGATCCGGGAGCAGGAACACAGCAGGTACAGGACAGGAAACAGGAACCGCAATGGCAGCCAACCGGACCAGGAACGGCAGCAGGAACAACAGCCAACCGGATCAGAAACGGACTGAAAGCAGGCAGCCAATGGAGAGCCCATTCAGGTAACTGACAGGAAAAGGCAGCAATCACGGGCACCGTGATAGGTAGACACAATAGAAGCAGCTACAGAGAGAGATAGATTGGATGTCAAGACAAATGGAGAGCAAGAGAAAATGGTCAGACAGAGCCACAGGTCAGCACCAGAATGTATAGTCAGATAAGCCGGGTCATACACAGGATACAGGATACAGGAACAACTGGAACTAGAACTGCTCATCACAACAACATAAGGGTAACTGATACACAGGCCCATAGAGGTTTATAAAGGAGTAGGAGAAGGCGGGACCAATCAGGTCCCCCAGGCTGGGCCTATAACAGGCATCCAGGCAAGTGCCTGATTCATGATGCCAGTAACAATGAACCAGACGTGACCAGGCCGCAGGCAGAGAGGGACGCGGCTAGTGACGCCAGAGCGTCAGTCCAGAACCCTGCTCCCAGCCGAATGGTGCAGGCCGAGGTAAGGCACTGTGACAAAATGGCACTGTGCACAATTTGTGACAAGTCAGTGAAAAGAGGAAAGGAGGGAACACACCTTGGCACAAGCACCGTGATATCACACATGAAACACAGACACCATGACATTTACTTCAAACGTGTTAAAGACAAACACCCACCACCAAAATCAAGCACCGCTTTTGCTGTCCCTGACTCTCCAGAAAGGCAACAAGAGCTGAGGTGGAGATCAAAGAGTAGAAGGAATAGAACAACCCAGGCAGAGACTGGAAGTTCCATGATGAGTGAAACACTAGCTCGCCATCACCTTCTAGGGTAACTAAATCTTCTCCCAATCCACCTCGTTCATTACCTTTCCCACCAAATGATATCCACTCTGTTAATGTTAGGATGTGGCAGTTTGTCTCTACCCATTGCACACTGTGTGGTGCACTGACCACACATGCCAGTGTGGTGGAGGAGAATCTGAATCAGTGTATCAAGTGGCATCTGAGGATCTGCAGAATATGATGGTGGCAGGGAGGGTTCATCATTACTATTAAACTGTCAACAAGTTGTCATGTGTCCTTAGCGGGTCTGAAGAAGGGGTACAGTGACAGCAGCAGTACTTGGTTTCGGGTGTCATGGTGTTTGGATACAGTTGTGCCCCCAGATGTTATTTACCACACACACACACACACACACACACACACACACACACACACACACACACACACACACTGTGCATACGGCAGTTGCTGATGAGACCCGCTGTTCCTGCTCTTAAGGGAAAAATATATTCTAACAACACACCCATGATGATTTTGGAGGAGGGCCAGGTGGAGAAGATTTAATGGCCAACTTGTTTTTTTCTCCACATATACTGGGTGCTACTTATTCTGTGCTACTGCCTCAGGAGCATCACTGGGCCAGTCGTGGAAAATGGAACCTTCATCATCCATCTACCATGTTACTGCTATTGTTGATCCCATTCCCTTTCAGCTGCCTAATCATCCTGCTGCTTAAACAACTTAGCAGCAGAAGTACGAACAGCAGTTGCAGCTCAGGACTCAGGAGGACATTTGACGGTTGCCACTGGTCAACATGAGCTGCTGGCATTAGGCCAGTAGGGCATTTTTATTTTTTTCTCAGGGCTTGTGCTTTAAAAAAAAACAAAAAAAAAAACATAATCCTACAAAAAAATAAACAATTTTCTAACAAGCCCAAGTCCTACAAATCAGAGTTTCCTTAGGGCTTGTGCCAAACAAGCTTAAGTCCTACAAATCGATGTTTCTTCAGGGCTTGGGCCTCTAATAACAAATCAAACAAATCATCCTCTACAAAATACTCTACAAGTCAAGTATCAGTCCACCCCAGTGGCAGCTTATGTCAGGGTTTTTTTTAACTGCCCCCCCAATAACAGTCAAGAAACCCCCCCAAACAAATTCCCTGTCCAAATAATTCATTCATTCACTAAAACAGGCACCCTCCTCAGACCCCTTTATACCATGTCTTATGGTTTCTATTTTATTTAGGATTTATTTTTTATTAACTGCCCCCCAATCCCAGTAAACAACCCCCCAAAAAAATCATCCCCTGTTCAACTGATTCTTTCCCCACACCCCACCAACACAGGCACCCTCATGACCCTTTTATACTATGCCTTTGGGAAATAAAATAATATATTATGTGTTGTGTGTAACTTCTATGTTCCCATTGATTTCAATGGAATGAGCTAGATGAAAAATGCAGAAAATCTGCAGTTTTCACAGGAAATTTTTCACCAAGCAGAAAGTGCCACTTTTTGCCAATTTCAGTTTGAGGAGGAAATTTTTGCCCATCCCTATGTTTAAGCCCACTCACCACGCCAAGGCAACCCATAAAGAATAAACTAAACTATACACTTAACATGTTTAACATCTGAAGCTTAGTCTGAAGAAATGTCATAGTTAGCCTAAAGGCATTAAAAACAAATTAAAAACATCTGAAGCTGTCTGAAGAAACATCTTATCTAGCAAGAACATTAAAAACATAATGGTGGAGCTATCATAGCCCCCATATCAGGACTCACCCTCTGTCCATCAGGAGCCAGCCACAGTGTACAAGGGAGGCCGGACCCAAAGAGACCAAATGCTATCAGTTCCCCTTTAAATCGGCCCAGCTTCCCTCACCCACCGCAATATACCCGAACTACCCTGGACAACCTATTATTAAAGGCAATGTCAAAGCTAGGCAAGTGAAGCAAACAAAAATGACACATGTATGCCCTTAATTAACCCTTTATGTGCCAAAATTGTGTTTGTTAAAACTAAAAAATGCTAATATGTAAATTAAATAAAATAAAATGCCATGGTGAAAGCAGCTGACTGGGAGCTATGTGACTTAGGCAGTACAGTTGTGTACTATAGAGAGTAAAAGCACACACAGTAGATGAGTAATGTCTAGCAAATGCACAAGTGGGAGGGGGAAAGGTGGAGCAGTGCAGGGACGTGGGAGTAAAGTGGGAGTAAAGTGGTAGTTCAAAAACTGACTTCAGCAATGGTTGGTGCAGCATGTGCAATAAATGATGATGATCCCTCTCCTCCTAGGTGGATGCCATTTGTCAAGGTCCCACCAATCACACCACACCAGTCCCCCACCACCTCTACCATATACATCTGCCACATTGTATGTTGTACTTTATTTTGAATATGTGCCAGTGTCACTTAAGCAGGAAGTAAGTGTTGTGGGCAAAATATAAAGGCACTCTGCATGATAACACATTTTTCAAGGTATATGTTACTGTAGGACTCACAACTTTGACTTCCAGCTACATATTTCTCCACTACAGCCCTCAGAAGAAGTAATATTGTGCTGGGAAATGTTGCACCATATTAAACATGCGGGAAAAATGTGTTGGAATAGGAAAAAATTTATTGGAATAGGAGAAAAATGTGTTAGAATAGGAGAAAATGTGTTGAATAGGCGAAAAATGTGTTAGAATAGGAGAATAATGTGTTAGAATAGGCAAAAAATGTTTTAGAATAGGAGAAAAATGTGTTGGACTAGGAAAAAAATTTGCTGGAACAGTCGAAAAGGAGGAAAAATTAGCATCAGAGAAAAGAAGAAAAACTTTGTGAAAAAAGAGAAAAATCATCTGTTTCTCTTGAAAAGTCATGCGGAAAATTTTTCTCACTTTTCCCATCCCTAACAGCTATTTGACTTAGCTAAGTAACAGGCAAGATAGAACATCAAGCTATACAGGCTGTGATTCACACTCTGATTGTGAAACTAACAGTACACACATTGAAATGTTGTTGAACATTGGGTTGTCCGTTAAGTTGTGTTCATTTGTTGATAAGGTTTAAACTCATTTCTCCAGGTAGTCTGTCAATGTAGCCTATGTACTGAGATATGTCAAACTAGAGCACAGAACATTGGTTATAATGACCAATATGGGAACTGTGAACATGAGATCACTGGGGAAGTTATGTCCCCTGTATCACCTCTTTATCACTAAAATTCCTTAGTGCATCGCTGCCATCATCTCCTTGCATGAATATATCACAAAGTCCGCTCATGATCAAACAACCAGTGGACTCCTGTGATTAAGGCCATGCCTTGCTATGCATGAGGTTCCACATTGAGATTGGGGGTGGGTGAAAGCTCTTGTTGTGTTCCCACGAGAAATCCCACGAAAACCAAGTTTTTGTCTTCTTTATTTTTTTGCGGGAAAATCCGCTTTAAAACCAACGATTAAATCTTCGCAAACGATTCCAAATTTTTTCAATGGCTAGAAAGCTTCCACCCTTTGATTTACGTGGGTTTTCGCCTTTTCGTTATAAAAACGTGAAGTATTCCAGGAAGTGAAGCACAATAGAAGCAGCTACAGCGCGAGAAAGACGTGTTGTGCTGTTTTGCTGTGATCTTTTAGCAAAATTGAGGCAAGAGAGGCTAATTTTGACTGCTTTCACTATGAGAAAGTTTAAAAATAATAAAAGGAGGAACTGGAAGGACCCTTATGTGTCCACTGAGTCTGAGGAGGAAGTGAGCACTTCAGAACCAATGCTGTCCAGTCCTCCTAAATCACCCCTAGGAATCTTGGGGAAATTAATGGGAAGGGAGGAAGAAAAGGGTAGTAGAGAGAGCAGGACAGGTCAGCTGCCTGTGCCTGCTGCCAGACGTTCTGCCCCTGCTGCCACCATTGCTGTACCTGCTGCCAGATGTGCTGCCCCTTCTGCCACTTGTGCTGTGCCTGCTGCCAGACGTTCTGCCCCTGCTGCCACCATTGCTGTACCTGCTGCCAGATGTGCTGCCCCTTCTGCCACTTGTGCTGTGCCTGCTGCCAGACGTTCTGCCCCTGCTGCCACCATTGCTGTACCTGCTGCCAGATGTGCTGCCCCTTCTGCCACTTGTGCTGTGCCTGCTGTCAGATGTACTGCCCCTGCTGCAACCAATGCTGTGTCTGTGCTGAACCTGCTACCACCAATACTGTTCCTGCTGTCAGATGTGCTGCCCCTGCTGCAACCGGTGATGTGCCTGCTGCCAGTGCTGAACCTGCTGCCACCAATACTGTGCCTGCTGTCAGACAAGTTGCCTGTGCTGCCACCAGTGCTGTGCCTGCTACCAGGGCTGAACCTGCTGCCACTGGTGCTGAACCTGCTGATAGTGTGTCTTGTAATACTCAGGAGAGGGGGGAAGGAGAAGATGATGCAGGGGACCCTAAGTCACACATGTCATCCCCAAAGCAGTACTGCCAGTGCTAGTACTACTAGGCATCAGCAGCTTGTTAGTGTTAGGAGTGAAGGAGGGGGTAATCAATATCCTCATACTAATAGTGACTGTGAGGAGGAAGACTCTGGGGCTGAACTTGATGTAGTTGGTGTTAGTAGTAGTAACAGTAATGGTGAAGCAGCCGGTGGGACTAGTGTTAGGGGAGTGGTAGGGGAAGCATTTGAGAGCATCCATACTAGCAGTCAAGGGAGCACACACTATTCTTCTGGCCCTGGGAGTCCCCTTCCCTTCACTACAGAGTCCAAGTGGAACATGATCCTGAAGAGGCCAGAACTGTTGGGGGATAGCAGGCACAGAAATAATAATACCAACACCAGGAGCACAGATCAGCTGCCTGCTGCTACTGCTGCCAGTCTGCCTTCTTCTTATCACCAAAAAATGCCAAGTGTGACATTAGGAGACCCTCTGTCACATTGCTCATCCCCTCCTCCAACCAGCAGTGAGACGTCTATAATAGAGCAGCAGCACATAGGGACTAGTGGTGATGTTGATGATGGTGGAGAAGTTGGGGTGGAAGAGATATTGATGGCCTTTTTAGCCAAAACTGAGAAGGAATGGGAAACAGGGATGAGGAGGGCATCATCATCACCACCACAAACAGTGAGCTTTTGAAATTTGTAACTGCTCTAATTTCTGCTGCTGTTGCAAGGGCAGCAGGATGCTGAGGAGCAAGTTAATGTCCAAACAAAAAACAAAACATTGCACCACTTCCGATCTGTGCTCATTGGCAGGAACACAACTGTAACATATCTTCTTAAAATCAATAAACTTTATTGTGAAATGTAAAACATTGTACCTGCAGTAGTCAATCTCAGCAACATAGTAACAAGACTTATGGAGTGGGTACGAGCGGGTTATATGCAATGGTGATAATCAACACGTTTCCTGCCCAGACAGCACTTACTCAGGATCAAATATGAAAAATATTTTAATTTTTTTAATAAAGAGTCTGCTTTTGTTTTGACAGTAGGCATGAGCAAAATATAATGAAAAAAGCTCTTCCTATCTTTCGTGGGAATTCCCTTCACAAAGTGCTATATCCCCCCATTATGGAAAGTTTTGTATGTGTTTTCCCACCATGTTAAAATATAATTGAGGGTGTCAGTTTACTGCATGTTGTCAGTCTGTGCTTGGGAGAGAAAGAGAGAGAGAGAAAGCAGCTGGTTACAGACAGGAAAGAAAGGGAGTTAGAATTTCTTGATATAGAAGTGTGAAGGGAGAATGGCATGCTTTTTACCTGAGCTGGCTGGATGAGCCTGAGACTCTACAGAGAGTTAGTGGCAGTCAGACATCAATACATCATACAATCAGGAGAAACAGGCATAGGCTGTATTATGTGCTTGTCCTTGGTTTGTGAATCCTGACCATAATTGTTTGCTGCCTGCCATGACCTTAGCTACATTCCTAGCCTGATTTTGCATGACAATTTGGATCCTACAACCTTGGTTCATTTGTGGGCTTCAAGTTCTGTTTCTTACCTTTGAGTACCAGTTTTTACTGCTGCTTTGTGCATCCATGCTGATCAAGGACAGCTCAAGTAGTCCTGGCCATTCGACCATGCAGTGGACAAAATTTCCAGTGGCTTTAACGCCACTCACTGGCTATGTACCACAGCTTCATTCTCAAGCAGCTCTTTAGCAGCAGTTTAGGATTTTGTTTGAAGTGTGAATTTGTTCCCAACTCTATTGGACAAGTCCAACTTCAATCTCCTATGTTTTTTTTCACTACATAGAATATCCAAGGGATAACTAAACAAGATTTTAACACTATTTTGCATTTTGAACATCTGACCTTATTAAAAATGATGCTTAATTTGACTGAGGAATTGAGCATCACAATCTTAAGGATAACAAGGGGAAGTGCAGGAGTTCAATTGTTGCTCTGCACTCCCATATCTGTCCCCAATCAAGGATGCAGGATATCAGTGACAGCCTGCTTCCTTTGTTACTGCTGTTAACATAATGAATTAGTTCCCAACTGCACCATATATAATAAATAAAATCCTTCTTGATTTAAATGCGACATATGTTATATATGTCTCAAATGCACTGTGAAGACTTCTCTTTTATTCACAGGCTTAATTTTATAACTAGTGTGCAGGTGCGTGGCTCCAGAATTGCACTATTTTTGTCTTTGTACACATGGCCCAATGAGTACAAGGTTCACTGTGAAAATCTCAAATTTTTGTACTCCAGCTTTTTGGCTGGCAACCTTTTGACTGTCCACCTGTTGGGAGCCACAACTCCCGTTATCTAGCTGTTGGTCTGTTTGGGGGTGATGAGAGATATAGACACCTACAAGGGGAGAACCAAAGATTGCCTACCCCTGCCCTGTGGAGGGACATATATATACACTTATGTAGAATTTTCGTGTCTCCTGACGAAAGTTAGACTTTCAGAATGGAAAGTCCTAATATATTCTTAATGCCTGCACAAAAGGGCGCAAAACAGAGGAAACAATCTAAAAGTAGTGCTTATTCATATAACAACCACCCTGCAGTATGAGATACACTTACAGGAAACAACGATTTAAACACCATATCAAAACTTCCAAGAGCCTGAGGTCCTTTATCCAATACCCACGTTTATCCACCTTGCACCATCAATTTATGCACCGGATTATTCAATGAAGTTAGATCTCCCCATCAGCGATACCTCAGTCTGTAATCCGCTCTACGGTATTCCTATACCTCTAGTAAATTCGGTGCCTCCCAAGATGTCAGGGAATCCGTTCTTAATATCAGCGCTATGGTATTAAGGACTCTTCCACTCATTAATGCATCATGATTTATGACCCACATGCTGATCTTTGACTATTTTATACATTGCAATGAGTTGGCAACCTCACTGGCGCGCAAACGGTTCATGAATAAGGAGGAAATGGCTCACAGACACTATTCTTCTAGTAAAGTTAAAATGCAAAACAAAGAGAAGAACAGTGAAAAATATCTAAGTGTAGCAAGTTTATTCAAGAAAACAAGTCAAACAATAAACAAAATGCACTCCTTTTGGGCTTTAAGCATATACAGGGATTAAAGCCCAAGAAGGGCACAATGTGAGTGCATTTTGATTATTGTTTTACTTATTTTCGTGAATAAACTTGCTGCACTTAGATACTTTTCACTGTCCTCTTTGTGTTTTACGCTCTAACGATACTAGAAATTTTGCTTTTACTGGTGGAAAAATCCACTGGAGTTGTGTAGCAGCATCACAATATTGAAGAATCAATATTTATTTCATCATCATCCATCCTCACTCCATACCATTTCACCATCAACTGCATCCTTTTAATCCTTCCATTTCTTTTCATTCATAGAACTGTAAGCTACTGTGTTTTTCTATTTGCAGTATATGGACAATTATACCCTTCCATAATGGTTTCTATTGAGAGCTGACGGGCTATAGACATTGGATTCCTAGTGCGTAAAATATTTGCGCAAGTGTTTGTTTCTTCTGTAAACACTATTCTTATCTGACTGGAGGTCAGAAGCTGTGTGTGTAATGATGTCAGCAGCCTCCAGCCAAGATAGGAAAATTATCTGATTGCATGGGATCGCAGGATACTGCAGATCTGAGGGCCACCCCTCAAGTGTCCGTTCTATCGCAATGGCACCCCATTAGTTACTCCCATGCTGGGGTGTTAAGTAGCCGAGAGAAGCCTATTGTATTCTTTTATCTGCTTCTTAAAAGGATAGTAACTATATGCTGAGTAAAACATGGACACTCTCACTGCTGAGGGATGTTTTGTTCAAAAGTTATTGCAGCTGAAGCTTAGATTTTTTAGGTGCAATATCTCAATGGCCTGAAATTGTACAGTGACGCTGTTGCTACATAATCCTATGGAAGTTTCTGACCAGCTGACTAGAGCTGTCCATAGGATGGTGTAGCAATAGTGCAAATGTAGAACTAGTGAGACATTGCATCAAAAAAATGCAAGCTTTAGCTGCAATCACTTTTGAATAAAACTACTTTTAGCAGTGGTAGTATACATGTATTACTCAGGAGGATAAACCCCACACCATATATACGTTTTACAAATAAAGTGTTACTATTACTTTTTTTAGCCTTCATGGAGTTAAAAGCCCCATTTAGATTATTTGAGACTTCATTTTTTTCTCCCCAAATATACAGTTTGTTTGCCCCAAAATTTCTCCACCAGGGCCGGTGCAAGGATTTTTGTATACACAGGCGAAGGTGCATTTTGATGCCCCCCCGACACAATCCACCTGCCCCCCCCGACCTTGCCACAGTCCCCTGCCCCGCCCACATATTCACCTCCACAATGCCCCCTTCATCTCCACATTTCCCCTTCCACAATTCCCCTTCATCTCCACATTGCCCCTTCCACAATGATCCTTCATCTCCACAATGCCCCTTCATCTCCACATTGCACCTTCCACAATGCTCCTTCATCTCCACAATGCCCCTTCATCTCCACATTGCACCTTCCACAATGCCCCCTTCATCTCAACATTGCCCCTTCCACAATGCTCCCTTCATCTCCACAATGCCCCTTCATCTCCACATTTCCCCTTCCATGATGCCCCTTCATCTCCACATTGCCCCTTCATCTCAACATTTCCCCTTCCATAATGCCCCTTCATCTCCACATTGCCCTTCCATAATGCCCCTTCATCTCTACATTGCTCCTTCCTTTATGCCCCTTCATCTCCACATTGCCCCTTCCATAATGCCCCTTCATCTGCCCCTTCCATAATGCCCCTTCTTCTCCACATTGCCCTTCCATAATGCCCCTTCATCTGCCCCTTCCATAATGCCCCTTCATCTCCACATTGCTCCTTCCTTTATGCCCCTTCATCTCCACATTGCCCTTCCATAATGCCCCTTCATCTCCACATTGCTCCTTCCTTTGTGCCCCTTCATCTCCACAATGCTCCCTACCTTGAGTCCCTGGTAGTCTAGCCATAAGAGAGCTCTGTGCCTCCTTCGGCACAGAGCTGAACCTCCCAGTGCTGTTCTCAGTAATGCAAAGCGCTGGGAGATGATGTCATCTCCCAGCACTCTGTATTACTACAGAGCCTGGGTCGCTCTGCGTTGTGAGCGTCCCATAGATGCCGCAAGGGAGCGCTTGGTCGTGTAAGTGAGCGCTCCCTCGTGGCAGATATATTTAAAAAAAAAATAAAATTCTCAGCTTCTCCCTTTCCGGTGCCCCTCCGTTGCGGTGCCCTAAGGCAGCTGCCTGTGCTGCCTCAATGGTAGCGCCGGCCCTGTTCTCCACTGGTAGTTAACTGCTGGACCTCCATTATCCACTATTGTTGGCAATCTTGTAATTCACTCCCCTGTATTCACACAATGGAAGAGATTCACTAAGGTGTGATAAAGAGGTGATAAAGTAGAGATGACTTCTCCAGTGATATCACTTCTCCAGTTCCTATGTTATTCTATGGAGCCAATGTACTAAGATTTCTTACGTTTTGGTGATCTTTGTGCATAGGCTTCACAGAATAACTTAGGAACTGGAGAAGTGATATCACTGGAGAACTCATCTCTGCTTTATCACCTCTTTATCATGCTTTAGTGAGTAACCCTAAATGAGTTGTAGATCTCTCCAAAATCCCAGGACTTAATTATGGTACGCAACAATATTATCTGTGCACATATGTCATATTGTCCTTTTTGCAACACAGATGGCAAAAAGACAATTAGGTTAACCAACACAGAGAACGTCTTATGCTCTGACAGAATTTTTACCACGTGGGGGTAACTATCCCTGCAGATAATTTATGGACATCTCAACCCCACTACATATCCGATGAGATTAGCACACATGAATTAGGAATCTCTAAAAGGAATCTCAAACCAGTTGAGAAACAAAGGCAAAGCGTCCCAGATAGCAATAACAAAGGGTTAATAATGAATCCTTATAGGGGCATCAATGTCCAATCAGAAACAAAGATATTGCATATCATCTGCATGCACTTTCAACGGGATGTTATCACATTCCGTAGTGTTTGCATGCACATTTATACACACAACAAACATGTGGCTCTGCAGGTGTCATTGATTACAGCACAAAATTAATTCTGTGACAGGGACAGTAACAAGATATCCCTAGCAACCCCTTCTATGATCTAAAATTGCTATCACTCTTATCTCCCACATTATCAATGTCTATATCTGTGAATTGGCAATGAGTTATTCTGTTTAGCTTCTGAATTTTGAGTAACTATACTGCCTAAATGGCTGCTTTGTGGTTGTCCCCACTGGAGCGCTCTCATTGGCAGATATTGATATCTAGTCAATGAGCGCGTTCCATCTTACAGGCAGAAAGCCTCCGTCATCATAGGAGACTGGATGGAGGGAGAGGAGCAGAGACAGAGTGACAGACTGCGGTACAGAACAGATAACCACAGACTTTCCAGAAGCAGAGCTCAGGGCAGTATTTATTGCTTAGATTTCTGCAACATACCATTAACTCATATTTATCAGATTCTCTATTTGGCAGCAGGAAAGCTATATAATGCTCATGTCTCTGGGCAAAGGTTGAACTTGATGGACTTGTGTCTTTTTCCAACTTAATTTACTATGTTACTATGTAGTTTACTGTTACTATGTTAAAAAACATTTAGCTCAAATGTATTACTAAATGCATTAAATATTTGTTTTGACCGAGGAAGATCTTCAGGCAGCTGTAAGGACCACAATGACACTTGCTCTCACCTGTTTGCCTGCTGTATAGTTTAAGTTCGAGAAGAATGTCAGTAACTGAGAGATGCTGGTGGCAATTTTAAACTAATCCTGAAAACACTGTTAATCCTACATTCACTGTTACATTTTCACTGACATATCTAAAAAAATGAACATGTTTTTCCAGGCTTTACTAATAATTGTCTATTAACTTTACATGACGTCTCTCTCAAGCTGTTTAATCATAGCAATTTCATTGACACTACAAGGAGTAGTAACCTCCTAAAATAACCATCACTTACCTTACAATGGCTACAATATCGTAATGACCCCTATAAAATGTACCTTGCACCTTTATTTTCAAGAGTTTACCTCTTCAACCAATCCTGGATGTTATATTTATGGAGGCCAAAAATAAAGGCATTCCTGCGCTGATCCATACAGATTACCCAAAACATTATAAACCGTGTAATGTGTATTACATACTTATCTGTATTTCAAACAAATGAGGATTTTGTTGCATAATTTGGCCAAAAAATGTACAAGCTCTCTTACCACGCCAAGGTACCTCTATTTCAAGAGAGTCCCCCTAATATGGGGGCAGACATGACAGCTGATAGCAGGACCGCGTGAATCAAACTCCGACCACTGTACATGGTATTCTTAAAGCGGAACTTTCATGAATATTAAAGTGCCCCCCGAATCATTTTTCACATAGCGTTCAGCATATCACTTTGTATTATCCTTAGTAAGTCTGGCATTATTTAGAAATCCAAGTTCTTAAGACACTCACCGGCAGGAATGCTGATGTAGAGGAATCTGTGCACCGGCGCCGTCAGTCCCTTTCTGTACCTTAAGGAACAATGCAACTCCCCCTCAGCAATCATAGAGGAGATGGAGCAGACAGCACAGGTGCACCGATGCCTCTTTGGCAATATGTCTGTGTTGTCGTCTGTGGTGAGTGTCCGAAGAAGTTGAATTTCAAAATAATTCTGGATAACTTAAAGCGGAACTAACACCACTAACAAACGTCGTCTGTATTAATTCCCTATCTGGTGACTAGCTGCTTAGTAGCGCTAGTCGCCAGAATTATTACCTCTTCATGAAGAAATTTGAAGTGATCCTCGGCTGACAGGCAGGATGGAGAGCGGACATCTTGCCCTATTGACGTCTGCGCGCCTGCGCTGTCAGTCCCAGAAGGCTGTAGGAGGCGTTGCTAGGAGCCATTCTGCTCTAGAAGGGACTGACAGCGCAGGCGCGCAGACGTCAATAGGGCAAGATGTCCGCTCTCCGTCCTACCTGTCAGCCGAGGATCACTTCAAATTTCTTCATGAAGAGGTAATAATTCTGGCGACTAGCGCTACTAAGCAGCTAGTCGCCAGACAGGGAATTAATACAGACGACGTTTGTTAGCGATGTTAGTTCCGCTTTAACGATATGTAAAAAATTATTTGGGGGGGGCACTTTAATATTCATGAAAGTTCCGCTTTAAAACTCTAAGGACCAGAGTAGTGTGCAGTGTATTGCTTCATAATGGATTGTGCACCACACTGGTTATTAAATGGTTAATTAGGAAGATACACTCTCAGGACCGGCGCTAAATATAGGAGAGGTAGGCACCGGCCTAGGGCGCACATGTACTGGGGGCACGGCACAGAGCTGCACGCACTTCGGCTGCCGGGCACTTCCTATCTCACAGCACAACCACTAGATGTGCAGTGGGTGAATTACAGTAATAGTAGAGACGCGCATTGTATGAGTATTACATGTGTGGGCACTAGTCTGGAGTCAGAGCAAGCGCAGTGTCCATACACGGTGAGCGGTACGGGTCTGATGCGCGGCTGATGATTGTTCGGGGACTACTGGCGCTATATAAATAAAGATTATTATTATTACTGGGAGGGAGCGGAGCCATTACAAGCCGAACCCCAGGGAGGAGCAGGATGTCCGGGGGGCGCTGAGCTCAGGTGAGAGGCTCCCATTGGGTGTGATCTCATGGTCTGCTAGGGCTTCCTGGTGTACAGATACCTGCACCGCACAATGGCCCTATGGACAGAGACAAAGGCCGATGTACTGGGGACAGCTGGATTAACCCCTTGAGTGCCAGAGCACTGCTTAGCATTGAGTTGCCTACCCCTTTGGCACCCAAAGGGTTAAACAAAACTGCACCGCAGGGGGCAAATACAAATCCCCAATGATTACAATGCAGTTTTCACCCCTTGAATGCTGCAGAGGTGTCATAATCCGTTGGAAACCTTTGTAGCTCCCTAGGGATGAAAAATGCCATTTAACCCTTTAAGTGCCAGAGAGGTATCCAACACATTGCAACACAATCCCTCTTTGGCACTTATGAATATTATTTTGTTTTTTTAATTTTTAAATAAAGAGAGAATACAGATGGTCCTGCTGTATCAGCACTGAATACTGTACCAATACTCAGTTCCCATTTTAACCCTTTGAGTGTCAGAGGGTACCTCCTGCCTTTTAACGGATGGATTTTTTATCTATTTTAGAAGTGCACCATTAGGATTTTCTGGCCACAGTAAGGTACATGGGGGTTATTATTATAAGGAGCTGTTCATTCTCCTTTAACCCTTTGAGCACCAGAAGGGTACTCAACGCATTGCAAAGCAATGCTTTGCGTACCCCTCTGGCACTCAAAGGGTTAAGTCCATTAAGTATGTCACGTACTTTTTACTTACAGCGCTCTACCAGGAGCGCTGTAAGTAAAAATAGGGCCTGAAATTGACCGCACCAAGATCGGAGCGATCTCTATCAGGCCCCATAGTGATGCGCCGATACACGCAACAGGTCACGTGTACCAACGCGTCCACGTGGTTCAATGCGGTCCTTATGGGACGGAAACGTCCCAGGACCACCAGTCGCTAAGGGGTTAAGGATCAATGATGTGTCAGGAGGACCTGTGACGCTGCTTGCTGTTCGGGGAGCCCTGAATCCATTTGTGAAAAAAAAAAAGCCCCATGGTCCTTAACTGCCAGCCTCGCGGCACCCAGCCAGTCATTAAAGGGTTAATGTCAGTGCAACATTTACTCTTGCCTCCCATCTGTTCAATGTCTCATTATTGGGAAACACAAACATACTACATATTTATGGCCTTTTTCCAGAAAAAACAATTGTGCTAAAATAAGGAACAAAGTAACCCTTTGTAGGTTTAATGACAAAAGAATGTAATCATGGGATCAAGTATTTGGGAAATATATATGAAAACAGATGGACCTGTACACTTTTCCCATAGAGAATGATAATAGTGAGGACCGAATAGATTCTGACATGCTCTAAAGTAAAATAATGTGTTACAGAAAAGCATAAGGTGAGATTTAAATTGTTGCCTCTAGCACAATGGACACTAAATGTAAACATACATTAGTGGAAAGCATGATGCCATCATCCATCATTTGGGTTAACCCTATGAATGCAGTAGAGAATTCACTAGCATCCAATGGATTAAAGGGATTGTAATGTTTGAAAAAAAATAGATAGCTGATTTTTTTTTTATAATATGAGTGTTTTCTATAATATGTGTCTTCTGTCCACATCACTGCTACAGCTCATGCAGGTCCGGACGGATGAGGCGAGGGACAATCTTCAGTAAGATTTAAGGAAAATCCCATGACCGGATTAGAGATTCAATAGAAGGCAGCCAGGAGGGGTGGGAGGGGGATCCTTCTATAGTTAATATCTTATGAACTACAGAAATGTAAGTTGTTTAAAATAGCGCAATGTGTTATTTTTATTATAAAGAAGACTCCGCGATCTCGTTGTATCCAAACATTACTATCCCTTTAAAGGGATAGTAATGTTTCATAATTAAAGCGGCTCTAATTAATCATCATAGTATTTGGACTTTGGACAGTTTTATATCAATGCTGTCATACTTGTAGTTCAAGAGTAATTAAATGACAAAGTGTCCCCCTCCCGCCCCTTTTACTGATATAACACTGCTCAGTCAGAGCAGAAGGGAGGTGCCCAGGTAGACTACAGAGAGGGACAATCTTCAATTAAGATAAGAGAAAAACCTGAAAAACTTGTCAAGGGGGGCAGGGCTTTCATTGTTCTCACAGTAAGAAGATTGCCCCCTTCTGTTATCTGTCTGGTCTATGGACTGGATTCCACATCTGAGAAGAGATGGCTTACACTAGGTAAAAGGGGTGGGAGGGGAAACTTTGCTTGAAAATATCTCTCAAACCATAAAGGTTTGAGAGATAAGACTTATATCGTTGTTCATGTTTTTTTAATGCCTACAAAAAAAATAAAGATAAAACGAAGTATTATTATCCCTTTAAAGCTTTGAGTCTGAGGGGTCAGTGTGTGCACGCAACAGTCTCTGACAAAAACACATACAGATGCTCAGGTTACTTTGACCTCTACATTTTTATTTGTCTTCTCTTCATCACAGCTTAGTGCATCTACCCCCTAGAGTAATTTTGGGGCACAACAACTGCACCAAAGAGGAAAAATAAACATCGATTTAAACCAGCTCCTAAACCCCTTTGAAAATTAGAGAGGTCTCCAATCCAAGGGGTTAGCCCTTTGACTGCCAGATACTTAGGCAATGCATTGCCTACCCTAGTGACACTCAAAGGGTTAAAAGCCCTGTTTAACAAAATAGGGTATTTTATTTTGTCTGTATGGTATAGCTTCTTAACCCCTTAAGGACCCATGACGGTCCTGGACCATCATGGGTTGTTATCACCTTAAGGACCCATGACGGACCAGGACCGTCATGGCTTAAATGATAGCGGCGTGCCTCCGTGCAGGCTGCTATCATTAATTCCAGGCTGAGACTGAGCGCTCTGAGACCGGGGCGTTCAGTCTCAGCCCTTCTTGCTTGTGCTGGTTCATGCGAACGCCGTAGCAGCGATCACATGTACCGGCATAGTGAGAGACAGAGGCAGCACGCAAAGCATGCTGTCTCTGAGTGTCTCTTCTACCTCTGTCTCCCTTGCTATCAAAGTAAGGGAGACAGAAGTAGAGAGGAGACACCTAGTGGCAAACGTAAATACAGCAGCTGGGGGTATTAACCCCTTCACTGCTGGTGCCAGAGGCTTGCTAAATGCAGGTCAATTTCTGACCTGCAATGATACTTTTTTTTTTTTTTTAAACACAACACACATTTTTTTTTTTACCAAAATATTTTATTTTTTTTTTTTAAATAATCTGATTAAACAATTTTGGAAGTGTGATTGTTGTGTAGCTATGTAATACACTTATACACACTGCCAAATGTCATGGATAAAAAAGTGACAAAATAGGGTGGGAAAAAGGGACATGGGGATTTTCACCCAAGGGGGGGACAGTGGCCATTTTAAACTGCACATTTTGTAGGTATGACTGACCGGTCATACTTTTCATGCAGTCGCCATAAAAATGTAACCCTTTGTGCCCAATTGATCCCAAGAGAAAAAACAAAAATGGGTTTTTTTTTTACATTTGTTTTTAAATTTTAATAAAGTAAATGGTGGGATATCCATATAAGTAGGGTATCAAATGAAAGCCCTATTTGTGCTTACAAAAACAGTATATAATTTATGGGGGTGGAATAAAAGCCTATGAGGGAAAACACTGTTGAACAAAGACATAGTCAAAAAGGTCAGAATTGCTCCGGTCCTTAAGGGAAAACGACCTCAAATTTTCCCGGTCTTTAAGGGGTTAATCTATGAACCCATTCCACTCCTACAACAGTGTGAACGTCTCATCATGACCATCCACAGGTAAGCCTGGCAATTACATCTGTAGACCAGACTTTCCAAGGCAGTAAAATGGGCCTGGGAAGGAGTGTTGTAGGTTTCTTGTAGGGAGATTTCATTCTTATCACAAACAGAGCAAAATGATTGTGACGACCTGAGTGCGTTTATCCAATGACTTTTTCTGCTCAATTATGTTAGAATATCTAAATTAAAGACTCAACATATGATGTAGATTAAACTCATGGATGCTTAAAACAATTTTAGCTTCCAAGCGATTAAACAGAATCAATAGCTGGATTTCAGACACACACTCTGCACATCGTGATTACACTGTTCTCTGTGTGACGTTGTTCTTGATAGTGGCACCACTTTGATCCACCCCATGCCCTCAGTAACAAGTCTTTATTTTACAGTGCATTGCACAGTATACCACATATCAGAAGCTTTATGCCAGCATCACATGCTAAGGATCAATGGGGGAGATTTATAAAAGTGGAGTAAAGGGAAATGTGATGTAAAAGTGCTCTAAAAATGAAATTTGGTGTATATATAAAGCATGATATGACAGTTCTTGAGGTCTTAACGTGACCTAGTAGACTTTCGGAAGAAATGGCATTAGTCTCAACATATTTTGTGGTGAAACCATTTTATTTAAAAAATGTTGCAAATTGTGTAATTATGCAACAGAATTTACTACAGAATTTTAATGCCTGGTTAAATCTGTCCTTAAAAGTAAGGTGGCAGAACCTTATCAATAGAGTAGCAATTCACATCCAATTTAAAAAGCTGCCTTTGTTAGCTTATAAATAACAACTCACTTTTCATATTTATATATATACTATATAATAATTTGCTAGGATGTTTGTCACGATGCAGTCATACTCAGTAGAGACTGCCCGAGTTCAGGTGGTCTCTACTGTGCATGATTGCATCGGGTGAGTGAGGCGACACAAGACTGCATCATGTGGAGCAGTGAGGTAGCGGCCTCTTAACATTACCCAGACCTTGGCCCGTGTACACGGGCTTTTACACTAGTATATATATTAAACGTTAAAACTATGGTCTTACAAACTATGAAAACATTTATTTTGTTCAACGTTTCGATCCAGTAAGGACCTTTGTCAAGAAAAAAAAAAAAATAAATAAATAAATAAATATATATATATATATATATATATATATATATATATATATATATAGAACATACCATAAACCTGCGCTCCTCCAGTATACTAGTGACTAGTGCGCCCTGTATTGGGCATATATAAGAACACTGTGTATAAGTTTGAGGCATTAGTGCCAACCTTTTTGGCCAAAAAAGCTGCCTTTGTTAGCTTATAAATAGCAACTCACTTTTCATATATATATATATATATATATATATATATATATATATATATAGATGAGAAAATCCGTGCACTCTCCAATGAACAGAAACAATAGCCTGGGTTCCCATCCCTATAGGAAATACATACAGTTTTTGTAGTTCAAGAACCGCACTCACAGAACTTCCTATTGATGAAAAAATGGTGCAATGTTTATTATCAATGTTTTGGCCCCACTTGACAAAGGCCCAAAGTGGGGCCGAAATGTTGATAATAAACATTGCACCATTTTTTCATCATTTGGAAGTCCTGTGAGTGCGGTTCTTGAACTACAAAAACTGTATATAATGATAAAACTATGGTCTTACAAACTATGAAAACATTTATTTTGTTCAACGTTTCGATCCAGTAAGGACCTTTGTCAGGAACATACATGGGCGGATTGTCCTATTGGGGGGTCGGGCATCCCCCCGATGGGCCTCTAGATCATGAGCCGGTGGGGTAGATCAGAGGATCTCACCTCACCGTCCCACTATATTTTGAAGGAGAGGTCTCTCTGTGACAGCCTTCGCGTTCCTTGTTAACCCTTTGAGTGCCATATGACAATATCCTGGCTCCTGCGCTCCAATGCCGCACAGGAACCACAAAGGGACATCGATAGAGATGTCTGTGCAGCTAGTGGGCTGTTTTAACCCTTTGAGTGCTTTGCAATGCATTCTGTACCCTCTGGTACTCAAAGGGTTTAAAAAATGCCCAGGCTGGTATTCCCCTACAATCCGCCCATGCATATGTATATATCTATAGCGATATTTTAATGACTTACGTGCAGAAACATTTAAGAATATATTTACCTCCTCCAAGGTCTCTCCCCTTCCCCTTTCTAACCTAATTCTAAGTGCATATGGCAGTGTGGCTTGTTGTCCAAGATGAAGTGTTCTCATCACATCGCCAAAACAAATTCACCGCTGTATCGAATCTTAATCCACTAACAATGGCCTGATCTGGGGGTGGGCGGCCCTAAAGGTCCACAGCACTTTTTATTTCATAATACACTCAGGGATGGCAGAGCTAGCTTGCAGCTAGAATTCCATGATGTGCCATGCGTGAGGGTCCTGGCACATCATATGTGTGTCAAGGGATTAATACATTTCCTCCCGTTCTTAGTACATCAGCCACCTCCTGTTGCAGTACATCACACCTTTCTATACGGGCCAAACAGGTTAATAAAACAAATATATTTCAACCCTTTTAGTGAAAGATGGGTATCCAACAATGCGCTGGATACCCCTTTGGCACTCAGAGGGTTAAAATGAAAATACCCATACTCATCCATCTAAAAACTATAAACAGCTGGGCAGATAAGGCAAACACAGTTTAAGAACAAAGACTGGTTGGAGCAGACATTAATTGAAGTGCATTTTTGTTTTTTGAACAACCCCGGGATTTGTTACTATATGATTAGTGTTTTGTTTTGGTTCATACGGAATGTCGTTAGGGAGGTAACAGAGTTCTTAGCTAGTTGCTACAAGTGATACAATTGAACGACTTCCCCCCACACACACTTTAGCATGAAAGGTTACCAGGAATGTCTCCCTCAGAAATGCTTTAGGCAAAGTCATATATATAGATGAATATAGTAAAAGCGCTCTTGGGATTCAAAATATGTACCTCGAACTATAAATTATACTGTAATTATTACACATCTGTGGGTCTGGGAGAGCACAGTGAGGTGGGTGTAAATCTAGCTCAAACCAGCTAGACCATAGTAGACAAATACAATGTCTCTGATTTAAAGAGAATCTCTAGCATTTAAGGAATTAAAGCCCCATTTAAATCAATGCAAAATTGGGGACATTTTTTTCTTTGTCTTCTCCCGTGCAATTGGTTTGATCCGGAATTGTATCTCTTATTAAAACTGAACGTCAAGTATTTTTGAATTTGTTCTTTTCAGGGGTCTTTTGGATGACATGTGATCACTTTTCGTGTATGATGGCTATTCAAAACATCTGGTAAAATCTGTTATTGGTCTTGTGAAACAGTCAATTTTTAATAGATACGTTAAAGGAGCAGTAAACTTTCATTATGAACAAATGTACATTATATGGCTTTTTCAGAGTAATTACAGTTTAATTTTTTTACAGTCTCCTCTAGTGGTCAGATTCCATTTAGCTATACTGTTACATTCTCTAGAATAGGTGAGTCACTGACAGTCAGTTCTCCATAGAATGTGATAGAGACTGCTGATTCATGCTGTCAGAACATTTGGGAAGTAATCACACTGTAATTCACTTCCTGACAGTTTGAACTGTTGTAACATTTGAATAAAACAACTGAAAGCACAGGGAGCGCACTTGTTTAACTCAGCAGGAAAATTCCTATAACATTACTTTTAAAAGTAAATAATGGTTTTGCTTGTGTCTCCTAATTTCTTCAATGGAAATGTTTACCAAAAAACTAGAGTATTATATGCACTTGTATATAATATGTAGGTGTAACTTATTCCCAAGGTTTTAAGGGACAAATCAAGTACATATATATAATACACACTCTCTTTCACTCCATCTACCCACAAAACAAAAAAAATTAAAAAGCAGGACTCTTCTCGATCACTCTCCCCTTCCCCCAACCCCCCATGCTTTAATACTCCCTTTACCCATCTCCATGCCTTTGAGTCCTTGAGTTAACAGCAGGTAGCTCCATAAAGTGGGCAGCGTGCTTGCATTTGCCACCCACTTCCTCGGCTTCTGTTATCTCCTTTATGAAATTCTGCACATTAGAAAATGTGCTATTGCGGAGGTCTGCATAGGAGATAGAGGGTGGCAAATGCAAGCATGCTGCCTGCCAGACACAGCTCCTGGCTGCCACCTCAGGGGCTCATAGGCAAGAAAGTGGGTAGAGGGATGGAAAGAGTGGGCTCAAGATATGGTATTGAGGTGGGGGGAGGGAAGGAAGAGAGATAGAAGGGAGACCAATGTTATCATATTGTTTATTATAGTCATGCATAATTCTCACTCACAGCTTCATATTAGGTGAACTGGGGTAACAAGTGTATACTATATCCACGATTTTATGGTGCAGTTGGTTTGCCCCAGAATTACTGGTACTACAGTTCTCCTTCATACATCAACCTCAGTACACAGGTCTTTGAATGTCAGAAAGTGCATTGCATCAGATACCTCCCTGGCACTCAAAGGGTTAAACTTAAAGGAATAGTAATGTTTCATAATAACAGCAGCTCTAATTAATCATCATAGTATTTGGACTTTGGAGAGTGTTATTTCAATTCTGTCAGAGTTGTAGTTCAGGAGTAATTCAATGACAAAGTATCCCCCTCCCGCCCCTTTTACTGATGTAACACTGCTCAGCCAGATCAGAAGGGAGGTGCCCAGGTAGACTGCAGAGAGGGACAATCTTCAATTAAGATAAGGGAAAAACCTAAAAAGCTTTTCAAGGGGGGCAGGGTTTTCATTGTTCTCATAGGAAGAAGATTGTCCCCTGCTGTTATCTGTCTGGTCTATGGACTGCATTCCACATCTGAGAAGGGATGACTTACACTAGGTAAAAGGGGTGGGAGGGGAAACTTTGCTTGTGAATATCTCTCAAACCATAAAGGTTTGAGACATAAGACATATCGTTCTTCATGTTTTTTTAATGCCTACAAATGAATATAAAGATAAAACGAAGTATTACTATCCCTTTAAGACAGACTAAGTCTATATGTACAAGAAGGATTGAAAAACAGCAGTGACGGTCCTCACCAACCACTGCTGCTAAAAAACAGAACTCATAACATTTATCAGATACTGGTCAGGACGACTGATGTCATCATATGATGCCTTGTGTATCATTCTCAGTAATTAGCTGGTCTTCAGAAATGTGTTTAGAAGTTGTAATCAATTGGACATAATAATTCTGTTAAATGCCATTTTTCTCTTTATATATGATCCCGGACTTCTGTTTCACCAACTCCATTTATGCCATACAGCAACATTCACTCTGCCAGTAAGATTGATCTTTCTCTCATTTAGCATTAGAAACCGCATCATTGCTACCAAATTTCGCCCCTCGTATGTTATAGCGTGGGGGGGGGGCTTCTAGGTTACTGTCCATCACTTCCTGTGGGCTTTTTAACCTTAACTGCTGTGAAATCTATTGTTTATCTGTACTCCTAAATCTTTCTCTACTGAGGATTCCCAGAGTACTTTCCAATTTAGTGTATATGTAGTGTGTCTGTTTCTGCAGCCCAAATGCATAACCCTACATTTATCTATATTAAACTTCACCTTTCACTTTTTCACCCATTCACTTAGATTATTGAATTGTTTCTACTGGCAAAAACATCCTGCTCTGTACGAATTTCCTTAAACAGTTTAGTCATCAGCAAACATTGAAACACTACTTTCAAAACCGACGTCTAGGTTAAAGGGATAGTAATGTTTCATAATAAAAGCAGCTCTAAATAATCATCATAGGATTTGGACCTTGGAGAGTGTTATTTCAATTCTGCCCATTTTACTGATGTAACACTGCTCACCTCAGAGCAGCAAGACTATCCAGATGGATCGCAGAGAGGGACATTCTTCAGTGATCATTAGGAAAAACCTGAAAAACTTGTCAAGGGGGGCAGGGTTTCATTGTTCTCATAGGAATAAGAGTGTCCCCTGCTGTTATCTGTCCGGTGAGAAGAGATGGCTTACACTAGGTAAAAGGGGCGGGAGGGGAAACTTTGCTTGTGAATATCTCTAAACCATACAGGTTTGAGCGATAAGACTTATATCGTTCTTCATGTTTTTTTAATGCCTACAAAATAAAATAAAGATAAAACAAAGTATTACTATCCCTTTAAAGGGATAGTAATACTTAAAATGTAAAAAAAAATATGTTGTAGGGTTTATCCCCCTGAGTAAAACAAGAGTACTCCCACTGCTGAAAGGTGTTTCATTCAAAAGTTATTAATTTTCAAAGTTGAATTTTTTAGGTGCTATATCACAGTGGCCTGAAATTGTACAGTGGCGCTGTTGCTACACGATCCTATGGACAGCTCTGGTCCCGGGACCATAAATCTCCATAAGATGGTGTAGCAACAGCGCCACTGTACAATTTCAGGCCACTATGATATTGCACCTAAAAAATTCAACTTTGAAAATTAATAACTTTGGAATGAAACACCTTTCAGCAGTGGGAGTATTCTTGTTTTACTCAGGGGGATGAACCCTACAACATATTTTTATTTACATTTTAAGTATTACTATCCCTTTAAACAGTTTAGTCATCAGCAAACATTGAAACACTACTTTCAATACCAACTTCTAGATTAAACAAGTTACAAAGCAATGAAACATAGAAACATAGAATCTGATGGCAGATAAGAACCATTTGGCCCATCTAGTCTGCCCATTTTCCTACTGTACAAACCTCAGACTTGTTTTGGTCATTGGTCCAATGGGCTCAGAACTAGGGATGGGTGAACATTTTCATCTCAAACCAAAATTTGAGAAAAATGGCACTTCCCGATTGGCGAATTATTTCCTGCAGAAAGTGCAGTTTTCCCACTTTTTTGCCTAGCACAGCAAAGCTCATGCTGAGGATGACCTAATAACGACTGCTGATGATGCTGATCTAGACTATATCCTTTCAGCATTCTCCTCTTGTTCAGATAGAGGTGAGAGTGAGAGAGATGATGGAATGGCCAGAAAGTTTGCAGAAAGGCAAAGGCTCAATATTCCACCATTGAAAAGGTGAACTGTGCCTGTCAATAACCTGTTTGAGAAAACCATTGGAAACTATGACCCTGGATAAGCAATGATGACAAAAAGTACACAGTCATCCTGTCAGTCATCATCTCCATCATCGCTGCTTCCAAGTCCAAATCCCACTCAGTCACACACACTTGTGCTGAGTAACCAGCAGCAACACAGATTATTAACATCCACAACCTCAGTTATGAAGAGTGCCTCTGCTGCTGTTGGAAGTGCTGCACCTTTGACACCTAGTAGTAAGGATGGGTGAAAATGGACACCTCAAACCAAAATCAGCGAAAAATAATTTTCCGCAAAAAGTGCCGTATTTCTGTTTTTCTCACCCATATACATTCTGTGTCTGTGAGAGGAGAATGCAGCACATGTTTGAGCTGGAGAAGATAGGCAAATAAAGGGGAATTGAAGCTTAGTTTAGGGAGTCTTTTAGGTAGGACATTTGTTCTTTGTATTAGGGGAGTCTGGGGGCACTCCGGGGGGAGAAGAAGGGAGGAAGGAGGTTGATCCCAAATACCTCAAAATTTGGTATGACACAGGTAGGTGGGGTCCAATTTCCTTGCTGATCCTGCTGTTATTGTCTGTGTGTGCTGGGGAAGTCTGGGAAAAGAAGTTGTTGATTTTGTTTTTGAGTTATAATTTTTTTTGACAGATTGTGATAATATAGGGTGGACAATTTACAAAAAAAAAAAAATAATAAAAAATAAGTGACTGGGAACCTGACGTGAGCTGTGTGACTGAGGCAGACTTGATAGATGGCAGACGACATTGAGAATTTTGTTGAGGGCTAAGGCAAGACATCACACTCAATCAATTGTGTACTGTAGAGAATAAGAACACACACAGTAGTTGAATAATGTCCAGCAAACTCAAAAGGGGATGGGAGAAAGGTGGAGCAGTGCAGGGACGTGGGAGTAAAGTGGTGGTCCAAAACTGAATTGAAGCCATGGTTGCTACAGTGTGTGCAATA
The DNA here is from genome assembly GCA_037306005.1 of Rhinophrynus dorsalis. NCBI lineage: Eukaryota > Metazoa > Chordata > Amphibia > Anura > Rhinophrynidae > Rhinophrynus > Rhinophrynus dorsalis. Next base: position 41,927,452 of record CM074718.1, read on the forward strand.
AATGATGATGATCACTCTCCTCCCAGGGTGGATGCAGTTTGTCAAGGTCTGTCCAAATGTCCCACCACCACCAGTGCCAGTGCAAAAAAAAACCATATAAGAAGAACACTGAAGATGACAACAAGTCACATTCTAGTGTTGATGGTGGCAGTGGCATAATGGAAGAAGGTGTAGCAGCTGAATCAACTGCTGCATCTGACAGTGAGACAAATAAGCACCAAAACACCTGTCCTCAAAGTAGTAGTTAAAGTAAATGTAAAAAGAAGAAGCATAGCTTACATATGACGCAAACATGATAATGTTAAAAACTGTTGTAGAAAGATATATACATATATATATATATAAATACACATATCAATCATACCATACCAGTCCATTACCATACACATTTCCCACATTGTAGGTTGTACTTTTTTTTTCATATCTCTGGACATCATCATTAATACATGCCAGTGTCACTTAAGTAGGAACACATTTTCAAGGCATATGTTTCTGTAGGACTCACAACTTTGACTTTCTGCTATTTACATCTCCACTGCAGCCATCAGAAGAAGCAATATTGTGGTGGGAAATGTTGTACCATAGGAAACGTAGGTGAAAAATGTGTTGGATTTGGCGAAAATGAGGAAACTTTTGCATAGGCAAAAAGAAGAAAATGTTTTCAAAAAAAGCGAAAAATCTTCTTTTTTTCATGAAAAGATCACGCATGATATTTTTCTCACTTTTCACCCACCCTTACCCAGGACTGACACCCCACTTACAACTAATATGAAAAGCTTCCATTTGCTATAAATCTCTGCCATCTGTCATTTAACCAGTTCTCTATCTATGTACATATCTCTCCTCCCAAACTGAAGCCTTTTAATTTATGCAGTAACCTGTTTGAGGCAGAGTATCAAAAGCATTTGCAAAATCCAAGTATACTGCATCAACGACAATTAATTTGTTCAAATTATTGCTTATCATTTCTTAAAATGCAAGTAAATTAGATTGACAAGAGCTATTCTTCATAAAACCATGCTATTTTCTATTAATAATGATGCTGATCGACTAGTCATCTTCACATAGTCCTGAATACTAATACTAGTAACTTCTAATATCTTACAAATTCAGACTCACAGGGTCTATACTTTCCTGGCTTAGATCTTTCCCCCTTTTTTTGAATAATGGTACTACATCTGCATTCCCCAAATGACAGGGCACTATGCCTGATGAGAGTGAAAAAATAAATATTAAATATATCTTGCTATTACTGAACTAAGCTCCTTAAGTACCCTTGGGTGTATATTAAAATAGTAATAGATGACAAGGCTGAAAAAAGATATGCGTCCATCAAGTCCAGCCCAACCAAAACACCACTGTTGATCCAGAGGAAGGCAAAAAAAAAAAAAACACTGAAGCCATTTCCAGTTAAGCCCTGAGTGGGTAAAAAAAATCCTTCCTGACTCAAAATGATAGTCAGATAGTTCCCTGGATCAACAACCTATCTGCATTGAAGCCATCTGTTATAATTCTCAATATTGTTCTGTGCTAGATAGGAATCCATTGCTTTTTGAAAGCAGTTACAGAATCTGCAAGCACAACATAAAAAGGCAAAAAATTCCATAGCTTTACAGTCCTTAATGTAAAAAATCCCTTCCTTTATTATAGTCGAAAGAGCTTTTCCTCTAGTCTTAATGGATGACCTCTCTTTCTTAATTTAGCTCTTTGGTAAATAATTCATTGGATAGTTCTTTGCATTGAACTTGAATATATTTGTAAATGGTAATCATATCACCCCTTAGATGTCTCTTCTCTGTATGCCCTCAGGTCCGCATGCTTTATTCACCATAATCTTTTCCAGTCTCTTTTGAGCTTTGTCCTTAGTAAGCCGTGTACATGATGTAGGAAATTCTGTAATTATCTCTATTTTCCCATAGCCAGCCATTGCTGCTTACTTTGTATATACAGAAGAAAATGTGCTTAAGGTGTAAGCTATAGCCTTGTCATCATTAATTAATTCACTAGACTGTTTTTAGAGGACCAATGTCAATCCAAATCTTTTGTTGTTTATATACTTGTAGAATTGTTTAGGAGTTTTCTTGCTCTTTTTTGAAATACTTTTCTCAATCTAATTTTTAGCTAGAATAATTGATTATTTACAGATCCTATTACATTCTCTATATATTTCTTAAATGATGTATCTAACCCTTCTAACTTGAACAGTTTAAAAGCCTGCTTCTTAGTTCTCATTTCCCTTATTTCAAAACAGCAATGCTTCAGAATGTCAGTAACATATATACAAACATATAAAATGTAAATGCTCGTAGTCTGACAGGTAACATGGGGAACTGGAACTGATTGCCGTGAATGAGCAGTATGATCTAATTGATTTGACTGAAACCTGATTAGAATATATACATAACTGTGCAGTCAATCTAGAGGGTTATTCACTTTTTAGGAGTGATATGGTTATTAAAAGTGGTTGGCAGTATGTGTAAAGCATGCCTTAAAACCATTATAAGGAAAGTTGCAGTGAAAATGTAGAGGCCATGTGGTTTGAAATAAATACTGGGGATATATATTATAAAAAGATGTTAATGGGAATTTTGCTAAAAGCCAACTAATATTGGGGAGTTTGAAGAAGCTCTTGGTCAGGAAATGCAATCAAAATAGGAGATTGCAACTATCCTGGATTTGACTGGGAAAATATAACTTCCAGCACAAGCAAGGGAAATAATTTTCTAAGAATGGTTAATGGCAGTTTCATGTCCTGACTAGTAGAGGGACCAACTAGAAAAGAGGCCTTAATGGACCTAGTGGTCTCAAACATTTCTGATATGTAAAGGTAAGGGAACATTTAGGTAGTAAGGACTATAACATGGTATTGTTTGATATTGTTATGAGAAACCCATTAACTGGTGTTTAACCAAAACAGTCAAGTTCAAAAAGGCTAATTTTACAATGCTGAAAGCAGTATTAAAAGATATTAAAAGAAAAAAAATACATAAGAAAGATCAAATTTAGTTAAAATGTTGTTAGTAGGGATGGGCTTACTTACCAGTGTCCTATCTGTGTTGCCTTCGCCATCCCTATCGTTTTAGGGACTTGGTCACTTTTTCTGTGTTGCCTTTGCTACCCCTAGTCTTCTAGGGTATTGCCCTGCAGTTACCTGCTGCCAGCTTAAGGTGTGCCTTTCCGTGGTGTGGTACTGCTAAGTTTTACTCTGTTCCAGTTACCAGTCGACGGATCAAGCCTACTTTGTTCTTATTGTATATTTTGCTTATCATTTCTGTACATCCTGACCTGTGTCAGATTTGGGAAGTACCACGGTACTGTCCTTATCTGGACCTGAGTAGGGTGATTCTTACTTTCTGATTTATTATTCTCAATAAAGCTGATCTTAACCTTACCTAAACTGCCTGAGTGTTCTTACAAAACCGTGACAATAGGCTAATAAAATGCAGCTGAAGATTAGTTTTGTAGGCAGTAGTGATGAGCGAGCATGCTCGGCCAAAGCTCGGTTCGGCTCGAGCATCGCTCTGCTCGGCACATGGCGGTACTCGTACGAGTACCGCATGTGCTCGCCCGCCATGTTCGGGTCTCCTCCCCGCACGTTTCGCGGCTGCTGCGCAGCCAATAAACGTGCGGGGAGGCTCTGACATCAGTGTAATGCCAGCAGCCATGTTGGCTGCTGGCATTACACTGATTGGCTGGCCAGAACTCGTGATCGGATGCTGTATAGCACCCGACTCGCGAGTTCTGCTCATTCTCAGCCAGGGAGAGATGCGATCAGGCAGGGAAAGTTAGTGTAGGGAGAATAAAAGTGTTGGTAGTATTTCAAGACCCAAAAGTCCTTTTTAGGACTGTTGTGTGTGGGGGCAGCATTTATATTTTGTTTGGGGGGGCACAATTTCATTTTTTTTTTTAAGGTGGGATATTAGTAAGGTGACATTGTACTAGGTGCACAGGGACAAATATTGTACAACGCAGCGACAAAAAGGGCCATTTTAAACGTGTGCCTAGCCATAGATTATTGTCACATTCTGTTTAGTGTGCAAATTCACAAATTAACGTCACATATTCCGTTCACTGTGCCTAGCCGCAGATTAGCGTCACATTCTGTTTCGTGTGCCTAGCCGCAGATTAGCGTCACATTCTGTTTCGTGTGCCTAGCCGCAGATTAGCGTCACATTCTGTTTAGTGTGCCTAGCCGCATATTAGCGGCACATATTGTTTAGTGTGCAAATTCACAAATTAACGTCACATATTCCGTTCACTGTGCCTAGCCGCAGATTAGCGTCACATTCTGTTTAGTGTGCCTAGCCGCAGATTAGCGTCACATTCTGTTTAGTGTGCAAATTCACAAATTAACGTCACATATTCCGTTCACTGTGCCTAGCCGCAGATTAGCGTCACATTCTGTTTAGTGTGCCTAGCCGCAGATTAGCGTCACATTCTGTTTAGTGTGCCTAGCCGCAGATTAGCGGCACATATTGTTTAGTGTGCAAATTCACAAATTAACGTCACATATTCCGTTCACTGTGCCTAGCCGCAGATTAGCGTCACATTCTGTTTAGTGTGCCTAGCCGCAGATTAGCGGCACATATTGTTTAGTGTGCAAATTCACAAATTAACGTCACATATTCCGTTCACTGTGCCTAGCCGCAGATTAGCGTCACATTCTGTTTAGTGTGCCTAGCCGCAGATTAGCGTCACATTCTGTTTAGTGTGCCTAGCCGCAGATTAGCGACACATATTGTTTAGTGTGCAAATTCACAAATTAACGTCACATATTCCGTTCACTGTGCCTAGCCGCAGATTAGCGTCACATTCTGTTTAGTGTGCCTAGCCGCAGATTAGCGGCACATATTGTTTAGTGTGCAAATTCACAAATTAACGTCACATATTCCGTTCACTGTGCCTAGCCGCAGATTAGCGTCACATTCTGTTTAGTGTGCCTAGCCACAGATTAGCGTCACATTCTGTTTAGTGTGCAAATTCACAAATTAACGTCACATATTCCGTTCACTGTGCCTAGCCGCAGATTAGCGTCACAGTCTGTTTAGTGTGCCTAGCCACAGATTAGCGGCACATATTGTTTAGTGTGCCTAGCCGCAGATTAGTTTTTATCTTCCTTTTTGTGTGTTTTACGGTCAGTCTGTAAAAATGGCGTACTACGGGCGAAACATCGTTCCCAGCAGCGACGTTGGAGTCCAAGATGCATCCAGACATCCTCCCTATGCTGTCCCTGAACCATTTCTGTGGTGTTTCCATCATTTTCTGACCTTTTCCTATGAACCAGGCACCCTCCCCTCATCAGAGCAGGGGGTGCCTGGTGTAATGCTCGAGTCCTCCCATTGACTTCAATGGGGCTCGGGTGCTCGGCCGAGCACTCGAGACTCCGGGGGCGCTCGGCCAGAGCACCCGAACACCCGAGCATTGGGGTGCTCGATCATCACTAGCAGGCAGGAGTATTGTAGGCAGGAAATCTGTTCTGAGTATAAGAGGAGCTGGAGGGACAGAAAGAGAGAAGTTAGTTTGACCTCAAATACCTCAACATTTGGCATGATTGACTGGGAAGATACAGGCAGCCGTGTTCTAAGATTCTTCCTGATCTGGCTGTTATCTCTGTCCTGCAGGAGTCTGTTGGTGTGAGAAAGGAGCAAAGAAGGTGTACCCCAAATACCCCCAAATTTTGTGTGCCTGAGCAGACACAGGCAGTTGTGATCACAGTTCTTTTCTGATCTGCCTGTTATCTCGGTGTTAGGAGAGTCTGGGGTGTGAGAGGGGAGCAAAGGAGAATTAACCCAAATACCCCAAAATTCTGTGTGACTGACTGGGAACACACAGGCTGGCTATTATCTCTGTCCTAGGGGAGTCTGTTGGTTTGAGAAGAGAGTAAAGGTGAATTAATCCAAATTATTTGTGACTGACTGGGGAGACACAGTCAACTGTGATCCATGTTCCTTCCTGATCTGGCTCTTATCTCTGTGATAGGGGAGTCTGGGGAAAGAAGCAGTTGATCAGAGAGTGTGGTTTATTATTATTTTTTGTTGACAGTGATAACGATAGGAGGGACAGTCAATTGGAATAAAGAGAGAACAAATGTCCTACCTAAAAGACTCCCTAAACTGAGCTTCAACTCCCCTTTATTTGCCTATATTATATAGCTCAAAAACATGCTGCTTTCTCCTCTCACAAACACAAAATAGCTACTGTGAGAGCCTAACACCCTTGTATATAGCTGTAGAAAAGTAGAGAAAACTTTCTGTGATGGGGAAAAGTTTTTCTTCCCATTGATTTCAATACAATGACCTAGAGAAAAAAAGCGGGAAAATGGCACTTTCGTAGGAATTTTTTCACCAAGCGGAAAGTGCCATTATTCTCCAACTTCGGTTTGAGGTGAAAGTTTTCGCCCATCCCTACTCAAGACTACAACGAGTAGCATTCCAGTGTTGATGGAATAGTGCAAGAAGGTGGAGCGGCTCAACAACTGCTACATCTGACGGTGAGACAAACAAACACAAAAACACCTTTTCTGAAAGTAGTAGCGAATGTTGTGAAAATCCCTAAAAGGGGAAAAGTAAAAGAAATCACCTCCATGTACATGACATCCAGGACCGATTAAAGATGTTATCTCCTGAATATGGGCAAAACATAAAAATCCATAGGGCTATAAGGATTTTCTGGTGATAGAAAGGTAAGTTCACAATGCATTGTATATGCAATTGTATTCTGTGAGGGGTTGTAGGATAGCCCACCGGCACTGATACTGTCGTGTGCAAGGTTCAAACAGAACCAATTAAGGTCAGTACCGAGAGCACTATAGACATGTGCATGATACAGTTGGTTTAAAGGGGCAGAACAATGGTGTTGTGAGGCAAACAGAGAAATGAGGGCAAAGGTGTCCAAGAGCATGTGCTGGCTTTAAGCGAAGTGTATGTCTGTGTGTGTGTGTGTGGGGGGGGGGTATTAGTCTCCGAAGTGAGTCAGCCATGTTTTTTTTTTTTCAGATGGAAGTTGAGGGAGGGCCAACTCCTTGCAGAGATTTTGACAGGAGTGGCTAGGGGGCCAAACACCCCCCTCCTGCAAATTCTGGACAGGCAGTATGGAGGATATGTGAAAAACTCCTCCTTACTACCACCACTGAATGTGTGTGGCAAACACACAGACCTCTTCTTTTATATATATATATATATATATATATATATATATATATATATATTTATAAATGAACTGACAATATAATGAGACATTACTATCTCTTAATTAACATTCCCAGGCAGCTGCAAATCTTTAGTTATATTGCAAAACACTGATAACATATTTTAGAAATGTATAGAACACATAACATAGGTGACATATGTTCATAGCTTCACATTTGCCCTCATTCCAAATCATTGAATATAAGATTAGATTATTTTCTTCTCACCAATATAAACATCACACATGATCTGTAAACGTGTGCATAATCTGACCATCTTGTAACATCAGGATTTGGAGCTGTTTCTAACCTCCAGTTTTGCATGATGTTGTGGAAAATTAATGACTCATTGGTGGAATTTCCTAAAAAATGTAAAGGAAATATTTTAATGTCTAAATGATCACTCCATCATCAATTCATCATATTATTTGGCTAATGGAACAAAGCTTTTAGAGGCAAAATTATCTTTATAATAAGGAAAAATGAACAAAGTCGTACAGATTATAAATCCTTCCTGCAGGGGTGTCAAAATGCATTCCCAAAGGGCTGAGACATTGCACGTTTTCCTGATATCACAGATATTGCTCAGGTATTGCAGTTATTACTTAAAGGGATAGTAATGTTTCATAATAAAAACAGCTCTAATTAATCATCATAGTATTTGGACTTTGGAGAGTGTTATTTCAATTCTGTCAGAGTTGTAGTTCAAGAGTAATTCAATGACAAAGTTTCCCCCTCCCGCCCCATTTTTCTGATGTAACACTGCTTAGCCAGATCAGAAGGGAGGTGCCCAGGTAGGTTGCAGAGAGGGACAATCTTCAATTAAGATAAGGGAAAAACCTGAAAAACCTGTCAAGGTGGCAGGGCTTTCATTGTTCTCTTAGGAAGAAGATTGTCCCCTGCTGTTATCTGTCTGGTCTATGGACTGGATTCCACATCTGAGAAGAGATGTCTTACACTAGGTAAAAGGGGCGGGAGGGGAAACTTTGCTTGTGGATATCTCTCAAACCATAAAGGTTTGAGAAATAAGACTTATATCGTTCTTCATGTTTTTTTAATGCCTACAAAATAAAACAAAGATAAAATGAAGTATTACTATCCCTTTAATTATTGAAAACATCTGCGAAAAATCAGAGATATCACAAACATGTTCAATATCTCAGGCTTTTAGAAAACCAGTTTAATACCTCTGCCTTACTGGGATATATAAGGAGATTTTATTTAAAAGGTTAAACTCTTTTTATGTTATGAAGGGACAATAAAGAGTTACACATTACAATGCTTTTTTCTACTAATGTGGCAGTCAATCTCCTTTTGACTTTACATATTAGGTTATAGCACAATAAGTACAGTCACATTGCATATATATGTTTTTTTTTTATCTTCCCCAATTGTTTTTACACTTTTTGAAAACAAGAGAGCTCTCTGTCTGGGAATGGGAAAGCAGAGAGAGAGGGCAACAATGTTATTAAGATACAATGTAAAAAGACAGTGAAACTATGGAGAAAAACCCCTATGGTGCTTAGGGTGACCACATTTCCATTCTGCCATTCAGGGACACTGTGGTGATGAAAGTAGCTATGCAGGAGGGGTCAGTATACATCAGTGGACATCAGTGCTCAAATTGCTCTTTATCTGGCGCACTGCAGAGTTCTAAACACTAGAGGGAGAACTGTCCATTGACTGCTGTGACAGGAAACCCAAAAACGTAGACTAGTATTACACTACATCCTGTTTGATGTCAGGATCAAGGCTCAGTTCTGTCTCTAGTGCATAGAGCTCTGAATGGAAGCCATTTTCTTGTAGCCCAGCAGAGGAATCACTTTCTGTCACAGTAGGCAATGGGTAATTCTATTTCTAGTGTTTAGATTCTTTATTCAGGGACCTTGTATTGTCCCTGATGGGGGCTGCCTAGGGCATGGGACACACATAAATTCTGGGGCTGTCCCTGGCATTCAGGTGCATGTGGTCACCCTAATGGTGCTATTGGCTTGTCCCAGAATTACTAAATGTATGTGTTCATCATGAGGTCCAGTATCCGGTGTCATGTGTGATAGTAGTGTGCATTCATTACTTGTGACCTAGGTGCCTGTTTGTCTGTGCTGTCTGTTGCCCCAGGCATTCTGACACTGAAAGCACCAATGATGTGCATCAGATCAGCATTTGCTAGAAATAATACAAAATAATCTCCTGTCCTTGTCATATAGGCCTGTATTTATAAAAGCAGACTGAAGTTACTCTGGCGTAAACCAACTGTACCATATGTGACAAAAAAATGTGAAATTCCCATTAATAGAGCTTTTTAACCCCTTGAGATCTCCAATGCATTGTGAAGACCTCTCTAGCATTCAAGGGGTTAAAAGTCTAATTTAATATCACAGGAAGTTTTTTGGCCCCTGTGGTGCAGTTGGTTTACTCCAGAATAACTCCAGTTTATATAAACCTAGGCCATCATGGTCAGTGTTAATGTTGTCACATCAAACCATAGCAATTTCCACTAAAGTCCAAAGAGATATATACATATTACAGTGGAGCTTTCATGAGTTTTGATCCACTGTTCAGTGCTTTGCTCCTCTTGAAACGTGTTGCAAAAACATATTAATAATGTTGAAAAACGTTTATTAAAATAAGAAAATTACCTATTTCTTTCATGATGATGTGAGGGAGAGGGGCTCCATGTTCATTAAATTTCTAATGACTGGCAATGCTCTCCCTCACATTCAGCTGCCAATCACTGTCACAAAGCCTGCCCCTTTGCTTGGAGGCAGGCGAATATCCATAATGATGAAGGAGGCTGAGTCAATTGGTGGGTGGGGTATTAGTGCACAGATGGCAAATCCATAGAGCGGTGCAGTACAGCCTGTATCTTGCCAAGTGTCTCCTTGTCAATGTTCATAATTTTTTTTAAAAAAACTGCTACTCTAAAGAAAATTAATACATTATCTGGAGTTACTTTCAGTAGACAGACCTTCTGCACTCAACTTTACTTGCAGTGAAAGTTCCGCTTTAATCTGCAGAGGCCCATGCCCAATTTTGATTAACTAAAAGGTAAAAGGTCTTGTTACTGCCAGTGTTAAAATTAAGATAAGGGAAAAACCTGAAAAATGTGTCAACGGGGCCAGGGCTTTCATTGATCTCATAGGAAGAAGATTGTCCTCTGCTGTTATCTGTCTGGTCTATGGACTGGATTCCACATCTGAGAAGAGATGGCTTACACTAGGTAAAAGGGGTGGGAGGGGAAACTTTGCTTGTGAATATCTCTCAAACCATAAAGGTTTGAGAGATAAGACTTATATCGTTCTTCATGTTTTTTAATGCCTACAAAATAAAATAAAGATAAAAGGAAATATTACTATTAGTGATGAGCGAGCATGCTCGGCCGAAGCTCGGTTCGGCTCGAGCATCGCTCTGCTCGGCACATGGCGGTACTCGTACGAGTACCGCATGTGCTCGCCCGCCATGTTCGGGTCTCCTCCCTGCACGTTTCGCGGCTGCTGCACAGCCAATAAACGTGCGGGGAGGCTCTGACATCAGTGTAATGCCAGCAGCCATGTTGGCTGCTGGCATTACACTGATTGGCTGGCCAGAACCCGTGATCGGGTGCTGTATAGCACCTGACCAGCGAGTTCGGCTCAGTCTTAGCCAGGGAGAGATGAGGATAGGAAGGGAAAGTCAGTGTAGGGAGAAGAAAAGTGTTGGAACACCATATAAAGACCCAAAAGTCCTTTTTAGGACTGTTGTGTGTGGGGGCAGCAGTTATATTTTGTTTGGGGGGGCACAAATTAAAAAAAAAAACGTCACATATTCCGTTCACTGTGCCTAGCCACAGATTAGCAGCACATTCTGTTTAGTGTGCAAAGTTGCAGATTAGCAGCACATTCTGTTTAGTGTGCAAAGTTGGAGATTAGCAGCACATTCTTTTTAGTGTGCAAAGTTGCAGATTAGCAGCACATTCTGTTTAGTGTGCAAAGTTGCAGATTAGCAGCACATTCTTTTTAGTGTGCAAAGTTGCAGATTAGCAGCACATTCTGTTTAGTGTGCAAAGTGTAAAAAATAAAAGTCACTTATTCCGTTCACTGTGCCTAGCCGCAGATAAGCAGCACATTCTGTTTAGTGTGCAAAGTTGCAGATTAGCAGCACATTCTGTTTAGTGTGGAAAGTTGAAGATTAGCAGCACATTCTGTTTAGTGTGCAAAGTGTAAAAAATAAAAGTCACATATTCCATTCACTGTGCCTAGCCGCAGATAAGCAGCACATTCTGTTTAGTGTGCAAAGTTGCAGATTAGCAGCACATTCTGTTTAGTGTGCAAAGTGTAAAAAATAAAAGTCACATATTCCATTCACTGTGCCTAGCCGCAGATAAGCAGCACATTCTGTTTAGTGTGCAAAGTTGCAGATTAGCAGCACATTCTGTTTAGTGTGGAAAGTTGCAGATTAGCAGCACATTCTGTTTAGTGTGCAAAGTGTAAAAAATAAAAGTCACATATTCCATTCACTGTGCCTAGCCGCAGATAAGCAGCACATTCTGTTTAGTGTGCAAAGTTGCAGATTAGCAGCACATTCTGTTTAGTGTGCAAAGTGTAAAAAATAAAAGTCACATATTCCGTTCACTGTGCCTAGCCGCAGATAAGCAGCACATTCTGTTTAGTGTGCAAAGTTGCAGATTAGCAGCACATTCTGTTTAGTGTGCAAAGTGTAAAAAATAAAAGTCACATATTCCATTCACTGTGCCTAGCCGCAGATAAGCAGCACATTCTGTTTAGTGTGCAAAGTTGCAGATTAGCAGCACATTCTGTTTAGTGTGGAAAGTTGCAGATTAGCAGCACATTCTGTTTAGTGTGCAAAGTGTAAAAAATAAAAGTCACATATTCCATTCACTGTGCCTAGCTGCAGATAAGCAGCACATTCTGTTTAGTGTGCAAAGTTGCAGATTAGCAGCACATTCTGTTTAGTGTGCAAAGTGTAAAAAATAAAAGTCACATATTCCGTTCACTGTGCCTATCCGCAGATAAGCAGCACATTCTGTTTAGTGTGCAAAGTTGCAGATTAGCAGCACAATCTGTTTAGTGTGCAAAGTGTAAAAAATAAAAGTCACATATTCCATACACTGTGCCTAGCCGCAGATAAGCAGCACATTCTGTTTAGTGTGCAAAGTTGCAGATTAGCAGCACATTCTGTTTAGTGTGCAAAGTGTAAAAAATAAAAGTCACATATTCCATTCACTGTGCCTAGCCGCAGATAAGCAGCACATTCTGTTTAGTGTGCAAAGTTGCAGATTAGCAGCACATTCTGTTTAGTGTGCAAAGTGTAAAAAATAAAAGTCACATATTCCATTCACTGTGCCTAGCCGCAGATAAGCAGCACATTCTGTTTAGTGTGCAAAGTTGCAGATTAGCAGCACATTCTGTTTAGTGTGCAAAGTGTAAAAAATAAAAGTCACATATTCCGTTCACTGTGCCTATCCGCAGATAAGCAGCACATTCTGTTTAGTGTGCAAAGTTGCAGATTAGCAGCACATATTCCGTGTAATATGAAGAAGGCGGGTAAAAAGGGACGGGGAAGTGGACGTGATCCTGATAGTTCAGGGCGCGGTTCAGGACGCGTAGAAACTGTGCCTGGTGCCAGAGCACAAGAAAGAAAGACATCCACCATACCTAGCTTCATGTCTCAGTTTACAGGGCGTCGCAGGACATCACTCTCGAGGTCAGACCACTGCGAACAGGTGGTCGGTTGGATTTCAGCTGATACTGCTTCCAGTCGGTTAAGCACCACCCTGTCTTCCACCAAATCCACTCTCAGTAGCCAAGAGTCTGGTCAACACAATCCTCACCCTGATCATCCTTCCTCCCACCATAGAGGGTCTGGCCAAAGAAGTGATCCCACACTGGGATATAGTGAGGAGCTCGTCTCATCACCAATCCTTCATTTGAACCTCTCTCCAAGCACGCTTGCAGAGGAACATGACATCTTGTGCCCTGATTCACAACCTCTAGAGGGTACCCAATCACAAGAAGATGACAGAGGGGAACGGCATTTAAGGTCAAAGGAAGTGGATGATGATGATGATGAGACACAGTTGCCATCAAATCAACCACTATTACTGTCTCAAGACCTTGATGAGGAGGATGATACACAGTTGTCAATGACTGAGTATGTGGTGGGATCAAGAAATGAGGAGGATGATCAGAGTGAGGAAGTGGAGGAGGACTTGGTGGACGATGAGGTGACTGACCCCACCTGGGAAGGTGGAGAGCCGAGCGATGACAGCAGTCCTGAGGGTGAGCCATCTGCAGCACCGCAACAGGCTGGAAGAGGCAGTGGTGTGGCTAAAGAAAGAAGGCGGACCGCACCAAACCGGCCCGCAAATGTTCCACGGAGCACCCCCTTGCGTAAATCTCCCTTGCCAAGGGCTAGGTGTTCCGTGGTATGGCGTTTTTTTAAGGAAAGTGCGGACGACAAAAAAATTGTAGTTTGCAACCTGTGCCACACCAGAATGAGCCGAGGCATGAACACTAGAAACCTCACCACCACCAGCATGATCCGACACATGGCATCCAAGCACCGTAATAAGTGGGAGGAACGCCCGGATCGCCAATCTGTGTCTGCAGGCCACACCACTGCCTCCTCTTCCCCTGTTTTCGGTGCCGGCCAATCGCCTGTCGAAGGCGCAGGCCCGCATACCTCCCGCCCTGCACCTGTACCATCTGAAGCACCATCAGCGACCACATCCACTTCCCTGTCCCAGCGCAGCGTCCAAATGTCGTTACCCCAGGCATTTGAGCGCAAGCGAAAATACCCAGCCACCCACCCACAGGCCATAGCACTAACCTCACACCTTTCCAAATTACTGGCCATCAAAATGCTGCCATTTAGGCTTGTGGAGACTGAGTCCTTCCGCAGCCTGATGGCAGCAGCTGTCCCTCGGTACGCAGTCCCCAGTCGCCACTACTTTTCCCGGTGGGCCGTCCCCGCCTTACACCACCATGTGTCCCGTAACATCACCCGTGCCCTGACCAAAGCAGTTACTGGGAAGGTCCACTTAACGACTGACACATGGACAAGTGCTTGTGGCCAGGGACGCTACATTTCCCTGACGGCACACTGGGTGAATGTCGTGGAGGCTGGGAGCGACTCGGACCCTGGGATGGCACAGGTGCTACCCACGCCGAGGATTGCGGGCCCTACCTCCATCAGGGTTTCCGCCAGCACCTACGTTATTGGCTCCTCCTCCTCCGTTTCCACCTCCGAATTCTCTGCGCGCAGCGCCACTCACCCATCAGCCGGTAGCTGGAAGCAGTGTAGCACTGCAGTGGGGAAGCGTCAACAGGCCGTGCTGAAGCTGATCTGCCTTGGGGACAAACAGCACACGGCCTCAGAGCTGTTGCAGGGGATTAGTCACCAGACCGAGCAGTGGCTCTCGCCACTCAACCTGCAACCAGGCATTGTTGTGTGTGATAATGGGCGTAACTTGGTGGCGGCTTTGGAGCTCGGCAAGCTCACACACGTACCATGCCTAGCGCATGTATTTAATTTAGTGGTTCAGCGATTTCTAAAAACCTACCCCAATTTGCATGATCTCTTGACCAAGGTGCGCCGCGTGTGTGCACATTTCCGTAAGTCATCAACAGCTTCAGCTGGCCTGTTGAAGCTGCAGCAGCGCTTACAATTGCCAGCTCACCGGCTGCTGTGTGACGTGAGCACGCGCTGGAACTCCACCTTCCACATGTTGGCCCGGCTTTGTGAGCAGCAGAGGGCAGTAGTGGAGTACCAGCTGTTACACGGTCGTCGCCTCTCCATTCAACTTCCTGTAATCAGAAGTGAGGAGTGGGAATGGATGTCAGACCTCTGTGAGGTTTTACGCAATTTTGAGGAATCGACACAGATGGTGAGCGGCGATAACGCTATTATCAGTGTAACCATCCCACTTCTGTGTCTACTGAAACGCTCGCTGCTCACAATTAAAACCGACGCTTTGCATGTGGAAGAGGTGGAAATGCGGGAGGAAGAGCTTACACAAGGTGATAGCCAGAGCACCCTCACTTCGTCTTCTCAGCGACAATTGGAGGAGGCGGAGGAGGAGGAGGAGGAGGAGGAAGACACGGTTGCCTCCTCTACAGAGGGTAGCCATGGAACTTTAGTTCCATCTCTTCAGCGTGGGTGGGCAGAAGAGGAGGAAGAGGATGAGGAGATTGAGAGTCATCCTCCTGGTGAGGACAGCGAAATCTTGCCTGTTGGTACTCTGGCACACATGGCTGACTTTATGTTAGGCTGCCTTTCCCGTGACCCACGCGTTATACGCATTTTAGACAACACGGATTACTGGGTGTTCACCCTTCTGGACCCCCGCTACAAAGAGAATTTCTCATCTCTCATTCCTCTGGTGGAGAGGACAAGCAAAATGGTGCAATACCAGAAGGTTCTTGTCGAAAAATTGCTCCAAAATTTTCCATCTGACAACGCTGGCGGCAGAGTACGTGCTACCTTGGCCAACCGAGAAGGGGAGAAAAGGGGAGCACACAGCAGTTCCGAGAAAGGCAGGGCAACACTCTCCAAGGCGTGGGACACCTTCATGACACCCCGCCAGCACCCTCACCCTGATGCGCAGCCTAGTGTCACAAGGAGGGAAAAGTTTTGGAAGATGGTGAAGGAGTACGTAGCAGACCGTGTCAGCGTCCTCACTGATCCCTCTGTGCCTTACAACTACTGGGTGTCCAAGCTGGACACGTGGTATGAACTGGCACTCTACGCCTTGGAGGTGCTGGCCTGCCCTGCCGCCAGCGTTCTGTCTGAGCGGGTATTTAGTGCTGCTGGTGGCATCATAACAGATAAGCGTATCCGCCTTTCCACCGACAATGCTGATAGGTTGACACTTATAAAAATGAACAAGGCCTGGATTTCCCCTGACTTCTCCACTCCACTGGAGGAAAGCCCCGGGTGAACATAAAGTGGCTTTATATATGTTATTTACAATGATGGGAATACTCTGTATTCCCATTCACCCCTTCCACCCAAAAAATGGGTATATGGTTGACTCTCTTCCATATACCCTGGGATATAATTTTTATATAGGGCCAGCTCACCAGCGGGCCCTGTGATATAATTTTTATATAGGGCCAGCTCACCAGCGGGCGCTGTTTGACAATTTTTGTATAGGTCAGCTCACCAGCGGGCCTTCTCATATAATGTTTTATTGGGTCAGCTCTCTAGCGGGCCCTCTCATATAATGTTTTATAGCGTCAGCTCACTAGCGGGCCTTCGCATATAATGTTTAGGATGGTCAGCTCCGCAGCAGACCCTCACCCATAATGTTTTAGATGGTCGGCTCAGCGCACGTTTCCCTCTTAATCATGGCCCCAGTTCAGAAAAATCGAGGAAATTTTTGGGAGAATTTGCCTTTGCGCACGTTTCCCTCTTAATCATGGCCTCAGTTCAAAAAAATCAAGGACATTTTTGGGAGAATTTGCCTCTGCGCACGTTTCCCTCTTAATCATGGCCTCAGTTCAGAAAAATCAAGGAAATTTTTGGGAGAATTTGCCTTTGCGCACGTTTCCCTCTTAATCATGGCCTCAGTTCAAAAAAATCAAGGACATTTTTGGGAGAATTTGCCTCTGCGCACGTTTCCCTCTTAATCATGGCCCCAGTTCCGAAAAATCGATGAAATTTTTTGCAGAATTTGCAGATGATATACAAGTAAATATACAGCAAATACTGTTTGGTAACAATTTTTCGCCTAAAGTCGTTTTTATCTTCCTTTTTGTGTGTTTTACGGTCAGTCTGTAAAAATGGCGTACTACGGGCGAAAGATCGTTCCCAGCAGCGATGTTGGAGTCCAAGATGCATCCAGACATCCTCCCTATGCTGTCCCTGAACCATTTCTGTGGTGTTTCCATCATTTTCTGCCCTTTTCCTATGGACCAGGCACCCTCCCCTCATCAGAGCAGGGGGTGCCTGGTGTAATGCTCGAGTCCTCCCATTGACTTCAATGGGGCTCGGGTGCTCGGCCGAGCACTCGAGCCTCCGGGGGTGCTCGGCCAGAGTACCCAAACACCCGAGCATTGGGGTGCTCGATCATCACTAATTACTATCCATTTAAATTCTCACTGTGACTATCAAAAGATGAGAAATTTGGGGTTAGGTTTCTGTATGCGTTAACTTCTTTGCTTATGTTATCATTCATGAAATCACATTTGACAACTGTACTTGATTAATTTAAAAACATAAATGAGATATCAGCAAAACACGGGGGGTGGGAGTGAAATTAATGATTGCATTAAAGTAACCCTGAATTTCCTGGCTTTTGCTTGTTTAAGTAAGGACATTTTTTTTTTATTTATTTTTGCTTTCCATAGTATTTTTTACCACGTTAAAGGGATAGTAATACTTTGTTTTATCTTTATTTTATTTTGTAGACATTAAAAAAACACGAAGAACGATATAAGTCTTATCTCTCAAACCTTTATGGTTTGAGAGATATTCACAAGCAAAGTTTCCCCTCCCACCCCTTTTACCTAGTGTAACCCATCTGTTCTCAGATGTGGAATCCAGTCCATAGGCCAGACAGATAACAGCAGGGGACAATCTTCTTCCTATGAGAACAATGAAAACCCTGCCCCCTTGACAAGTTTTTCAGGTTTTTCCCTTATCTTAATTGAAGATTATCCCTCTCTGCAGTCTACCTGGATATCTCCCTTCTGATCTGGCTGAGCAGTGTTACATCAGTAAAAGGGGCGGGAGGGGGATACTTTGTCATTGAATTACTCTTGAACTACAACTCTGACAGAATTGAAATAACACTCTCCAAAGACCAAATACTGTGATGATTAATTAGATCTGCTTTTATTACGAAACATTAGTATCCCTTTAAATCATCATAGAGGACAAATAAACATTCTCAAAATCCCCAATGATTTAACTCCTTAAAGACAAAGACCCCTTAAACACAGTGCATTGCACACCCAATGGTCCTTAACCCCTTAAGCGCCACTAGGGTCTGCTATGCATTGCTTTCCATTGCATGGCAAACCCCTTTGGCACTCACAGCGGTTAAAGTGTTAAATGGGGCTTTTTTGTATTTATAAATATGTAACATTGCATTATAAATGCTCTACAAGGAATACTTTAGACAGACAGACAGACAGATATAGATAGATAGATAGATAGATAGATAGATAGATAGATAGATAGATTTAAAATGGGCCTGTGACCTCTTGAATGCTAAAAGAAGCCTCTGATGCATTGCTTTGAAATGCACTGGAGAACTCACTAGCATTCAGTAATGTAAAAGCGCAGTGTAAATCAATGGGAAGTTAGATGTGTCCCCTTGGGTACAGTTGCTCCTCCATTCTTTTGTGCATTAATACCGATAATTCAGAAATTAAAGTAAACCTTTCACACTTCATTCACTTTGCTTGTGAATACCTCTCATTATGGTTTGAGAGATAAGCTGTATATCATTCTTCATGTTTTTTTTAATGCCTACAAAATAAAATAAAGATAAAACAAAGTATTACTATCCCTTTAATTTAAATTTAGACCTGTTTACCTTTCTGAATACTGCCCATACTCTCTTGCTCTAGAACTCAACTATCTCTGAAACATTCTTCCTTTCTGAACTTTGATCCATTTCCTAATTAACATACAAACAGTTCATATCGTATGAGTGTTCATAATAACATCTACTGGTTCTGTTAGTTTTGTCTTTGTACAAAAGCAGAGAAGGAAACCATCTTTTACGCTTCATAGAGAATCATTGTATGCCTGACAGATTCTACAGAATGAGCCATACGTGTTAAGAACATTTAAATGTCTAGACTACAAATCTCTTTACTAGCACAACTGTGAACTACAATGTATTTTCTAGATAAGAGGACAGTATATGTCATTGTGAGTACAATGCATGCCAGTGCCTGCCAGGTATGTCGTGGGAGTGATATGTTTTTCCAAAAAATTAAGCTGTAACAAAACATCTTTTAAATTATGAATGAACAGGGATACGAGGCAGCTGTTCCAGTAAGAATTTTATGCACAGATCTTTTGTTGAAATAGGTTCAGAAGAGCTAGTAAATAAATGAAAAACAAAGCTGACGAAGTTGTAAAAAGATAAGGGACATGGAGTGGCATATTCCCTATTAGGCAGAATAGGCAAGTGCCTAGGAGAGCATAATTATTAACAGATCATCAACTGTTCTGGCTGCTCTCACAGTCATGGTCAGTAAAATTCCCAGTACCAGAAACCTTGATAGAGATACACTAAGGTAGGGGTTGTCAATTTCTGAACTTCAAGAAGCTCTCCACACAATAACTGCTCCTGAAATACACTTACCATAAAATCTCAGGTATAATAAGCACACTGAAGGAAGTGGGCGGCAAATGCAAGCATGCTGCCAGCAGGGAAGAAGGGGACCTCAATGCAAGTAAGGATTATTTTGAGAGCGCAATAAATAAGGTGAAGAGGGGTAAAATTGTGCATATTACACCTGAGATTTTACAGAAGTTAGCCAGTTAAGGTATAAGCAATGAGATAAACTGTCCAATCCATGTTATTCCGTGAAGCCTCTGATTCATGTAAGAGACATGTTGATGTATAGTCTGTGTACATACCTGGGAACTTTTTGTTGTGGAGTTCTCAGAGAGGGGAGTTAAGTGGTGCCGCTGGGGGAGAAAAATTATGCTTTTTTCATTAAAAAGGGGTGGGGTTTAGTCATGAGCAGGGGCAGAGCTTATAAAATTCAGGAAAAGTATAATGAATAGGCTGGGGAAGGAGGAGAAGTGGGAGGGGAGTGGAAAGAATAGACTGGGAAGGAGGAGAAGTGGGTGGGGAGTGGGAGGAACAGACTGGGAAGGAGGAAAAGTGGGCGGGGAGTGGGAAGAACAGACTGGGAAGGAGAAGAAGTGGGAGGGGAGTAGGAAGAACAGACTAGGAAGGAGGAGAAGTGGGAGGGGAGTGGGAGAAACAGACCGGGAAGGAGGAGAAGTGGGAGGGGAGTGGGAGGAACAGACTGGAAAGGAGGAGAAGTGGGAGGGGAGTAGGAGGAACAGACTGAGAAGGAGGAAAAGTGGGAGGGGAGTAGGAGGAACAGACTGGGAAGGAGGAGAAGCGGGAGGGGAGTGGGAGGAATAGACTGGGAAGGAGGAGAAGATGGAGGGGAGTGGGAGGAACAGGCTGGGAAGGAGAAGTGGGAGGGGAGTGGAGGAAAAGACTGGGAAGGAGGAGAAGTGGGTGGGGAGTGGGAGGAACAGACCGGGAAGGAGGAGAAATGGGAGGGGAGTGGGAGGAACAGACTGGGAAGAAGGAGAAGTGGGAGGGGAGTGGGAGGAACAGATTGGGAAGGAGGAGAAATGGGAGGGGAGTGGGAGGAACAGATTGGGAAGGAGGAGAAATGGGAGGGGAGTGGGAGGAACAGACTAGGAAGGAGGAGAAATGGGAGGGGAGTAGGAGGAACAGACTGGGAAGGAGGAGACGCTGGCAGAGTTTCATTAGAAACTCCCCACATCCAGAGAATCAGTCTCTGTCCTGGAGAACTGGTAATGCAGAGTCAAAACCAGAGTCTCCGGGGCAAATTTGGAGAGTTCCCAGCTATGTCTGTATCACAGGCATGTCAAACATGCTGTATGTGGCCTGCAGGCCAAATGGGTGAGGCCCTCCATAAAGAGAACAAGTGCACTGCAACTCAACATAAATGGGTTTAGATCAATGGGATTTTTTTTCTCCCAGTCACTTTAACCCTCTGAGTGCTGGTGAGATGTCATGTATCATCCCACCAGTGTAACATTATGTGTGGAACTATAAATGTTAGCTGTAGTTTCCAGGGGAAGCACTTATAGTGGGACACTGAAGGTACAAGGAAGTTGCAGGCTGCAGATACTGGAAGTGTAGACGTCAGTGGCACATGCTGTGAGTGCAGCCATGTTACAGCACTGTTATTAATGTGTATAATGTTCCACTGTCATAAGCGTTGGACTCAGTTCTTGTAGAATTGTAACAAGCAGTAGGCATATGCAAATGTAACACACCTGCAATTATGCAAAGAACAAGTTACATTTGCAAATGTATACTAGTGCGGTATGACATGGCTGCCCTGATGACCATATGTAAATAAAGTGTGGACACTTTGCATATGGTGATTGTATCACTTATTACTTTAAGATGTTTTATGTACTAATTCACTTTGCTTTTATTTTTTCTAAGGTTCTTATAAAATGATTTATATACTGGAGTAATGTAACTTTATTTTGAATCTTTTTACTTTCTCTTAACACTTTTTGGAGGATATTTTTTTTACCATGTTACATTGGCTTTTCAACCCCTTAAGGAGGGCCGATTGCGAATGCGGCCGTCACTTAAGGACAACGGAGGTTTTTTTTTTTTTTTTTACTGCATCTGGTTCAGGGCTCCCCGAATGGTGTGCAGCCGCATGGGGAGTCCTGAATTCCATTACGGTCCTGGCATGTCAAGGGTCCTTAACGCAAATCTACCCATGAAGTGCCAGGACCGTCAAGGGTCGTTAAGGGAGATGGTGTGCACTATGAGATTGTCTTGGTATAGACCCAATTGGGGAAGAAACACTGGCCCATATTTATAAAAATAAGTAGAGTTATTCTGGAGTAAACCAACTGCAACATGGGAACAAATAAAAATGTAGGTGGAATTAAATTGGGCTTAATTTGGGCTAATGTAAATTTTTTTTGCTGTGGGGCAATGTGGACACTCGGGCGGTATGCACACATACACATACCTGGGAACTTTCATTTGTGGAGTCCCGCTGGGGAGTATAATTACCGTAAATTGTGGCAAAAGGGGCTGGGTTTACCCGTGTGTGTGGGGGGGGTAGGGATGGGCCAAAATTTTTGCCTCAAACTGAAATCGTCAAATAATGGCACTTTCCGCTTGGTGAAAAATTTCCCCTCGAAAAGTACAGTTTTTCTGCTTTTTCCTGCCTTTTCTGCCCATTGAAATCAATGGGAAGAAAAATATTTCTCCACCACACAAAAGTTTTCTACAGCCATATAAAAGGCTGTCAGGTCTCACAGCAGCCATTCTGTGTTTGTGAGAGGAGAGAGCAGCATGTTTTTTAGCTAGAGGAGATAGGCAAATAAAGGGGAATTGAAGGTTAGTTTAGGACGTCATATAGGTTGGACATTTGTTATCTGTATTAGGGGAGTCTGGGGGCACTCTAGGGGATAAGAAGGGAGGAAGGAGGTTATGCCTCAAATACTCCAAAATTTCCATGTGACTGACAGGCAAGACACAGGCAACCTATTTGCTTGCTGATCTTGCTGTTATTGTCCCTGTGCTGGGTGGGGAAGTCTGGGGAAAGACGTTGTTGATTTTCTTTTTCAGTTATAATTTTTTTGGACAGACTGTGATAAGATAACAGGGTGGACAACTTAAAAAAATAAAATAAATAAATAAAAAAAAAAAAAAATGAAAAACAAAATATCTTAGGTGACAGTGCCAGACAGCTGACTGGGCTTAGGCAAGGCATCATACAGCTCCATCAGTTGTGTTGTGCACTGTACAGTAAAAAAACACAGTGTAGTTGCAGAATGTCCAGCAAACGCACAAGGGGAAGGGGGAGGGGTGGAGCAGTGCAGGGACATGAGAGTAAAGTAGTAGTCCAAAAGCCTACTGCAGCAATGGTTGTTGAAGCGTGTGCAATCAATGATGATGAGCCCTTTACTCTGAGGGAGGATGCAGTTTGTCAAGGTCCCAGCAAAACTAGGTCCAGCACCACCAGCGCCAGTAGAAATATAGAACCATATAAGACGATGACAACAAGTCACATTCAAGTGTTGATGATGCTGGCAACAACATAATAGAGGAAGGTGTAGCATATAAACCTACTGCTGCATCAGACAGTGAGGCACCAAAACACCTGTCCTCAACATAGTAGTGAATTTTGTTACAGTAAAAGTAAAAAGAAATTGTTTGAGACCTCCAAAAGCTTAGAGGAACATAAGGGTAGTAGTGGGCAAGAACTGTCAGGTGATGCTGATGCTGCTGAGGATGACCTAATGAAGGCTGATGATGATGCTGATCTAGAATATAACCCTCCAGCATCCTTCTCTTATTCAGATACAGATGAAGTTGAGAGTGAGGATGGTGGCAGGGCTATAAGATCAGCAGAAAGTCAAAGGCTGAATCTTCCACCACTTTTAAGGAGCACTGTGCCTGTCTATAAACTGTTTGAGAAAGCCATTGGAAAGTCTGACCCTGGACAAGTATAGATGTCAAAAAGCACACAGTCACCCTATCAGTCATCATCAGCATCATCGCCTCTTCAAAGTCCAAGTCCCACTCAGCCATACACACCTGTTTTGAGTACCCAGCAACAGCAACACAGGTTAACATCCACAGTGTTAGATATGAAGATTACCTCTGGTGCTGCTGCTGTAAGTGCTGCACCTTTGACACCTAGTAGTAGTGGTAGTAGAATTACATCAACATCTAGATCCAGTAGTAGTAATAGCAGAAACCACATATGACAGACAAATCCATATATATATAAATATATTAACAGCAGCACAGATGAGGAGGTGGAGGACCGATGCACTGGTTGCAGCAGGGGCAACACGTCTGACAGCAGGCACAGCACTAGTGGCAGCAGGCACATCAATGGTGGTAGCATGTCTGGCAACAGGTACACAATGGTGGCAGCAGGGGCAGCACGTCTGGCAGCAGGCACAGACAGCTGACCTATCGTGGTCTCACTACTACCCTTTTCTTCCTCCTTTGGCATTCATTTCCCCAAGATCCCTAGGGGTGATATAGTAGGACTGGACAGCATTGGTTCTGTAGTGGTCCCTTCCTCCTCCTCCTCAGACTCAGTGGACAAATAAGGGTCCTTCCAGTTCCTCCATTTATTATTTTTAAACTTTCTCATTGTGATAGTAGTCACTATGAGCCTCTCCTTCCTCAATTTTCCAAACAAGTAACAGCAGAACAGCACAGCATGTCTACCTTGTTCAGTAGCTGCTTCTAATATGTTCCACTTCCTGGAATCCATCATGTTTTTATAGCAAAAAGGTGGAAACCACGTAAATCAATGGGTGGAAACTTTCTAGCCATTGAAAAAATGGCTAAGAATTTTGTCCAATAGACAAAAAATGCTAAGATTTTAATTGCTGGTTTTAAAGTTGATTTTCCCGTGAATAAGTGGACAAAAAATAGGATTTTAGTCTTACCTGTTAAATCCTTAGTCCATACAGGTTACTGGTACAATGGGAGGCGTCAGTCCCCTTTAAGTAGGCAGGAACATTCTCTAAATGTATGCAGGGGGGTGGAGCCTCCCTTCCCTCTTAATGTGACTCATCCAGTCCAGCCCCCAGAATTGTTTGAGAATGAAGTAGACTAGATAGAAGAAGGAAAGAAGACTCCTGTGAACATGCCCCAAAGGACTCCCACAGAATGCCACGGGAGAGCCGAGCACGGTCTCTTGACAGGGTGGGAGACCAGTAACCTGTATGGACTAAGTGAAAAGGATTTAACAGGTAAGACTAAAATCCTATTTTCACTGTCGTCCAATACAGGTTACTGGTACAATGGGATGTACAAACATTGAGCTTTCCCAGAGGCGGGAAGAAGGCAAGGACCAGGCGCAAGGCCCCCAGAGACACCAGGACCACCATGAACCTAACGGTCAGAGGTCCCAACAACACGGAAGTGTCAACGGACACCAACTAGGGGTAAAACAGACCCCAGAAACTGTTACACAGCATACTGAACTAGAGCCCACAGAGCTCAACAGTAAGGAAGCACTGAGAACTACAGAAGAAGAAGACCCTAGATAGGCAAAACTGCCTCCAGGACCTTCCTCCCAAAGCTGGCATCAGCATAGGCCAGCACATCCGCATGGTAGTGCTCCGAAAAGGTGTGTACAGAAACCCAAGTGGCCGCCCAGCACAGCTGTTCAGCATGTGCTGGATTCATGTAGGCCCAAGAGGCCCCAAGTGACCTAGTAGAAAGAGCAGGAACCCGAAAGGGAACACTCTTATTCCTCAATTTGTAACCTTACGAATAGTAGACCTATCCAGGACGCAATGATTACCCTGGATGCCCGTCCCCCTGCCCTAGGACCCTCAGGAATGACGAACAGAGCGTCAGGCTTCCTAATGGACTCAGTGCAATGAACATAAAACTTAAGACAACGCACAACATTCAACAAGTGGAGATTCCACTCCGTGTCAAAGGAAGGATTAGGGCAGAAAGAGGGCACCACAAATCCTGAGTGATGTGAAACTCGAGACCACCTTAGGCAAGAACTCCGTATAAATACGAAGCACGGCTTAATCCTTGTGGAACACTAGATAAGGTGGTTCACAAGACAGAGCTTGGAATTCCGCCACCCGGCGAACTGAAACAATAGCCAGAAGGAAGCCATCTTCCAAGACAAAAGTGTAAAGGAATAGTAGCCAAGGACTCGAAGGGGGGAGCTGAAGAACCCCCAAAACCAAATAAGGCCCTACGGAGGAGCTGGACTCCTAAAGGCAGGACGAACATGAGCCACACCGTGGAAGAGAATCCAGGCATCAAGAAAAACAGCAAACGCTCCTGGAAAAAGACAGAGAGCACCGAAGTCTGGACTTACAGAAAACTCAGACTGAGCTCCGTATCGACACCGTCCTGCAAAAAGGCCAGGACAGTAGGAAGAGGAAAAGCATGAGACAGATCCCTGTCAGCGCACCAGGACACAAGGTCGACCAGACTCAGTGATAGATCTTGGAAGAAACAGGCTGAGAAGCGCGCAGCATAGTAGCCGCCACAGCAGGAGAAAACCCCTGTCATCCCAAAATCGAGGATTCAACATATAGGCCAACAATTTGAGCCGAAGAACATAGTCTTCCACAGAGAACCCTGTAGAAGAAGAAGAGCTGGATGAGAGGAGACCCAAAATGACTCCACCACGGATAGGGTCAAACCCCCAGATACCATGGTTGACAATGTCAATCCAGAACAATCGAAAACACCGGACAAAATACAATTACAATGTCCGTAACACCCATATTAACATAGGGAGAGAAAGAAAAATGGCCAGAGAGGACGTCCAAGGAAGGCCATTGATCAGCATCAGAATTAAGGAGTCTCTCAACAGAGAGCAAAACGGCGTAACCTTCCTGTTGCGTCCCATTGCCAGCAGATCCACTGGGGAATTCCCCATCTCAAACTAGGAGACGAAACACATCCTAATGCAGGTCCACGTTCCAATGTCGACTGCGTGACGACTGAGGAAGTCTGTCAAGACGGTGTCCACTCCTGGAATGAGCACTGTAGAATGACAGGAACAGGAACCTCTGCCTAGGACAGAATGGCCTAGACCTTTAACCAAGTGGCGAGACTTCGTGTCCCTCCCTGACAGATGAAATAAGCCACAGCCGTGGCATTGTTGGACTCGTCCACCAGGTGAAGCACACGAAGATGGGAAGAAGGAACTCCTTCATGAACCACTTCCCCTGGGCGCTAAAACGACCCAGAACAGTTCCCCAGTCCAGGAGGCTGGCATCCAATAAGACCTCGGTCCAGAGGGAAGTAGAAAAGATCTACCCAGTAGGAGATGGAAAAGGCCCAACCACCTACTCCAAGCTCAACTCGACCTGAGGAGGGAGAGAGAGAGTTAGCTTCAGAAGATCTGGTCGGATCTCCATATCACAAACCTCGAGGTTCCCTGGCGTGTACCATGGCAAATGGAACCGCCGCAATCGTGGAGATGAACCACCCCACCAGAGAAATAACCTCAAGGCCAGTATCCGATCGTGGGATAGGATCATAGGGATCCTTCGAGTAAGTAGATGGTTACCTAGTCTGGTAGAAAAAACATGGACCTCCAAGATCGAACAGAAGACCCAGGAGGTGAAACGGAACAGGGTCTGACTAACCCTATTTCACAATCCAACTATGAAAAGAAGGAACAGAATACAGGCCTGTACCTGCTGAAGAAGCAGAAGGCCCACAGCTGATGCTTGCGTAAGGCAAGTGGTCCGTGAAGAATAAGTGTGATGCCGTCCTGGCAGAGGATGGATATCAAGACCCCCAGCCCCGTCGAAAACCTGGGGCTGATGACAGACCAATGGAAGGCCGAAACTGAAAATTACCTCTGGCGCAGGCAAACCCAAATACTGCCTGCTCTCTAGAAGGACTGGGAAGTGCAAAACGCATCCTAATGTCCAGAGGAGCTAGAAACTCCCCCACAGCGAATACTGTGAGCAGGTACTCCTGACGAGAAGGAGACTGCACTACAAAGGAATTAAGATCTTTCAGATCCAAAATGAGGCGACATCCGACAACCCTTCTGTTTATTTATTAATTGTTGTTGGTCACCACAAAGAGGCTAGAATAGAATCCTGAACCCCTGACCGCAGGGGGGACCTATTCCAGGACATCCTTGTCCAGAGAACCGGAAAGGCGTCTTCAAATAGACAGCTACTCTCGTTTACCTGAGTAGAACGAGAAGATAAAGGCAAAAAGGTGGGAGGGAAAAGGGATCAAGTATCCCTCAGGCACCACCAGAAAAGCTCACAAGTCCGACACTGAATCATCCCACGGTGTCGAAAGACATTCCGAAGCAGTCACGAAATCCTGGGCTTGTAAACAGCCTAGGGCTGCAATTGCCTCATGTTCTGGGAGGAACGCGGAACAGATAGAACCACTTGGTTCGTTGAACGTGACTGAGAGAAAAGGAACGAAAAGACCGGTTACGCGTAAACGGCAACCCTTATATTTATTTATTTGTTTGAAACCAAGGGTAGAAGAGGCACTAACCCCTAAAGCCCTTTAATCAGTTCCTTAGTTCGGAACCAAACAAGGAAGTACCCTCAAAAGGCAAAGAAAGGAAAACTTTCCTGGAAGCAATGAGAGCAGATCAATTTCAAGTCAAAGCGCACGCCAAACCACCACAGAAGTAGTGGGAGCCCTTGCCCGGCATCAAGGGCAGGAGCAGAAAAATAGCGTTGATCTAAAGAGACAATAGCAAGGAGACACAATGACTCCGAAGTAAGCGCATTCTGACAGACCTCCAGTGGGTTGCACAGTCCAGACTGCAACAGCCCGGTCAACCCATGCTACAGCAAAGGCTGGAAGCATAGCGGACCAAAAGAAGCGAAAACGAGCCTGAGGGGAACCTCAGTTACCTGTCAGTCCAATCTTGCAGCGTCAGAAACATGTAGACAGTAAGTTGAGACAGTCTAGATATGGGTGCGTCCACGTTAAGGGAATGAACCCATGTAGCCATTTCTGTTTGAGAAAAGGGAAAAGGTTTAGCAAATATTCTAGACACTGAAGAGGACTTGTCTGGTCCATGTTCAAGAGTTGGGTTAGGAGGAAAATGAGTAAGGGGTTTTACAGGCACCTGAAAAACATAAAAGGGAACAGAGTGAACCTCCTGAACCGATGGAATGTTGAGAGTGGGTAATACAGCCCTGATCAGGCCCTCAGTAGAGGGTTCAGAATCAGCTACAAATGGGTCCCTTAAGAGACCTGAAAGATTCCAAAGGAGCACCAATCCTCAACATTCCAAACTAGCAACAATTCTTCCTCAGAAGAATCTAATCAGGTGCTCCCTGAGGTTGAGGCAGGGAGGATCTGATAATCGAGGGGGTCTGTCTCAACTGAAATGCCCCCTGAATCTGGGATGCAAAGAGCTGTAAAGAGGACCTAGTTGCAGCCTTAAACTCTTGCACCCAAGCTGGCTCAGGAGCATGGCTGGAAGGCCCTGGGTTGCTGCCAGGATCTCCAGCCTGCTGGGCAGAAATGACCAGAGAACACTCTAGGTAGCCCTGTGTGACAGGAAGAGCAGTGCGCAATGAGGTATACTGAACCCCAGCTTCCTTAGTCATAGGTCTAGTCCCTAGCTCCAGCGGTATAGACATTCATACATTGTCAAAATAACCAACTGTACAATGAATCACCCAATTGTAGTGTGTAAGATTGATATTTCACCCCAGAAATGCTAAATATAGACTGTTCTGGCAGGCGAAGGGTCAATCTGCAGAGGAGCAAAGGATTGTCCAAGCGCTGTATAGGATACTGATTGAGAAAAGTGCCCAAAATGGCTGCCGCGACGGGAGCCAATCAGAAATTAGGCGCGAATCGAGCGCTCATGGGAAATGTAGTTTTTCCCAAAAAGTACCCCAAAACAGTGCCCGAAGCCCCCCAAGCCCCCCAACACACTTGAACTATAAACCGGATGATAGAGCAAGGGTAGACAAGAAACATGAGCCCTCTCTGAAGTTGCTGAGTGAAGCGGTTCCAGAGATACGTCCCAAACAGTGTAAGCCCATTGAAAGTAAAGGAGCAATGGCATCTGTGCTGTAAAGCGCGCCATAAAGGCGCAGTACATCATTTTTAATAAAAGTAACCCCCAAAGGGAAAAAGGTTAAAATACATAGTAAACACATGTACATCATAATAAAACACTACCCTATAAAGGAAGTGTCCCAAAGGGTTAATATGCCATATAAACTGCTCCAAAACCACAGACATAACTTATGTATACAATATCCTATATAATAATTTGCTAAGTTGTGTGTAACGCCCGATATGCGCAGTAGACACTGCTGCGAGTGTGGCAGTCATGCGCAGTACAGACTCTCCGCGACGCGGCTGATAGAGCGTCCAGCTCTGTATTAGCAGTGGCGCGGCCAGTCTCCACTGCGTGTGACTGCCTCGCGACCGGCTGCCAGAGGCACTGTGGCCCGTGTAACGGGCTGTTCAACTAGTATATATATATATACATAAACACCCAATGAGTGCTGGAGTGCACAATGACAACTCCCAAATAGAAGCCCAGTTAAGGGACACTGTGGGACAAGTGGACCTTCAGCACTCAAAGGGTGGCTCACCTTTTCCTGCAGATCTTCTGTCTTCAGGTCACCAGGGAAAGAGGAGTACCTCAGAGAGGAGTCCCCAGGGAAGTTACTTAAAATCAAGATTATTCCCTCTTCAGAGCTTAAGGTCCACCAAAATGCTCTGGCTACTGAAACTAGCCACTTTGGAGAGGGCATTGTCAGTCCTGGTAACCCGCCTAATGGTGGTATTCCATATTTGACAGAAAATAAAAAAGAAACTAAACTTGATTGAGAGATGTTCTCCACCTGTGTGTCTTACACAGGAACAAACAATTCTGGGGGTGGGACTGGATAAGTCACCTTAAGAGGGAAGGGAGGCTCCACCCCCCTGCATACATTTAGAGAATGTTCCTGCCTACTTAAAGGGGACTGACGCCTCCCATTGTACCAGTAACCTGTATTGGACGACAGTGAAATGTGGTTTTTGTGAAATTTCTTGCAGGCTGATGGTGGGCAGGGAGCTGGTCAGGTGACACAGGGGAGGGTGATGGCAGGGAGAGAAATGGTCAGTAGACAGAGGGCAGGGTGATGGCATTGGCATGACAGGGAAGGGGACACAGGATGGTGATGTTGGATAACAGGGAAGGGGACACAGTGGAGGCTGATGCTGGAGGACAGTGAAGGGGACACATGGGGCGGTGATGTTGGGGAGAGTGATGTTGAAGGACAAGGAAGAGGACACAAGGCTGGGTGATGGTGGACAGAGAAGGAGACACGGGGGTGATGGAAGGCAGGGAAGTGGTGACAGGGGAGGGTGAAGGCAGACTCTAATCAGGTGACACAGGGGAGGTTAATGGAAGGCAGAAAATGGATTGGGAGACACAGGGCAGTGTGATGGATGGCAGAGATCT
Source organism: Rhinophrynus dorsalis (assembly GCA_037306005.1). Classification (NCBI taxonomy): domain Eukaryota; kingdom Metazoa; phylum Chordata; class Amphibia; order Anura; family Rhinophrynidae; genus Rhinophrynus; species Rhinophrynus dorsalis. The sequence goes on from CM074718.1 coordinate 41,958,328, forward strand.
GATCAGGTGGCACAGGGAAGGGGGATGGTGAGCAGGGAATGGATCAAGTGACACAAAGGAGGGTGATGGCAATCAGGGAGAGTACTCACATCATGCATTTGATTCGGCTTTTGATCATTCCAGGCAAACAACGCTTTGCTAAAAGGACTTTAATTTTTTTAACATATGACCCTTGGTATTGCTGCAGCTTATATGTTCCAAAAAGAGAAGATTAGGTTTTTATTTGGTCCTTTATGGACCAGAGATATGTTCATCACATTGCTTAACAAAGTGTTGCACATCCCTCTGGTCCTTAATATGTTAATATGAAAATAGTTTGTGAACACTATTGTGAATATTATTTTGTATTGATTTTTTTTATTAATTTTAGATTTATTTTTAATAAATATATTTACAATATAGCTCACTTATACATCCTTTACTTTGGATACATATCATTTGGATGACCCTTGGAATATCATCAGGATTGAACCAATGTTGCGTGAGCAGGGCATGCTGACCTATTACTCCCTGCACACTCTATCTGAGGCCGGTGTGGATGAACATGCCTGTGAGTACCAGTCCAGGACGATATGTATGATTGTTCTAGAGTTCCTTATTGTGTAGAATCTCTACTTGCCTTGTGTCTCTCTCAGTTCACTTATAAACTACTACATCAGAGTACAAATGCAAAAAATAGTAAACAGATATAACATACTGCTTTATACATTACCGTTGTCCAGGTAAGTACATCTGTTAAACACATTAAAAGCTGCTTACACGAAGAATAACATTTCCTTTTAATAGGTTGAAGCTACTTCACATATTTAAAATTATATTGATTCTTGAAGATTATAAAGAATATGATCTCATCGTTATCCTTTAAAGTGGACGTTACCCTAAGATGAGTTTACTTAATTTTTTAAGAAAATTAAAAACCCCTTATATGTTGTGCTAGCCATTTGTTTGTGATATACACAGCTTTTCAGAAATGATCCTTTATTTGTCAGTTGCAATTGGTTTCTGTGCTGAGCCAGTATTACCACACATGGTACTATGAATGAATCTAGACAGAGCCCCTACACAGGTGATTTCTAATGCCACAAGGAGAGGAGATACAGTAAGGTGTGATAAAGAGGTTATAGGGGTTGTGAAGTGAAGAAGACTTCTCCTGTGTTCTAAACCATGGGTGTACAGGTTCGATCCACATGGGCCACCAACAGACCAGTATTTAAGGATTTCCCTGATTAAGCATAAGTGGGCTAATCAATGGCTAATTCATTTTGATTGGCCCACCTGTGCTCATACAGGGAAATCCATACATTCTGGCTGTTGGTAGCTCTTGAGGACGAAACTTGGACAGCCCTATTCTAAACTCTAAAGCCCTATGCTATTTTATGGAGACAATGCACCAAGATCTGTAAAGTTAGAGAAATCTTAATGCATTGGCTCCATAGAATAACATAGAACAGTGCTGTCCAAGTTCATTCCTCAAGGGTCACCAATAGGTCAGGATGTAAGAATTTCCCTGATTAAGTACAGGTGAGTTAATCAGTGGCTCATTCATTTTGATTGACTAACCTGTGTTTAGACATTTTGTACTGTTGGTGGCCCTTGAGGATTTAACTTGGACAGCCCTGACATAGAACTTGGAGAGTTTAGAACACTGGAGAAGTCATCTCCGCCTTATCATCTATTTAGAATACTGTGAAGTGAATTATCATAAAATGCCATACTGTGCCACCAAAATATAAAGGTTAATTACACCAAATCTATGTATTGTTAGTTAGTGTGACAAGTCAGAATTAACCTAGATCACTTATATTGATTTGCTCCATGGATGCAAGAGAACTCACCAATGAATTGTGAAACAATGTACTGAAGAGAAGATCTCTCGTACTTCCAAGGGGTTAATAACTGACATGGCAGTAAAGCATTCAATCTTTACCTTTAGTCGTTTTTTTGTTTTGTTTTGTTTTTTGCCTTTAACTCAGCATTAAAATAATTATTTTATTTGCAAAGGAAGAGTAACTAATGTTACAAAAGCAATGTTCTTTACAATAACAACCTCAGGCTAAATCTGTTATTCTTGGTCATAATCCTAATCTTCCTTTTAACTTTAGTTTTACTCAGGCTCCAGTGCAATTCTCTGTGCAGTGGCTTTGAAGTGCACTATATCAGTGAGCTCTGGTAACAAGACATGACACATTCACATATTTTCCCAAACTATTTTATTAAGTGGGAATGAGGCTTTGCAGCTCGTTATACATGAACTAAAAGCAGGGGTCAGAGTCAGAATTTTTATGAAGTGACCACAAGCAGAAATAATACACATGGAACACTTTAGAGTTCCTCTTTTTTAGTTTCATCCATACTCACCACCACTTTGATCAGCCTAGAGGTTCATCTACAGTGGCTGGATCCTGACTACAATTGTTTGAAAAAGTTGCTGCACTCGTTCTCTTGTATTATAGGTGCTTACTGGCTTAAAGGAGCAGTAAACTTTTTTTATGAAAAAATATATATTAGAGAAATTTTCCTATTGAGTAAAATAAGAGTACTCCTACTACTGAGAGATTTATATTTCCAGAGTTATTACAGTTTAAACCCATGTTTTTTTTTACATTAGCAGTGCCCTCTAGTGGTCAAATTCTAATTAGATTTCCTGTTAGATTCAAATGGAGAGGAAAGTCAGAGACATACAGTTCTCCACAGAATGTGATAGAAACTGACAGTCACTTCCTGTCAGTTAGAACTATCAGGAAGTAAACACAGTAAATTCACTTCCTGGTTATTTGAACTGTTATAAATTTTGAATAAAACAGCGATGGGAGTGACCTTGTTTTATTCAGCAGGAAATGCTCTGTAAAATATGTTTTCATAAAAAAAAGTTTACTGCTCCTTTAAGTAAATGCAAATGTAGATAACAACGAAGCCGAGCACTCTTCTATAGTAAAAATAATTTATCTTTATTTGAACATGTTAAATAACATTATTTTTACTGTAGAAGAGTGCTCGGCTTCGTTGTTATCTACATTTCGATCCTGACTACCACACCTCCAATATGTAGGAGAAATGTTACATTTAGGGTCTAATGAACAATAGAAAAAGTTGAGTAATTCTGGGGCAAACCAACTACAGGACAGGAAACAGGCACGTGCACACATAGACACCAAGGGGGGCTTGAGCACCTGCCCTTTTTGTCCAAAGTGCCCTCGTGCCCTTTTAACAAAAAAAAAAAATAATAATAATAATTATGAGAAGTGCCCTTTTTTTCATTTGAGCCCCTTCCCCCCAAAATGTCTGTGCACGTCCCTGACAGGAAAGAAATAAAACTCTCTTTGATACGCATGGGGCTTTTAACCCCTGAATGCTAGATAGGTCTCCAAAGCATAACAGTCATGGGTTTAAAGAAACACTAGCATGTAAAATGATACACAATTAAATACCTTGTACTCCATGCTAGTCTTTGTAAATACCGTAAAAAATCTCAGGTATAATATGCACAATTTTATCCCTCTTCACCTTATGTGAAGTGTGTGTGTGGGGGGTTATACACGAGATTTTTTTTGCCACAATAAAATAAAAAAAAAGAGGGCTGCCAGATACCTTCCCTCCCTCATTCCCTCCTCCCAATGCAATCCGCTCTCATAAAAAAATTATTATTATTATTATTATTCTTTATTTATATAGCGCCAACTAATTCCGCAGCGCTGTACAATTGGGGAATAGACATACAGAGGTATTAAATAGTACAATCAGATGTGTAGAACAGGAGGATCAGAGGGCCCTGCTCGTGAGAGCTTACAGTCTAATGCTTACTTTCACTGGAGTCGATATCTTCCCTGCGGGTGGCATATGCTGTCCGCTTCCTTCAATGCGCTGTCAAGACCTTGAGATCCTCCCAGGACATTACCACTATCTAACGATGGAAGGTCCTGACAGGGCATTGAAGGAAGTGGGCAGCAAATGACAGCATGCTGCCTGCAAGGAAGATGTGGACTCCAGTAAAAGTAAGTATTATTTTATGCAAGCGAATTGTCCTGGGGGGAGGGAGGGAATGTATCTGGCATCCCTCATATTTTTTTTTTACTAAGGGGGGAAAACAAGGGTGCGTATTATACATAGGCACTCTTGTTTCCCCCTAAAATCTTGGGTATAATATACACCTGCGTATTATACACAGGTGAATATTATACCTGAGATTTTATGGTATTTGTTTTCCGCGGCCCAAAATCTACTCTTGCATATGCGCTAAGGATCAGACATTCCTGCCTTTTTATGACTCCCATTACAACAGCCATCTTGACTATTTTTTCATAAGTGAAAGTGTTTTATTGTCTGTTAATGGGGCTAGATATATATCAGCCTTTCTGTATAGAAGAGCAGTGCTGATCTCAATACATTAACATCATTATCTGTGCAAAACCAAATTAATCAAATTGTGTCTAAAAATGCAAGCTTAGGATTCTCTTTTATGGATCTAAACATAAAAATAAACTAAATTGTACAGCTGATAGCTGAAAGTACATGTTACTTAAAATTATACAACCACATTTCATTTTTTTGTTGTTATTGTTATTGTGATGCATTAAAGGTCGATGCTGGGGTGATACGATCTTGTTGATGTGTTCAAAGCACTTTGACTTTTCGATGTAGACATATATCGCCATATGCACTAAATTTTAGGGATGCAAGAGGGGAGGAGAAGGTCCCAATTAGCATACAGGATTGTCAAACTGCTGTCGACGTGGAAGGGATGCTTTCCTTGCACATCACCAGTAGTATAACAATCCTTGTTCCCTGAGCCCTGTTCCCTTTACCAGGCAGTGTCAATGGGGATCTGTGGCTACCAGTGGGCAAGCGAACAAGTCTGAGGGCCAGACAGTGTACATGGGGTTCTATGGCTACCAGTGAGCAAGGGAACAAGGCTGCAGGGAAGCTGGTAGCCACAAATCCCCATGAATGCTACCTGACTCCCAGCCTTGTTCCCTTGGGAGTGCACAACATGGATGAGCATGAAATGTGATACAGAGCTGAGGGTATAATTGTGTACTGCTTGGTGTACTTTTTAACCCTTTCAGTGATACAGGAGTGAGCAATGCACTGTATGGTACTCAAAGGGTTAAGGGAGTGATGCTGTTCGTGGTGCTGAAAGCAACCTCTCCACTCCCTACTGAGCAAGTGGAGAAGAAGAGAGAATGCTTCCAGACTCCATGATTGTCATACTGCTGATGATATGAGAGGGAGAGCATCCCTTCCACATTGCCAGCAGATCGACAGCCTTCCATGCTTCTGATTGATTGAGGGTTGTTACTTACTACAAGGAAATTCAACTCCTCCAGTCTCAGGTAGGTGAAGTTGAGACTGCGAACTCCTAGAGCAGAGGCTGCTATCAGAGTTTAATGCCACATTAATATAAAAACATACCCCCACATGAATACTATAATGGATCATTATCCTTCATTTCCATATGGAAATAACTAATTATGCTGTATTTCCATATGGAAATAGGTCATTGTTGATGTGATGAGTGAAAATTCATAAACCTGCCAAAGGATTGGAATGATGACTATATGGGCACATTTTTGTCGGATTTTGGGGATATGATGTTGAACACACTTTAGTGCATACTGTCAATGTGCCTTCAACACTGCTCCAACAGTACATCGATATTATAAGCCCTCTGTGACCTTTAGTCGACCTTTAGTACAAAACAGAGGCCTGCGACATATTGCAACCTTACTCCCGACAGTGAAGCATGACCACGGAATGTGTCAGAACACAAACCCCACTCTGCGTCAATCTACGGAGCAGGCCGGTTCGCATGAAGACATGGACGGCCATTGAGAAAGCCAAGCGCGCCTAGGCCCAGTACTCAGAATAACGCATGGGATGACACCGCAGAGATATTTCAGGCCATCATATACCTGCATCAACATCGTCTCTGTCTTAGACAGTTTCTTTGAGAAATACCCGCATGAGCGTAAGGCCTCCCCTGGAGCCGAACATTGAGAAAGGAGGACGCCTACTCCAATCTCAGATGTGTCAACCTGCAGTGTGAGGGGCAGGGTGGGACTGGGATGCACCAAAATAGGAGCTGCTGCATATGCTGCCTTGAGGTTTTCAAAGGCACATAACACACTGGGGGACCACTCAGTAACCTTAGCACCCTTTTGGGTCATATCGGTGATAGGTTTAACAATAGTTGAGAAATTCTTAATAAACCTTTGGTAATAATTAGCGAAGCCCAGGAATCTTTGAATAGATTTGAGTCCCTCAGGACGAGGCCATTGCCTCACAGAGGACAGTCTCTGGGGATCCATGGCCAACCCAGAAGAGGAAATGATGTAGCCCACAAAGGTAACCTGAGTCTTGTGACATTCACATTTCTCCAACTTGCAAAACAACTTGTTTTCTTTTAACAAGATTAGCACTCTGGATACATCCGAGCGATGAGTCTTCAATGTAGGAGAGTGAATGAGAATGTCATCCAGATAGACCACAACACAACTTTGCAATAGGTCTCTCAGTATATCATTGATAAATTACTTGAATACAGCAGGAGCATTGCAAAGACCAAAGGGCATGACAAGATATTCATAATTCCTGCTGCAGGTGATAAATGCTGTCTTTCATTCGTGGCCCTCCTTTATTCTGACCAGATTATTCTGACACTTTAGAGTTCCTCTTTTTTAGTTTCATCCATACTCACCACCACTTTGATCAGCCTACAGATTAATCTACAGTGGCTGAATCCTGACTATAATTGTTTGAAAAAGTTGCTGCACTCGTTCTCTTGTATTATAGGTGCTTAAAGGAGCAGTAAACTTTTTTATGAAAAAATATGTATTCGAGAGATTTTCCTATTGAGTAAAATAAGAGTACTCCCACTGCCGAGAGATTTATATTTCCAGAGTTGTTATAGTTTAAACCCATGGGTTTTTTTTACATTAGCAGTGCCCTCTAGTGGTCAAATTCTAATTAGATTTCCTGTTAGATTCTAATGGAGAGGAAAGTCAGAAAAGTCAGAGACATACAGTTCTCCATAGAATGTGATAGAAACTGCCTGTCACTTCCTGTCAGTTAGAACTATCAGGAAGTAAACACAGTAAATTCACTTCCTGTCAGTTAGAACTATCAGGAAGTAAACACACAGTAAAGTCACCTCCTGATTATTTAAACTGCTATAATTTTTGAATAAAACATCTGACAGCGATGGGAGTGACCTTGTTTTATTCAGCAGGAAATGCTCTGTAAAATGTGTTTTCATAAAAAAAGTTTACTGCTCCTTTAAGTAAATGCAAATGTAGATAACAACGAAGCCGAGCACTCTTCTATAGTAAAAATAATGTATCTTTATTTGAACATGACTACCACACCTCCAGTATGTAGGAGAGATGTTACATTTAGGGTCTAATGAACAATAGAAAAAGTTGAGTAATTCTGGGGCAAACCAACTACAGGACAGGAAAGAAAAAAAACTCTCTTTGATATACACAAGGCTTTTAACCCCTGTATGCTAGATAGATCTCCAAAGCATAACAGTCATGGGTTTAAAGAAACACTAACATGTAAAATGATACACAATTAAATACCTTGTACTCCATGCTAACCTTTGTAAATACCGTAAAAAATCTCAGGTATAATATGTACAATTTTACCCCTCTTCACCTTATGTGAAGTGGGGGGGTGTTATACACGTGAATTTTTCTTGCCACAATAAAATAAAAAAAATAGGGCTGCCAGATACCTTCCCTCCCTCATTCCCTCCTCCCAATGCAATCCGCTCTCGTAAAAAAATGCTTACTTTCACTGGAGTCGATATCTTCCCTGTGGGTGGCATGCTTGCATATGCTGTCCGCTTCCTTCGATGCGCTGTCAAGACCTTGTGATCCTCCCAGGGCATTATCACTGGCTGACGGAGGAAGGTCCTGACAGGGCATTGAAGGAAGCAGGCGGCAAATGGACTCCAGTGAAAGTAAGTATTTTTTTATGCGAGCGGATTATCCTGGGGGGAGGGAGGGAATGTATCTGGCAGCCCTCATATTTTTTTTACTAAGGGGGGAAGACAAGGGTGCGTATTATACATAGGCACTCTTGTTTCCCCCTAAAATCTTGGGTATAATATACACCTGCGTATTATACACAGGTGAATATTATACCTGAGATTTTATGGTATTTGTTTTCCGCGGCCCAAAATCTACTCTTGCATATGCGCTAAGGATCAGACATTCCTGCCTTTTTATGACTCCCATTACAACAGCCATCTTGACTATTTTTCCATAAGTTAAAGTGTTTTATTGTCTGTTAATGGGGCTAGATATATATCAGCCTTTCTGTATAAAGAGCAGTGCTGATCTCAATACATTAACATCATTATCTGTGCAAAACCAAATTAATCAAATTGTGTCTAAAAATGCAAGTTTAGGATTCTCTTTTATGGATCTAAACATAAAAATAAACTAAATTGTACAGCTGCTAGCTGAAAGTACATGTTACTTAAAATTATACAACCACATTTCATTTTTTTGTTGTTATTGTTATTGTGATGCATTAAAGGTCGATGGTGTGGTGATACGATTTTGTTGATGTGTTCAAAGCACTTTGACTTTTCGATGTAGACATATATCGCCATATGCACTAAATTTTAGGGATGCAAGAGGGGAGGAGAAGGTCCCAATTAGCATACAGGATTGTCAAACTGCTGTCAACATGGAAGGAATGCTTTCCTTGCACATCACCAGCAGTATGACAATCCTTGTTCCCTGAGCCTTGTTCCCTTTACCAGGCAGTGTCCATGGGGATCTGTGGCTACCAGTGGGCAAGGGAACAAGGCTGCGGGGAAGCTGGTAGCCACAAATCCCCATGGATGCTACCTGACCCCCAGGCTTGTTCCCTTGGGAGTGCACAACATGTATGAGCATGAAATGTGATACAGAGCTGAGGGTATGATTGTGTACTGCTTGGTGTACTTTTTAACCCTTTCAGTGCCACAGGGGTGGGTGATGCACTGTATGGTACTCAAAAGGTTAAGGGAGTGATGCTGTTCGTGGTGCTGAAAGGAACCTCTCCACTCCCCTACTGAGCAAATGGGGAAAAAGAGAGAATGCTTCCAGACTCCATGATTGTCATACTGCTTATGATGTGTGAGGGAGAGCATCCCTTCCACATTGCCAGCAGATCAACAACCCTCCATGTTTCTGATTGATTGAGGGTTGTTACTTACTACAAGGAAATTCAATTCCTCCAGTCTCAGGTAGGTGAAGTTGAGACTGCGAACTCCTAGAGCAGAGGCTGCTATCAGAGTTTAATGCCACATTAATATAAAAACATACCCCCACATGAATACTGTAATGGATCATTATCCTTCATTTCCATATGGAAATAACTAATTATGCTGCATTTCCATATGGAAATAGGTCATTGTTGATGTGATGAGTGAAAATTCATAAACCTGTCAAAGGCATATTGGATTGATGACTATACGGGCACATTTTTGTCAGATTTTGGGATATGATGTTGAACACACTGTCAATGTGCCTTCAACACTGCTCCAACAGTACATCGATATTATGAGCCCTCTTCGACCTTTAGTCGACCTTTAGTACAAAACAGAAGCCTGCGACATATTGCAACCTTACTCCCGACAGTGAAGCATGACCACGGGATGTGTCAGAACACAGACCCCACTCCGCGTCAATCTACGGAGCAGGCCGGTTCGCATGAACACATGGACGGCCATTGAGAAAGCCAAGCGCGCCTAGGCCCAGTACACAGAATAACGCATGGGATGACACCGCAGAGATATTTCAGGCCATCATATACCTGCGTCAACATCGTCTCTGTCTTAGACAGTTTCTTCGAGAAATACCCGCATGGGCGTAAGGCCTCCCCTGGAGCCGAACATTGAGAAAGGAGGACGCCTACTCCAATCTCAGATGTGTCAACCTCCAGTGTGAAGGGCAGGGCGGGATTGGGATGCACCAAAATAGGAGCTGCTGCATATGCTGCCTTGAGGTCTTCGAAGGCACATAACACACTGGGGTACCACTCAGTAACCTTAGCACCCTTATGGGTCATATCGGTGATAGTTTTAACAATAGTTGAGAAATTCTTAATAAACCTTTGGTAATAATTAGTGAAGCCCAGGAATCTTTGAATAGATTTGAATCCCTCAGGACGAGGCCATTACCTCACAGAGGACAGTCTCTGGGAATCCATGGCCAACCCAGAAGAGGAAATGGTGTAGCCCAGAAAGGTAACCTGAGTCTTGTGAAATTCGCATTTCTCCAACTTGCAAAACAAGTTGTTTTCTTTTAACAAGATTAGCACTCTGGATTAGTGTTGAGCGAGCACCCCGATATCGGGTGTTCGGGTGCTCTGACCGAGCACCCCCTGAGGCTCGAGTGCTCGGCCGAGCACCCGAACCCCATTGCATTACATGGGAGGACTCGAGCATTACACCAGGCACCCCCTGCTCTGATGAGGGGAGGGTGCCTGGTCAATGCCCCCCTTCATCTCCACAATGCCCCTCTTCCACAATGTCCCCCTTCCACAATGTCCCCCTTCATCTCCGCAATGCCCCCTTCATCTCCGCAATGTCCCCCTTCATCTCCGCAATGCCCCCTTCATCTCCGCAATGCCCCCTTCATCTCCGCAATGCCCCCCTTCCACAATGTCCCCCTTCATCTCCGCAATGTCCCCCTTCATCTCTGCAATGCCCCCTTCATCTCCACAATGCCCCCTTCATCTCCGCAATGCCCCCCTTCCACAATGTCCCCCTTCCACAATGTCCCCCTTCATCTCCACAATGTCCCCCTTCATCTCCGCAATGCCCCCTTCATCTCCGCAATGCCCCCTACCTCCAGTCCCTGGTGGTCCAGCGGAGCGTCTGCAAGATCTGTGCCTCCTCCGGCACAGATCCCTGCCACCCAAACATGGCGGGCGAGCACATGGCGGTACTCGTACCGCCATGTGCCGAGCAGAGCGATGCTCGAGCCGATCCGAGCATCGGCCGAGCATGCTCGCTCAACACTACTCTGGATACATCCGAGCGATGAGTCTTCAATGTAGGAGAGTGAATGAGAATGTCATCCAGATAGACCACAACACAACTTTGCAATAGGTCTCTCAGTATATCATTGATAAATTACTTGAATACAGCAGGAGCATTGCAAAGACCAAAGGGCATGACAAGATATTCATAATTCCTGCTGCAGGTGATAAATGCTGTCTTTCATTCGTGGCCCTCCTTTATTCTGACCAGATTGTAGGCCACCCTTAAGTCAAGCTTTGTGAACATTTTGGAACCTCTGAGACGGTCAAATGGTTCTGTATTCAGTGGTATCGGATAAGCATTTTTAACCATTAATTTGTTTAAGCCATGGTAATCGATACATGAATGCAACTCTACGTCTTTCTTTTTGACAAAAAAAATCCAGCACCAGCAGGGGATGTGGATTTGTGAGTGATGCCCCTCTCCAGAGCATCGCCAACATAGTCCTCCATAGCCTTCTTTTCCTCCACAGACAGAGGGTATATACGGCCCCTGGGAAGGGTAGTACCAGGTAGTAAGTCTATCGAACAATCATAAGGCCTATGAGGAGGTAATGATCCGGCCTGGACTTTAATCAACTGAGAATAGGCCTCTGGAAGGCCAGCAGACTCGGCACATGCCAGGCTAATGGGAAGTGATAGACAGGACTCATCACAAGTATTCTGATCAATCCTAGGGTTATGTGCCTGCAACCAAGGAAACCCTAGGACAATGGCATAGTGAGGAGAGTTAATAACCTGAAACTTCAGGGTTTCTTTATGGAGGGTTCCCACTTTCAGGATAAAAGATGATGTCTCATGAGTAATGTGTGATGGCAGCAAGGATCTGCCATCAATAGCTTCAACTGCCAAAGGAGAGACGTGTGAATGTAAAGGAATACCATTTAGCTCAGCAAAACCGGCGTCCATAAAATAACCAGCCGCAGAAACCAAGATAGACTCGTTAGCCCATGAAAGAAGCATGGGTTTATCCTGTGTGGCTTCAGGGGACTGAGAAATACCACCTAAGATCTGTCCCCGACAGGATCTTAGGTGCGAGCGTTTTCCCGGATGTACAGGACAAGACCTTAATAAGTGGTCAGGTTTCGAACAGTAGAGACAGAGACACAGTGCCTCCCTCCTCCAAAAAGCCCTCTCCTCCACAGATAGCCAGGTGGCCCCAACCTGCATTGGTTCACCACCCTCCAATTTGGAACCAGGTGGCATGGGAGGTGAGGGAGGACTGGGTGGGCAAGTTACGTGAGAGGTCACTCTGGCAGGATGCCTCCGCAGGCGCTCCTTAAACGAGGGTCTCTCACGGACCCAAGTGTCAATCTGAATGATAAAAGAAATCACTTCATCCAAACTTTTAGGTAAATCACGGGCAGCAATCTCATCCTTCACATAGTCAGACGGTATAGTTAAAATCACCTTTATTTTGAATGATAATGGAAATGATATCAACGGTAATATAGAGCAGAGGGTGACTAGCTAGGCTACAGACTATCAGGAATAGGAGCCGCCACAATGTCAACCACAGTTGCTGGAGACTAAGCCAGAGCCAACTGGTTCACACCTGCAGTCAGTTGGGGAAAACTCGTCTCCGATAAAGGATCGCAACAGTGGAGATTACTGACTCGCATCTGCAGTCAGTAAGGCCGGAGTCTGCCAGAGCCCCAGGTCCGCACCAGGATGGGTGCCTGTAGGTAACGGGCAAGACAGTGAAGCGAACAGACAGAGCCACCGGTCAGCACCAGTTAAGATATTCAGACAAGCCAGGGTCATACACGGGGCGGATAGTGAGTCAGAGCCACAGGTCTGCACCAATTAGGATGTCCGATAATAGTAGGCAACACTGGGAGGATAGTTGGAGCCCAAGGTCAGCACCAGGTTGGACAGTCATACAAGCCAGGGTCACACACATAGCGGGAAGTCAGCCAGAGCCACAGGTCTGCACCAGATTGGATGTCTATAGCCAAAGCAGTGCACAGGTAGAATGGTTAGACAGAGCCAAAGGTCAGCACCAGAATGTATAGTCAGACAAGCCAGGAACTAGAACTGCACTGAACAACAACGTAAGGGTAAATGGATAGAGATCCAGTTCCCTTTTAACAGGCAAACCAGGAAGTAGATTGGTGGAGCTATCAGACCCAAACAGTACAAAACAGAGGCCTGCGACATATTGCAACCTCACGCCTGAAAGTGAAGCATGACCACAGGATACGTCAGAACACAGACCCCACTCCGCGTCAATCTATGGAGCAGGCCTGGTTCGCACGAGGACTTGGACGGCCGCTGAGAACGCCAAGCGCGCCTAGGCCCAGTCCTCGGAATGACACATGGGATGACTCTGCTGCGACATTTCAGGTCATCATATACCTGAGTCAACCCATCAGGCGTCGCTGGATCTAAGGTAACTGTGACAGTCACAAAAAGCAAAACATTCCATAAGCCTACGTCCTGTAACTTCTTACTACAAGTGACCAGTTATCCCTCAGATACTTAGATACCGTACAGCAAATATTAATGCTTAAGGATGAGCTGCACATGTCATGGATTTTTGAGCTAAAGAATAAAGACAGCGTTTCGTTCATGATAATTCATATACATTTTTGAAACATAGTTATTGAAAAGCATTGTACAGGGACCGTAGTAAGTTAATGTATATGACTACATCAAGAAAATATAGTGAGAGGGCAAGGTTTACTACTATATTTGGAGCATATCTGGGGGACATTGTGAATGATTCTCTGAAAAAATTTTATTTTTTACTCAAAATGAGCAACAGATCAACTGTGAGAGAGAGTGTCTCGCATTGGTTGCCTGAAGTACCCCAAACTTATTGGACAAACTTGTGAACTGTGTAATCAGCCCCAGGGGGATACTTAGATGAATAAAACTAAATTGAAACTGGCATATTAATTTGACACTTGTGATGCATGTAAATATACTTAACAAACAAAGTTGTTTAAAAAAAATGGTAATACACAATCACTGTATTCATGAATTAAAACAAAATGTATAATTTATCAACTATCATAGCCATGTGACAAAATGTATATTGTTAGACAGTGAGTGAATTTTGAAGTTGCATACTCGAACACAAATGGGATATAGATAGTAGAACTATGGCTAGCCCTGTGGTGTGGTTACTATTGGTTGAATTAAACCTCTGAAATTGCTGACAGTCTCCCCAGTGGTTGTTTTGGATATCCCAGAAAAAGGAGCTTCAGGTGTGTGTGGGAGACATACTGGTGATTTTGAATGTGTGTGAGTTCAAGGTTATTCTTGTGGGATGGATGCAAACTAAGTTTTAAGTCTGCTTCTGCATTGTCGCATTGATGTTCCTGTTGATTGTAAAATGCTGTGCTGGTGATTTGATGTTCCTTATGTGTCAATTCAATTGTGTTGTACCATCCTTCTGCCTGATCTGCTTCATCTTTCTTGGTGGCAAACAATCAGAATCTGAGTGTCTCCAGCACAGAGGATATTCCATCACACCGGGCACAATGATACTAATGTTTATTTTAACTGTAACATACATGACAAAAGCTGTTAGCATGTGGAGGGATGTTTTGTCTGTCGGAAAGTAAAGTATAATGTATGTCTCTATCTGTCACTCTGAATCTCAGCTCAGGAGTAGGATCCTCTGAGTGTTTGTCACCTATCAGACTGAAAGTCTTTTTATTTACTTTTTATCTGTCTTTGTCTGTCACTGTCAGTGTCTCTGTCTACAAATCACACCCACACTCCCTGGAACCGCAGGCAATTCTAGCCTGACAACATCTAAACTAGTTGATAGTGTTAAAAGTTCAGCAGCTCTCTTTACTAACACAGTACAGGATAGAATCAGCGGCTTACAAGGATTAAGAGCAGCTGGCGCAGAACTACCAAACCTCAGTATATGTTTGTTCCTTTTGTTATTGTGTTAGTGTGTTATTTCCTTTCTCTATTTATACCAACACCCAGAGAACAGCTTTTAGTGGCTACCACTAAAGATGAGCGAGCACCCCGATGCTCGGGTGCTCGGGTGCTCTGACCGAGCACCCCCTGATGCTCGAGTGCTCGGCCGAGCACCCGAGCCCCATTCAAATGAATGGGAGCACTCGAGCATTAAACCAGGCACCCCCTGCTCTGATGAGCGGAGGGTGCCTGGTCAATGTCCCCCTTCATCTCCGCTATGCCCCTCTTCCACAATGTCCCCCTTCATCTCCTATGCCATAGCGGAGATGAAGGGGGACATTGTGGAAGAGGGGCATAGCGGAGATGAAGGGGGACATTGTGGAAGAGGGGCATAGACTCTATGCCCCTCTTCCACAATGTCCCCCTTCATCTCCGCTATGCCCCTCTTCCACAATGTCCCCCTTCATCTCCTCTATGGCATAGGAGATGAAGGGGGACATTGTGGAAGAGGGGCATAGCGGAGATGAAGGGGCACATTGTGGAAGACGGGCATAGCGGAGATGAAGGGGGACATTGTGGAAGAGGGGCATAGAGTCTATGCCCCTCTTCCATAATGTCCCCCTTCATCTCCGCAATGCCCCCTTCATCTCCGCAATGCCCCCGTACCTCCATTCCCTGGTGGTCCAGCGGAGCGTCTTCGGATCTGTGCCTCTTCCGGCACAGATCCTCTTCACCCGAGCATGTCGGGCGAGCACATGGCGGTACTCGTACGAGTACCGCCATGTGCAGAGCAGAGCGATGCTCGAGCCGATCCGAGCATCGGCCGAGCACGCTCGCTCAACACTAGCTACCACCAAGACTCCTAACAAGCAACTCCAGCTGCCTCTCTCTGCCTGTCTGCTTACACTAGCTAGCATCAAAATGCAGTTGGGTATATTTTCTCTCTCTTTCTCTCTTGCTCACCAGCACAGATAAACAATATGCAGTAAACTGATACCCTTTTTTTTATACTTTATCAAGGTGGGGATACATGGGGAAAACTATCCATTGCTTTCAATACAGTGAAAAAAAGCAGAAAAAGATTTTTAAAAAATGCACGTTTGCCAGAAATCCTGTGGAAGGCCTCTTTTGAGGCAGAGTTTTGCCCAAACCCTATTTAGAGAGTTGATCACACTGGAGAACTTATTTCACATTTATTATCACCTTAGTCTATAACTGCACTAGATTATTTCCCAGGCAGTTATAACCAGAATCGAACCAAGTGTTCATTTTCGCATTAAATTTATCCCATGGTCTCCTTACCATATGCATTTCACAACATTTCAATAAAACACTTTTTTGATTTTATTTTCATTGTTGTCCCCGATATTTCTAGTAGCATTTGGAGTGGTGCAGTTAATAGGTATATTTTTCTGTGGGGTTTAAAAGTGGAGGCACTCAGTATGCAACACGAAGAGCACTGCTGGTGATTAACTATATACCTTTATACTTGTTATACTCAATACATGTCAACTGAGTTAATACCTTTGTTTATGCTCAAGTCCTTACAAGGAGCAGCTGATATAGACCAAGAGAAGGGTAGTCAGTTGTTTGACCTTCAGCTGTTGGAGGCTAAACTCCCATATCCCCAATCAGCCAATGGTTGTCTAGAATCTAGTGTAAGACTGGTAGGAAGAAAAAAGGACACAGTGTGATTCCTTTCTGGAGAATCTTCTGCACTAAGGCATGATAAAGAGGTGATAAAGAGGTGACAAAGTCAAGATGACTTCGCCAGTGTTCTAAACTCTTCAAGTTCTATGTTATTCTATGGAGCTTATGCACTAAGAGCTTTCAATACAGAGATATCTTGGTGCATTGGCTCCATAGAATAACATAATACTTGAAGAGTTTAGAACACTAGAGAAGTCATCTCCCTTTTATCACCTCTTTATTACACCTTAGTGCACCTCCCCCATACCCCCCAAATTCTGGAGAAAACCAGCTGACCATAGGGGACAAATAACATTTCACCAAATTCCCATTGATTCACATGGGCGGTTATGCACTAAGGTATGATAAAAAAAAAAGGTGGCAAAGGGGAGATCACTTTCAGTGTGATTAGTTCTCCAAGTCTATGGAGACTATGCATTAAGATCTCTCAAGCTGGTGAAATGTTAAAGGGATAGAAATACTTCATTTTATCTTTATTTTATTTTGTAGGCATTAAAAACATGAAGAATGATATAAGTCTTATCTCTCAAACCTTTATGGTTTGAGAGATATTCACAAGCAAAGTTTCCCCTCTCGCCCCTTTTACCTAGTGTAAGCTATCTCTTCTCAGATGTGGAATGCAGTCCATAGACCAGACAGATAACAGAAGGGGACAATCTTCTTCCTATGAGAACAATGAAAGCCCTGCCCCCCTTGACAAGTTTTTCAGGTTTTTCCCTTATCTTAATTGAAGATTGTCCCTCTCTGCAATCTACCTGGGCACCTCCCTTCTGATCTGGCTGAGCAGTGTTACATCAGTAAAAGGGGTGGGAGGGGGATACTTTATCATTGAATTACTCTTGAACTACAACTCTGACAGAACTGAAATAACACTCTCCAAAGTCCAAATACTATGATGATTAATTAGAGCTGTTTTTATTATGAAACATTACTATCCCTTTACGGTTCATTTAAAGAAATAGTAATGTTTGCATATGAAGCTATGGTCGTTTCTGCATTATACTTTTTATACAAACTGAACCTTTCCAGAAAGTTATACTCTTATTTTTATTTTATTTTAGTGTCTCCCTCCTTTCCCTCAAATCTGAAAACTGGTCGCTTGACCAGACAAATTGCAACAAGGGACAATATTGTGTCTGTCTTACACAAGCTTGTCCAGGCTAGACTGACGTAGGGAAAAGGGACATGTTAAAATAACATAAAATGAAGAATACAATGTTATTGACACTTAGAAAGGTAGAGTTCGTTATAAAAAACTATAATGTATAATCAACATTAACTCCATTTATTACTATCCCTTTAAAGGATTAGTAATGTTTCAAAATAAAAGCAGCTCCAATTAATCTTCATATTTTTTGGGCCATGGAGTGTGTTATTTCAATACTGTCGGAGTTGTAGTTCAAGAGTAATTGAATGATAAAATATCTCCCTCCCGCCCCTTTTACCTAGTGTAAGCCACCTCCCCTCAGATGTGGAATCTGGTCTCTTGACTGAACAGTTCACAGCAAGGGACAATCTTCTTACTGTGATCATAAGGAAAACCCTGCCCCCCCTTGGCAGGTTTTTCCCTTATGCTAATTGAAGACTGTCCCTCTCAGCAAGCCATCTGGACACCACCTTTCTGTTCTGTGGTGAGCAGTGTTACATCAGTAAAAGGGGTGGGAGGGGGATACTTTATCATTCAATTACTCTTGTACTACAACTCTGACAGTACTGAAATAACACTCTCTATGACCCAATTACTATGAAGATTAACTGGAACTTCTTTTATTTTAAAACATTACTGTCCCTTTAAATACAGTATTATATAACTAACACACAAATTATCTTGTTAGATTAGGAAATATCAACTTGAAATGTCAAGTTCAGAAATGAAAAACAATTGATAGACATAAAAATGTATTTTGTTAATAGTCAAATCTTGACCTGAAAAATAAAATGTTTCTAATAAAAATTAGAGTGTTTATCAGATTCTAGAAGGGAGGTATGTAATTACTTGAGAAAGAGCTGGGAGTGGGAGGTGCACACAAATAATTTTGTAAAGTGCCTTCTGGAGAAATTGCGATGCAGAAACTGTTATACGAGCTAATAAACAAGATCACAGAGAAAAAGACTTCCCTGTAGTATAAAATAGCTATATCTAAAACTAAACTAGACTTGGCAAAATGAAATAGGTCAAACATAGTAGGCATATATTAAAGTGATAGCAATGTTTTGCAAAAAAAACAACTCCGATTAATCTTCATAGTATTTGGACCATGGAGAGTGTTATTTCAATACTGTCAGAGTTGTAGTTCAAGAGTAATTAAATGATAAAGTATCCCCCTCCCACCCCTTTTACTGATGTAACACTGCTCACCTCAGAGCAGCAAGACTGTCCGGATGGATCGCAGAGAAGGACAATCTTTAGTGAGAATAAGGAAAAACCTGATAAAGTGGTCAAGGGGGGCAGGGTTTTCCTCATGCTCACAGTAAGAAGGTTGTCCCTTGCTGTGATCTGTCTGGTTCAGGGACCAGATTCCACATCTGAGGGGAGGTGCTTACACTAGGTAAAAGGGGCGGGAGGGGGATACTTTATCATTCAATTACTCTTGAACTACAGCTCTGACAGTATTGAAATAACACTCTCCATGGCCCAGGATTTATCGGAGCTGCTGTTTTTTGTGAAAAGTTACTATCACTTTAAGGAAATATTAATTTTGAATCATATCTGTCCCAAACTCCACAGCATGCGATTAACCCTTTGAGTGCCACAAAGGTATCCCACACATTGATACCTCTCTGGCATCTAAAATATTTATTTTAAGAATGAGCAAATCCATCAGTTCCCAGTTCCCTTACCATTAGCACAATTAATGGGAAGATCTTCGGACACAACATGTGGTCAGTAAGGCAGACAATTATAGGCAGAATCTTGAGAATGACACTCAGTGGAATTCCTTCCAAAGGAGGTTCCCTTCGATCATTCATTTCACAAGGTTTGTGAATATATGACTTTGATTTCAGAATAATGGCAGTTATACCTCAAAGCCATCAAAACAAACAAAAAAGAGAACAGTCGTTGTTTTGACTCTCAGCAAATGAAAAATGGTGGTTAGGCAGAAGGCCAGCAAGTATGACAGACGGATTCAATGCAGATAGGTTGTTGCTCCGGGGAACCATCTGACTGACATTTGGCGTCAGGAAGGAATTGCTTTACCCACTCGGGGCTTGATTGGAAATGGCTTCAGGGTTTTGTTTTTTGTTTTGTCTTCCTCTGGATCAACAGGGATGACTTGACATGGGATGAAATTGATGGACACATGTCTTTTTTCAGCCTCATCAAATATGTTACTATGTTACTATGACTGCCAAAGAGGTATCAAATGCATTGCAATGCAATGTATTGGATACCTCTCTGACACTCAAAGGGTTAAATGGAGCTTTCAGTCCCATTAGTACTAGAGACCTCTCCAGCAGTCAAATACTTAAAATCCCCATTTAAAGGGATAGTAATACTTCGTTTTACTTTATTTTATTTTGTAGGCATTAAAAAAATATGAAGAATGATATAAGTCTTATCTCTCAAACCTTTATGGTTTGAGAGATATTCACAAGCAAAGTTCCCCCTCCCGCCCCTTTTACCTAGTGTAATCCATCTCTTCACAGATGTGGAATGCAGTCCATAGACCAGACAGATAACAGCAGGGGACAATCTTCTTCCTATGAGAACAATGAAAGCCCTGCCCCCCTTGACAAGTTTTTCAGCTTTTTCCCTTATCTTAATTGAAGATTGTCCCTCTCTGCAGTCTACCTGGGCACCTCCCTTCTGATCTGGCTGAACGGGGGGGGGGGGGATACTTTGTTTGTGAATATCTATTAAACCATAAAGGTTTGAGAGATAAGACTTATATTGTTCTTCATGTTTTTTTAATGCCTACAAAATAAAATAAAGATAAAACAAAGTATTACTATCCCTTTAAATCAACTGACATCTTTCTTTATTCACTAGGATCCAGTTTGTTTGCCCGATAATTTTTCCTCTTTCTTAATTCATCAGCCTTAGCGTGATGGATGCTTCTCTCCCATCCAAGGGGTTAAACAGAACACTAAGCACGTCGATGTAAGTTGAAGAGGGATTATTTACATTTGGGAGAACACTGCAAATCCAAAACATCGTTGTTCAGCAAAGGACAGCAAAAATATTCAGGATGTCACAAAATCCCATTGGAAGAATCTGACTCAGTTGTTTCCAACACGTCTCAACAGCCCTGGAAATCCTGTAGAAAACAATGTCCCAGCTGCTTTTTAGCTGGCATTAACAAATCATCACATATCCTTTGGTAGTTAGCTATGTATCAAAAATAGCATATCACAAACTACAAAAATGGGGAAAAAAACATACAGCATATGGCATATTGCCCCAAAACCGAACCATTTTTCTTTTGTGCAAAAGGCCCAGTGTGAGAAAGGGCCTTTTGCTTGATTTGATAGTTGCTTCTAGATATGACAGGACACCTTTATGCCAATTGGCTGTATTTGTGGGAGGAGCTGGAGGGCTATTTAACCCTAGCTTCTTCCCATAAGCCTCTTCTATGTCGTGGGTAATTCCCCACCCAGGCCCTTCCCCTTTTTTCATATATTTAACCTCTCTATACTCATGAAGCCTTGACGTGGAGGCCCCGACCATAAGTGTCACTAATGTAGCCCCCGTGGCATGATAATCATGCTTGACAATGTCTAAAATAGTCTAAAAATTGTCCAAGATTCAGAAAACATCCAATCGATGTCAGTCCTGCTGTCAGAGACAGATTGTTAATGTTTGAGGCTGCTGGGGGGTGGCAAAAATCATGCAGTGACCCATCACCATTCTGAGATAACTGAGAAATGAAATGAGTCAGCATGGGCCAGCCTTTGTGTGGAATATTTTCAGCACCTCATGGTGGAGTCCATGACCAGCTGACTGGAGCGTGGTCTGAGGGCCAATTTAAAGATTGTCTAAAGCTATAAGTTTAGTGTCTCAGAGTTCACTCCTGAGCCCAATGCTTTTTAATTTGTTTATTAATGACATTGAAGTAGGGATTGAAAGTAGTGTTCCAATCTTAGCTGATGAGACTTGCTGCATAAGGAAATACATACATTGAATGATGTGTGTTTTTCTCTGCAGAAAGATTTGGATAAACTGAGTGAATGGGCAGAGAAATAGCAGATGGAAGGTTATGCAATTGCTTTGCAGAAAAAAAAACATACTACATATACACTAAACAGGAAACTAATTGGGAAACCCTTGTTAGAGAAAGACATAGGAGTACTAATAGACAACAGAGATTATCCTATATAATAATTCGCTAGGATGTTTGTCAGAAGCTGTCATGCGCAGTAGAGACTGCCCAAACACTCATAATGTTGGGAGTTCTGTGCTGGGAGCATTCAGTGCTGGGTGTATTCCGTGCTGGGAGCATTCTGTGCATTCGGGCACTCTCTACAGCGCATTGCATGAGTGACGGCAGACACAGAGCAGGACCGGCCTTTTAACCCTTTGAGTGCCGTAGGGGTATGCAACACATTGCAAAGCAATGTGTTGCTTACCCCTCCAGCACTCAAAGGGTTAACATCTCCCAGAAATTGGCCCATGTACACAGGCTTTAACACTAGTAGAAGTATACAGCGTCACACCCTCTGTCACTCAAAGTCTAACCCCTTAAATGCTGAAAGGCCCCTCCTAGAGATAAATCCCAAAAATCAGTACAATGTCCAACATGTTCAATATGTTTTTGAAAGCATCCTCAGTATGTGCAAAAACAGCCACTCGAGACAAAGAATTCTACAGCCTTAATGCTCTTATTATAAAAATCCCTTCCTTTGTTTTAGTCAAAAACTCCTTTCCTCTTTTCTTATTGGAGGACCTACTTTTGCTCAGCTCTTTGAGTAAATAGTTCCCTAGAGAGTTCTTTGTTTTTGGCCTCAAATATATTGTGAATAGTAATCATATCCCGCATGGACATCTCCAATGTAAAAAGGCCAGTTTGGCTCAACTCTCATCTAAATAAAATCTTCATATCCCCTTATCAGTTTTGTTTCACTTGCCTGTACTTTTCCAGTCCATAATGTGCTTTTTTTAGGAACTGACACCCACAACTTTACTTATATTCTAGATTAGGCATTACCAATGATTTATAAAGAGGTAGAATTGTATTCCCATCCTCGGCATCTATGCCCCTTTTTATACAGCTTAATACCCTATTAGATCTTGCAGCAGCTGAGTAACATTGCACACTGCTGTAATCTCTGCTGTCTATTAGTATTCCTAAATCTTTCTCTAACAAGGGTTTCCCAGGTAGTTTCCTGTTTAGTGTATATGCTGCATGCTTGTTTCTGCAAAACAGTTGCATAACCTTACATCTGCTACTTCTCTGCCCATTGACTCAGTTTATCCAAATCTTTCTGTAGAGATAAAAACACATAATTCCCTGTATATATTTACTTACACAGCAAGTGTCAGCAGTAAAGATTGGAACATTGCTTTCAATCCCCACTTCAATATCATTAATAAACAAATTAAAAAGCATTGGGCCCAGGAGTGAACTCTAAGGCAATAAACGTATGACTTTACATGTAAAAAATATTCAATTTACAACAAATTTCTGTATTCTATCATTTAACCAGCTCTCTATTTATGCACAGACATCACCTCTCAAGCCAAAGCCTTATAATGTGTGCAGTAACCTGTTGAGAGGCACAGTGTCAAAGAATTTAGTAAAATCCAAATATACATCTGCAGTAATACCCTTGATCACAATACAACTTATCTTTTTTTAGAATGCAGGTAAATTAGTTTGACATGATCTAGTCTTCCTAAAACCATGCTGACTCTTTCTAATAGCGTAGTTGGTCATCACATAGTCCTGGATGATACTTGTTAGTAATCCTTCTAGTTCTGGATACTACTAGTTAGCAATGTTTCTAATGTTTTACCCATTACAGTGCAAGGATTATTGACAGTCAGAAATACAAGGTTACCATATACCAAAAAGAAATCTGTTGCACTACAAATAACAACATAAGGGAAACCGGGTGCCACTGGTGGTCACTTATCACCCCCAGGCTGAAGTTCTACACAAAATATCAAGAGAACTTCAAACAACCTTATATGCAGATGACATACTTAAGAACATCTTCCTGCAGCCTTCCTTACTCTCCTTCAGACAGCCTCCCAATTTAAAGCAACTGATGGTAAGGAGTGCCCTGAATAAAAATACAAAAAATGGCACATCTCCCTGCCTACAACGGAGGTGTGAAACACCCAGTTACACCATAAGATCAATGGTACTTTCACCTGCAAATCATCCAATGTAATATACCTCATCATGTGTGCAAAATGCCCAGCAGCTATTTATGTGGCTGAAACTGGACAGCCATTACATAAGAGGTTTAATTCCCACAGATCCAGTGTTAACAACAAAAAGGCAAAGACACCAGTGGGAGAACATTTTTGCCAAAATGGACACAGTGTAAGGGACATTAAGTTAACTGTATTGATGGGACTGTTCCTCACTCAGAGGGACAGAAAAGTGTGGGAGATTAAGTTAATGTTGAAGATTATTGCTATTCATAATGGTTTGAATAAAGGCAGATAATTCTTGTCACATTATCACATTGTGGATTAACCTTTCCAACAGTCCCACTGGGATCGTAAATACCTCTAACTTCTCAGAGGAAGACTGCAATTTATGACTCACCAATCAAAGTATCTGGACTGAGTTTTCTGATTTCCATTCTAAACAATGCAATTTTTACTTGTATATAAGAGATGTTTTCATATTTATCTGTGTAACATGCCTGAGGAAGAGACCTAAAGTCTTGAAAGCTTGCATCCTAAATCTGCTTTGTTAGCCAATAAAGGTATCAACAACTATATTTGCCTCCTGTATTTCTATAGCTAACACGGTACCAACTCTCACCTGTTACCCACTACTGAAGTCAAACTCACAGGTCTGTAATTTACAGGTTTAGATCTTGCCCCCTTAATGTATAATGGTACTATATATACTATCTTTAGATCACAGAGAACTATGCCTGCTGAGAGTGACTCAATAAACATTAAGCATACTGGTCTTGCTATAACTGAACTAAGCTCTTTAGCTCCAGGTTTATTCACCATAAACTTTTCCAGTCTCTTTTGGATTTTTGACTTCAGTAAGCCATGTAAATGACAGATGAATTTGTTTGATTCTCCCTGTTTGCACACAGTCTGTCATAGTTTCTTTCTTTGTATATTAAAATGATAAAAACATTTTAAGCTTTCAGACACTCCCTCAGTTTTAAGTGACCCAACATCTACCTTCATCTACCTATTTATATACTTGCAGAAATGTTTAAACTTTTTCTTGTTCTCTGCTGAGATTAATTTCAACTTTTCAAATTTAGCTAGCCTAATTGCTTGTTTGCAGATTATATTGCATTCCTTATATTTTTTCAAATCTAACCCTTCTAACTTAAATTTAACCCTCTGTGCACCAAAGAAGTATGCAGTACATTGCAACACAATATGTTGAAAACCTCTCTGGCACTCAGAGTTAAAAGCTTGCTTCTTATTCATAATTTCTCAGAACACCTCTTTGTAAATCCACATTGTTCTTATTTTGTTCCTTTCTATCTTTCTTCTGCATTTTATCTTTGAAGACTATATCCAAATGAATGCCTTCTAATACTGTTTTAGAGTTGTACAATTAGCCTTTTTCAGGGCTAGATTTAAAGGACACTGATTCCCAAAAAAACCCATTGCCAGTTTTTCAAACATGGTAAGCAATTCAAATACCTGTGCTATAAAGAGCTGCGGGCAGAAAAATAAGTATCTCGGCCGCTAAAGTTAGCTGCCATTTGACCCCATAAAACATAATCATGGCTCAAAGTGCCATTCAAAGGACTGTGCGTGGTGGTAAGATGTGCTAAGGGACCCACTTTATCGTAGAAAATTCTGCACCCGTTTTTTGGGGAGCGCAGAGTCCCTTAGCACAACTTTTAACCACTGACGCAGGAATTGTGTGTTTAAAAAAACAGTGGCTGTCTTGATATATGGCCCTAAGTCCCATATCGATATATCCAAATCAGTCCCAAAGTTAGTAGAATTAACCCTATGAGGGCCAGTGGGGTATAATTATCCCACTGGCACTCACAGGATTAATCTAAGTAATGAAGCAACAGCCCCTGAAAAGTAACACTTATCATTAATCCTGATGTATAGTGGAGTCTTCAGCACCCCAGTTAACTATTGTCCATCTTCTTTCTTCTCTCTTCCTTCGTCTCTCTTCTTTCTTCTCCATTTTCTTTCTTCTGGTCCATCTTCTTTCTTCTGTCTTCTCTCAACGTACCTGTAAAGCAAACAGAGATGTAAATAAATATTCCATAAAACAAACCCGCACATCTATGCATAGTTTAAACCCTTGAGTGCCAGAGGAGTATGCAAAGCATTGTAGCGCAAAGGTTGTCTACCTCTCTGGGACTCAACGGGTTAAACAGTGCTTAGTTGTGCGAGTCAATATTTTAGAAAATGGCCAAAGTTGTAAACATTTGTCCTCATCGGTATCCTGTAATGTGTGTATGAATCTGAAAAATGGCAAAAACATATTGAATAAAAATAATGATCCCTTTTTCCATTTCTCCACCACTGTGTGCGGCGGTAGTGATGGCAGCGGGGAAAGTAAGTAGAAGCACACTCCCTCCCCCCCTTTATAACTTACGGGCCAATGCATGTTCCACTGTGAGGGAATTTGAACAGAGGCTGCCTTTATATATGGGCAGCCTCTGTTTAAAAGGACTCACAGCCATTGGCTGGGATGTGTGCTTACACAGCCAGTCAAGTGAGTAAGCACACATCCCAGCCAATGGTTTAGAGTCCTTTTGAACAGAGATGGCCCATAAGATACAAAGGAGGTGTGTGTGTTCCTACTCACATTCTCCGCCACCACTGCCGCTGCACACAGCAGTGGAGAAATTAAAGAAGGTATAATATTTTTATTTAAAATGTTTTTGACATTTTTCGAATTCATACATACATTACAGGATACTGATGGGGACAAATGTGTTCGACTTTGGGCATTTTCTAAAATATTGACCAGCACATCTAAGCATTGTTTAACCCTTCGAGTTCAGAGAGGTAGATAAAGCATTGCTCTGCATTGCGTTGCGTACCCCTCTGCCTTTCAAGGGGTTAAACGTTGCATAGATGTGCAGGTCCTTTTTATGGAATATTTATTTATATCTCTTGATTTTTCTTACAGGTAAATGATGAGAAGATGGAAGAAAGATGAAGGACCAGAGGAAGACAGACGATGTAGAAGAAGGAGGAGTGAAGAAAGATGATAAGAGAAAAAAAGAAGGAAGATAGAAGGACAGTGGATGACAGGTAAGTATAAAACAGATAAGCTAACAATCGGTGCTTAGGGTGACCGCACGTCCCGGTATGCCCTGGACTGTGCCTTATAGGGATTCTGTGTCCCGCTTCCTGCGTCACCCCCCCACTGGGACATCAAAGAGTCCCAGAATGGAGCAACATGCACCAGTTCAGCCAGCCAATGAAATGTATTTGATATATGGTCCTCATTGGCTGACTGAGCCAGCCAATGAAGATCATGTAGCAAATACATTTCATTGGCTGGCTGGACTGGTGCATTGGAGACAGCTGGGATGGAGCAGGTATGCTGACACTGCAAGTGAGACCCACGGCTGAGGCTCCCGCCGGCGCTGACCATCTTTCTGAGGCTGACACAGAGTAAGTGTTTCCGCTGGGAACTCTTACTCTGTGTCAGCCCCAGAAAGATGGTCAGCTCCGGCGGCAGCCTCAGCCACTGGACTAGGGTGACCACGTGTCCCGTAATGGCAGAATGGAAATGTAGTTACCACTCAGGTGCATCATGTTTTAGCTCTCTAGTGCCAATACAGAGGAGGAATTTCCTCATACATATTAGACTAATCCCACCCCTAAAGGGCAGTCCAGTTCCAAAATTATGGGCAGGTCCCCCCTCTTGAGCTGTGACTAGCTGTAGAACAGGCCATTTATGCTGTTTGTTTGTCCTTAGAAGCCTCTCACATGTTGTAAGTATATTTTGAAAACTCTTAACAAGAGACATATGCTATTTGTACTGGGCTGCAATGATTCCCATGTAACCATTCAGCTTGAGTTTCCCATATGCTTCCCTTTTTTTTAAAGGGATCATCTGGCAACCCTAGTTTAACCCTTTGCTTGCCAGAGAGGTATCCGATGCACAATGTTGCAATGAGTGGGATACATTTCTGGCACTCAAAGGGTTAAAAGAGGCTTTTCAACCCTCGAATGCTAGAGAGGTCACTAACGTATTGTGATTGGGACCCCTCTAGCATTCAAGGGGTTAATAGCCCCATTTAAAACAATTAAAGGGATAATAATACTTAAAATGTAAAAAAAAATATGTTGTAGGGTTTATCCCCCTGAGTAAAACAAGGGTACTCCCACTGCTGAAAGGTGTTTCATTCAAAAGTTATTAATCTTCAAAGTTAAATTTTTTAGGTGCAATATCACAGTGGCCTGAAATTGTACAGTGGTGCTGTTGCTACACGATCCTATGGACAGCTCTGGTCCCGGGACCATAAATCTCCATAGGATGGTGTAGCAACAGCTCCACTGTACAATTTCAGGCCACTGTGATATTGCACCTAAAAAATTCAACTTTGAAAATTAATAACTTTTGAATAAAACACCTTTCAGCAGTGGGAGTACTCTTGTCTTACTCAGGGGGATAAACCCTACAACATATTTTTTTTACATTTTAAGTATTACTATCCCTTTAAATACATTTTTTCCCTTCATTGTAATTTAGCCCCTTGAGTGCTAGAGAGTACATTGCTTTGCAATGCGATGGAGAAATCTCTAGCTGTCAAGCACCAGAATAACTCCAGGGGGGAGATGCACTAAGCGGTGATAAAGAGGTGATAAAGTGGAGATAACTTCTCCAGTGATATCACTTCTCTAGTTCCTATGTTATTCTATGGAGCCTATGCACTAACAACTCCAAAGATGAAGAAATCTTGCACAGGCTCCATAGAATAACATAGGAATTGGAGAAGTGATAAACTGGAGAAGTCACCACACATTATCACCTCTGTATCACCACTTAGTGAATCTCCCCCCAGTTTCCTTAGTACATCAGCCTCAATGTGTATTATCTACCAGCTGGCCACAATCTTTCTTTCCTCCATGAATATGCTGTCTGACAGTCTGCATCCTCTCTCTGTGACACACCCTGCTACATTAGGCACTTCTCATATTTGGCCGGTATCAGTGGAAAAAAATAAAATATCCTGATTCGTGGCAGCTGTGTTATGCCCAAAGAACTGAGGCATAATCGTCCTTATGCATACAGGCAATGCGGAGCAATTCTGAGGCAAGCCAACTGCACTTTAAGGAACAAATCACATTCCCAAAATGACCATTGATTTAAATGTTGCTTTTGATTAGAGATGGGCGAAAAGTCAGATTTTTTTATTGCAGGAATTGTGTCAGAAAAATCAGAATTTGACAATTTTTCCTACCCATTGAAATATAACATTTCCGCCTTTCCCCTACTGCCATTGAATTTCTCTTAAAATGGATGTATCACCTATGCACAACATCCTCTAAATAGTTAGGTGACACATCCAGTAGCATTAAAACGTTATTATTATTTTATTTTAAGCTTCCGTTAGGTTTAAATGTAACTTATAAAAGTCTGGGATGCAGCCACTTCCGTATAGACTGCAGCCCAACGCTCTGCCTCTGCTTTACTCCTTCCTCCAATGACGGAGGCTTCTGTCAGTAAGCTGGAGCGCTCTCATTGGCTAGATATCGATCTCTGCCAATCAGACCTCTCCAGTTTACTGACAGATGCCTCCGTCATCAGAGGAGAGAGGGGAGCAGTGGCAGAGATCTGTAACAGCGGAGAACTGCAAAGAACTGCAGTCACCCGGAAGTGGCTGCAGCACAGACTTTTGTAAGTTACATTTAAACCAAATGGACACTTAAAAATAATAATAACAAGGTTTTAATGCTATTGGATGTGTCACCTAACTATTTAGGGGATGTTGTGCATAGGTGATACATCCACTTTAAGAACTTTGCCATTTCCCATCTACTGTTTCTATGACCACAATAATTCCCACCCCATGACTAAAAAAATGCAGAATTCTCACTGTTCTGTAAGGTGTAGTTGAGCCAGAGAGAGCTGTAGAAGCATAGAGCTACATAGAGAAAAGAAAATACTATGTGGAGTAGTTGTGTAGTGAGAGAGAGTTAGCAAGCAACACCAGTACACCTGCTGATGCTGTTGACTGCTGGGGAACAATTAGGATGAGTTGAAGGAATGCTGCTGATGACATGGAGAAATCCAGTACGAGCAGCAGAGGCAGTCATAGTAGTAACAGTGCCGAGCAGCAGAGCACGCCAAATAGTGCTGCTACCACCCCTACCGCATCTCCTATGACAGAGAATTCAGAGCCAGCCAGCAGCATAGTGCTGATAACATCCCCACCACATTTTCTATCAATAGGAAATTCTAAAACCAATTAGCATATCGTTCTGCTATCACCTCCACCATATCCCATATAAAAGAAAGACTCCAGAGCCCACCAGCAGTAGATAGCTCTGCTACCATCCCCACCATATCCCCTATGACTAAGAGACTCCCGATCTTACTAGCAGCAGATAGTGCTGCTTCTTCTTATAACATGCCCTGCTGTGACTAAGAAACACCAAAGTCCACCAGCAGATAGTGTTGCTGCCACCAGAAATCACAATCACATGCATTGCTCATACATTTGCCCACCAGCAGCATCAGATATTGTTGCACTTGTCCTCACCCCAACCGATAGCACTGCCACCACATCACCAGGGCAATGGAGGGAACTTCTGTTTTCCCCAGCAGCTGTGTGCAGCAGCAGTAGTAGCACAAAGTAGTCTGTCCCTGCTGTGTCTATGAGTGTGACACCAGGTGCCCCACCTACATCTATGTCACACTGATGCTGATAATAATGAGGGCAGTGTTTCCTGTAGTGACATGATGAGAGATTTCTTAGCTTAAACAAACCAGGAGTGTGCAAGATACATGGTGGGAATGGTTCTCATCACCACAACTGACATGAATGTTTTTGGTGGTGATATAATTGTAGATTCTTAAGTTCCTGTGTTAAATTTTCTGACTTCCAGCCCAACCAGCATCGGGAAATGTTATAGAAAGATCAGGCTAGTGCGTCCAGGCTGGTGAGAGTGGGGTCATCATCCCTGCCAAAGACTTTGGTGGTGATAGTGGAAGTACCTTAAATGAAATGGAACAGGTGGACATTCTATTTTCTGTTGCTAGTGCTGATGATGAGCCACAAGCAATTTGAGGTGCATATGGGTACAAGGTGTGCAGTCAAAAAAATATTTCTCTGACTTCTCCAGTGAAATTCTGAGCATGAGAATAATTTTCTTTTTGGTCCGAGAGTGTGCAAATATCCCAATTCTGTGACAAGGTTGTGAAGTTGGGGAAGAAGAGGTCATACAGGGCCACATCTACCCTGATAAAGCACATGAACCATAACCACCCTGAGATTCCTGTGGAACATCTTAAGCTGTTCCCCAAGGAAAAAAATCAGATGCACTGTCAAGACCTACAGGACCCAAAAAATGACATGCGGCAACGCCCCTCTCAGCACCCCAGTATGTCAGTGGCATCACTTGATTCATTGTTGCCTAGTCCTAGGTCCCAGGCTACTAGTAGTTATATCCCAGTTTGCCACCAGTGTCACCAGCAGACAGTGAATTTTCAGATTTCCGTATCTGTTAATACTTCTCCACTTTTATCACATTGGTACAATGACCACATAAGGCAATGTGATGGAGGCTAATAGATTGCAGGAGATAAAGGAGCAACTGTAGAATGTGGCAAGTTTACATCAGACAGGGTCAATTTTTTTGTTGAGTTGTAGTAAATGACCCACTGGAAATGTCAATCACTGCCACAACCACCAGTAACTTGTTGTTTTCATGGGACAGAGAAAGGACACAGTAACTGATATCTGATTTCTTAGAGGATAACTTAACATTGTCAGCATGCCTAATTAGAGCAGATGTGAAAAGATATGTTATCCCACTCCTTCCCCCTCTTTACTACTACTACTACTCTGTGGAGTCCCAACCACTCCCACCACCATTACTACTACTACTACAATGGGTATGGTGGATAATACATCAGCCTGATCCTCTAAAATGACTTTTGATATTCATACAACTCAGCAGCAGGTACTGCATTAACAAGCACCATAATGTCACTTGTGTGGCATATAATAATCCTGGTGGTGGCTTACTTGACCATAGCAGCCTTGCTTTGAAGTAGACACAAGAATTTTTGTCCATGTCTCTCCTTGTTTTAAAGGGATAGTAATACTTCGTTTTATCTTTATTTTATTTTGTAGGCATTAAAAAAACATGAAGAACGATATAAGTCTTATCTCTCAAACCTTTATGGTTTGAGAGATAGTCACAAGCAAAGTTTCCCTCCCGCCCCTTTTACCTAGTGTAAGCCATCTCTTCTCAGATGTGGAATCCAGTCCATAGACCAGACAGATAACAGAAGGTGACAGTTTTCTTCCTTTGAGAACAATGAAAGCCCTGTCCACCTTGACAAGTTTTTCAGGTTTTCCCCTTATCTTAATTGAAGATTGTCCCTCTCTGCAATCTACTTGGGCACCTTCCTTCTGATCTGGCTGAGCAGTGTTACATCAGTAAAAGGGGCAGGAGGGGGATATTTTGTCATTGAATTTCTCTTGAACTACAACTCTGACAGAATTGAAATAACACTCTCCAAAGTCCAAATACTATGATGATTAATTGGAGCTGCTTTTATTATGAAAAATTACTATCTCTTTAGGTCTTCAAGCTATTTTTATAAGGCCTGACTTGCTGCAAACCTATAAACATTTTTTCAAAGATTGTCTTGATGCTGGCCCTCTAACATTTTCCCAAGGCTTACCTTGCTGTGTTAGGTTTCACTAACAATGTATGTAATGTATGTATTTTTTTAATCATTTCCTTAGCTTGTAAACCAGCTATAAAAAAATGTTTTGAAGGAAGTGTAGTGGCTAACCCGTCTACAGATGCCTTTCTAAAGTTACAATTAGAATAAGCTTTTTACACTAATGTGTATAAAAGCTTTCCTAGTAAGTTACTGCTCAATAGTACACCCATCCTCCTCCCTTCACCACCTGTTGATGACTTTTAGAAAGGCATTGCCAGCTGTGTATGTCATGTGAAAGTGTAATTTTAAAATTATATTCATAAACATAAAATAAATGGTGATGACATTAAATTATAATCTCAACAACAAAAAGGAATAAAATAAAAGGTTGAATTTAACATTGTAGATGTGGATGGGGTGAATAATATATGATGATAATGAGTAGGAAGGGATGCTAGACAAATTAAATGCAGCTTCATGTATGATTCCAATGTTCATAGCACTAGTCCCAACTGTCATATATATGATGGCAACAGGGGCAGCTGTACAAATCCCTCTTCCTCTTCAGTGCTGTTTCTTGTTCAAGTGCCATATGCTTCTCTGTCTGTTGTGTTTTTCCATTTCTGCTACATGATACTCGTATGGTATTAGATGCTGGTTCCTTAAAAAAAACATAAGTCTAATGATGCTGCAGGATAGGTATCCTACTGTTAATGATATAACCTGCTGCAATGAAAATCTCTCAAACTGAACTGTTTATGGTGGGCAACTAAGGGTTTCTTCTTCATCGAACACAAGTGCTGGACACATTTACACTGTTTTATTTGCTCAAGAGGGTCATCATTTGAGCCTAGAATATGGTTATCCTGTAGGTATGATATGACCATCTCACATGCAATGGGGTAAATCCTTGGAGCTAAACAGTGTTCATGTGCATCAGTTACCAATCCATGTTCTGGGAACAAGTCCCATACACAAGTTCCAGTGCCACCATATTGTGGGTACTCACTATATGTATTTGCTAGCTAGCATATACATCGAGTAGCTTGTGGAGGATACTTTGCTGCCTCCACACATGTACTCAATCACCACGTTGTTTCATCCTCAAACCGAAGTTCCAAAAGAGTGGATAATTTGATATAAAAGAACAAGAAACAGAAAAGCATCCACAGAATACCAATAAATCAGAGACATGTGTCTAATAGCATTCATATGAATAACATGGTGCTAATTACTATCATTTTAAAGTGGAGACTGGGGGTGGATCACAACCACATCTCAATGCATGCAGGGATTGTTGGTACTATTCCTTCCCAAAGGCAATTCTTGTTTTAGTGTTACATTAGCTCCCCACTCACTGGCCCTTTCAGTGCTAGGTGAGGAGGACAATGCATTGCTGAGCAGTGTCAGTGAGTGGGGAGAGATAATGTAGGGATAAGACAGGAAGTCAGTGTTAGGGGATGAGGGCAATGCATTGCTGAGCAGTGTCAGTGAGTGGGGAGAGATAATGTAGGGATAAGACAGGAAGTCAGTGCTAGGGGATGAGGGCAATGCATTGCTGAGCAGTGTCAGCTAGGGGAGGTGGACAATGCATTGCTGAGCAGTGTCAGTGAGTGAGGGAGGTAAAGTAGGAATAAGACAGGAAGCCAGTGCTAGGGGATGTGGGCAGTGCATTGCTGAGCAGTGTCAGTGAGTGTGGGAAGTAATGTAGGGATTAGACAGGAAGACAGTACTAGGGGTTGTGGGCAGTTCATTGCTGAGCAGTGTCAGTGAGTGGGGTAGGTAAGGTAGGGATAAGACAGGAAGTCAGTGCTAGGGGATGAGGGCAATGCATTGCTGAGCAGTGTCAGCTAGGGGAGGTGGACAATGCATTGCTGAGCAGTGTCCGTGAGTGGGGGAGGTAATTTTGGGATAAGACAGGAAGTCGGTGCTAGGGGAGGAGGGCAATGCATTACTGAGCAGTGTCAGATAGGGGAGGTGGGAAATGCATTGCTGAACAGTGTCAGTGAGTGGGGGAGGTAATGTAGAGATAAGACAGGAAGTCAGTGCTAGGGGAGGAGGGCAATGCATTGCTGAGCAGTGTCCGTGAGTGGGGGAGGTAATTTTGGGATAAGACAGGAAGTCGGTGCTAGGGGAGGAGGGCAATGCATTACTGAGCAGTGTCAGATAGGGGAGGTGGGAAATGCATTGCTGAACAGTGTCAGTGAGTGGGGGAGGTAATGTAGAGATAAGACAGGAAGTCAGTGCTAGGGGAGGAGGGCAATGCATTGCTGAGTAGTGTCAGTGAGTGGGGGAGGTAATTTAGGGATAAGACAGGAAGTCAGTGCTAGGGGATGAGGGCAATGCATTGCTGAGCAGTGTCAGCTAGGGGAGGTGGACAATGCATTGCTGAGCAGTGTCAGTGAGTGAGGGAGGTAAAGTAGGAATAAGACAGGAAGCCAGTGCTAGGGGATGTGGGCAGTGCATTGCTGAGCAGTGTCAGTGAATGTGGGAAGTAATGTAGGGATTAGACAGGAAGCCAGTACTAGGGGTTGTGGGCAGTTCATTGCTGAGCAGTGTCAGTGAGTGGGGTAGGTAAGGTAGGGATAAGACAGGAAGTCAGTGCTAGGGGATGAGGGCAATGCATTGCTGAGCAGTGTCAGCTAGGGGAGGTGGACAATGCATTGCTGAGCAGTGTCAGTGAGTGAGGGAGGTAAAGTAGGAATAAGACAGGAAGCCAGTGCTAGGGGATGTGGGCAATGCATTGCTGAGCAGTGTCAGTGAGTGTGGGAAGTAATGTAGGGATTAGACAGGAAGCCAGTGCTAGGGGATGTGGGCAGTGCATTGCTGAGCAGTGTCAGTGAGTGTGGGAAGTAATGTAGGGATTAGACAGGAAGCCAGTACTAGGGGTTGTGGGCAGTTCATTGCTGAGCAGTGTCAGTGAGTGGGGTAGGTAATGTAGGGATAAGACAGGAAGTCAGTGCTAGGGGATGAGGGCAATGCATTGCTGAGCAGTGTCAGTGAGTGGGGAGGTAATGTAGGGATAAGACAGGAAGTCAGTGCTGGGGGAGGAGGGCAATGCATTGCTGAGTAGTGTCAGTGAGTGGGGGAGGTAATGTAGGGATAAGACAGGAAGTCAGTGCTAGGGGATGAGGGCAATGCATTGCTGAGCAGTGTCAGCTAGGGGAGGTGGACAATGCATTGCTGAGCAGTGTCAGTGAGTGAGGGAGGTAAAGTAGGAATAAGACAGGAAGCCAGTGCTAGGGGATGTGGGCAGTGCATTGCTGAGCAGTGTCAGTGAATGTGGGAAGTAATGTAGGGATTAGACAGGAAGCCAGTACTAGGGGTTGTGGGCAGTTCATTGCTGAGCAGTGTCAGTGAGTGGGGTAGGTAAGGTAGGGATAAGACAGGAAGTCAGTGCTAGGGGATGAGGGCAATGCATTGCTGAGCAGTGTCAGCTAGGGGAGGTGGACAATGCATTGCTGAGCAGTGTCCGTGAGTGGGGGAGGTAATTTTGGGATAAGACAGGAAGTCGGTGCTAGGGGAGGAGGGCAATGCATTACTGAGCAGTGTCAGATAGGGGAGGTGGGAAATGCATTGCTGAACAGTGTCAGTGAGTGGGGGAGGTAATGTAGAGATAAGACAGGAAGTCAGTGCTAGGGGAGGAGGGCAATGCATTGCTGAGTAGTGTCAGTGAGTGGGGGAGGTAATTTAGGGATTAGACAGGAAGCCAGTACTAGGGGTTGTGGGCAGTTCATTGCTGAGCAGTGTCAGTGAGTGGGGTAGGTAAGGTAGGGATAAGACAGGAAGTCAGTGCTAGGGGATGAGGGCAATGCATTGCTGAGCAGTGTCAGCTAGGGGAGGTGGACAATGCATTGCTGAGCAGTGTCAGTGAGTGGGGGAGGTAATGTAGGGATAAGACAGGATGTCAGTGCTAGGGGATGAGGGCAATGCATTGCTGAGCAATGTCAGCTAGGAGAGGTGGGCAATGCATTGCTGAACAGTGTCAGTGAGTGAGGGAGGTAAAGTAGGAATAAGACAGGAAGCCAGTGCTAGGGGATGTGAGCAGTGCATTGCTGAGCAGTGTCAGTGAGTGTGGGAAGTAATGTAGGGATTAGACAGGAAGCCAGTGCTAGGGGATGTGGGCAGTGCATTGCTGAGCAGTGTCAGTGAGTGTGGGAAGTAATGTAGGGATTAGACAGGAAGCCAGTACTAGGGGTTGTGGGCAGTTCATTGCTGAGCAGTGTCAGTGAGTGGGGTAGGTAATGTAGGGATAAGACAGGAAGTCAGTGCTAGGGGATGAGGGCAATGCATTGCTGAGCAGTGTCAGTGAGTGGGGGAGGTAATGTACGGATAAGACAGGAAGTCAGTGCTAGGGGATGAGGGCAATGCATTGCTGAGCAGTGTCAGCTAGGGGAGGTGGACAATGCATTGCTGAGCAGTGTCCGTGAGTGGGGGAGGTAATTTTGGGATAAGACAGGAAGTCGGTGCTAGGGGATGAGGGCAATGCATTACTGAGCAGTGTCAGATAGGGGAGGTGGGAAATGCATTGCTGAACAGTGTCAGTGAGTGGGGGAGGTAATGTAGAGATAAGACAGGAAGTCAGTGCTAGGGGAGGAGGGCAATGCATTGCTGAGTAGTGTCAGTGAGTGGGGGAGGTAATTTAGGGATAAGACAGGAAGTCAGTGCTAGGGGATGAGGGCAATGCATTGCTGAGCAGTGTCAGCTAGGGGAGGTGGACAATGCATTGCTGAGCAGTGTCAGTGAGTGAGGGAGGTAAAGTAGGAATAAGACAGGAAGCCAGTGCTAGGGGATGTGGGCAGTGCATTGCTGAGCAGTGTCAGTGAATGTGGGAAGTAATGTAGGGATTAGACAGGAAGCCAGTACTAGGGGTTGTGGGCAGTTCATTGCTGAGCAGTGTCAGTGAGTGGGGTAGGTAAGGTAGGGATAAGACAGGAAGTCAGTGCTAGGGGATGAGGGCAATGCATTGCTGAGCAGTGTCAGTGAGTGGGGGAGGTAATTTAGGGATTAGACAGGAAGCCAGTACTAGGGGTTGTGGGCAGTTCATTGCTGAGCAGTGTCAGTGAGTGGGGTAGGTAAGGTAGGGATAAGACAGGAAGTCAGTGCTAGGGGATGAGGGCAATGCATTGCTGAGCAGTGTCAGCTAGGGGAGGTGGACAATGCATTGCTGAGCAGTGTCAGTGAGTGGGGGAGGTAATGTAGGGATAAGACAGGATGTCAGTGCTAGGGGATGAGGGCAATGCATTGCTGAGCAATGTCAGCTAGGAGAGGTGGGCAATGCATTGCTGAACAGTGTCAGTGAGTGAGGGAGGTAAAGTAGGAATAAGACAGGAAGCCAGTGCTAGGGGATGTGAGCAGTGCATTGCTGAGCAGTGTCAGTGAGTGTGGGAAGTAATGTAGGGATTAGACAGGAAGCCAGTGCTAGGGGATGTGGGCAGTGCATTGCTGAGCAGTGTCAGTGAGTGTGGGAAGTAATGTAGGGATTAGACAGGAAGCCAGTACTAGGGGTTGTGGGCAGTTCATTGCTGAGCAGTGTCAGTGAGTGGGGTAGGTAATGTAGGGATAAGACAGGAAGTCAGTGCTAGGGGATGAGGGCAGTTCATTGCTGAGCAGTGTCAGTGAGTGGGGGAGGTAATGTACGGATAAGACAGGAAGTCAGTGCTAGGGGATGAGGGCAATGCATTGCTGAGCAGTGTCAGCTAGGGGAGGTGGACAATGCATTGCTGAGCAGTGTCCGTGAGTGGGGGAGGTAATTTTGGGATAAGACAGGAAGTCGGTGCTAGGGGAGGAGGGCAATGCATTACTGAGCAGTGTCAGATAGGGGAGGTGGGAAATGCATTGCTGAACAGTGTCAGTGAGTGGGGGAGGTAATGTAGAGATAAGACAGGAAGTCAGTGCTAGGGGAGGAGGGCAATGCATTGCTGAGTAGTGTCAGTGAGTGGGGGAGGTAATTTAGGGATAAGACAGGAAGTCAGTGCTAGGGGATGAGGGCAATGCATTGCTGAGCAGTGTCAGCTGGGGGAGGTGGACAATGCATTGCTGAGCAGTGTCAGTGAGTGAGGGAGGTAAAGTAGGAATAAGACAGGAAGCCAGTGCTAGGGGATGTGGGCAGTGCATTGCTGAGCAGTGTCAGTGAATGTGGGAAGTAATGTAGGGATTAGACAGGAAGACAGTACTAGGGGTTGTGGGCAGTTCATTGCTGAGCAGTGTCAGTGAGTGGGGTAGGTAAGGTAGGGATAAGACAGGAAGTCAGTGCTAGGGGATGAGGGCAATGCATTGCTGAGCAGTGTCAGCTAGGGGAGGTGGACAATGCATTGCTGAGCAGTGTCCGTGAGTGGGGGAGGTAATTTTGGGATAAGACAGGAAGTCGGTGCTAGGGGAGGAGGGCAATGCATTACTGAGCAGTGTCAGATAGGGGAGGTGGGAAATGCATTGCTGAACAGTGTCAGTGAGTGGGGGAGGTAATGTAGAGATAAGACAGGAAGTCAGTGCTAGGGGAGGAGGGCAATGCATTGCTGAGTAGTGTCAGTGAGTGGGGGAGGTAATTTAGGGATAAGACAGGAAGTCAGTGCTAGGGGATGAGGGCAATGCATTGCTGAGCAGTGTCAGCTAGGGGAGGTGGACAATGCATTGCTGAGCAGTGTCAGTGAGTGAGGGAGGTAAAGTAGGAATAAGACAGGAAGCCAGTGCTAGGGGATGTGGGCAGTGCATTGCTGAGCAGTGTCAGTGAATGTGGGAAGTAATGTAGGGATTAGACAGGAAGCCAGTACTAGGGGTTGTGGGCAGTTCATTGCTGAGCAGTGTCAGTGAGTGGGGTAGGTAAGGTAGGGATAAGACAGGAAGTCAGTGCTAGGGGATGAGGGCAATGCATTGCTGAGCAGTGTCAGCTAGGGGAGGTGGACAATGCATTGCTGAGCAGTGTCAGTGAGTGGGGGAGGTAATGTAGGGATAAGACAGGATGTCAGTGCTAGGGGATGAGGGCAATGCATTGCTGAGCAGTGTCAGCTAGGAGAGGTGGACAATGCATTGCTGAGCAGTGTCAGTGAGTGAGGGAGGTAAAGTAGGAATAAGACAGGAAGCCAGTGCTAGGGGATGTGGGCAGTGCATTGCTGAGCAGTGTCAGTGAGTGTGGGAAGTAATGTAGGGATTAGACAGGAAGCCAGTACTAGGGGTTGTGGGCAGTTCATTGCTGAGCAGTGTCAGTGAGTGGGGTAGGTAATGTAGGGATAAGACAGGAAGTCAGTGTTAGGGGATGAGGGCAATGCATTGCTGAGCAGTGTCCGGGAGTAGGGGAGGTAATTTTGGGATAAGACAGGAAGTCGGTGCTAGGGGAGGAGGGCAATGCATTACTGAGCAGTGTCAGATAGGGGAGGTGGGCAATGCATTGCTGAGCAGTGTCAGTGAGTGGGGGAGGTAATGTAGAGATAAGACAGGAAGTCAGTGCTAGGGGAGGAGGGCAATGCATTGCTGAGTAGTGTCAGTAAGTGGGGGAGGTAATTTAGGGATAAGACAGGAAGTCAGTGCTAGGAGATGAGGGCAATGTATTGCTGAGCAGTGTCGATGAGTGTTGGAGGTAATGTAGTGATAAGACAGGAAGCCAGTGCTAGGGGATGAGGGTAATGTATTGCTGAGCAGTGTCGATGAGTGTTGGAGGTAATGTATTGATAAGACAGGAAGTCAGTGCTAGGGGATGAGGGGAATGCATTGCTGAGCAGTGTCAGTGAGTGGGGAGGTAATGCATTGATAAGACAGGAAGCCAGTGCTAGGGAAGGTGGACAATGTATTGCTGCTGAGCAGTAATGAGTTTAGAAGGCAATTTAGGACTAAGAGAGGAAGTGCTTTAAATAGCATAATTTATCATTCTAAATAACTCAAAAACAAGTTTTCTATTTAATAATGTCTAATACAACATATAGATGATTTCAAAAAGTTCTTTTAAAACAACCAAAGTTAATAGGGTTATTAAAGGGATAGTATCACTTTAAAATTACTATCCCTAATATTGTAGCCCTTAATAAACTGAGTTAAATGACACCAGCGGCATCTCTCAAACCTTTATGGTTTAAGAGATAGCCGCTTTCAAAGTTTCCTCTCCCCTGCTGTCAGCGTTCTGCTGCCAGCAGAGGAATCCGGTCCCAGGACAGGCGGAGGCTCTTAAACAGAGGCGATATCTCGTTATGGAAGGAAAAATTATTCATTGAAACAGTCTTCTACGTGTGCTTGGTTACCATTTTTCCTTCCATAATGAGATATCGGCTCTGCTGAAGAGCCTCCGCTTGATTCAGAGACCGGATTCTCCTGCTGGCAGCAGAAAGCTGACAGCAGGAGAGAGGAAACTTTGAAAGCGGCTTTCTCTTAAACCATAAAGGTTTGTGAGATGCCGCTGTTGTCATTTAACTCAGTTTATTAAGGGCTACAATATGAGGGATAGTAATTTTGAAGTAATACTATCCCTTTAACTTCTTAGCTGCTGGAAAGGTCTCCAATGCATTGCAAAAAAAACAAACAAAAAAGAATAAATAGCACACCATTTCTCATTACTGACAAAGAGAATTTTAGAACACAGTGGAGGTTATGCGCTGTGATGTGATAAAGAGGTGATAAAGTGGAGATAATTTCTCCAGTGATACCACTTCTCCAGTCCCTGTGTTATTCTATAGAGCCTATACACTAAGATCTCCAAAGTTGGAGAAATCTTATTGCATATCTCCCCATATATTACTATGCAAGGTAATTCTGTGGTAGATGTGATTGAATCATTTTGTTAAAATAACAGTAAAGATGCATTGTGAAAAATAAATATTGTAGGGATTCTCCTGTTGTGTCAAATAATCACACTCAGACTGATGATAGTTGTGTTATTCAGAATATATTACACCACAAATGTTCTTCTTTTTTTATCAAATTGTGATCAATAAGATGAACTGGTATGATATCCAGTGGGTACGTTTGTATTAATCACTGTGGGAGAATATGGATGATAGGTTAAAGTTTTCTGTAGTCAGTGATCTCAGCAAGATCAGCTGGTGTGAGACACTGAAGACTGACACTGTAGATCAGGGCTTAAAAGTTGAAGTCCTTTGCTACTAGCCAGACCTGAAAAGTTACTCTCCACTGCAAACCATAACATATCAACCAGGGCTGAATTTCTTCTCGCCAGGGCTAAATTTTCACTCACCATTGGCTAGTGGCGAGTGGAAATTTTGAGCCCTACTGTAGAGTATATATATACATCCATACATATACACACATATATACATATACACAAACACAATGGACATTTTTATATCTTTGTAATAAACAGAATTGCTGTTACATACACCTAGGTGACTGGCTGCATTTGCTGCCTAAATGGAAACCCAGCCCTTTGTTCTAATTAGAAGACATCCTTACACTACCGGTCATTCTTTGGGGATGGGAAGCTTACAAATTACAGTTAGTACTTGCCTAAAATAGGGTATCCTTTGATATGGAAAGCTTAGTATACTATGGCCATATTATGTAATTAAAGGGATAGTAATGGCTAAAATAAAGTAGATAGCCGAGTCTTCATTATGGTAAGCATAACATGTTGCGCTATGTGTATAGTTGTAAAGATGTTCCATGTAAAAGCATCCCCCTCCCACCCCTTCTGGCCGTGTCATGCTCATCCTTGCATGGTCTGGATGAAGAGCGGCAAGGGACAAACTGCAGTAAGCAAAGGAAAATCCTGCCCTCCTTTGAGGCAGGGTTTTCCTTCTACTTAAGTTTGTCCCTCGCTGCATCAGTCCGTTCCCACGACCGGACTGCAGCTCCAAGGAGAGTCGGCCAGAAGTGGTGCGAGGGGGATCCTTTTACATGGAACATCTTTACAACTATAGCAATGTAAGTTATTACACATAGCGCAACATGTTATGCTTACCATAATGAGGACTAGGCTATCTACTTTATTTTAGCCATTAACATCCCTTTAATTACATAATATGGCCATAGTATGCTAAGCTTTCCACATCAAAGGATACCCCATTTTAGGAAAGTACTAACTGTAATGTGCAAGGTTCCCATCCCCAAAGAATGACCAGTAGTGTCATTTTCAGGATGTCTTATAATTAGAACAAAGGGCTGGGTTTCCATTTAGGCAGCACATGCAGCTAGTCACCTAGGTGTATGTAATAGCAATTCTGATTATTACAAAGATATAAAAATGGTCAGTGTGTTTGTGTGTATGTATATATGTATGGACGTATATAAATACTCTACAGAAATGGTTCTCAACCCATGCCCTCAGTGGCCACTAACAGGCCAGGACTTAGGAATTTCCCTGCTAGAACACAAATGTGGTGATCAGAGGCTCAGTCGGATTGATTAACTCAACTGTGCTCTTAAAAGGACATTCTAAAATCCTGGCCTGTTAGTAGCCACTGAGAGCACAGATTGAGAACCACTGGTCTACAGTGTCAGTCTTCAGTGTCTCACACCAGCTGATGTTGCTGAGATCACTGACTACAGAAAACTTTAACCTATCATCCATATTCTCCCACACTGATTAATGCAAATGTACCCACTGGATACCATACCAGTTAGTCTTGTTCCTCACAGTTTGATAAGAAAAATAAGAACATTTGTGCTGTAATATATTCTGAATGACACAACTATCATCAGTCTGAGTGCGATTATTTGACACAACAGGAGAATCCCTACAATATTTATTTTTCAAAATGCATCTTTACTCTTATTTTATCCATTACTATCCCTTTAAAACCTCATATGTAATTCAGTGATTGTAGATGGACATACACTGCTAAATAGATAAAAGAGAAGTTGGTAAATGTAGATAAGATGCCTTAATAAACAGATGGTGACAGAATTTCAGAAGGCGGATTGGTGTAGGTTGATTTGACATGAATATGCTCAGGTCTGCTAGAAATATATCAAGATATGACTTGAATTAATAGTTTTACCATATCTCCATGGACAGGTAAGTGCTACTCCCTCTATGCATATGTACATTTATCCCTTTGAGCGCCAGAGAGGTATCCAACGCGTTGTGTTGCAATTCGTTGGATACCTCTCTGGCACTCAAAGGGTTAACCCAGAACAAAAAAATAAAAAGAGCAGATGACTCAGGTGCGCATATCTCTACCCTGGATGGTTCAACAAAAGTCCCAGACTTCTGAAACTTACACCATCCTATATAACAATTCGCTAGGATGTTTGTCAGAAGCCGTCATGCTCAGTAGAGACTGCTGGAGCTGCAGTCATGCGCAGTACAGACTGCCCAAACACGTCACGGC
The DNA here is from genome assembly GCA_037306005.1 of Rhinophrynus dorsalis. Classification (NCBI taxonomy): domain Eukaryota; kingdom Metazoa; phylum Chordata; class Amphibia; order Anura; family Rhinophrynidae; genus Rhinophrynus; species Rhinophrynus dorsalis. The sequence goes on from CM074718.1 coordinate 42,002,216, forward strand.
TGATATGGAGAGGGGTGCTCCTAATTTGGACCGGAGTCCTCTCTGCACACCTTCTTGGGACCAAGTGGTTCCAGGAAGGTGCGCAGAGAGGACTACGGTCCAAATTCGGAGCGCCCGCTCTGTATCAGCCGCAGTACATTCAGGCACTCTGTACTGCACATGACTGCAGCGTGGGCAGTGAGCAGAGAGGCTCCGGGCACGAGCGAGGCTGCTGGGTGGCACAGTGGCCCCTGTACATGGGCTTTTAAACTAGTTTTTATTAAATTAGAACTAACACCTTCTAGAATAAACCTCATTTAAAGGGATAGTAATACTTAATTTTTACAAATCTTCATCTTGTAGCTATTAAAAGTTAATGCCCCCAGTTCTATCTCTCAAACCTTTATGGTTTAGTTAAAGTTTCCACTCCCTCCCCTTTCCCTGATGTCAGCTCTCTAGCTGACTGCAGGGGAATCCAATCCAGAGAGAGGCGGAGCTTCTGCAGCAGAGCAGACTTTGTAGACCGTTGTAGTGAAGGATTTCTTTTTCAATAACACAATCTCAGCTCTGCTGAAGAGCCTCCGCCGGTCCCTGGATTGGATTCCCCTGCAGTCAGCTAGGGAGCTGATGTCAAGGAAAGGGGAGGGAGGGGGAAACTTTAACTATGATTATCTCTCAAACCACAAAGGTTTGAGATATGGGACTAGGGGAATTTAGTTTAAGTTTTAAGTAGCTACATTTGTAAAAATTATGTATTACTATCCCTTTAAGTTACAATGGCCAGAAAATCCTAATGATTTCTATGAACTTTCCCCTTGTGCCTTTGTTCACTGGATAACATCCTCATTTCGTCCTGGATGTTGCATGTAATCGTAACCCTTTAAAGTCCAGAGGGGTACACTACACTGTAAGCTGCTTACCACTGTGGTTCTTAAAGGGATAGTAATACTTCATTTTAACTTTATTTTATTTTGTAAGCATTAAAAAAACACGAAGAATGATATAAGTATTATCTCTCAAACCTTTATGGTTTGAGAGATATTCACAAGCAAAGTTTCCCCTCCCGCCCCTTTTACCTACTGTAAACAATCTCTTCTCAGATGTGGAATGCAGTCCATAGACTGGACAGATAACAGAAGGGGACACTCTTATTCCTATGAAAACAATGAAGGCCCTGCCCCCCTTGACAAGCTTTTCAGGTTTTTCCCTTATCTTAATTGAAGATTGTCCTTCTCTGCAGTTTACCTGGGCACCTCCCTTCTGCCCTGGCTGAGAAGTGTTACATCAGTAAAAGGGGCGGGAGGGGGACACTTTGCTTGTGAATATCTCTTAATCCATAAAGGTTTGAGAGATAAGACTTATATCATTCTTCATGTTTTTTTAATGCCTACAAAATAAAATAAAGTTAAAACGAAGTATTACTATCCCTTTAAAGGGTTATGTTGGCTCCTGCATTTTGCCTAAAAAATGCCTTAAATGTGTCTGAGACTTGATTAAAATCCTTCTTGATTTTGGAAGTCTTGCATGTTTTCTTTAACCGTTTAATGACCAGAGGGGTGTGCAACTGGTACTTAAAGGTTAACCAGTCAGGGTACATATATGCAGACTTGAGTCATATGCCTTTGAAATAATGGTACTGACCAAAGTTGCAATTTAAAAAGTTAAAAAGGAGTAACTATGGAGCACACCAACTGCATCATAGGGGACAAATGAAAATTCACAATTATTTAAATGGGGAGTTTAACCTTTTGTGGAGATGTTCTAAGGAGTGATAAAGAGGTGATAAAGTGGAGATAACTTCTCCAGTGATATCACTTCTCCAGTTCCTATGTTATTCTATGGAGCCTATGCACTAATATTTCTCAAGTGGGAAAGATGTTAGAAAGTGGAACATTTGCTATTTTATAAAAGCCATCCATTTACCATAAAATCTCAGGTATAATACACACCAGTGTATAATACACAGGTGTACATTACACCCAAGATTTTAGGGGAAACAAGAGTGCCTATGTATAATACGCACACATTGGCTCTGTGGTATTGCCCTGCAAGGACCTTGCGGTTCTCCCAAGACATTACCATTGGCTACAAAGAGAAGGTCCTGACAGAGCCATGCTGGAAGCAGGCGGCAGATGCAAGTATCCCACCTGCTGGTACCCTGTCAAGCTAAGGAAATTGGACGGAGTACAGAGCGGAAGAGGAGGAGGAGATGGGTAAGCGGAGAGGGATTGAAGCAGGGCAGCAATGGGAATTTTTTTAAATAATTTTTTTACCTAGTGTATAATACACAACCCCCAACTTCACATCAGTTGATGAGGGGCAAAATTGTGCATATATATGTGAGATTTTACGGTATCTGCTATTAGCAATTGCTCAAGTTTTGATACAAGAAACCTATGAACGCTTTGATACTTATAGCACATGCTCCTAAATTAATTAGGCGCAATTGCTAGTCCTCTCATAAAATTGAATTATTTTATCCACACCCACTTTTTGAAACATATTTTCTAAAAAAAATGAGCAAACGTTCACTAATTGTGAAAAAATGTGTAGTTCAGTGACATTTTGGGTGCTAATCATTTTGATATCAAAAGTACACTGTAAATAGCGACTGCACACGTTTCTTACATTCCTCCCATAATGCACTGACTCCGTAGAGCGACAGAGGAACTGGAGAAGTGATATTACTGGAGAAGTCATCTCCACTTTATCACTCGTTTATTACATCTTAGTCTATAACCCCCCTTCAGTGCTAGAGCTGTCTCGATCATTTTGCAAAGCCTCTCTAGCTTTCAGTAGGTTAAAGTTCTGTTTAAATGTTCAGGGATAGAGCAATGTTTATTATCCCCTATGGTGCAGTTGATTTGCTCCAGAATTGCATCTCTTTAACTTACTGAATTCTATTTCAGGGTTCATATTAATCTTTCTAACCCTGAATCCTTCACTAGAGTCATGCTTGATCTGTGCAGGCGTGTTCGATCTGTGCAGGCATCTTAGACTCCTCCATAATCCTGTTTCCAGGGCTGGATTTCCAGTTAGGCAGAATAGGCAACTGCCTAGGGTGGCTTATTGCCAGGAAGTGCTGGCCACACCTCCATAGCAAGTTGTGGGTGTGGCTAGTGCATTCACTATTCCAGTGCAACTGCTCCCTTACTGCCTCCATTCAACTGGTTTAATAGTATGTTCATTTGGATGGGGCAAACCAAGAGCACTATGGATGAACAATGCAATTTGCATTAATATGAAAGCATTAAACGCTAGACAGATTGCCAAAGCATTTGTACCCCTGTTGAGTATTATTATAGAACCAAAGGCAAGAAAAAGAATGGGGGAACAATTTTGGGGCAACCCAAATGAACCATAGGGAACAAATAAACATACCCAATGATTTAAAAGGAGATTTTCACCCCTTGAATACTAGACAGGTATCCAGCACACACTTAGGGCCACATACACAGTATCAAAATGGAGCAATTCTGGAGCAAATCATCTGCACACAGAGGTTAGCTGAAAATGCCCAATAATATAATTGTTGCATTTAACCTGTTGAATGCTAAGGAGGTATCAAACACATTGCTTTGCCCTATTCAAATTATTGAATCAGGTGGAGTCTTTTGTGTCTCTCCAGCAGGATTGCTGTGTATACCTGGTGGTTGTTGTCTGTTTTGTCTGCGGTCTAGACACACGGGTGGCTTGCTTCTTTCAGCGTCTGTGCTACTGTTGTGGCTGGAGGTCATTTGGTTGGTGACAGGTTGTCGTACTCTGCAGGTGGTCAGTGTTGGATGCTGCCTCAGCCATGAGGCATGGGTTTTGCCCACCTGTGGGGTTTCTGTTCATTGATTATTTTCTGTAGTGGCCTCGTGTGGGTGGTTTCGCGGGCCTATTATCACAGTGCCCGTGATTGCTCTCTTTGTTTGTCTATCACCAGTAGGGGGCTCTCCATTGGCTGGCTGCTGTCAGCCCGCCTTGTATAGCCTATTTAAACCTAGTCAGGGCACCCTTTGGTTGCCCTTTCGTGTTGTCTCCATGCTGTTGCATTTGAGTCTGTTCCTGAGTATCCTGGGCCCCTGCTGTGTTCCTGCTACCTGTATTCTGGACGTTCCAGTGTTTCTCTGTGAAGAGTTCCTGCTTCCTGCTGTTCCGGTCGCCCTCTCCGCTTCCTGCCGCCAGTCTCCTCCAGTATTCCGGTTGACCGTCTGCCTGCTGGTTCCTGCCTCCGTTCGCTGATTCCTGCCTTCAGATGTTCCTGAGTCGCCTAGGCGACATTGTCATCTTCCCGGTTACTATGAGAGTACTGGTTCGCTCCACAAGCCACCCGGCTGTATACTTGCTATAGCGTTCCACGTACAGGGTACTGATTCACTCCACAAGCCACCCGGCTGTCTAAAGTGTTGTGCGTTCCACATACAGGGCACTGGTCTGCTCCACAAGCCACCCGGCTGTATACTTGCTATAGCGTTCCATGTACAGGGTACTGGTTCGCTCCACAAGCCACCCGGCTGTCTAAAGTGTTGTGCGTTCCACATACAGGGCACTGGTCTGCTCAACAAGCCACCCGGCTGTATACTTGCTATAGCGTTCCACGTACAGGGTACTGGTTCGCTCCACAAGCCACCCGGCTGTCTAAAGTGTTGTGCGTTCCACATACAGGGCACTGGTCTGCTCCACAAGCCACCCAGCTGTATACATGTTATAGCGTTCCACGTACAGGGTACTGGTTCGCTCCACAAACCACCCGGCTGTGTACTTGCTAATAGCGTCCCACGTACTGGGTACTGGTTCGCTCCTCAAGCCACCCGGTTGTCTAAGTGTTGTGCGTTTCACATACAGGGCATTGGTTCGCTCCAAAGCCACCCGGCTGTATACTTGCTATAGCGTTCCACGTACAGGGTACTGGTTCGCCACACAAGCCACCCGGCTGTTTAAGTGTTGTGCCTTTCGCATACAGGGCATTGGTTCGCTCCTTAAGCCACCCGGCTGTATACTTGCTATAGCGTTCCACGTACAGGGTACTGGTTCTCCCACAAGCCTACCGGCTGTTTAAGTGTTGTGCTTTTCGCATACAGGGCACTAGTTCGCTCCACAAGCCATCCGGCTGTATCAGTATTATAGCGTTCCACGCATTGGGTACTGGTTCGCCCCGCAAGCTGCCCAGCTGCCTCAGTATAGAGATTGTGCATCCCACATATAAGGAACTGGTTCGCTCCATGCAGAGTTGCTTGCTCTACGGGTGAAGGGCGTTACGTTTGTGTAAAGCATTACTGAGTGCTATCTTCTCTGCTGTTGGCGGCTCACTTACTGATTTGCCTCTTTACCATTCTAGTGACTGTTTCACCACCAACTAGTCACTGCCGGTTGCCCTAATTTCTCCACCTGTTAATCGGCTGTCTTGCCCGGTAAATGGTAAGGCCGGTAGAACCTGTCCTATTTTCTTGGGTTGCCTTACCCGGTATTGGCAAGACCGGTAGAGCCTGTGTAGTCACCTGTATCGGCTGTCTTGCCCGGTAAACGGTAAGGCCGGTAGAACCTGTCCTATTTCCTTGGGTTTCCTTACCCGGTACTGGCAAGACCGGTATAGCCTATGTAGTCACCTGTATCGGCTGTCTTGCCCGGTAACGGTAAGGCCAGTAGAACCTGTCCTGTTTCCTTGGGTTGCCTTACCCGGTATTGGCAAGACCGGTAGAGCCTCATCCCGTAGTTTTATCTCCTGGCTGCCTTGCCCGGTATTCTGGCAAGGCCGGTAGAGCCGTCATTGTGCTTATTTGCATTATATTCCTGTCTAATAAAGATATATATGTGTATGTGTATTCTACCCTACGGGGTTTCATTAACTTTTCAATAAAGTTAAGTTTTTACCAAACTCTGCGTCTGTGAGTCTTAAACAAACCGTGACACCTATGGTCTTGCGGGTTGGGTAACTCCCATACTCTTTGGGACTTGGAGCTGGAGCTGGCTATGTCCTCGGGTGGAGTTGGTTCGGTGACCTCTTGAGGTAACTGGGTGGTGTGGGCAATTTTCTGTTGCATGGCACACATTTTAGGGCTTGTCTTTCTGTGTACGTGGGGTCAGATTGTGTCCCCTTTTTGTTTCCAGCGCCTTTGCATACCTTGTGTCTGTCATGGCCTTTGGGGGTTTTGCCGGCGTTGCGGTCCTGTAGTTTGGTATGTATTAGTTTGGAAGATCGGGAGCTGGCAGTCATGTTATCCAGCCTTTGGGGGGCTTGCGTTTTTGGTACGGGCCTCTGGATGGGTGGTTCGGCTTTTGTTACAGTAGTTCTGGGTAGGCCGATTTTTGAGGGGGAGTCTCAATAGACCTGTTTTGGGGTCTTTATGGATGTCAAGTTGGTGGAGGGTTTCCCGCCCCCCTTGGGTGTTAGTACTTGTGGAATGGATGATGTGTGGTGTCTTTGGGTTGTTCGGGACCTTGTTTTCTGGTTCTCGCAGTGGTTTTTGATGACCAGGCTATTTCAGTGTTTACTTTGCTGTCTACATCCCCATCTCTGTGGCTCGATTTGCTCCAGGCTGGTTCTTCAGGGGTTTTTTTAGACCTGTCCGGGTGGTGAAGGGGGTGGTATTGCTGGTTAGTTGGTTTGCATCTGCTGGATTTCTTTCTTACTTCTTTCTGAGCACTTTTTGTGGTGGTGATGCCAGTGGGGCAGGTACTGCTCAGCTCCAACAGTCTGTGGAGGCTGGTGGTTGGCCGATCGGGGGCTCGGCGTCTGGGCCCTATGCCGATGCCACTGGGATTGAGTAATGGTTCTGTTGTGGTTGCTTGGCTTAGCGGTCCGGACCATCTGATGTGTGGAGCAGGTGGTCTTTGGCCTTCTTGTTTCTTTCAGGTTCCGGGCTGGGGGGGCTGCTAAGGCCTTTGGTCGGTGGGGCCCTGGTGGGTTTGGCTCCAGTTGGTGTTTTAGTGGACTCTTGTGGGTCTCTTGGCCTGCATTAGGGTTTTTGTACAGTTTTGGGTCTCTCTGTTCTACCCCTCCCCCCTTTTTGATCTTTGGTATCAGTGTTACAGATAACAGGACTAAGGTGTGGTTCTGCTCACAGGGGAGGAATGGCTGTGGTTTCTTTCTCCAGGGAATTGTTTGTTTTGGAGGACTTCAAGTTTGTTCAGGTGTTTTGTTAGGGAGTGTGGTCTTGGGTAATACTGAGATCTTTCCTGGCTGGTGCTGGATGGGAGTACATTTGCTGGAGCTGGTTGGGGGGCTGTTGGGGGACTATGGCTACGGGGGTCACTAGTTTGTGAGGCGGGAGGTTTGGTACCTGGGCATAGAGGGTTCCTGGGTGGACCTGGGGATGGCTGTTGGATGGTGTTGAAAAGGCTTCTCCTGGGTGGTAGCAGGGCACAGCCAGCTTAAGGTTTCAAGTGGCTGTGCCTTGGTGGGGTGCTTGCTGGATGAAGCATGGAGCTTTGCGGTGATGGTACAGGATCATGGCTCCTAGGTTTGATCTTAAGACTTGTAGGTATGGCTGTTGGGTTTATACTTGCCGCATTCAAATAGTCAGGGTGGATGGTGGCATGGACCTCAGTCAAGTAGTGTTAATAAAGTGTGGTTATTATGTGGTTAAAGTCAAGTAATGACTATGTAATAGCAAGCAATGGGGGTTCTAAATTTAAGGGTTACGTATTCAGTTTCAATTGATAATACATTGAATACATTTCTTAAGTATTGTTTTATCTTGGTAATAAATGCTGTGGCCATTTCAACCCATCCAATGTGTCAGTGTTTGTGTGTTTAAAGGGGGAAAAATTGGGAAAGTGGTGGATGACTTGACGATGCCCTGTCATGTAAGGGGACCCAGTACCACTAGAATGAGCTTTGCCCACGGCCCATCAGAGTTTTAAAGCAGCCCTGATTGTTCCTTAGACTTTATAATGCATTAAGGTGGAACCGTCATCTCTTTCCTTCATGCTCCCATATGAAAAAGGAAACAAAACAACTATAAGCGGTGATGTTATTTTTTTACTATTTTTTAAATTGCTTTGTTTCTTTATAACTTCACTTAAAAAATTCAGTGGTGATATCAGTGTAGAGCTGGTCTGCTGTACAAGCTGTACCATAGGCATCTTATTGCAATGCGGTGCAATGCCCCTGTAGTGTTGTATGCCCCACCACCCCCATATTTCTATGGAGTGTGTCTAAAGAGCTGCCTGCATGAAACAGCGACATGAAGGACAAGCCAGACAATGAATACACCTTAAAAAGTAATGTCATGCACTGATACGTGCAGGACGTTGCTTTTTATTGTGTACTCATTGTCTGGCTTGCTCCTTCATGCCACTCTTGCATGCAGACAGCTATTTAGACACACTGATAGGTCAGTCAAGGATCCAAAGGAGGAAAAGGGGCAGGCGCTTAAACACTGAATACCAGGCAGAGTGCTGCCAATCATGTTCAACATGAGCCCAAACTTAAGGTATGTTTAAGATACCTGAAAAAAGTTATAGCACTTTAAATGGCCCGTTTAGCATTACCACATGTATTTGCAAATATTTGGGGGAGGGGGGCAGGGTCATCTGCAGAAATGTTTATCGGCTGGGTGGGGAAGCAAATACATAATCTGACTCCCTGGCCAGGCTGCATATTCCCTATGTTTATATAGAGGGGGTGAGTGTCCCACCTCCAGACGCCCACGGGGGGGGGGGTCTATTAGGTGACAGTTCCACTTTAAAGGGATAGTTATGTTTTATAATAAAAGCAGCTCTAATTAATCATCATAGTATTTGGACTTTGGAGAGTGTTATTTCAATTCTGTCAGAGTTATAGTTCAAGAGTAATTCAATGACAAAGTATCCCCCTCCCGCCCCTTTTACTGATGTAACACTGTTCAGCCAGAGCAGAAGGGAGGTGCCCAGGTAGATTGCAGAGAGGGACAATCTTCAATTAAGATAAGGGAAAAACCTGAAAATCTTGTCAAGGGGGGCAGGGCCTTCATTGTTCTCATAGCAAGAAGATTGTCCCCTTCTGTTATCTGTCTAGTCTATGGACTGCATTCCACATCTGAGAAGAGATGGCTTACACTAGGTAAAAGGGGCAGGAGGGGAACTTTGCTTGTGAATATCTCACAAACCATGAAGGTTTGAGAGATAAGACTTATATCGTTCTTCATTTTTTTAATGGCTACAAAATAAAATAACGATAAAACAAAGTATTACTATCCCTTTAACTACTAGAAGTAACTAATATAATTCTTTCAATACACCTGCTCCTGTGCGGATCTGAATCTCTGTTTAAAGTGAACTTAACACATTATAACAACTTAGTTGATTTTGAGAGATATGTTATATTATACATTTTTTATTTCAAACAATATTTTTTAATACACAGTGACAAGGCAATTACGCAATAACATTTTGAAACCTTAGAGCGCCAGAAGGGAGTTTAATGTATTGTGTAGCAATACGTTGGGCAATTCTATGGCACTCAAAAAGTTAATGGGTTTCATTTAATAACCATTTGGAGAAAGCAGAGATACAATGCTGTCTGATTTGTTCAAAGAGAAAAGACATATCATCTAACAATGGACAATTTTCTACAACGATGCTGCATTTGTACAAATATATTATGGCGAAAAGTAAGAAATTAGCTTAATAGGACTTTATACAAAGAAAATGTGCCCTTTACTAAAGGGGAAGGAAAAGGTATTTACACTCACTTTTGTTTTTTTAATAATAATACAGTTTCCACTGTGGCCACCAGGTGGTGCTTTTGCTGTCACTTTCTAAAGAGAACCGTATAACACTCACGTTCTCAAATAGCATTAAAGGAATAGTAACTGATAAAATGTATATTATAGGGTTTATGCTGCTGAGAAAAACAAGTGTATTCCCAGTGCTAAGAGATGATTCATACAAAAGTTTTTGCAGTTCAATTTTATATTTCATTTGTTTGAAGTACATCCATGGCTTGAAATTTTAGAGTGGCACTGTTGCTACAGAGGGTCAGTTAACCCTTTGAGTGCCAGAAGGGTACGCAATGCATTGCAATGCGTTGCGTACCTGTCTGGTGCTCCAAAGGGTTAACTAAAAACCTCCATAGGATTCTGTAGTAAGAGTACCCTTTAACATGTCAGGCCATTGAGGTGCTATGTCCAAATACGCGAGTCTCAGCTGCTGTATACATAGTAACGTAACATAGTGACATAGATGATGAGGCTGAAAAAGGACTTGTCCATCAAGTCCAGGCCATGCCAAATAATCCCTGTTGATCTAGAGGAAGGCAAAAAAATCCCCCATTGAAGCCATTTCCAATATAGTCCTAAATGGGTAAAATATTCCTTCTTGACTCCAAATGGCAGTCAGATACTTCCCTAGTTCAACATCCTATCTGCTGTGAAATCAACTGCCCTAATTCTCAGTGCTATTCTGAGCTAGAAACGTATCATTACTTTTTTAAAGCAATTACAGTACATGCAAGCATAGCATCCCATGGCAAACTGTTCCATAACGTTACTGCCTTTATTGTAAAAAGATCTTTGCCTTTAGGCGAGAGTTCCTTTCCTCTAGTCTTAATGGATGACCACTTGTTTGTTGCTCAGATCTTTGAGAAAATAGTTCCTTCGAGAGTTATTTGTATTGACCTGGAATATATGTGTAAATGGTAATCATATCACTCCTTAGACGTCTTGTTTCTAATGTAAACAAACCCAGTTTGGCTAATCTCTCTTTATAACTCAAAAAATCCTCCAATCCCTTTATCAGTTTTTTTGCACTTCACTGCATTTTTCCAGTTCAACAATGCCTCTTAAGATCTGCTGCCCATAACTTTACTCCATATTACAGGTGAGGCCTAATCCAGGATTTATATAGATGAAGAATTATTTTTTCATCCTGTGCATCTATACCCCTTTTTATACAGTAAAGTACCCCACTTGCACTAGCTTTGTGACACTACAGACTGGTGTGGTCTATTGTCTGTCAGTAACCCCTTAATGACCAGTGGCATGTCTGGACAATCACCGGTAAACTTGCCTAAAGGACCGGTGACGATCCTGGTACGTCACATATTTTGTACCTACAGCACTCCTGCAGGAGTGCTGTAAGCCCTAGAGGGGTCTCAAATTGACCACTCTAAGACTGGAGCGGTCTTTCTCAGACCCCCATTCAGCTCGCCAGTACATGTTATCAGTCACGAGTGCTGGTGCCAACCAACTTTCAAGAGGTTCTTAAGTGAAGTTCACCTCCCAGATTGCTAGTCCGTAAGGGGTTAACAAGTATCCCCAAGTAGTTCCCATTTAGTGTATATGCAGAGTGTTTGATTCTGCAGCCTAAGTGAATAACCTTACATTTATCTATATTAAACCTAATCTGCCACTTTTCCACCTATTCACTCAGTTTATCCAAATCTTTCTACTGAGAAATAGCATCCTGCTCTGTCTGTATTTCCTTACAGTTTAGTGTTGCCAGCCAAGACTGAGACACCATTTTCAATAACCACTTCTAGATCATTAATAAACAAGTTAAAAATCATTGGACCCAGGACTAAACTCTGTGGCATCCTATTTATAACTTTAGACTAACATGGAAAGATTCCATATACAACAATTCACTGTCATCTATCATTTACCCAGTTTTGTATCCACCAATATCTCCTCCCAAACCAAATCCATTTAATTTACGCAGTAACTTGTTGTGAGGCACCATACCAAAAGGTTTTGCAAACTCCAAATATACTATACCAACAGAAATACTTTTCTCCAAATTATTATTTACCCTTTTGTAAAATGCAAGTAAATTAGTTTGACATTATCTAGTCTTCATAAATCCATGCTGGCTCCTACTACTGATGTTGTTAGTCATCACATACTCCTGAATACCATTAGTTAGTACACTTTGTAATATGTTACCCACTTCTATAGTCAAGCTCACAGGTCTATAATTTCATGATTTAGATCTTGTCCCATTTTGGAAAAATTGTAGTACATCTGCTTTCCTCCAGTCACAGGGCACTACGCCTGATGATAGTGAACCAATAAATATTAAGTATAAGGATCTTGCTTTTCACCTTTGAATAAAACATCTCTCAGCAATGGGACTACTATGTTTTACACAGTAGAATAAACCCTGCAATAAATATATTTTAGAATATTAAGCATTACTATCCATTTAAAAAATTGCACTCTGGAAACCAATTGACGACGTTGCCAATAATTTGATAGAAATAAAACAAACAAAAGTTTGAGCTTTAATAAGTTTTTCATATTAAACTTTTTACTGCTTCTTTAACCCTCTAAGGGCCAGAGGACCTGGGAAGTTGCCTTATCTTAAAGGCATAGTATTGCTTAAATTTAGCTAATTTTAATATTGTAGAGATTAAAAATATGAATAGAATTAGGTATGCCCCATCTCTCAGACTTGTATAGTTTGAGAGATCGAAGCAGCTACAGTTTGCGTTTCACAAGAAGTCTGCCATCTAGCTGAGATAAGCAGATTCTGGTCCTGGGACTGTCCTGCGGTTCTTCAGCAGAGCCTGAAATAATGCCATATAGAAATAAATACTTCACTGGAACGGTCTACAAAGTGTGCCAGGTTTGCAAGCACACTTTGTAGACCGTTCCAGTGAAGTATATATTTCTATATTGCACTATATTACCTCATTCTATTCATATTTTTAATCTCAACAATATTAAAATTAGTTAAATTTAAGCAATACTATCCCTTTAAGGACAGCTTTGATCCTTGCCCCTGTACACGTGACCTACTGTATGTACAAGCGAGCCGTGTTGGGGTTTGAGAGAGTGGTCAGTTTGAGACCCTGTTTTTACTTACAGGTCTCCCGCAGGAATACTGTAAGTAAAAAGTAGTGACGTGCTATGACTGTGACAGGTCCTTAAGGGGTTCATTTAATTAAGAATTTCTGAAAATCTGTATTTTCTTATGTGTCCAAAGATTCAAATTGTGTTTGAAATACATAACACAAATGAAATTAGGCTGAGGTACGAAATGGAGCAAAGTTTTGTTTTCACACAGTGGTAACTGCTTAACCCTTTGAATGCCAGAGGGGTACGCAACGCATTGCAAAGCAATGCGTTGCGTACCCCTCTGGCACTCAAAGGGTAATACAGAGTGCCAACGCTTCTTCTCTACATAAAACTTTTACTGTCACATTCTTTGGAAAACTACTTTGGAACTACACATCTCCAAATAATGGGAATAGCCTTGTGTTAATCAACACGAAAATTCATTATGTTTTTTTTTATCAAAATAGTTTACTTTGTCCTTTTAGATGGTAATTCTATTTAAAGTTTGCTGCTAAATCCCATAGGTTTCTTCTTCTGGATCAATGTACCTTATAGTCTTGCATCTTTGTGCAATTTACATATACTAAACATGGGCACAACAAAGAGTTTCCAGATGCACAGATCCCTCATCTCCAATTTCCTTCTGTTGCCACTATAGTTCAGAATTTTAGCACTCTAATAATGAGAAGTGTTTGATGCTTTGTATGTCTGTGTGGGTTAAAGGGACAGTAATGACCCATAAAAAAATATTCTCATTTTGTAGTTGAAAAAATAATATATTATTTGAAGCAACTCCCATCTCTCAAACAACTATGATTTGAAAGATATAGGCATTGAAAGTTCTCCCATCCCTCCCCTTTTCCTGATGTCAGCTGTAAAGCTGTCAGCAGGAGATTCGAGTCGGCCAACTCGAGGAGGCTCTTCAGCAGAGCCGAAATCATGTTATTTAAAAAGAATTACTTCATTGGAACAGTCTACAAAATGTGCTTGCAAACCAAGTACACTTTGTAGACCTTTCCAATGAAGTAATTATTTTTAAATAACACGATTTCAGCTCTGCTGCAGAGCCGCTGGCTGGTTCCCGGACCGGGATCACCTGCTGTCAGCACAGCACTGACGTCAGGAGAAGGGGAGGGAAGGGGAAGCTTTGAATGTGAATATCTCTCAAACCATAGCGGTTTGAGAGATGGGAGTTGCTTCAAATATTTTTTTTTTCAACTACAAAACGAGAATAATATTTTATGGGACATTAGTGGCCCTTTAAGACAACCAGCGGCCCGCAATCAGCTGGAGTTGGTGGCTGAGTATCATGGGAATTGCAGTACAACAACAGCTGTCAGAGTCTGCACATTTTCAAGCGCCCCTTCCTGGTCTATGCTGTGGTTGCTGCAATGGCTTTTCAATACAGAATTACAAAAAACACAAAGTCCAGATCAGTGATTCTAGAGTGTTTTCTGCTCAAGGCACCCCTAACACCCAGCCTGAAATTTTTGGTGCACCCCTATCATTTTAGGTCCTTTGTCTGTTGTGTAATGAAGGTTACAGATACATAAATATAGAGTTATTATTAGTGCATAGTAATATCCTTAAATATACAGTTGTAATTGTACATTCCCATTTTTGTCAAAGCCTTATAGATAAGATGGGCACCCTAAATGGATGTCCATGGCACAACAAAGTGCCAAGGCACCCTGTTTGAGAAACACTGGTTTAGATATTATTAGTGTCTTTGGAAAACCTTCTCTGGAAATTCTGGGTTTACCCCACTAAAGACATAAACATCTATTTTAAAACCTTGATTAAATATTCTTTGCTTAAAGGAGCAGTAATCTTTTTTTTATGACAAAATATATATTGTAGGGATTTTCCCATTGAGTAAAATAAGGGTACTCCCACTGCCGAGAGATTTATATTTCCAGAGTTATTACAGTTTAAACCCATGTTTTTTTACATTAGCAGTGCCCTCTAGTGGTTAAATTCTAGTTAGATTTCCTGTTAGATTCTAATGGAGAGGAAAGTCAGAAAAGTCAGAGACATACAGTTCTCCATAGAATGTGATAGAAACTGCCTGTCACTTCCTGTCAGTAAATTCACTTCCTGGTTATTTAACCTGCTATAATCCGATATAATAATTTGCTAAAACATGTGTAATGACAAAGTCATGCGCAGTAGAGACTACCCACGCCGCGGCTGATACAGAGCTGGACGCTCTACTGCACATGACTGCCCCACAACCGGCTGGCAGTGGCACTGTGGCCCGTGTAACGTCAACTAGTCAACTACTTTTGAATAAACCATCTGACAGAGATGGGAGTACCCTTGTTTTATTCAGCAGGAAATGCTCTATAAAATATGTGTTTTCCTAAAAAGTTTACTGCTCCTTTAAAACCGAAATAGCAAATGCAGTTTAATAATGGGTGTAAGTGGTTCTAACTTGTTACAGTAACTGGAAGACTTGTATCTTTGACCTTCTTCTAACAGACAAGAAACAGTTTCACTAATTGCACATTGCCATTAGACTTACCCAAGCAACTGGGACAAAACAGCAATACTGAATAACGATGAAATGTAAAGAACTGAGTCCCATCACAACTGGAGCTTTGGTTCAAATTGATCAAGTTTGACAATAGATCTGAAATCATTACAATCTTTTTTATAGGCCTCTATAGTGAAAGGGAACAATAATGACTTCAAAAAGAGAACAGTCCCTTAGGGGTAAGTTGCAAAGGAAATTTTACTTAAGATAAAAAAAAAAAAAATCTCTCAGAGGAGTAATACAGTGAGGCTAACATACCAAAAAGAACTGGTGTAATTCTGGAGCAGAACAATTGCAACATAGGGAGCAAATACAAATTGCACATTGGTTTAAATGGGTCTTTTAATTAG
This sequence comes from Rhinophrynus dorsalis, assembly GCA_037306005.1. Taxonomy (NCBI): domain Eukaryota; kingdom Metazoa; phylum Chordata; class Amphibia; order Anura; family Rhinophrynidae; genus Rhinophrynus; species Rhinophrynus dorsalis. Next base: position 42,017,824 of record CM074718.1, read on the forward strand.
GTAGCCATAGAATCCCACTGGTAGCCATAGCATCACACATACTGACACCCCCCCAGCCTCGTCCCACTGCACTGGTAGCCATAGCATCACACATACTGACCCCCCCAGCCTTGTCGCACTGCACTGGTAGCCATAGCATTACACATATTGCCACCCTCCCCCCGCCAGCCTTGTCTCACTGAACTGGTAGTCATAGCATCACACATACTGACCCCCCAGCCTTGTCCCACTGCACTGGTAGCCACAGAATCACACATACTGCCCCCCCCCCAGCCTTGTCCCAGTGCACTGGTAGCCATAGCACCACACATACTGACCCCCCAGGCTTGTCGCACTGCACTGGTAGTCATAGCATCACAACTACTGAACCCCCAGCCTTGTCCCACTGCACTGGTAGCCATAGTATCACACATAATGAACCCCCCAGCCTTGACCCACTGCACTGGTAGCCATAGCACCACACATACTGGACCACCCCCCCCCAGACTTGTCCCACTGCACTGGTAGTCATAGTATCACACATACTGCCTCCCCCCAGCCTTGTCCCAGTGCACTGGTAGCCATAGCACCACACATACTGACATACACCCCCAGCCTTGTCCCACTGAACTGGTAGTCATAGCATCACACATACTGACCCCCCCCCCCCCAGCCTTGTCCTACTGCACGTTTAGCCATTGAATAACACATATTGACCTTCCAGCCTTGTATCACAGTAGCCACAATACCGCATATACTGACCACCCAGTCTTGTTCCACTGTCTGGTAGCCAGGATGGGCAAAGTGAGGCCTTTCAGTTGCTGACAAACCACATCTCCCATCTGTACTCACCATCTAATGGCTGGTGGAGAATTATGGGTGTCGTAGTTTGGCAGCCAGCTGGAGGGCCTCACTTTGCACACCATTGCTGTGACCCCCCCCCCCCACACTTGTCCCTTGGCAGCCATAGAACTGTACTGTCCCCAGCCTTGTCCCACAACAATGATAGCAATAGAACTACACATACTGACCCCCAGCCTTGCCCCACTGTACAGCCATAGAACCGCTAACCCTGCCAGCCTTGACCCACTGTAACCATTGATTCACATATTCTGACCTCCCAGCCTTGTCCGACTGTAATGGAAGCCACAGATCCATACTTCCCAACATTTCAAAGGGACACTTGTGTTTTAGGTGGTGTCGCTGGGGGTGTAGCTGGAGGGCATGGCACTAACAAGAATTCTTAGATTATTTCAGGACCTATTGACACCTTTTGTGTAAATGAATAAATTAATTAGGACAAGACCAATGTTTTCTTATTTACACAGAGTAATTTATATAAACACATATACTGACATTTAAACAAACATTAATGTGAGTTTTATTACTGTGGAACAATATGATACACTTATACACACACCATAGAATCTGATCTCCTAAACACAGGGACACCAGGGTGATACACTTATATGCACACCACACAGTCTGATCTCCTAAACACAGGGACACCAGGGTGATACACTTATATACACACAATACAATCTGATCTCCTAAACACAGGGACACCAGGGTGATACACTTATATACACACCACACAGTCTGATCTCCTAAACACAAGGACACCGGGGTGATACACTTATATACACACCACACAGTCTGATCTCCTAAACACAGGGACACCAGGGTGATACACTTATAAAAACACACCACACAGTCTGATCTCCTAAACACAGGGACACCAGGGTGATACACTTATATACACACCACACAGTCTGATCTCCTAAACACAGTGACACCAGGGTGATACACTTATATACACACCACACAGTCTGATCTCCTAAACACAGGGACACCAGGGTGATACACTTATATACACACACCAGTCTGATCTCCTAAAAACAGGGACACCAGGGTGATACACTTCTATACACACCACACAGTCTGATCTCCTAAACACAGGGACACCAGGGTGATACACTTCTATACACACCACACAGTCTGATCTCCTAAACACAGGGACACCAGGGTGATACAGTTATATACACAACACACAGTCTGATCTCCTAAACACAGGGACAACAGGGTGATGATACACTTATATACACACCGCACAGTCTGATCTCCTAAACACAGGGACACCAGAGTGATACACTTATATACACCCCACACAGTCTGATCTCCTAAACACAGGGACACCAGGGTGATACACTTATATACACACCACACAGTCTGATCTCCTAAACACAGGGACATCAGGGTGATACACTTATATACACCACACAGTCTGATCTCCTAAACACAGGGACACCAGGGTGATACACTTCTATACACACCACACAGTCTGATCTCCTAAACACAGGGACACCAGGGTGATACACTTATATACACACCACACAGTCTGATCTCCTAAACACAGGGATACCAGGGTGATACACTTCTATACACACCACACAGTCTGATCTCCTAAACACAGGGACACCGGGGTGATACACTTCTATACACACCACACAGTCTGATCTCCTAAACACAGGGACACCAGGGTGATACACTTATATACACACCACACAGTCTGATCTCCTAAACACAGGGACACTAGGGTGATACACTTATATACACACAGTCTGATCTCCTAAACACAGGGACACCAGGGTGATACACTTATATACACACCACACAGTCTGATCTCCTAAACACAGGGACATCAGGGTGATACACTTATATACACATCACACAGTCTGATCTCCTAAACACAGGGACATCAGGGTGATACACTTATATACACACCACGCAGTCTGATCTCCTAAACACAGGGACACCAGGGTGATACTCTTATATACACACCACACAGTCTGATCTCCTAAACACAGGGACACCAGGGTGATACACTTCTATACACACCACACAGTCTGATCTCCTAAACACAGGGAAACCAGGGTGATACACTTCTATACACACCACGCAGTCTGATCTCCTAAACACAGAGACACCAGAGTGGGAAAGAAGGACAGATGAATTTGGGTCTTAAAGAGGGACACTTGGGAAGCATGCAGAACCACACATATTGAACCCCCCCACACACACACACACACCTTGTCCCACCTCAGTGGTATAGCCAGAACCACACATGAGTCTAACACCACCTCCCACCCTACGGACATTTCTTGAGGTTAGTAAATAGAAGGATATTTTGGGGACAGGGAGTATTTCTATATACAAGAATTTCCATGGAAAATGCAGCAAATTGTACATTCTTTGTTTTCACCCAAACCTATCTATAACATGCAAACACAAAAAATATCTCTAAACTCTTGAATAGTAGGGAAGTTGTAAACAAGCATGCATTGGATGCTCCTCTGGCACTCAAAGGGTTAAGCTTGGGCAGTAGCATTATTTGAATGAAAAATCTCCCAAGATTGTCAATGCACTTGTTTCACTCAGCAGGGAAAGTCCTATAAGTTCTATAACATTTATTTTCATAAAAAAAACATTGCTTCTCCACTGTATCACCTGAATGGGTCAAATGTGCCTTCTAGCAAAGGAACATCCCATTTAAAATGTCTGTAGCATGTAGAGTCTGGGATGTCATTTTTTTCTAAAGGCAAGAAAACAAAGGGCCACTCTTTGTGATCTTGCATGTGATCATTGATTACATGCACAATATCTCAGTGGCAGGCACTCCTGAGACTTTCTGAGACACCCAGGGGCTGTAAATTAACACTGACACATCCCACAGAGCACATGGCAGTTTCTATTGTTTAAAAACCTCCCTAACATCATATATTGAATTTCACACGTTGCTTCCAGAGAGTCCATTCATACCCACCCTCATCAGAATGCTAAGGAAGCCCAAAGATGTCATCGTGCAGGGATTGTGGCTACACAAGAGCTCAGATCTTACTGAACATGAGAAAACTTCATACTATAATAACAAGAGGTTTTGTTACAAGGAAAAATAACACCTTCTAATAACCCCTCCTTCCCGTATAATGGATTACTATTAACCCTTTGAGTTCCAGAGGGGTATGCAATGCATAGCAAAGCAATGCGTTACATACCCCTTGGCACTCAAAGGATTAAAATGTTGCGATGGAAAGGTGTGCGTCAAAATACAGCACTTACAAGGTCACAGGTGTTTGAATACTTACTTAACTACCCCTGCCTAAGGCATACCCTAACCTAAATACACCTACCTAAGTCATACCCTAACCTAACTACCCCTACCTAAGTCATACCCTAACCTAACTACCCCTACCTAAGGCATACCCTAACCTAAATACTCCTACCTAATTCATACCCTAACCTAACTACCCCTATCTAAGTCATACCCTAACCTAACTACCCCTACCTAAAGCATACCCTAACCTAACTACACCTTCCTAAGGCATACCCTAACCTAAATACTCCTACCTAAGGCATACCCTAACCTAAATACACCTACCTAAGTCATACCCTAACCTAACTACCCCTACCTAAGGCATACCCTAACCTAAATACTCCTACCTAAGTCATACCCTAACCTAACTACCCCTATCTAAGTCATACCCTAACCTAACTACCCCTACCTAAAGCATACCCTAACCTAACTACACCTACCTAAGGCATACCCTAACCTAACTACCCCTACCTACGGCATACCCAAACCTAACTACCCCCTACCTAAGGTATACCATAAGCTAACTACCCCCTACCTAAGGCATACCCTAACCTAACTACCCCCTACCTAAGGCATAGCCTAACCTAACTATCCCTTCCTAAGGTATACCCTATTTCTAACTACCCCTACCTAAGGCATATCCTAACCTAACTACACCTACTTAAGCATACCTTAACCTAACTGCCACTACCTAAGGCATAACCTAACCTAACTACCCCGACCTACGGCATACCCTAACCTAACTACCCATACCTAAAGTATACCCTAACCTAACTACTCCCCAAACCACTACGTATTATCTTTTTGATTTTATTTACAACTATGGTTTGAGGTTCAACTTCTGAAAATCTTTCAAAGCATTCAGATCTATCTCCAAGTCCATGTGCAGTATGCCAGTGCCAGTGGATGAGCAAAGCATTCCTATGGTTAACAATACTTCCACAGGACAGCTCAGTACTGGACTTACAGGATTTTCCTGGCAATGATGATGGGAGTTGTAGTACTGCTCGTTCTGCTTTTACCTTTTCATGCTGCAACATTAGAATCTCGCTCTTCCCTGCAGTGCGAGATTCCCATGTCACCGTTTTAAACACAGCTACATGCTGAATGCACTGTTTAGTCGCACAATGTTTTGCCATGCTCATAACACCCACATTCTAAATGAGTGGAGCTAAGGGCTCCTACAGTGTCCTGCCTAGGGGCACCTGGGATGTAACTCCTGCCCTACTACCCCCAGTATTTGTCTCACTCTATAAGTAATGGTATACTACTGAAATGGCATTGGCGAACTTAATCTAATGTAATGTAAGTGTCAACCCTAACAACTGATCCCTCAAACTGCCCTAACCTAACTTTAACCCACAAAGTCACCTCAAACACAGGAACAGAGATGTACGGTGACAAGTTAGAGATGCACAGCAACACATCAAATGTGCCATTTTAACAGAGGTGACATTTTGAAGTCACTGTTAAAAGACACCATTTCAACAACTCTGTTTCAATAGGATACCTTTTACAATATTCTGAAAATATTAACTGCCCTTATGGATTTTGCACTTGTGCCTTTGTTCAAGAGAAAATATACTGAATAAATCCTGACTGTCCTGTGGGTGGAGGCAGACATGACAGTTGCAGGCAGTTTTCTTTTTTTTTCAACTGGGGCATGCAAAGGGCATGAGCCTACTTAACCCTTTAAAAGGATAGTAATACTTAAAATGTAAAAAAAAATATTTTGTAGGGTTTATCCCCCTGAGTAAAACAAGAGTACTACCACTGCTGAAAGGTGTTTCGTTCAAAAGTTATTAATTTTCAACGTTGAATTTTTTAGGTGCAATATCACAGTGGCCTGAAATTGTACAGTGGCGCTGTTGCTACACCATCCTATGGAGATTTATGGTCACTGTACAATTTCAGGCCACTGTGATATTGCACCTAAAAAATTCAACTCTGAAAATTAATAACTTTTGAATGAAACACCTTTCAGCAGAGTTTTATTCAGGGGGATAAACCCTACAACATATTTTTTTTTTACATTTTAAGTACTACTATCCCTTTAAAGGGATAGTAATACTTCGTTTTAACTTTATTTTATTTTGTAGGCAATAAAAAAACATGAATAATGATATAAGTCTTATCTCCCAAACCTTTATGGTTTAAGAGATATTCACAAGCAAAGTGTCCCCCCCCCGCCCCTTTTACTGATGTAACACTGCTCAGCCAGATCAGAAGGGAGGTGCCCAGGTAGACTGCAGAGAGGGACAATCTTCAAATAAGATAACGGAAAAACCTGAAAAGCTTGTCAAGGGGGGCAGGGATTTCATTGTTCTCATAGGAATAAGAGTGTCCCCTTCTGTTATCTGTCCAGTCTATGGACTGCATTCCACATCTGAGAAGAGATTGTTTACAGTAGGTAAAAGGGGCGGGAGGGGGAAACTTTGCTTGTGAATATCTCATAAACCATAAAGGTTTGAGAGATAAGACTTATATCATTCTTCATGTTTTTTTAATGCCTACAAAATAAAATAAAGTTAAAACGAAGTATTACTATCCCTTTAAGGAAGAGAGGTGTGTGCTGTACATTGTGAAGCAATGAGTTGCACACTGCTCTAATCCTTAATGATTTAAGATTACTATGAGCAGTTAACAGACTGAGGTCCTGTAGTCCTTTACTATTAATAATATCACTACTATTAATATTATTATTTTATTAGCATTATTATTAGTAGTAATACTGCTATTATTATTATTATAACTAATACTACTATTATTATTTTAAAGTTATTATTATTTTATTATTATTTAGTAGTAGTAGTATTGCTATTATTATTGTTATTATTACTAATATTATATACTTCCTACTAAACATATCAGATTTTGATTTTAAAACATTTTATTTCTAAAAACATTGCCAAGGACCTTTAAAATGAAAGCCTATAGTGGACCTTATGCACTAAAGGACATCAATTCTGGGAGAAAAAGGAGAAAGACGGGGATGCCCCTTGTGCAGATCAACAAGTAAAATATGATATTTCCACACCACAAGAAGGGACTCGCAAAAATGCAGAATGAGGTTGTACATATGTAATCCCCAGCAAATAACACCTTGATGTAAGGTCAAAACATTTTTATGAAGGTAGCACTTCTTCAGAAAAAACTCACCAATAGTGGTAAGTATATTCAAAAAGACAGAAAAAAGAGAATGAGTCTAATGCTTCTGATATTGTTTAACAATCAATTTATATTAAAGGGATAGTAATACTTCATTTTATCTTTATTTTATTTTGTAGGCATTAAAAAAACATGAAGAACAATATAAGTCTTATCTCTCAAAACTTTATGGTTTGAGAGATATTCACAAGCAAAGATTCCTCTCCTGCCCCTTTTACCTAGTGTAAGTCATCTCTTCTCAGATGTGAATCTGGTTGCTAGACCAGACAGATAACAGAAGGGGACAATCTTCTTCCTATGAGAACAATGAAGGCCCTGCCCCCCTTGACAAGTTTTTCAGGTTTTTCCCTTATCTTAATTGAAGATTGTCCCTCTCTGCAGTCTACCTGGGCACTTCCATTCTGATCTGGCTGAACAGTGTTACATCAGTAAAAGGGGCGGGAGGGGGATACTTTGTCCTTCAATTACTCTTGAACTACAACTCTGACAGAACTGAAATAACACTCTCCAAAGCCAAAATACTATGATGATCAATAAGAGCTGCTTTTATTATGAAACATTACTATCCCTTTAAGAAAATATAAATTGCACTCGTGTGGTAAGGCGTTCGGAGAGGGAAAATGCCCAGTGTCTGGTAAACATGTTCATGGAGAAATTAACCTGTCTCCGTTCAGGACTCATACACTGGAACCAAGGAACAGCTCTTCTCCATGTTCCGTTTCTACAAAAAAATATATATATATAAAAAATGTTTAAAATGAAAAAAGCATAAAATATAGAGCCATTTTATAATAGACTATGGGCATCAAAGGCTTTGTGTTGCCCATAGTCTTTGATAAAGTGATATTGCAGCTGTGAAAAGTGTAAGTGGGCTATATGTTTTATACTTTCTTATATTTTAGACATTTTTAATAAATATGTTTTTGGAGAAATGGTTCCAGTGTGTGTCCTGAGATATTCACAAGCAAAGTTTCCCCTCCCGCCCCTTTTACCTAGTGTAAGCCATCTCTTCTCAGATGTGGAATGCAGTCCATAGACCAGACAGATAACAGAAGGGGACAAACTTCTTCCTATGAGAACAATGAAAGCCCTGCCCCCCTTGACAAGTTTTTCAGGTTTTTCCCTTATCTTAATTTAAGATTGTCCCTCTCTTCAGTCTACCTGGGCACTTCCCTTCTGATCTGGCTGAACAGTGTTACATCAGTAAAAGGGCGGGAGGGGGATACTTTGTCATTGAATTACTCTTGTACTACAACTCTGACAGAATTGAAATAACACTCTCCAAAGTCCAAATACAATGATGATTGATTAGAACTAGTGTTGAGCGAGCACCCCGATGCTCAGGTGCTCGGGTGCTCTGACCGAGCACCGCCAGAGGCTCGAGTGCTCGGCCGAGCACCCGAGCCCCATTGAATTGAATGGGGCGACACGAGCATTACACCAGGCACCCCCTGCTCTGATGAGGGGAGGGTGCCTGGTCAATGCCCCCCTTCATCTCCGCAATGTCCCCCTTCATCTCCGCTATGCCCCTCTTCCACAATGTCCCCCTTCATCTCCGCTATGCCCCTCTTCCACAATGTCCCCCTTCATCTCCGCTATGCCCCTCTTCCACAATGTCCCCCTTCATCTCCGCTATGCCCCTCTTCCACAATGTCCCCCTTCATCTCCGCTATGCCCCTATTCCACAATGTCCCCCTTCATCTCCGCTATGCCCCCTTCATCTCCGCAATGCCCCCTTCATCTCCGCAATGCCCCCTACCTCCAGTCCCTGGTGGTCCAGCGGAGCGTCTTCAGATCTGTGCCTCCTTCGGCACAGATCCCCGCCACCCGAACATGGCGGGCGAGCACATGGCGGTACTCGACGAGTACCGCCATGTGCCGAGCAGAGCGATGCTCGAGCCGATCCGAGCATCGGCCGAGCATGCTCGCTCAACACTAATTAGAACTGATTTTATTATGAAACATTACTATCCCTTTAAAGCAATGGAGATATTTATTTCTCCCCTATGGTGCAGTTGATTTGACCTAAAACTGTTTCTCTTTTTTATGCATAAGGGCAGTGATGTCTAAAAAAAGCTTTACTTAGGAAAAGATAATTTTTTTTATTTTATTTTTTTTTTTGCTCAGGTATTTTCAAAAAAATATTTCTGTATACTTTAGATGATTTTATAAGAAAGAAAATAAAAGTTCAATTCTACTCCATCATTTTCACTCTTTTTATTAAAATGGCAACTGTATTTTCTTCATGTAAAATATATTTTCAGCGTGCTACACGTTTTTGTTTCTTTTTATTTTTTGTTAATTGTTATCATTTCTGCACTTATTTTAAAGGGATAGTAATACTTTATTTTAAGCTTCTTTAAAGGGATAGTAATACTTCGTTTTAACTTTATTTTATTTTGTAGGCATTAAAAAAACATGAAGAATGATATAAGTCTTATCTCTCAAACCTTTATGGTTTATGAGATATTCACAAGCAAAGTTCCCCCTCCCGCCCCTTTTTCCTAGTGTAAGCCATCTCTTCTCAGATGTGAATCTGGTTGTGAGACCAGACAGATAACAACAGGGGACAATCTTCTTTGTATGAAAAGAATGAAAGCCCTTCCCCCCTTGACAAGTTTTTCAGCTTTTTCCCTTATCTTAATTGAAGATTGTCCCTCTCTGCAGTCTAACTGGACACCTCCCTTCTGCTCTGGCTGTACAGGGGGGGGGGGGGGTAGTTTGCTTGTGAATATCTCTTAAACCATAAAGGTTTGAGAGATAAGACTTATATCGTTCTTCATGTTTTTTTAATGACTACAAAATAAAATAAAGATAAAACGAAGTATTACTATCCCTTTAATCCTTTGAGTCCCAGACAGGTAAGTAACGCATTGCTTTGCAATGCATTACGTACCTCTCTGGCACTCAAAGGGATAATATTGCACATATTTTAAAAAAATAAATAAAGTAAATCATGTAAGTTCCTTTGTTGTAAGTTTTATAGTTTTAGAGTTATATTGTTTAAAAGTTCCCCGTCCCGCCCCTTTTAAACACATCAGTGCTCTTGCTGACAGACCGAGATCCTGGTTCCGGGACTGTACGGCTCTTCTGCAGAGCCGAAATAGCACTGTATACAAATAAATTCTTCATTAGAACGATCTACAAAGTATACCTGTTTTGAGGCAGTAGACCGTTGCAATGAAGAATTTCTTTGTATACAATGCTATTTCGGCTCTGCAGAAGAGCCGACCGGATCCGGGATCAGGATCTCAGTCTCTCAGTTTGAGCCTAGACGTGTGTAAAAGGGGCGGAAGGGGGGATCTTTAGAACAATATAACTCTAAAAAAATAAAACTTACAGCAACGAGACTTACATCATTTACTTAATTTTTTTTAAATATGTTCAATATTAAAGGAGCTTAATTAAAGTATTACTATCCCTTTAAGGGTTGCACAGTAATTAAGTACCCGGTTGTTTAACTGTTTGAGTGCCAGGATATCTGGCACTGGATATCTCCCTGCCACTCAATGAGTTAAAGTTTGAATAAGAACTTTGCTTTGACATAATCGATGGGAAGAATGTGACTAATACAAGAAAATGGACGATAATTGGAAACAAAATTGTCCAACTGACGTTAACCTATGTGACCCAATTCCAAAAACTATTGTTACATTGTAAAAGCTTTTGTGCATGTTGACATATAATCAGCATAGCTTCGTGACATTCAGTACATTTGGTATATAGGATAATCTCCCACTTGAATCTGTTTACTAAATACCACCACTTACTGACAGCATTTTTATAATTAGCAATAGTTAGTCGATGGACTGACTTGACTCTGAACCTATAAATACCAAGCCCTTACATTACAGTAAACCTAGATAGCTGATGTACACTCCCTACCTCAGCAGCTGGGTATCCAGACAGTTACATGACCCCAAATTTGGGAAACGTCTGAAAATATAATTCTTATTACTTGCGCCTTGCAGATGTAGTTTTCAGACACATATTCATCAAACCTACTAAAGGGGGCTTTGCTTATAGGATTTCATGTTCAACCTTTGAGTAATATGATGCCATTTAAACCCTTTGAGTGCTACGCAATGCATTGCACTCCTCTCTGGCACACAAAGGGTTAAACTAGGACACATTTGGTTTTTCTTGTGCTATGCCTTTCAATCTCATCACTAAACTAATTACACTGAGAAACACTTGTGGCTGTCAGGAGATGATGAGAGATGTATTTCAGCAAAGATGGAGGATTGCAGGAGTCTTCCTTGCTATCAGTATAAACAGCAAAAACACATCACGTCGGAAAAAAAAAAAAAAAATATATATATATATATATATATATATATATATATATTATATATGTGTGTTAAACCACTGTGATCCTATTGAAACCTAAACAATAAATATGACAGTACATTAACCCCTTGCAAGAAAAGTGGCAATTGTATCGCATCCCAACATATTTGAGACAGGTTAACCCCTTAACGACTCTTGACAGTCATGGGTCAATTTGAGTTAACGACCCATGACGTACTATGACTGTCATGGAATTCCGGGCTCCCTCTGTGGCTGGTCGTTAAGGGGTTAAGCAATTAATGGTTGAAAGATCAATGCTACAATGCTACCAGTGTACACCATATGCCATAATAATAACCATTCCAGGGTGCATAACTCTGTGGCAAATATGAGCAAGTATCCTCTTTGGAAGCTCAGATTAGGGAGAAACAAGTTGCAACACTGAGGGGACGGCCAATATTGAAGGTATCCATTTAAAAGGTTGCATTGCAAATATCGTGCAGCTGCATACCGCATTAAAGATGTCAACTGGATGAAAATTGGCAATGTGAGAATCTCGCCCTGCATATATGCACAAGATTCTAGTGTCGCCTCCTTAACCCCTTAGTGACGGCCGCGTGCACTTAACGCCCGTCTAACAATTTTTTTTTTTTTTGTAAAAGAATCCGGAGTCCCCGAACGGCGTGCAGCCGCGCGGGGAGCCGGATTTCCGGGACGTACATGTACGTCCTCTGTCACTAAGTGACAGCCACACAGGACGTACATGTACGTCCTGTGTCGCGAAGGGGTTAAAAGACGCATTGCACTCATAAACTTTTCAGAACCTATCAATGTTGTTATCAGTATCTTAAGAGCCATTGAGGTGCATGTATTAACTCTTTGTGTGCCAGAGCCATATGCAATGCCTCTCTGGCACTCAAAGGGTTAACCCATTTGAACTTCAAAAACATTTACAATCCACCGCATCTCGACACTATGACTTTCTGATGCTGATGAGCCACAAGTTGCCAACGGCTTAAAAAGATTATACCAAAACCTAACTATACCAGTAACTCCACCAGTTCCATTATAAGCAAACAAGTAATACTGCAACTGCACAAATGCCTAAGCCCTGTGTTCTCAGCCCTCAAGTGCCCTATCAGTGCTGCTTTCTTCTGGGGTGATGATCCTTTCCACACCTCTGGCTGCTATATGGCTGACTTGCCAATGTCATGCGTGCAATGTGACTTTTAAGGAGGCAACAAGAGAATATCATGCTTATGTGTTGCCCTTTTCATCCATGTGACATGTTTAATGCGGTGTGCAGCCACACAACAATTAAAATGTGACCTTTTAAAAGTGAACCATATTGAGAGTGAGACTGAGCAGATGGAAGCTGTCTTAGGTAGTACTGGAGGTAGAGAATTCACAATGGAGGAACAGGTAACTAGATGGGTTACAGTTAGACATAGCAAGGAGGGGCAAAGGAATAGGGAGGAGACTCCTGTGTTTCCTCACCCTAACAAATTTGCTACAATGAATGATGATATTGGGAGTGTTGCTGCAGGAATGCCTTTGCTGCAGAAGACTGTTCTCTCTAACAGACCCTCTAGCACTGATGGGATCCGGGACTCAGGCAGACCTTGATTGATCATTTTGGTGGGGATTGCATAATTAGGAAGACGGACTGGGTAATCTGTCGCCAGGATCACTAAAATTGAACAGGTCGCTGTCTCCAGGATGTTTAGGTTCGACATGTGGCAAATCGGATTGATAGATTGTTGGGAGACTGTCAGGGTGCTTGTTGGTACCCATGAAAAAGTCAGTGGTAAATGAAGATCTGTTAAGAAGGATTTCAGGGATTTAGGTTATAAGCTTCAGCAAAGGACCTACAAGATAGTATTTTCTGAAATATTACCACTCACTACACCAGAAATGCAAGTAGAGATTAGGGAGATAAATGCATTGCTGAAGACCTGTTGTAAGCAGGAAGGATTTGGGTTTCTATAGCACAGGGTTGTATTTTGTCTTGGAAGTTTACTTCATTGTTGAGATGGATTGCACTTTAGCAGAAAAAGGCTATGGTGCTAGTGGTTACGATAGTTAAAAAAGACTTTAAACCAGCAAAGTATGAGGAAGGTGATACAACATAGGATGGGGAAGGCAGTACAAATGAAGATATGGGATTAATTAGAGAAGGTGCGTGGAGTGAAGAGGGGGAATGGGCTACTTCATCTAATATAGAGGTGCCCTTGCTACAGCCTGATAAAAAAGCAAATAAAAATGTCAAAGACTGCAATTCTTCAGAATGGCAACAACATAAAATGCACGCATATAAATGCTCGTAGTCTGTCTTGTAAGGTGGGAAAGCTAGAACTGATTGCAGTTTATGATCAGTATGTATCACGGTTCCCGTGCTATGCTGTCAACCTTGACTGTACTACCTGTGCATTGGAGGATGCTGATTGGCCCGCCCAGGATGTGCCTTTATACGCTGGGCCTTGGGCACTTGTGATTTGCCCTTTCGTGGTGTTCCAGTATCTGCGCCTTGTTGCTGTGTTCCAGTTCTCCTGTGTACCGACCCGGCTTGTCTGACTCTTCTGTTGATCCTGCTCCGTGTATGACCCGGCTCTGGCTGACGACCCTGCTTCGTGACTGATCCAGTTCTGGCTGATGATCCTGCTCCGTGTGTGACCCGGCTCTGGCTGACAACCCTGCTTCGTGTTTGATCCGGTTCTGGCTTATGATTCTGCTCCGTGTTTGACCCGGCTCTGGTAGACGACCCTGCTCCGTGAATGATCCTGTTCATTCGGCTGCTGTTCCTGCTGTGCTCCGGTTCCGGTTATCGCCCAGCTCCAGCCTGCTGTTCCGGTGTACCTGCATGGTCTCTGTCGCATCCGCGACATTCTGATCTATGGGTATCTCACTATTCTTCTCACCTCTCTAGCTGAGATAAAGGTTGATTTGCCATACACTGTCTGTCGCTGTCTCTCCGTACAGAACCCGTTAACTCCTGCTGTGCTTCGTAGTCTCCAGTCTTGTGCCTCAGTCATCTTGCCAAGCATACATATATCCGTTAAGAGCCGCTTCTTGAGTACCTCTGATACGCTTCACTACATTCTGCAGAGCATTGCCAGTCCGGTGTTCGGTGTACATCGGAACCGCGCTTGTTGGCACTGTTATCCGTTTGCTCTTGCTGGGAAAATTCCGTACGGCACCAGAGGGGTGTCCTGCTCCGGCCTACATACGTACAGAGGTTACGTTATCCATCTGCACTATCCAGTGCTTGGCTGTCCGTGCTTGTGCAGTCGCTATCACTATTGACATCCAAGGGGTGTCAGGGCACTTTCCACTGGGCACACGCAGAGTTAACTTCAATTCTCCATTAAGGGCGATTCAGGTTCTTGTACTACAGTTGGCAATAGCACTTTTCCCTATCCCACGGTGGTGGTATTACTCAACTCTGGCACTTGTGCCTTTCTATTCTATTTGAGAGTGAATTCAGTGCAGACCCTTTGCTCCAGCTTTGTTACTCAAGAACTGTGTTCCAGAGACTGACACTTTGCTTCAGCTTTGTTACTCAAGAACTTTGTTCCAGAGACTGCTACTTTGCTTCAGCTTGTTACTAAGAACTGTGTTCCAGAGACTGCTATATATCCTGGGCATTGGCCAAACTGGACTGAGCTCTCCTCTTGCACTTATTAAACCTTTGGGGTTATTTCATATCTATCCATTGTCTAACATATTTGCTGTTTTGCATTCACTCTGTTCGTGTTTGCTATTACTGCTATTCCTGTACTGGCCCCTAGGGGCATTGTATTACTCCTTGATTCAATAAACTGTGTTTTTACTTTACACCCTGGTCTGAGTGTCAGAAAACCGTTACAGTACGAAAGGGCCATGACCTCAGACGGGAAGAGTGACAGTAATACACAGAACCTCCACTGGAGGATGGATGTTCACGAGCAACGTCTAGATCAATTGGCTTTGGCCATGCAAACATTGCTTGAACGTACGGTACATCTCGAGAAACCGAATCAAAATCCGGTGGTCCCCCCAGTCATGACACCAGACAATGCTACTGGGCAATTGCTGGCTCCCTCCAGAAGTCTCACGGCGGCGGCGCCGTTACCGCTTAGATATGGTGGCGAACCCACACTGTGCAGAGGTTTCCTTAACCAACTAGAGATATTCTTAGAACTCACACCCTATGCCTTTCCGAATGACCGTAGCAAAGTGGGTTTCATGATATCTCTGTTAACTGGTAAAGAGCTGGCATGGGCTAATCCTTTATGGGAGCAGGCTAAACCCTGTACTCTGAATTTTAACGAATTTGTCAGACAGTTTCGCAGAGTGTTCGAGACACCAGGGCGAGCCACCTCGGCAGCTAAGAAATTGATGGTAATTCAGATGGGCGATCGCACTGTGGCCGACTATGCTATAGAATTTCGTATTTTAGCTGCAGAAGTGGTCTGGAATAATGAGGCACTCCTGGCAGCCTTTTCACAAGGTCTATCCGATTCCATCAAGGATGAGATTGCTGCCAGGGAGGTACCTACTGACCTAGATGAGTACATAGATTATGTGATACTCATTGACACCCGCATGCACGAAAGGCGCTTGGCAAAAAGGGCTAGCTCCAAGACCCATGGGCACGAAAGGTCTTTTAACCCACCCTCGCCTCCCATTCCTCCTGATGGGGCACCTGAAACAGGGGAGCCTATGCAGATTGGATATACTAGGTTATCTAAGGAGGAGAGGGCTTATCGCAAAAGACAAGGGTTATGTTTATATTGTGGTAAGAATGGGCACTTACTACGCACATGTCCGGTACGTCCAGGAAACGCACGCACCTAGGGTACCTTGGGGGACAGGCCCTAGGTGGTGTACAGTTGTCCTCAGATCCTTGTTCCACGAAACCCACCATACCGGTGAGTTTTCTTCTGGGTGATCAAGCCGTGGAGGTACTAGCCCTGGTAGATTCTGGCGCAGCAGGCTAATTCATGGACCGGGCATTTGCTGAAAGACACAATATTCCGCTGTCTAAAAGAGATACTCCGCTAGCCATTGAGGCTATTGATGGCAGACCCCTAGAACCAGCACTTATCACCATGGAGACTACTCTCATCACTATGGCTATTGGGGTTCTCCACAAAGAGGGGGTACGTTTCCAAATTATACATTCACCTCACCATGCGGTCATTCTGGGGTACCCTTGGTTGTTGCTGCACAATCCCCAGTTTGACTGGCAAAGATGTGAAATTAAGTCTTGGTCGGAGTACTGCACTAGTCACTGTTTATCTCACCCAGTCAAGATTATGTGTACCTCTCCTTCTGTGCCAGCTGAATACAGCAAGTTCAGTGACGTATTCAGTAAGGGTGAGGCTAGCGCATTGCCGCAGCATCGGCCATATGACTGCGCTATTGATTTGCCCCCAGGAGTCGTGCCACCTAGGGGTAGGACCTACCCATTGTCCGGGGAGGAGACCAAGGCCATGGAGGAATACATCGAGGATGCCCTCAGACGAGGGATTATTTGTAAATCATCCTCGCTGGCAGGTGCAGGGTTCTTTTTTGTGAAAAAGAAAAGTGGCGAATTACGACCGTGTATTGACTAACGTGGACTCAATAAGTTGATTGCCAAGAATGCGTACCCCATTCCGCTCATCACAGAATTATTTGACAGGTTGAAAGGCTCCTCTATCTTCACGAAACTCGATCTTCGTGCTGCCTACAACCTAATAAGGATAAGGGCTGGTGATGAGTGGAAGACGGCATTTAATACTACGTCAGTCCACTACGAATATCTGGTTATGCCATTTGGGTTATGTAATGCACCTGCCGTATTTCAGGAGTTCATAAATGATATCCTCCGGGACATGCTACAGTCTTGTGTGGTGGTGTACTTGGATGATATATTGATCCATTCTGCTAATTTAACCCAGCACATCCAGGATGTTTCCGAGGTATTGATGCGATTACGCAAGAACAAATTGTTCTGCAAACTAGAAAAATGTGAATTTCATCGCTCCCAAGTACCATTCTTGGGTTTTGTTATATCCAATGATGGCATAGCGATGGACCAAGAGAAGTTGGCAGCAGTTCTACAATGGCCACGACCCAAGGGGTTAAAAGCTATCCAAAGGTTCTTGGGCTTTGCCAACTATTATAGAAAGTTTATCCAGAACTTTTCTACCATCACAAAACCTCTCTCTGACCTTACGCATAAGGGCGCAAATCCCTCTCAATGGTCCGATGCAGCTGAAATAGCCTTTGAAACCCTTAAAAAGGCATTTGCATCCGCTCCTATACTATCCCACCCTAATCCCACCCTGCCGTTTATGCTAGAGGTTGATGCCTCCGAGGCTGGAGTAGGGGCAGTTCTCTCCCAACGCCCCAAGGAAGGGGGTAACCTGAGGCCGTGTGGGTTCTTCTCAAAAAAACTGTCTAGTGCCCAAAGCCACTACGAAATTGGTGATAGGGAACTGTTGGCTATCATCTTGGCATTAAAAGAATGGCGTCATCTTCTGGAGGGCACTAGAGCACCAGTGTTGATCCTCACAGACCATAAGAACTTGATTTACCTATCCGAGGCAAAAAGGTTGTCATCTCGCCAGGCTCGATGGGCTCTATTTCTGTCCAGATTTAATTTCATAGTCTCGTACTTGCCTGGGTCCAAAAATATTAGGGCGGATGCTCTTTCTAGACAATTCTGCACGGACATTGAGAGGGATGAGGCCCCGGTCCCCATAATTCAGCCAGACAGGATTCTGGATACTATTCGTACCAGCATCACCTCGCCACTGGGAGAGCAAATATTGGCGTCACAAGCTCGGGCACCCCCTGAAACCCCAGTTGCTGGTGTTTTGTGGACGAACCTTTTCGTACCCAATTACTTGAGACCTACCACTCATCTAAGGCAACTGGGCACATTGGCAGAGATCAGTTGGCATGGTCACTATCACGAACATTCTGGTGGCCCTCCCTGAAAGCCAACTGCTCTGCATTCACTGCTGCTTGCGCCATCTGTGCCCATGCCAAAACTCCCAGACATCTCCCAGTGGGCCTGCTCCAACCAGTGCCAAATGGTGATCGTCCATGGTCCCATATTTCTATTGATTTTTTTGGGAGAGCTGCCGAGTTCCAAGGGCTATACGTTTATCTTGATGGTGGTAGATAGATTCTCAAAGATGGCTCATTTCGTGCCCCTCTCTGGCCTTCCCTCGGCCCAGGAATTGGCATCAATTTTTGCCAGAGAAGTATTCCGCTTGCACGGGGTGCCCAGAGTAATTGTGTCAGACCGGGGGAGTCAATTCGTGTCGAGATTCTGGAGGGCATTCTGTGGCCAGGTGGGCATTCAATTATCCTTCTCCTCCGCCTACCATCCCCAGACCAACGGGGCCGCTGAGCGTGCCAATCAGGGACTGGAGCAGTTTTTACGCTGCTTTGTGACTGATCATCATGATAACTGGGCTGGCCTGTTGCCGTGGGCAGAGTTGCCAGGAACTGCGCGGTTAATTCATCATCTGGGAGCTCTCCATTCCTTGTTAATTATGGGTTCCAGCCCTGTCTACTCCCAGACTCATTTCAGTCCCAGCAGATTCCGGCTGTGGATGAGCATATGGAGCAGCTCCGCTCCACTTGGGCACAGGTACAAAGGTCCCTCAGTCAGTCCTTCCACAGACATCAGCGGCATGCCAATCGCAGACGGCTGCCAGCGGTCTCCTTCCAGGATGGGGATAGGGTATGGCTTTCCTCCAAGAATCTCAACCTACAGGTGCCCTCGAACAAACTGGCTCCCCGGTTCACTGGGCCATTCAAGATTATTCGCAAGATCAATCCTGTGGCATACGCTTTGGAACTTCCTAATACTATGCGTATTCACAATGTGTTCCATGTGTCACTATTAAAGCCCTTGGTTTGCAATCGTTATACGGTGGTTCCTGGGCCGGTGGATGTGCAGGGCCAAGAGGAATACGAAGTTCAGAGCATTATTGACTCAAGGAGATTTAGAGGCAAGTTGCAATATTTGGTCCACTGGAAGGGATATGGGCCTGAGGAGCGCTCTTGGGTCGACCACAAAGACCTCCATGCTCCACAATTGTTGCGCAACTTTCACTCTAAATATCCTCAGAAACCAAGACCCTTCGGCAGGGGAGGGGGTCTTTGAGAGGGGGGTACTATCACGGTTCCCGTGCTATGCTGTCAATCTTGACTGTACTACCTGTGCATTGGAGGATGCTGATTGGCCCGCCCAGGATGTGCCTTTATACGCTGGGCCTTGGGCACTTGTGATTTGCCCTTTCGTGGTGTTCCAGTATCTGTGCCTTGTTGCTGTGTTCCAGTTCTCCTGTGTACCGACCCGGCTTGTCTGACTCTTCTGTTGATCCTGCTCCATGTATGACCCGGCTCTGGCTGACGACCCTGCTTCGTGACTGATCCGGTTCTGGCTGATGATCCTGCTCCGTGTGTCACCCGGCTCTGGCTGATGACCCTGCTTCGTGTTTGATCCGGTTCTGGCTTATGATCTTGCTCCGTGTTTGACCCGGCTCTGGTAGACGACCCTGCTCCGTGAATGATCCTGTTCTTCGGCTGCTGTTCCTGCTGTGCTCCGGTTCCGGTTATCGCCCAGTTCCAGCCTGATGTTCCGGTGTACCTGCACGGTTTCGGTCGCGTCCGCGACATTCTGATCTATGGGTATCTCGCTATTCCTCTCACCTCTCTAGCTGAGATAAAGGTTGCTTTGCCATACACTGTCTGTCGCTGTCTCTCCGTACAGAACCCATTAACTCCTGCTGTGCTTCGTAGTCTCCAGTCTTGTGCCTCAGTCATCTTGCCAAGCATACATATATCCGTTAAGAGCTGCTTCTTGAGTACCTCTGATATGCTTCACTACATTCTGCAGAGCATTGCCGGTCCGGTGTTCGGTGTACATCGGAACCGCGCTTGTTGGCACTGTTATCCGTTTGCTCTTGCTGGGAAAATTCCGTACGGCACCAGAGGGGTGTCCTGGCTCCGGCCTACATACGTACAGAGGTTACGTTATCCATCTGCACTATCCAGTGCTTGGCTCTCAGTGCTTGTGCAGTCGCTATCACTATTGACATCCAAGGGGTGTCAGGGCACTTTCCGTTGGGCACACGCAGAGTTAACTTCAATTCTCCATTAAGGGTGATTCAGGTTCTTGTACTACAGTTGGCAATAGCACTTTTCCCTATCCCACGGTGGTGGTATTACTCAGCTCTGGCACTTGTGCCTTTCTATTCTATTTGAGAGTGAATTCAGCGCAGACTCTTTGCTCCAGCTTTGTTACTCAAGAACTGTGTTCCAGAGACTGACACTTTGCTTCAGCTTTGTTACTCAAGAACTTTGTTCCAGAGACTGCTACTTTGCTTCAGCTTGTTACTAAGAACTGTGTTCCAGAGACTGCTATATATCCTGGGCGTTGGCCAAACTGGACTGAGCTCTCCTCTTGCACTTGTTAACCCTTTGGGGTTATTTCATATCTATCCATTGTCTAACATATTTGCTGTTTTGCATTCACTCTGTTCGTGTTTGCTATTACTGCTATTCCTGTACTGGCCCCTAGGGGCATTGTATTACTCCTTGATTCAATAAACTGTGTTTTTACTTTACACCCTGGTCTGAGTGTCAGAAAACCGTTACAGTATGATTTAATTGGTGTTACAAAAGCCTGGTTAGATGATACACATGACTGGTGTTAGCATCTATGAGTTGTTTGGGTACTGGAGCCCAAATGCAGGGAGATATGTACCCAGAGGCAAAGGGATGACAGAGACACTACCTCAAACAAGAAAACAAAAGATTCCTAAAGCACCGGTAATGAGCAGTATACAGGAGGCAACCAGCCAAATGTGCAGCAGTGAAGAAGGAGGAGACAGGGGTTACAGAGATGACTTGTGATCAATGGTCAAGCATGGGTCCAGGGGTCTAGAGGTCAACAAGGTACTTTCAACAAGCCAGTGGTCCAGGGATATAGAGGGTCAGAGTAGGGGAAACAAGCCAAGGGTCAGGGATATAGCAGTCAATGTAGTAATAGTAGTAATAAGTAGAGATAAGGGCAAATGCAATCAAGTTCTGAGAGGGAGTGGTGCTTTGGTTTAAATAGAGGCATGTCAGCTTCCTGATACACCTCTGAATCCATAGAATTCCTGGCCGCAACCACCCACACACACAAGACGCCAGGAGACAGCCCGGCATCATGACACAACTCTGGCCACGCCCCTCCTGCCTCCAATACAGGAAGCCACGCTGAGGCAAGGTCTCCACAGCACAGAGCTCACTGCAAGAAAAGGACAAAAAGGGGAGATGCACCAGAGCACTGTAGGCAGGTAAGCCCAGCAGGTCATGGTACTGACAACTGGGCAGTCAATCTACATAGTAACATAGTAACATAGTAGATAAGGCTGAAAAAAGACATGCGTCCATCAAGTCCAGCCCATGCCAATAACACTCCTGTTGATCCAGAGGAAGGCAACAAAAAAGCCCTCTGGAGCAATTTCCAGTGTAGGTGTGTGTGTGTGTGTGTGTGTGTGTGTGTGTGTGTGTGTGTGTCAAATAGTTCCCCGGCTCAATATCCTATTTGCTTTGAAGCCATCTGTCATAACTGTCAATATTGTTCTGTGCTAGATAGGCATCCATTGCTTTTTTGAATGCAGTTACATTATCTGCAAGCACAACATCCCGAGGCAAAGAATTCCATAGCCTTACCGCCCTTACTGTAAAGAATCCCTGCCTGTGTTTTAGTCGAAAGCACCTTTCCTCAAGTCTTAATGGATGACCTCTTGTTCTTAGCTCAGCTCTTTGCATAAATAATTCATTGGATAGTTCTTTGTATTGACCTTGAATGTATTTGTAAATGGTAATCATATCACCCCTTAGACGTCTCTTTTCTAATGTAAACAAACCCAGTTTGGCTAGTCTCTCTTGGTAACTCAGCTCCTCCAATCCCTTTATCAGTTTTGTTGCACGTCTCTGCACCTTTTCCAGTTCAGTAATGTCTTTTTTTAGAACAGGCGCCCAAAATTGTACTCCATATTCTAGATGAGGCCTAACCAAGGATTTATACAGAGGTAGGATAATATTAGCATCCCTTTCTTCTACACCTCTTTTTATGCAGGCTAGTACTCTATTTGCTCTTGCAGCAGCTGAGTGACTCTGCACACTGCTGTGAAGACTATTGTCTATCAGTACACCTAAATCTTTCTCTAATGAGGATTTCCCAAGTTGTTTCCCATTTAGAGTATATGCAGCAAGTTTGTTTCTGCAACCCAAATGCATAACCTTACATTTATCTACATTAAATGATATCTGCCACTTTTCTGCCCATTCACTTAGTTTATCTAAATCCTTCTGTAGGGAAAAAACATCGAGCTCTGTATGTATTTCCTTACATAGCTTAGTGTCATCAGCAAAGATTGAGATGCTACTTTCAATTCCCACTTCTAGATCATTAATAAACAAATTAAAAAGCATTGGGCCCAGGACTGAACCCTGCGGTACCCCACTTATAACCCTAGACCAATTTGAAAAACTTCCATTTACAACAACTCTCTGCCATCTATCATTTAACCAGTTCTCAATCCATGTACAGATAACACCACCCAAACCGAAGCCTTTTAATTTATGCAGTAACCTGTTGTGAGGCACTGTGTCAAAGGCTTTTGCAAAATCCAAGTATACTACATCAACAGCAATTCCCCTGTCCAAATTACTACTCACTCTTTCATAAAATGCAAGTAAATTAGTCTGACATGATCTGTTCTTCATGAAACCATGCTGATTCCTACTAATGATATTGTTTGTCTTCACATAGTTCTGAATACTGTCAGTTAATAACCCTTCTAGTATCTTACCCACTATGGAAGTCAAGCTCACAGGTCTATAATTTCCTGGTTTGGATCTTGCTCCCTTTTTAAACAATGGAACTACATCAGCTTTCCTCCAATCACAGGGCACTATGCCTGATGAAAGCGAATCAATAAATATTAAGTATAATGGTTTTGCTATTACTGAACTAAGTTCCTTAAGTACCCTTGGGTGTATACCGTCCGGTCCAGGCGCTTTATTCACTATAACCCTTTCCAGTCTCTTTTGGACCTTGTCCTCAGTAAGCCATGTAGATGTTGGAGGAAATTCCATGGTTTTGTCTGTTTGCCCACAGCTTGTCATTTCTGCTTCCTTTGTATATACTGAAGCAAAGAACGTATTTAGGGTGTCAGCCATAGCTTTATCCTCACTAATCAATTCACCTGTTTCAGTCTTAAGAGGACCAATATCAACCTTAACTTTTTTGTTGTTAATATACTTGTAGAATTGTTTAGGGTTTTTCTTGCTCTCATTTGCAATGTTTCGCTCATTTTCTATTTTAGCTAGCTTAATTGCTTGTTTGCAGGTTTTATTACATTTTTTATATTTTTTAAATGATGCATCTGACCCATTTGACTTAAACACCTTAAAAACCTGCTTTTTATTTCTCATTTCCCTGATAACCACATTATTAATCCACATTGGTTTTGCTTTACTTCTCTTGTGCTTATTCCCCAATGGTATATATTGACGTGTATATTTGCCCAAGAGCATTTTAAATACATTCCATGACTCTTGTGCATTTTTATCTTTGAAAATTACATCCCACTGGATATCCTTTAAAGCTTCTTTTAACTTTGTAAAATTAGCCTTTTTGAAATTGAATGTTTTGGTTAAAGTCTTGCTATTGGGTTTCTCATAACAAACTTCAAAGGATACAATATTGTGGTCACTGCTGCCCAAATGTTCCCTTACCTGCACATTGTTTACAATGTCAGAATCGTTTGAGAGCACTAGGTCAAGCAAGGCCTCTTTTCTAGTTGGCTCCTCTACTAGTTGGGACATAAAATTATCATTTATCATACTTAGAAAAATATTTCCCTTTGTTGTGCCTGAAGTCATATTGCTCCAGTCAATTTCAGGGTAGTTGAAATCTCCCATTATAATTACCTTTGCTGACCTAGCAGCCTTTTCCATTTGCAGTAAAAGTTGGGCTTCCTCCAACTCCCCAACATTAGGTGGCTTGTAGCAAACCCCCACCAATATCTTTTTATTATGTGTGCCCCCAGTGTGTATTTCAACCCACAAGTCCTCTACCTTTTCATTGGACCCTTCATTTATATCTTCCCTTAAACTAGGTTTTAAGACCTGCTTTACATATAGGCATACCCCTCCTCCCCTTTTATTAACCCTGTCCCTCCTAAAAAGTGAATAACCCTCTAGATTGACTGCCAAGTCATATGTATCATCTAACCAGGTTTCAGACACTCCAATCAGATCATACTGCTCATGTACTGCAATCATTTCTAGCTCCCCCATCTTACCAGCCAGACTGCGAGCATTTGCATGCATACATTTTATCTTTTTGCCATTCTTAAAGATTTCTTTCTTTTTCAGATGTATTTGTCTTTTATCAGGCTGTAACAATGGCAACTCCCTATTAGATGAACTAGCCCATTCCCCCTCTCCATCCCCATGACCCTTTTCTAATCCCATTCCCTCAATTATACTATCTTCCCCAGCCTGTGTTGCAGCTCCCTCCCCCCCCCTTTCTAGTTTAAAGTCTCCTCCAGCCTTCTAACCATCCTATCACCCAGCACCGTGGCCCCCCTTCCACTAAGGTGCAATCCATCACTACTATAAAGAATGCGCCCAAGGGAAAAGACTGACCAGTGCTCTAGGAACCCAAACCCCTCCTGCTTACACCAAGTCTTTATCCACGCATTTAACTCCCTAATCTCCCGTTGCCTTTCTAATGTAGCGCGTGGCACAGGTAGAATTTCAGAAAATACTACCTTAGAGGTCCTCTGCTTAAGCTTATATCCTAGGTCCCTGAAATCCTACTTAACGGACCTCCATTTTCCACTGACTTTGTCATTAGTACCAACATGTACCATGACAGCCGGGTCATGCCCAGCCCCTCCCAACAATCTATCAACCCGATCAGCCACATGTCGAACCCGAGCTCCCGGGAGACAGCAAACTGTACGATTGTGGCGATCTTGTCGACAGATTACCCTGTCTGTCTTCCTAATAATAGAATCCCCTACCACCACCATCTGTCTAGGTCTGCCTGAGTCCTGGATCCCATCCGTGCTAGAGGGGCTGTTCACTCGGCTGTTAGAGAGAACAGTCCTCTCCAGCAAAGACATTCCTGTGTCAGCATCCCCAACATCATTACTTAATGTAGCAAATCTGTTAGGATTAGTAAACACAGGAGTGTCCTCCCTATTTCTCTGTCCACCCCCCTTGCTATGTCTAACTGTAACCCATCTGGCTACCTGCTCTTTCTTTGTGCAGTCTCCACCCCCAGAACTACCTACCACCGCTTCCTGCTGCTCAGTCAGCAGAACCCTCTCAAGATTGTCTGTCTTTCTCAATGTTGCAACCTGCCCCTCCAGATCTCTAATACGAGCTTCCAGAGAGACCACTTGCTCACATCTGCCACAGAGGTATGCACCCTGGAACGGTTGTTCCAGGTGTGCAAACATATGGCAGTTTGTGCACTGAGTTAAATGGACAATCATGCTACCACTCATATGTGCCAGTTACCACAAGATAAAAAGGCAGGCAAAAATAGCTGCACAATAAGATTGATAAATGTGTTCCCCTGTGTAATCCCCTGTCTTTGAATTCCCCCTGTTTTAAATTCCCACACTTACCACCCTTCTGCACTTGAATTCCCCCTGTTTTAAATTCCCACACTTACCACCCTTCTGCACTTGAATTCCCCCTGTTTTAAATTCCCACACTTACCACCCTTCTGCACTTACACACTGAAGCAAGATTCACACGTTCAAGTATTCACTATTAGTGATGAGCGAGCATGCTCGGCCGAAGCTCGGTTCGGCTCGAGCATCGCTCTGCTCGGCACATGGCGGTACTCGTACGAGTACCGCATGTGCTCGCCCGCCATGTTTGGGTCTCCTCCCCGCACGTTTCGCAGCTGCTGCGCAGCCAATAAACGTGCGGGGAGGCTCTGACATCAGTGTAATGCCAGCAGCCATGTTGGCTGCTGGCATTACACTGATTGGCTGGCCAGAACCCGTGATCGGGTGCTGTATAGCACCCGACGCGCGAGTTCGGCTCATTCTTAGCCAGGGAGAGATGCGCTTAGGCAGGGAAAGTCAGTGTAGGGAGAATAAAATTGTTGAAACTCTTTCAAGACCCAAAAGTCCTTTTTAGGACTGTTGAGTGTGGGGGCAGCATTTATATTTTGTTTGGGGGGGCACAATTTCCTTTTTTTTGTGGGGGGGGATATATGTAAGGTGACATATAATACTAGATGCACAGGAAATCAGTGTAGGGAGAATAAAATTGTTGAAACTCTTTCAAGACCCAAAAGTCCTTTTTAGGACTGTTGTGTGTGGGGGCAGCATTTATATTTTGTTTGGGGGGGCACAATTTCCTTTTTTTTGAGGGGGGGATATATGTAAGGTGACATATAATACTAGATGCACAGGAAGTCAGTGTAGGGAGATTAAAATTGTTGAAACTCTTTCAAGACCCAAAAGTCCTTTTTAGGACTGTTGTGTGTGGGGGCAGCATTTATATTTTGTTTGGGGGGGCACAATTTCCTTTTTTTTGTGGGGGGGATATATGCAAGGTGACATATAATACTAGATGCACAGGAAGTCAGTGTAGGGAGAATAAAATTGTTGAAACTCTTTCAAGACCCAAAAGTCCTTTTTAGGACTGTTGTGTGTGGGGGCAGCATTTATATTTTGTTTGGGGGGGCACAATTTCCTTTTTTTTGTGGGGGGGATATATGTAAGGTGACATATAATACTAGATGCACAGGAAGTCAGTGTAGGGAGAATAAAATTGTTGAAACTCTTTCAAGACCCAAAAGTCCTTTTTAGGACTGTTGTGTGTGGGGGCAGCATTTAATTTTTTTGGGGGGTGGCAGAATTTCATTTTTTTGTGGGGGGGGACATGTTCTAAGGTGACATTGTACTAGGTGCACAGGGACAAATATTTCACAGTGCAGTGACAAGCTGACATATTCTGTTAGGTGCACAGGGCCAATGATTTTACAACGCAGCGACAAAAAGGGCCATTTTAAACATGTGCCTAGCCATAGATTATTGTCACATTCTGTTTAGTGTGCAAATTCACAAATTAACGTCACATATTCCGTTCACTGTGCCTAGCCGCAGATTAGCGTCACATTCTGTTTCGCGTGCCTAGCCGCAGATTAGCGTCACATTCTGTTTCGTGTGCCTAGCCGCAGATTAGCGTCACATATTGTTTAGTGTGCCTAGCCGCAGATTAACGTCACATATTGTTTAGTGTGCCTAGCCGCAGATTAGCGTCACATATTGTTTAGTGTGCCTAGCCGCAGATTAGCGTCACATTCTGTTTCGTGTGCCTAGCCGCAGATTACCGGCATATATTCCGGCGGGTAAAAATGGATGGGGAAGTGGACGTGATCCTGATAGTTCAGGGCGCGGGTCAGGACGCGTAGAAACTGTGCCTGGTGCCAGAGCACAAGAAAGAAAGACATCCACCATACCTAGCTTCATGTCTCAGTTTACAGGGCGTTGCAGGACATCACTCTCGAGGTCAGACCACTGCGAACAGGTGGTCGGTTGGATTTCAGCTGATACTGCTTCCAGTCGGTTAAGCACCACCCTGTCTTCCACCAAGTCCACTCTCACTAGCCAAGAGTCTGGTCAACATAATCCTCACCCTGATCATCCTTCCTCCCACCATAGAGGGTCTGGCCAAAGAAGTGATCCCACACTGGGATATAGTGAGGAGCTCGTCTCATCACCAATCCTTGATTTCAACCTCTCTCCAAGCACGCTTGCAGAGGAACATGAGATCTTGTGCCATGATTCACAACCTCTAGAGGGTACCCAATCACAAGAAGATGACAGAGGGGAACGGCATTTAAGGTCAAAGGAAGTGGATGATGATGATGAGACACAGTTGCCATCAAATCAACCACAATTACTGTCTCAAGACCTTGATGAGGAGGATGATACACAGTTGTCAATGACTGAGGATGTGGTGGGATCAAGAAATGAGGAGGATGATCAGAGTGAGGAAGTGGAGGAGGACTTGGTGGACGATGAGGTCACTGACCCCACCTGGGAAGGTGGAAAGCCGAGCGATGACAGCAGTCCTGAGGGTGAGCCATCTGCAGCACCGCAACAGGCTGGAAGAGGCAGTGGTGTGGCTAAAGAAAGAAGGCGGACCGCACCAAACCGTCCCGCAAATGTTCCACGGAGCACCCCCTTGCGTAAATCTCCCTTGCCAAGGGCTAGGTGTTCCGTGGCATGGCGTTTTTTTAAGGAAAGTGCGGACGACAAAAGAATTGTAGTTTGCAACCTGTGCCACACCAGAATGAGCCGAGGCATGAACACTAGCAACCTCACCACCACCAGCATGATCCGACACATGGCATCCAAGCACCGTAATAAGTGGGAGGAACGCCCGGATCGCCAATCTGTGTCTGCAGGCCACACCACTGCCTCCTCTTCCCCTGTTTTCGGTGCCGGCCAATCGCCTGTCGAAGGCGCAGGCCCGCATACCTCCCGCCCTGCACCTGTACCATCTGAAGCACCATCAGCGACCACATCCACTTCCCTGTCCCAGCGCAGCGTCCAAATGTCGATACCCCAGGCATTTGAGCGCAAGCAAAAATACCCAGCCACCCACCCACAGGCCATAGCACTAACCTCACACCTTTCCAAATTACTGGCCATCGAAATGCTGCTATTTAGGCTTGTGGACACTGAGTCCTTCCGCAGCCTGATGGCAGCAGCTGTCCCTCGGTACGCAGTCCCCAGCCGCCACTACTTTTCCCGGTGTGCCGTCCCCGCCTTACACCACCATGTGTCCCTTAACATCACCCGTGCCCTGACCAACGCAGTTACTGGGAAGGTGCACTTAACGACTGACACATGGACAAGTGCTTGTGGCCAGGGACGCTACATTTCCCTGACGGCACACTGGGTGAATGTCGTGGAGGCTGGGAGCGACTCGGACCCTGGGATGGCACAGGTGCTACCCACGCCGAGGATTGCGGGCCCTACCTCCATCAGGGTTTCCGCCAGCACCTACGTTATTGGCTCCTCCTCCTCCTCCTCCGTTTCCACCTCCGAATTCTCTGCGCGCAGCGCCACTCACCCATCATCCAGTAGCTGGAAGCAGTGTAGCACTGCAGTGGGGAAGAGTCAACAGGCCGTGCTGAAGCTGATCTGCCTTGGGGACAAACAGCACACGGCCTCAGAGCTGTTGCAGGGGATTAGTCACCAGACCGAGCAGTGGCTCTCGCCACTCAACCTGCAACCAGGCATGGTTGTGTGTGATAATGGGCGTAACTTGGTGGCGGCTTTGGAGCTCGGCAAGCTCACACACGTACCATGCCTAGCGCATGTATTTAATTTAGTGGTTCAGCGATTTCTAAAAACCTACCCCAATTTGCATGATCTCTTGACGAAGGTGCGCCGCGTGTGTGCACATTTCCGTAAGTCATCTACAGCTTCAGCCGGCCTGTTGACGCTGCAGCAGCGCTTACAATTGCCAGCTCAAGGGCTGCTGTGTGACGTGAGCACGCGCTGGAACTCCACCTTCCACATGTTGGCCCGGCTTTGTGAGCAGCAGAGGGCAGTAGTTGAGTACCAGCTGTTACACGGTCGTCGCCTCTCCGTTCAACTTCCTCTAATCAGAAGTGAGGAGTGGGAATGGATGTCAGACCTCTGTGAGGTTTTACGCAATTTTGAGGAATCGACACAGATGGTGAGCGGCGATAACGCTATTATCAGTGTAACCATCCCACTTCTGTGTCTACTGAAACGCTCGCTGCTCACAATTAAAACCGACGCTTTGCATGTGGAAGAGGTGGAAATGGGGGAGGAAGAGCTTACACAAGGTGATAGCCAGAGCACCCTCACTTCGTCTTCTCAGCGACAATTGGAGGAGGCGGAGGAGGAAGACACGGGTGCCTCCGCTACAGAGGGTAGCCATGGAACTTTATTTCCATCTCTTCAGCGTGGGTGGGCAGAAGAGGAGGAAGAGGATGAGG
Source organism: Rhinophrynus dorsalis (assembly GCA_037306005.1). Lineage (NCBI taxonomy): Eukaryota > Metazoa > Chordata > Amphibia > Anura > Rhinophrynidae > Rhinophrynus > Rhinophrynus dorsalis. The sequence goes on from CM074718.1 coordinate 42,048,477, forward strand.
AGATTGAGAGTCATCCTCCTGGTGAGGACAGCGAAATCTTGCCTGTTGGTACTCTGGCACACATGGCTGACTTTATGTTATGCTGCCTTTCCCGTGACCCACGCGTTATACGCATTTTAGACAACACGGATTACTGGGTGTTCACCCTTCTGGACCCCCGCTACAAAGAGAATTTCTCATCTCTCATTCCTCCGGTGGAGAGGACAAGCAAAATGGTGCAATACCAGAAGGTTCTTGTCGAAAAATTGCTCCAAAATTTTCCATCTGACAACGCTGGCGGCAGAGTACGTGCTACCTTGGCCAACCGAGAAGGGGAGAAAAGGGGAGCACACAGCAGTTCCGACAAAGGCAGGGCAACACTCTCCAAGGCGTGGGACACCTTCATGACACCCCGCCAGCACCCTCACCCTGATGCGCGGCCTAGTGTCACAAGGAGGGAAAAGTTTTGGAAGATGGCGAAGGAGTACGTAGCAGACCGTGTCAGCGTCCTCACTGATCCCTCTGTGCCTTACAACTACTGGGTGTCCAAGCTGGACACGTGGTATGAACTGGCACTCTACGCCTTGGAGGTGCTGGCCTGCCCTGCCGCCAGCGTTCTGTCTGAGCGGGTATTTAGTGCTGCTGGTGGCATCATAACAGATAAGCGTATCCGCCTTTCCACCGAAAATGCTGGTAGGTTGACACTTATAAAAATGAACAAGGCCTGGATTTCCCCTGACTTCTCCACTCCACTGGAGGAAAGCCCCGGGTGAACATAAAGTCACTTTAGATATGTTATTTACAATGATGGGAATACTCTGTATTCCCATTCACCCCTTCCACCCAAAAAACGGGTATATGGTTGACTCTTAATCTTCTCATCCTCCTCCTCCTCTTCCATATGCCCTGTGATATAATTTTTATATAGGGCCAGCTCACCAGCGGGCCCTGTGATATAATTTTTATATAGGGCCAGCTCACCAGCGGGCCCTGTTTGACAATTTTTGTATAGGTCAGCTCACCAGCGGGCCTTCTCATATAATGTTTTATTGGGTCAGCTCTCTAGCGGGCCCTCTCATATAATGTTTTATAGCGTCAGCTCACTAGCGGGCCTTCGCATATAATGTTTAGGATGGTCAGCTCCGCAGCAGACCCTCACCCATAATGTTTTAGATGGTCGGCTCAGCAGCAGACCCTCATTCCTAATGTTTTAGATGGTCAGCTTAGCGGCATGCCCTCGCCCCTAATGTTTTAGAGGGTCAGCAGCAGGCCATTAATCCTAATTTTTCAAGGGTGTGTATGATGCCCTCCTTTTTGTGTAATAAAGGGTGTATTGGAGTGACATTTCAGTCTAATTTTTGGCAGCCCTTTCACTTAGTGCATAGGCTTTATGAGTGTTGGACCACTACCTGAACTATTGTACCACAATGTGAATGAGGCCCTCCATTTTGTGATATACAGGTTGTATCGGAGTGCCTCAGGTCCCATTGAATTAAATAGGGCTGGGGTGTTCGGCAGAGCAGAAGGTAGTTCTTGGCTTCATCCACTAAGTCACTTCGTCACTTTTACTCAATGGATCAGACCCCACTGTTCCGACTATAAATTTTGGACTTAACAAGGGCAAACGGACATGTTGTAAAACCTGTGGTAGCTGCGGCCTCCGTTCCTGAATGCTGTACCTTACCCGGGCCATAACCACGTTGAACACCTGCTTTACGCTGCGCACGTTTCCCCTCTTAATCATGGCCCCAGTTCCGAAAAATCGATGAAATTTTTTGCAGAATTTGCAGATGATATACAAGTAAATATACAGCAAATACTGTTTGGTAACAATTTTTCGCCTAAAATCGTTTTTATCTTCCTTTTTGTGTGTTTTACGGTCAGTCTGTAAAAATGGCGTACTACGGGCGAAACATCGTTCCCAGCAGCGACGTTGGAGTCCGAGATGCATCCAGACATCCTCCCTATGCTGTCCCTGAACCATTTCTGTGGTGTTTCCATCATTTTCTGACCTTTTCCTATGAACCAGGCACCCTCCCCTCATCAGAGCAGGGGGTGCCTGGTGTAATGCTCGAGTCCTCCTATTGACTTCAATGGGGCTCGGGTGCTCGGCCGAGCACTCGAGCCTCCGGGGGCGCTCGGCCAGAGCACCCAAACACCCGAGCATCGGGGTGCTCGATCATCACTATTGACTATGTATCTGCTATTTAAGCTAGGAATCCACCAATTACAAACACAGCAATTAGTCACTCCCACCACACCAGACTTCAATTATTTATCACAGCAAAGAGGGAAAACAAAACTCAGAGAGATTTGTTTTTAACCTCTTCCTTACCACACCACACCACACAATATTCTTATGCTATTATTCCAGCAAGTATTCAATCTCAGTCTTTCAGGGCACAGGGCACTGATGAACTTACAGAGCTCTCTCACTCCTTGCTATATAAGCCAGGAATCCACCAATTACAAACACAGCAATTAGTCACTCTCACCACACCAGACTTCAATTATTTATCACAGCAAAGAGGGAAAACAAAACTCAGAGAGATTTGTTTTTAACCTCTTCCTTACCACACCACACAATATTCTTATGCTATTATTCCAGCAAGTATTCAATCTCAGTCTTTCAGGGCACAGGGCACTGATGAACTAGAGAGTTATTCACTTTTTCGGAGGGATAGGGGTGATGAAAAGGTAGGGGTATACCTATATGTAAAGTGTGCCTTAAAACCTAGTGCAAGGTAAGATATTAATGAAGGGTCTGGTAAAAATGTTAAGGCCCTGTGGGTTCAAATACACACTGAGGGCACACATAATAAAAAAATGATAATGGGAATCTACTAAAAAACAACCAAATATTGGAGAGTTTGAAAAAGCCCAACTGTTACTGCAAATGGAAAGGGCTTTTCAGACGGGAAATGTAATCATAATGGTAGATTTCACCTGCCCTGAGACTGACTGGATAAACATGGCTTCCAGCACAACAAAGGGAAAACATTCTAATATGGTTAGTAATAATTTCCTATTCCAACTAACAGAGATGCCAACTAAAAAATAGGCTTTGCTGGACTTAGTACTCACAAGCTATTCTGATATGGTAAATAACACACATATAAGGGGACATTTAGGCAACAGTGACCACAATATGGTTTGAAATTTGTTATGAGAAACCCATTAACAAGGATTTAACTAAAACATTAAACTTTAAAAAGTCTAAATTTACAGTGCTAAATGCAGTATTCAAGGGCATTCAATGGGATGTAATTGCATTTGATTTGATTTAAAGGGATAGTAATACTTCGTTTTAACTTTATTTTATTTTGTAGGCATTAAAAAAACATGAAGAATGATATAAGTCTTATCTCTCAAACCTTTATGGTTTAAGAGATATTCACAAACAAAGTCCCCCCCCCCCTGTTCAACCAGATCAGAAGGGAGGTGCCCAGGTAGCCTGCAGAGAGGGACAATCTTCAATTAAGATAAGGGAAAAAGCTGAAAAACTTGTCAAGGGGGGAAGGGCTTTCATTGTTTTCATACAAAGAAGAATGTCCCCTTCTGTTATCTGTCTGGTCTTACAACCAGACTCACATCTGAGAAGAGATGGCTTACACTAGGTAAAAGGGGCGGGAGGAGAAACTTTGCTTGTGAATATCTCATAAACCATAAAGGTTTGAGAGGTAAGACTTATATCATTCTTCATGTTTTTTTAATGCCTACAAAATAAAATAAAGTTAAAACGAAGTATTACTATCCCTTTAAATGTTATTAGATAAATATACTTGTCAATATATACCATGTTTAATAAATACAAGAGGATCAAATTAAGACCAGTGTGGCTATAAATATAAAGAATGTAATAAAATCTGCAGACAAGCAATTAGGCTGGCTAAAATTGCAAATGAGAAAAGTATTGTGAAACAGAGCAATACAAATCATAAACAATACTACAAGTATGAAATAAAAAAAATACGGTTTCATCTTGGATGAATTAATTAGTGAGGTTAAGGCTGACATTTTAAACATATTATTTTCTTCTGTATTTTCAAAGGAAGCAACAATGGCAGGCTATGGGCAGACAGAGAGAATCATATAAATTCCTTCATCATGTACATGGCTTACTGAGGACAAAGTCCAAAAGAGACGGGAAAAGATTATAGTGAATAAAGTACCTGGGCCTGATGGCATACACTCAAGGGTTCTTAAGGAACTTAGGGTGATATTTATGCATCTGTAGTTATAAGGAAGATGTCTGTAAAATTGTTACAACATGACATAAGGATATGTATAAACATTTGGCAACATGTTTGCTAAGTGCCAGTGGAGTAGAAATGGTCCTGTCCAAATAAGAATTATGTTGCAACACATTTATAAAGAAATTTGCTAATTGCACCAAAAATTAAGACAGTTATTATGATTAACTCTTAACTCCAGGTATAACCTGTTGTTAAAGGAAGTACCTAGTGACAGATATGCATTGATTAATTTTCATCAGGCATATCTACCTATGATTGGAGGAAAGCTGAAGTAGTACCGTTATTCAATAAGGGGGCAAGATCCAAACCTGGGAATTATACACCTGTGTGCCTGACATCCATAGCGGTTAAGAGGAGAGGTCTTCAATGCATTTCCTGGTTCAATGACAATTTTTATGTGTCACCTGTAGTGCAGTTGGTTTATTCCAGAATCTCCACTTCTCAACTTTTAAGCTCATATGATGTCCCTACTCTCATCCTGGGTGACCTCAAAATCTCTTTAAATATTCATAACAACCACCCTGCCCTCAAACTCCTCTCCTTAACAACCTCCTTTGACCTATCCCAGTGGACCAGCTCTCCCACACACAGTGATGGTCACTCCCTTGATCTTCACTAACCTCTGCTCAGTCTCCAACTTCTCTAATGTCCCCTTTCCCCTCTCTGACCACCACCTCCTCACCGGTAACCTCATCATACCACGCAAACCCATCTCCCCTGCCACAATCAAGAGAATGCTGAGAAATCTGCATAATCTTGATCTGCACCAATTTTCCACATCCCTGCAAGCTCTTCTCAACCCCATCCTCACACTTACATGCCCAGACAAAACTACTGCTCTCTACAACAGCACTCTCACTTCAGCCCTTGACATAGCTGCACTTGCAAGTCCACGCCACCCACTCACTACCCGACTACAACCCTGGCACACAAGACAAACACGATACCTCCAAAGGTGCTCACGCATGGCCGAAAGGCACTGGAGGAAATTGCGCTCCACAGCTGACTCCATACACTACAAATTCATTTTCTGTTCATATAGCTCTGCCTTCTCCCTGGCCAAACAGTCATACTTTTCTCTCTTTAATTTGTCCTCTAACCCGAAACGCCTCTTCTCAACCTTCAAATCTCTTCTAAACCCACCAACACCTTCCACTGACTTCTCAGCCCAAGATCTCACCACCCACTTAAGGACAAGATTGAATCAATCAAACATGACATTTCATCACTCCCACCCCCACCCAGCCAGCTTAGCCCTGTCACCTCTCCCGCATACATAATAAGCTCCTTCCCACCCATCACCAAGGATGAAGTCTCCCCTTCTCCTCACTCGGTCAAACCTAGCCACATGCCCTCTCGACCCAATCCCGTCTCAGCTCACTCAAGAACTTTCCCCTCTACTAACTCCAATCCTTACTCACTTATTCAACCTCTCTTTGTTAACCGGCACCTTCCCATCCTCTTTCAAACATGCACTAATCACTCCCATCCTAAAGAAACCCTCCCTGGACCCAAACTCACTGTCGAATTACCTGACAATTTCTCTACTCCCTTTTGCCTCCAAGCTCCTTGAGCATCTTGCATATAACGGACTCACTAAATTCCTCTACTCCCATTCCCTGCTAGATCCCTTGAAATCCGTATTCCGCCCTCATCGCTCCACTGAGACTGCCCTCACTAAAGTGGCCATTGACTTGCTCTCCGCCAAGTCAAACGGCAACTACTCCCTACTCATTCTCTTGGATGGGGAAGTGGACGTGATCCTGATAGTTCAGGGCGCGGGTCAGGACGCGTAGAAACTGTGCCTGGTGCCAGAGCACAAGAAAGAAAGACATCCACCATACCTAGCTTCATGTCTCAGTTTACAGGGCGTTGCAGGACATCACTCTCGAGGTCAGACCACTGCGAACAGGTGGTCGGTTGGATTTCAGCTGATACTGCTTCCAGTCGGTTAAGCACCACCCTGTCTTCCACCAAGTCCACTCTCACTAGCCAAGAGTCTGGTCAACATAATCCTCACCCTGATCATCCTTCCTCCCACCATAGAGGGTCTGGCCAAAGAAGTGATCCCACACTGGGATATAGTGAGGAGCTCGTCTCATCACCAATCCTTGATTTCAACCTCTCTCCAAGCACGCTTGCAGAGGAACATGAGATCTTGTGCCATGATTCACAACCTCTAGAGGGTACCCAATCACAAGAAGATGACAGAGGGGAACGGCATTTAAGGTCAAAGGAAGTGGATGATGATGATGAGACACAGTTGCCATCAAATCAACCACAATTACTGTCTCAAGACCTTGATGAGGAGGATGATACACAGTTGTCAATGACTGAGGATGTGGTGGGATCAAGAAATGAGGAGGATGATCAGAGTGAGGAAGTGGAGGAGGACTTGGTGGACGATGAGGTCACTGACCCCACCTGGGAAGGTGGAAAGCCGAGCGATGACAGCAGTCCTGAGGGTGAGCCATCTGCAGCACCGCAACAGGCTGGAAGAGGCAGTGGTGTGGCTAAAGAAAGAAGGCGGACCGCACCAAACCGTCCCGCAAATGTTCCACGGAGCACCCCCTTGCGTAAATCTCCCTTGCCAAGGGCTAGGTGTTCCGTGGTATGGCGTTTTTTTAAGGAAAGTGCGGACGACAAAAGAATTGTAGTTTGCAACCTGTGCCACACCAGAATGAGCCGAGGCATGAACACTAGCAACCTCACCACCACCAGCATGATCCGACACATGGCATCCAAGCACCGTAATAAGTGGGAGGAACGCCCGGATCGCCAATCTGTGTCTGCAGGCCACACCACTGCCTCCTCTTCCCCTGTTTTCGGTGCCGGCCAATCGCCTGTCGAAGGCGCAGGCCCGCATACCTCCCGCCCTGCACCTGTACCATCTGAAGCACCATCAGCGACCACATCCACTTCCCTGTCCCAGCGCAGCGTCCAAATGTCGATACCCCAGGCATTTGAGCGCAAGCAAAAATACCCAGCCACCCACCCACAGGCCATAGCACTAACCTCACACCTTTCCAAATTACTGGCCATCGAAATGCTGCTATTTAGGCTTGTGGACACTGAGTCCTTCCGCAGCCTGATGGCAGCAGCTGTCCCTCGGTACGCAGTCCCCAGCCGCCACTACTTTTCCCGGTGTGCCGTCCCCGCCTTACACCACCATGTGTCCCTTAACATCACCCGTGCCCTGACCAACGCAGTTACTGGGAAGGTGCACTTAACGACTGACACATGGACAAGTGCTTGTGGCCAGGGACGCTACATTTCCCTGACGGCACACTGGGTGAATGTCGTGGAGGCTGGGAGCGACTCGGACCCTGGGATGGCACAGGTGCTACCCACGCCGAGGATTGCGGGCCCTACCTCCATCAGGGTTTCCGCCAGCACCTACGTTATTGGCTCCTCCTCCTCCTCCTCCGTTTCCACCTCCGAATTCTCTGCGCGCAGCGCCACTCACCCATCATCCAGTAGCTGGAAGCAGTGTAGCACTGCAGTGGGGAAGAGTCAACAGGCCGTGCTGAAGCTGATCTGCCTTGGGGACAAACAGCACACGGCCTCAGAGCTGTTGCAGGGGATTAGTCACCAGACCGAGCAGTGGCTCTCGCCACTCAACCTGCAACCAGGCATGGTTGTGTGTGATAATGGGCGTAACTTGGTGGCGGCTTTGGAGCTCGGCAAGCTCACACACGTACCATGCCTAGCGCATGTATTTAATTTAGTGGTTCAGCGATTTCTAAAAACCTACCCCAATTTGCATGATCTCTTGACGAAGGTGCGCCGCGTGTGTGCACATTTCCGTAAGTCATCTACAGCTTCAGCCGGCCTGTTGACGCTGCAGCAGCGCTTACAATTGCCAGCTCAAGGGCTGCTGTGTGACGTGAGCACGCGCTGGAACTCCACCTTCCACATGTTGGCCCGGCTTTGTGAGCAGCAGAGGGCAGTAGTTGAGTACCAGCTGTTACACGGTCGTCGCCTCTCCGTTCAACTTCCTCTAATCAGAAGTGAGGAGTGGGAATGGATGTCAGACCTCTGTGAGGTTTTACGCAATTTTGAGGAATCGACACAGATGGTGAGCGGCGATAACGCTATTATCAGTGTAACCATCCCACTTCTGTGTCTACTGAAACGCTCGCTGCTCACAATTAAAACCGACGCTTTGCATGTGGAAGAGGTGGAAATGGGGGAGGAAGAGCTTACACAAGGTGATAGCCAGAGCACCCTCACTTCGTCTTCTCAGCGACAATTGGAGGAGGCGGAGGAGGAAGACACGGGTGCCTCCGCTACAGAGGGTAGCCATGGAACTTTATTTCCATCTCTTCAGCGTGGGTGGGCAGAAGAGGAGGAAGAGGATGAGGAGATTGAGAGTCATCCTCCTGGTGAGGACAGCGAAATCTTGCCTGTTGGTACTCTGGCACACATGGCTGACTTTATGTTATGCTGCCTTTCCCGTGACCCACGCGTTATACGCATTTTAGACAACACGGATTACTGGGTGTTCACCCTTCTGGACCCCCGCTACAAAGAGAATTTCTCATCTCTCATTCCTCCGGTGGAGAGGACAAGCAAAATGGTGCAATACCAGAAGGTTCTTGTCGAAAAATTGCTCCAAAATTTTCCATCTGACAACGCTGGCGGCAGAGTACGTGCTACCTTGGCCAACCGAGAAGGGGAGAAAAGGGGAGCACACAGCAGTTCCGACAAAGGCAGGGCAACACTCTCCAAGGCGTGGGACACCTTCATGACACCCCGCCAGCACCCTCACCCTGATGCGCGGCCTAGTGTCACAAGGAGGGAAAAGTTTTGGAAGATGGCGAAGGAGTACGTAGCAGACCGTGTCAGCGTCCTCACTGATCCCTCTGTGCCTTACAACTACTGGGTGTCCAAGCTGGACACGTGGTATGAACTGGCACTCTACGCCTTGGAGGTGCTGGCCTGCCCTGCCGCCAGCGTTCTGTCTGAGCGGGTATTTAGTGCTGCTGGTGGCATCATAACAGATAAGCGTATCCGCCTTTCCACCGAAAATGCTGGTAGGTTGACACTTATAAAAATGAACAAGGCCTGGATTTCCCCTGACTTCTCCACTCCACTGGAGGAAAGCCCCGGGTGAACATAAAGTCACTTTAGATATGTTATTTACAATGATGGGAATACTCTGTATTCCCATTCACCCCTTCCACCCAAAAAACGGGTATATGGTTGACTCTTAATCTTCTCATCCTCCTCCTCCTCTTCCATATGCCCTGTGATATAATTTTTATATAGGGCCAGCTCACCAGCGGGCCCTGTGATATAATTTTTATATAGGGCCAGCTCACCAGCGGGCCCTGTTTGACAATTTTTGTATAGGTCAGCTCACCAGCGGGCCTTCTCATATAATGTTTTATTGGGTCAGCTCTCTAGCGGGCCCTCTCATATAATGTTTTATAGCGTCAGCTCACTAGCGGGCCTTCGCATATAATGTTTAGGATGGTCAGCTCCGCAGCAGACCCTCACCCATAATGTTTTAGATGGTCGGCTCAGCAGCAGACCCTCATTCCTAATGTTTTAGATGGTCAGCTTAGCGGCATGCCCTCGCCCCTAATGTTTTAGAGGGTCACCAGCAGGCCATTAATCCTAATTTTTCAAGGGTGTGTATGATGCCCTCCTTTTTGTGTAATAAAGGGTGTATTGGAGTGACATTTCAGTCTAATTTTTGGCAGCCCTTTCACTTAGTGCATAGGCTTTATGAGTGTTGGACCACTACCTGAACTATTGTACCACAATGTGAATGAGGCCCTCCATTTTGTGATATACAGGTTGTATCGGAGTGCCTCAGGTCCCATTGAATTAAATAGGGCTGGGGTGTTCGGCAGAGCAGAAGGTAGTTCTTGGCTTCATCCACTAAGTCACTTCGTCACTTTTACTCAATGGATCAGACCCCACTGTTCCGACTATAAATTTTGGACTTAACAAGGGCAAACGGACATGTTGTAAAACCTGTGGTAGCTGCGGCCTCCGTTCCTGAATGCTGTACCTTACCCGGGCCATAACCACGTTGAACACCTGCTTTACGCTGCGCACGTTTCCCCTCTTAATCATGGCCCCAGTTCCGAAAAATCGATGAAATTTTTTGCAGAATTTGCAGATGATATACAAGTAAATATACAGCAAATACTGTTTGGTAACAATTTTTCGCCTAAAATCGTTTTTATCTTCCTTTTTGTGTGTTTTACGGTCAGTCTGTAAAAATGGCGTACTACGGGCGAAACATCGTTCCCAGCAGCGACGTTGGAGTCCGAGATGCATCCAGACATCCTCCCTATGCTGTCCCTGAACCATTTCTGTGGTGTTTCCATCATTTTCTGACCTTTTCCTATGAACCAGGCACCCTCCCCTCATCAGAGCAGGGGGTGCCTGGTGTAATGCTCGAGTCCTCCTATTGACTTCAATGGGGCTCGGGTGCTCGGCCGAGCACTCGAGCCTCCGGGGGCGCTCGGCCAGAGCACCCAAACACCCGAGCATCGGGGTGCTCGATCATCACTATTGACTATGTATCTGCTATTTAAGCTAGGAATCCACCAATTACAAACACAGCAATTAGTCACTCCCACCACACCAGACTTCAATTATTTATCACAGCAAAGAGGGAAAACAAAACTCAGAGAGATTTGTTTTTAACCTCTTCCTTACCACACCACACCACACAATATTCTTATGCTATTATTCCAGCAAGTATTCAATCTCAGTCTTTCAGGGCACAGGGCACTGATGAACTTACAGAGCTCTCTCACTCCTTGCTATATAAGCCAGGAATCCACCAATTACAAACACAGCAATTAGTCACTCTCACCACACCAGACTTCAATTATTTATCACAGCAAAGAGGGAAAACAAAACTCAGAGAGATTTGTTTTTAACCTCTTCCTTACCACACCACACAATATTCTTATGCTATTATTCCAGCAAGTATTCAATCTCAGTCTTTCAGGGCACAGGGCACTGATGAACTAGAGAGTTATTCACTTTTTCGGAGGGATAGGGGTGATGAAAAGGTAGGGGTATACCTATATGTAAAGTGTGCCTTAAAACCTAGTGCAAGGTAAGATATTAATGAAGGGTCTGGTAAAAATGTTAAGGCCCTGTGGGTTCAAATACACACTGAGGGCACACATAATAAAAAAATGATAATGGGAATCTACTAAAAAACAACCAAATATTGGAGAGTTTGAAAAAGCCCAACTGTTACTGCAAATGGAAAGGGCTTTTCAGACGGGAAATGTAATCATAATGGTAGATTTCACCTGCCCTGAGACTGACTGGATAAACATGGCTTCCAGCACAACAAAGGGAAAACATTCTAATATGGTTAGTAATAATTTCCTATTCCAACTAACAGAGATGCCAACTAAAAAATAGGCTTTGCTGGACTTAGTACTCACAAGCTATTCTGATATGGTAAATAACACACATATAAGGGGACATTTAGGCAACAGTGACCACAATATGGTTTGAAATTTGTTATGAGAAACCCATTAACAAGGATTTAACTAAAACATTAAACTTTAAAAAGTCTAAATTTACAGTGCTAAATGCAGTATTCAAGGGCATTCAATGGGATGTAATTGCATTTGATTTGATTTAAAGGGATAGTAATACTTCGTTTTAACTTTATTTTATTTTGTAGGCATTAAAAAAACATGAAGAATGATATAAGTCTTATCTCTCAAACCTTTATGGTTTAAGAGATATTCACAAACAAAGTCCCCCCCCCCTGTTCAACCAGATCAGAAGGGAGGTGCCCAGGTAGACTGCAGAGAGGGACAATCTTCAATTAAGATAAGGGAAAAAGCTGAAAAACTTGTCAAGGGGGGAAGGGCTTTCATTGTTTTCATACAAAGAAGAATGTCCCCTTCTGTTATCTGTCTGGTCTTACAACCAGACTCACATCTGAGAAGAGATGGCTTACACTAGGTAAAAGGGGCGGGAGGAGAAACTTTGCTTGTGAATATCTCATAAACCATAAAGGTTTGAGAGGTAAGACTTATATCATTCTTCATGTTTTTTTAATGCCTACAAAATAAAATAAAGTTAAAACGAAGTATTACTATCCCTTTAAATGTTATTAGATAAATATACTTGTCAATATATACCATGTTTAATAAATACAAGAGGATCAAATTAAGACCAGTGTGGCTATAAATATAAAGAATGTAATAAAATCTGCAGACAAGCAATTAGGCTGGCTAAAATTGCAAATGAGAAAAGTATTGTGAAACAGAGCAATACAAATCATAAACAATACTACAAGTATGAAATAAAAAAAATACGGTTTCATCTTGGATGAATTAATTAGTGAGGTTAAGGCTGACATTTTAAACATATTATTTTCTTCTGTATTTTCAAAGGAAGCAACAATGGCAGGCTATGGGCAGACAGAGAGAATCATATAAATTCCTTCATCATGTACATGGCTTACTGAGGACAAAGTCCAAAAGAGACGGGAAAAGATTATAGTGAATAAAGTACCTGGGCCTGATGGCATACACTCAAGGGTTCTTAAGGAACTTAGGGTGATATTTATGCATCTGTAGTTATAAGGAAGATGTCTGTAAAATTGTTACAACATGACATAAGGATATGTATAAACATTTGGCAACATGTTTGCTAAGTGCCAGTGGAGTAGAAATGGTCCTGTCCAAATAAGAATTATGTTGCAACACATTTATAAAGAAATTTGCTAATTGCACCAAAAATTAAGACAGTTATTATGATTAACTCTTAACTCCAGGTATAACCTGTTGTTAAAGGAAGTACCTAGTGACAGATATGCATTGATTAATTTTCATCAGGCATATCTACCTATGATTGGAGGAAAGCTGAAGTAGTACCGTTATTCAATAAGGGGGCAAGATCCAAACCTGGGAATTATACACCTGTGTGCCTGACATCCATAGCGGTTAAGAGGAGAGGTCTTCAATGCATTTCCTGGTTCAATGACAATTTTTATGTGTCACCTGTAGTGCAGTTGGTTTATTCCAGAATCTCCACTTCTCAACTTTTAAGCTCATATGATGTCCCTACTCTCATCCTGGGTGACCTCAAAATCTCTTTAAATATTCATAACAACCACCCTGCCCTCAAACTCCTCTCCTTAACAACCTCCTTTGACCTATCCCAGTGGACCAGCTCTCCCACACACAGTGATGGTCACTCCCTTGATCTTCACTAACCTCTGCTCAGTCTCCAACTTCTCTAACGTCCCCTTTCCCCTCTCTGACCACCACCTCCTCACCGGTAACCTCATCATACCACGCAAACCCATCTCCCCTGCCACAATCAAGAGAATGCTGAGAAATCTGCATAATCTTGATCTGCACCAATTTTCCACATCCCTGCAAGCTCTTCTCAACCCCATCCTCACACTTACATGCCCAGACAAAACTACTGCTCTCTACAACAGCACTCTCACTTCAGCCCTTGACATAGCTGCACTTGCAAGTCCACGCCACCCACTCACTACCCGACTACAACCCTGGCACACAAGACAAACACGATACCTCCAAAGGTGCTCACGCATGGCCGAAAGGCACTGGAGGAAATTGCGCTCCACAGCTGACTCCATACACTACAAATTCATTTTCTGTTCATATAGCTCTGCCTTCTCCCTGGCCAAACAGTCATACTTTTCTCTCTTTAATTTGTCCTCTAACCCGAAACGCCTCTTCTCAACCTTCAAATCTCTTCTAAACCCACCAACACCTTCCACTGACTTCTCAGCCCAAGATCTCACCACCCACTTAAGGACAAGATTGAATCAATCAAACATGACATTTCATCACTCCCACCCCCACCCAGCCAGCTTAGCCCTGTCACCTCTCCCGCATACATAATAAGCTCCTTCCCACCCATCACCAAGGATGAAGTCTCCCCTTCTCCTCACTCGGTCAAACCTAGCCACATGCCCTCTCGACCCAATCCCGTCTCAGCTCACTCAAGAACTTTCCCCTCTACTAACTCCAATCCTTACTCACTTATTCAACCTCTCTTTGTTAACCGGCACCTTCCCATCCTCTTTCAAACATGCACTAATCACTCCCATCCTAAAGAAACCCTCCCTGGACCCAAACTCACTGTCGAATTACCTGACAATTTCTCTACTCCCTTTTGCCTCCAAGCTCCTTGAGCATCTTGCATATAACGGACTCACTAAATTCCTCTACTCCCATTCCCTGCTAGATCCCTTGAAATCCGTATTCCGCCCTCATCGCTCCACTGAGACTGCCCTCACTAAAGTGGCCATTGACTTGCTCTCCGCCAAGTCAAACGGCAACTACTCCCTACTCATTCTCTTGGACCTGTCAGTTGCCTTTGACACATTAGATCACCCACTCCTCTTCCAAGCCTTCCACTCCCTAGGTCTCTGTGACATTGCACTCTCCTGGTTTTCATCTTATCTCTGCAAATGCTCCTTCAGTGTTTCCTACTCTGGCTCCACTTCCCCACCTCTCCCACTGTCTGTTAGAGTACCTCAAGGATCAGTATTGGGACCCTTGCTCTTCTCAATCTACACTGTGGCCCTTGGAAAACTAATAAACTCCTTTGGGTTTCACCATCATCTCTATGCTGATGACACTCAAATATATCTTTCCTCCCCAGACCTCTTCCCTTCACCCCTGTCTCGAGTATCTGACTGTCTGTCTGTTGTGTCTTCCTGGATGTCCTCCTGTCAACTCAAACTTAACCTTGGAAAAACTGAACTAACTATTTTCCCTCCATCTACAACCAGCCTTACCCCAGATATTACCCTCAACGTTAACAACACAACCATCACACCAACCCCATACAGCACGCTGCCTGGGGGTCACATTTGACTCCGCCCTATCCTTCATTCCTCACATCCAGTCAATCTCCAACTCATCCCGCCTCCACCTCCGCAACATCTCTAGAATCCGACCCTTTCTCACAGAAGACACTACCAAAATTCTAAACCAAACACTCATCATGTCCCGTCTTGACTACTGTAACTCATTACTAATTGGCCTTCCTCTCACCAGACTAACCCCACTACAGTCCATAATGAACTCTGCTGCAAGACTAATCTACCTCACTCATCGCTTCTCTAACACCAAACCCCTCTGTCAATCCCTACACTGGCTCCCCTTATCAAACAGAATTAAATTCAAAATTCTGGTGCTAACGTATTAAGCCCTCACTAACACCGCACCCCCCTATATTTCATCTCTCATTTCCAAATATACTCCCACTCGCCGTCTTCGCTCTGCACAAGACCTTCTGCTCTCCACAGCTCTTATCACATCCTCCCACTCCTGCCTACAGGACTTCTCCCGTGCTGCACCTCAGCTCTAGAATTCCCTCCTCTGCCCCCATCAGACTCTCCCCCAGCCTTCAGATCTTCACACTCTCCCTGAAGACTCACCCCTTCAGGGAACACTATCAACTACCTCCATAAACATTATTACTAAGAATCACCCCTTGCATTGATTACTGCACTCAACAGCACTTCTCTCTCCCACCCACTGACTGGCAGTTCATGTGGCAGGAGGCACTTACACCCAACAGCACTTATTCCCTCTGTGTCAAACCTTCCTTCCTCTAGAGCAGGGCCCTCTGATCCTCCTGTTCTCCACATCTGATTGTACTATTTAATTCCTCTGTATGTCTATTCCCAATTGAGCGCTGTGGAATTAGTTGACGCTATATAAATAAAGAATATTAATAATAATAATAATAATAATAATAATAATAAAAGCAAACTGGAGTTATTCTGGAAAAAAAACAACTGCACTATAGAGGACACATAAAAATTCCAAAATTCACATGCATTTGTTAGAGTGTTTTAAGCCCTCTCTAGCATTCAAGGAGTTAAAACCAATTTATTTTCACAGGAATTTTTATGTGTTCCCTATGGTGCTTTTTGGTTTAATCCAGAATAACTCCAGTTAAATATGGGTCTTATGTATAGTAAAACAATTCTAGGGCAAATCAACTGAACTACAGTGTGAATAAGTCATAAAAGGGATCTATACTTCTAGGAATAGGTGGCTCTTAATTTTTTAACAGAATCACATTCCCACGTAGGATTCTTTCAAGGAACAGCCAATTAATCACATTTAAATAGCTTTATGTTTTGTGTAATTACTGAGCTGCATTTTATTCTGTCCTTGTTTCACACCCTCTGACAATAGTTAAGAGACTTTAAAGGGATAGTAATGTTTCATAATAAAAGCAGCTCTAATTAATCATCATAGTATTTGGACTTTGGAGAGTGTTATTTCAATTCTGTCAGAGTTGTAGTTCAAGAGTAATTCAATGACAAAGTGTCAACCTCCCGCCCCTTTTACTGATGTAACACTGTTCAGCCAGAGCAGAAGGGAGGTGCCCAGGTAGACTGCAGAGAGGGACAATCTTCAATTAAGATAAGGGAAAAACCTGAAAAACTTGTCAAGGGGGGCAGGGATTTCATTGTTCTCACAGGAAGAAGATTGTCCCCTGCTGTTATCTGTCTGGTCTATGGACTGGATTCCACATCGGAGAAGAGAAGGCTTACACTAGGTAAAAGAGGCGGGAGGGGAAACTTTGCTTGTGAATATCTCTCAAACCATAAAGGTTTGAGAGATAAGACTTATATCGTTCTTCATGTTTTTTTAATGCCTTACAAAATAAAATAAAGATAAAACGATGTATTACTATCCCTTTAACAGTCTGATTAAGTAATACTGTAGGTAGAGCCCCAGAAATTGTATTTTTTGAATACTGGAAACATTTTCAGATAGTGAAATGCAATATACAGTTACAGACAGTTCCAAACGGGAGCAAAAAGGACTGTTGAACTTTCTGCATTCCACTACTAGAAATATATACAAGTGACTCCACTCTGTAATTTGTTGCTAAAGTAATAGACATCGCTGGTGTGAAAATAAAAGATGACTTTTAATCAGCAGCCATTAACTCTTTGAGTGCCAGAGGCAATGGTTTGCACGCATCTCTGTCATTCGAAGGGTTAAAAAATGCGAAGCAGGACCATTGAAACACACCTCCATAACAAAATAAACACTTTAAGTGTTTCAGGTCAGAGGACCCTTACTCACAGGTATAAATAAATATATGTGGCAAAAATCTGTCAATTTTAACATGACTAATAGGGCACACTTCCTGTTTCTGATTGGCTACCAGGCACGGGGATGTGCTGCAAGGGAAACAGTCTCTCGACAGCAAAACAAAAATGATGTAATTTTCTATAAAAACCAGTGGGTCTCATAAAGAGATATTTGACATGAAAGAAATAACATAAAGAAGCACATTTTAGAGCAAGAAATAAATCTAATATGCATGCCAATGCTTCAATAGTAGCAACTGATTCCTAACACACTATTAAAGCCACTGGTAATACAATCCCCAGTGTATGTATCCAAAATAAATATATGAAAAGTCCAGTCCCTATCCCAGTAGTGCTCAGATACAGGGCCGGGTTTCCCAAAAGACAGAGTAGGCAACTGCCTTGATCTCCATATATGGAGGGGCTGCACCACATATGTACTGGCCACACCCACATTCTAAATTATGGGTGTGGCTAGAGAAATCACGGTGTCCCTGCACCAGTTGTGTACCCATTTACAGGCTATTATTTAACCCCTTGGATCCTAGAGAAATCTCCAATGTATTACTTTGAAATGCATTGGAGATCAATAACAGTCAAGGGGTTAAAGCCTTTTTTGGCTTTGCTTCTTATAGGACAAGGGTATATTCTGTGCCAGGAAATAGTGAATGGGTCTGGGGGTGGGGCCATGTGAGGAGTGGGGGTGTGGTCATTGGTGGAGCTAAGAGCACTTACAGTGCCTTGGGGCACCTAGGATGTAACTCAGTCCCTGCTCAGATAGCATACATGTAAATGGAAGACAGGAGTTTAGACAACTCAAGGAATACCTTATAGGTGTAGTATTAGTATATCAGAGATTTAATCGTTAAAATATTAGCAGCACAACCTGCACACAAAAATGTAGCACAAACATACTGTAATAGTAATGATCGGTTCAAAATAATAAAAAAATAGATGTTAGTGCACCCCACCAGGAGAGAATATATGAGGAATATAAGGGTTCCTCAATGGAAAGTCCAAGAAATGCTAACCATTCAGCAAGTTTAGAATTGTGGGCAGTGGGGTCTTACAGGATATATTCTTATCATACATTTTCAACTGTAAAAATGCCTACAGTTTGGGAAAAAAATTATTTGATCCCCTGCTGATTTTGTACATTTGCCCACTGACAAAGAAATGATCAGTCTATAATTTTAATGGTAGGTTTATGTGAACAGTGAGAGACAGAATAACAACAAAAAATGCAGAAAAACACATTTCAAAAAAGTTATAAATTGATTTGCATTTTACTGAGTGAAATAAGTATTTGGCCCCTTTGCAAAACATGACTTAGTACTTGGTGGTAAAACCCTGGTTGGCAATCACAGAGGTCAGACGTTTCTTGTAGTTGGCCACCAGATTTGCACACATCTCAGGAGGGATTTTGTATCACTCCTCTTTGCAGATCCTCTCCAAGTCATGGCAACTCGAACCTTCAGCTCCCTTCACAGATTTTCTATGGGATTAAGGTCTGGAGACTGGCTAGGCCACTCTAGGACCTTAATGCACTTCTTCTTGAACCACTCCTTTGTTGCCTTGGCCGTGTGTTTTGGGTAATTGTCATGCTGGAATACCCATCCATGATCCATTTTCAATGCCATGGATAAAGGAAGGAGGTTCTCACCCAAGATTTGACGGTTCATGGCCCCATCTATTGTCCCTTTGATACAGTGAAGTTGTCCTGTCTCCTTAGCAGAAAAACACCCCCAAAGCATATTGTTTCCCCCTCCATGTTTGAAGGTGGACATGGTGTTCTTGGGGTCATAGGCAGAATTCCACCTCCTCCAAACACAGCGTGTTGAGTTGATGCCAAAGAGCTCAATTTTGGTCTCATCTGACCACAACACTTTCACGCAGTTCTCCTCTGAATCATTCAAATTTTCACTGGAAAACTTCAGACAGGCCTGTACATGTGCTTTCTTGAGCAGGGGGACCTTGCGGGTGCTACAGGATTTCAATCCTTCATGGCATAGTGTGTTACCAATTGTTTTCTTGGTGATTATGGTCCCAGTTGCCTTGACATCATTGACAAGTTCCTCCCGTGTAGTTCTGGGCTGATTCCTCACCGTTCTCATGATCATTGAAACTCCACGAGGTGAGATCTTGCATGGAACCCCAGACCGAGGGAGATTGACAGTTATTGTGTGTTTATTCCATTTGCGAATAATTGCACCAACTGTTGTCACTTTCTCACCAAGCTGCTTGGCGATGGTCTTGTAGCCCATTCCAGCCTTATGTAGGTCTACAATATTGTCCCTGATATCCTTGGACAGCTCTTTGGTCTTGGCCATGGTGGAGAGTTTGGAATCTGATTGATTGATTGCTTCTGTGGACAGGTGTCTTTCATACAGGTAACAGGCTGAGATTAGAAGCACTCCCTTTAATAGAGGGATCCTAATCTCAGATTGTTACCTGTATAAAAGACACCTGGGAGCCAGAAATCTTGCTGATTGAAAGGGGTCAAATACTTATTTCACTCAGTAAAATGCAAATCAATATATAACTTTTTTGAAATGCGTTTTTTTCTGCATTTTTTTTATTGTTTTTCTGTCTTTCACTGTTCAAATAAACCAACCATTAAAATTATAGACTGATCATTTCTTTGTCAGTGGACAAATGTACAAAATCAGCAGGGGATCAAATAATTTTTCCCTAACTGTACAATGCAGAACAAATGGTGTGGTATAGCTATAGCCTTACTTAACATGCTTTGAAAACACACTCATCAGTCTGGTCTGTGGCTAGTTGTTTCCCGGTACAATGAGAGTTGATGACCCCTGAAGTTCTCAGTGTGTTTGGCATCCTTCCAGCTGCAGTGCATGTGGCTCTGTTTTCTTCTTCTACACTTTTCAGTGCTCTATTGTGCTTTCATTTGGAGACATCTGGAGTGCCCACTATCTCTTCCCGATTTATAATGCATTGAAGCAATGATGAAGGCCCATTGGTAATAAAAAATAGGGGCTAATAATTATCTCCATCTCCTGAAGCATCATGTAAGGAAGACTTAAAACACATCACAACACATAAATAAAGCTTATTTTGACAAAGGAACTGGCCCTAGGTACAGATTTTGTGAGATATATTAATATTACACATTGCCCCCTTTTATTCTTTATTAACCCAGTGTACCAGAGAACAAATTGGACTGGGAGTTTGACATGTGACCTATATGTCTGTAAAAGAGGACAGGGAATGGGTCTAACCATGATCTGCTCGTGAAGACCACAAAAAAAAGTGTGATACATGTTAAGAGCTGGGAAAGTGAGAATGAATAAGAATGGCTGGTATGACACAAACTGACCTAACAGCTATTTTGTGTTAACTATCTTATGTGATTCTGATATATATATGATAATGGTGGTATGGGTGATCATCAAGGGACCAAGTTATGGAAACTGGTATTTAACACACCATAGCTGCCAAAGTGGGAACCAGGAGATGATGGAATGACTCCTGAAGGGTTCCTTGCTGGTCTTTGTAGTTGTCTGTGAGGGATTTATAAATATAAGCTATGCACAATGAGGAGGCCAAGGTGAGGTGCGGATTGTATTCCATATTAGATTTGGAAGAGGAGGAGACACATTAGAATCTTGGCCAAATAATGACAATGGGATTTTAGTGTTTCATTGTTCTCTTTTAAGCACCACTGATTTAGTTCTCCATCCAGGCCACCTGAAGATAAGGTATATATCTTAAAGATCCAGAAGCTTTCTTGTTTGCCCAATTTTCAAAACTGTTCAAATCCCCTAGTCTGAGGAGCAATAGGTTTAATGACAATTAAACACAGTCCATTAGCATCCCAATTACACTGATGGATAACTGATCTGGCTATGCTATGTTTTTAATTCCCTTGCTATTGTTCCAAGAACCTTTCTTTAACAGGATACATTGTTCTTCCCACATATTATGTAGAGCAATGGACAGTCAAGGAGATAAAACACATATATTCCTAGAGATAGGAACCCCTGTGGATCCCATATAAAAATAGGTACATAAATTATGTTTTGGTAGACTAGTGTGGTGTAAGCAAGTTAATATTTTGTTTTGTTCATTTTTTTAATGCTAATACATAGAGTTCTTAATATACTATGGAATTCCATTAAATGATCATGTATTTTCTGAATTTTAAGTTGTAGGATACCCAGAATTTGGTATTGTACAAACTTATGTCTGTCATAGTGTTTTACTCAAAAAATTAAATAGAGGAGGCACAAAGTATAGCTGATAATTTAGAAAGCAAAAGATCTGACTGCTAAAACCTTCAGTGAAAAGCAAAAAGACACTGTAAGCAGATAGGTGAGGACAATATTTTTACATTCATAATAGCTTACAGCAAAATATTTCCAACAACATTAGGTTACTTGTCTGTGTGTTACATGGGGATGATGAATTTAGAACTAGCATGGAGGTTGGATTTAGGTTTGTGGCCAAGAAAGCTCCTACTCTGGGCCAATTTCTAGCACCTCATCAGTTCACCTGGAAAAGGAATATGGGAAAACCATGGTAACTGGTTATCTTTTAAAGGGTCTTATAAATGTGGTAGGAAATGTAATTGTTGCATATTTTTTAGTGTTTCAACATCTTTAACTAACCATACTGACAATCCTGCAGGACCTATAGCATCTGGGGGGAGATTCAGTAAGTGGTGATAAAGATATACTTTATATCCACATAGTTGCTGTGTGTCAGCTGATCACCAATATGTTAGTAAAATCTAGATATCAAAGTTGGCCTACTAGAAACGAATGTTTTTTAAAAGTCTTAAAATAATAATAAGTAATATTGTAGATTAAGCAAAAAGAAAGAGATTGGTACAAGTCCTATTTCTCAAACCTTTATGGTTTGAGAGATAGAACACTTTAAAGTTCCCCTCTCCCTGCTGTAAAGGTGACAGCAGGAGATTCGAGTCGGCCTGGTTTGCAAGCACACTTTGTAGACCGTTCCAATGAAGTAATTCTTTTTAGATTTTGGTATCTCGGCTCAGCAGAAGAGCCACAGGACGGTCCCAGGACCAGGATCTCTTGCTGTCAGCTAGATGCTGACGTCAGGGAAAAGGGAGGGAGAGTAGAACTTTAAAATGTTATATCTCTCAAACCATAAAGGTCTGAGAGATAGGACTTGTACCAATCTCTTTCTTTTTGCTTTATCTACAATATTACTTATTATTATTTTAAGCAAATACTAACTCTTTAAGTCAGTATCGGGCTAAATATATTCCATAGTTTGGAACCTTTTGTACCTCTCTAGACTTGTGATCTGGGGTAACCAGTACAGTCTGCTCAATGTATTAAGCCAGGTGTGAAAATGTCATATTATCTGCAGTTTGGTGTGAAAATATATTATTTTCTCAAGCTACTGTAGATGTAATCATTTTGCATTTTGGGAACCCTCATGTGATGTGATTGAATGTTAACCCTTTGAGTTCCAGAGGGGTACACAATGCGTTGCAAAGCAATACGTTGACTACACCTTTGGCACTCAAAGGGTGCAATGCATTGCCTACCCCTTTGGCACTCAAAGGGTTAACATTCAACGAAGTTGAGTACATGTAAACTCAAAACTGTGTTGTTATTATAAGTATGAGGACTCCTGTTAGTAGAAGGGACAAAACAGGTATAGTTATAAGTTACCCCCTTGGAGGATAGAATGATGGTTTCCAATGCATTGAAAAGTAGTGCATTGGATACCTCTGTAGTACACAAAGGGTTAAAAGGACTTGCTGTTTTATACTTTGCCCAAAGCCCACCAGTATCTTAAATCAGCCCAACTAAGTTCCTAGGGTGTGTTGTTTATGGACACCTGAGATGAAAGACCATCCTGTCTGATCTACTATAAATAAGACCAATTCTTTTTAGTAATTTTGTTGTCTGAAGTTCAAAATGAAGCCATTTGATTCTGAATAGGATTTTGCTGTTTCACTTACAGTTCTTTTGGTTGATTTAGATGCTGTGGAGAAATTCAACAGGTCATGAGTGTTCTGCAGACATTATACAGTCACTAAAATCAAACAGATGAACCAGTGTTCCTATGAGCACACATCTCTGGGTATTACTAAAACACTGGAGCCAGTGAGCATCTGCCAACAGTGGTGTGAGCAAACTACAAAGAGAGCAGGGTCAGCTTTACTGGGATCGCTTTTCTCACATTTTTACATCAGGCTGAAACATTACACACCACTTTGCATGAGAAATGTGGGAGGAAAATGATTTAGAGCAGAAGGGCATATGGAGACTGCAAAGTTAAAAAAAACACCCTTCATTTCACTTTGGAACCAAATCTAACATTAAAGGGTAATTATCGCATTTTATTAATTCTGCTATGGGAGCAGACGTAGTAAGTAGTGTTGAGCGAGCACCCCGATGCTCGGGTGCTCGGGTGCTCTGACCGAGCACCCCCTGAGGCTCGAGTGCTCGGCCGAGCACCCGAGCCCCATTGAATTGAATGGGGCGACACGAGCATTTCACCAGGCACCCCCTGCTCTGATGAGGGGAGGGTGCCTGGTCAATGCCCCCCTTCATCTCCGCAATGTCCCCCTTCATCTCCGCAATGTCCCCCTTCATCTCCGCTATGCCCCCTTCATCTCCGCTATGCCCCTCTTCCACAATGTCCCCCTTCATCTCCGCTATGCCCGTCTTCCACAATGTCCCCCTTCATCTCCGCTATGCCCGTCTTCCACAATGTCCCCCTTCATCTCCGCTATGCCCGTCTTCCACAATGTCCCCCTTCATCTCCGCTATGCCCCTCTTCCACAATGTCCCCCTTCATCTCCGCTATGCCCGTCTTCCACAATGTCCCCCTTCATCTCCGCTATGCCCCTCTTCCACAATGTCCCCCTTCATCTCCGCTATGCCCGTCTTCCACAATGTCCCCCTTCATCTCCGCTATGCCCGTCTTCCACAATGTCCCCCTTCATCTCCGCTATGCCCCTCTTCCACAATGTCCCCCTTCATCTCCGCTATGCCCGTCTTCCACAATGTCCCCCTTCATCTCCGCTATGCCCCTCTTCCACAATGTCCCCCTTCATCTCCTCTATGCCCCTCTTCCACAATGTCCCCCTTCATCTCCGCTATGCCCGTCTTCCACAATGTCCCCCTTCATCTCCGCTATGCCCGTCTTCCACAATGTCCCCCTTCATCTCCGCTATGCCCCTCTTCCACAATGTCCCCCTTCATCTCCGCTATGCCCGTCTTCCACAATGTCCCCCTTCATCTCCGCTATGCCCCTCTTCCACAATGTCCCCCTTCATCTCCTCTATGCCCCTCTTCCACAATGACCCCCTTCATCTCCGCTATGCCCCTCTTCCACAATGTCCCCCTTCATCTCCGCTATGCCCCCTTCATCTCCGCAATGCCCCCTTCATCTCCGCAATGCCCCCTACCTCCAGTCCCTGGTGGTCCAGCGGAGCGTCTTCAGATCTGTGCCTCCTTCTGCACAGATCCCCGCCACCCGAACATGCTGGGCGAGCACATGGCGGTACTCGTACGAGTACCGCCATGTGCCGAGCAGAGCGATGCTCGAGCCGATCCGAGCATCGGCCGAGCATGCTCGCTCAACACTAGTAGTAAGAAAGACTGGTGTGATTCTGTGCATCCTCAAATCTTCTCCAATGAGCCATATGGGGTGGCACAGATATCGGACCCCCCATCTTGAGCGCAACCCACAAGACTGTGGCACTAAGTAACAAACCCCAAAGTAGCATGCACAGTTCCTATAGACCAGTGGTTCTCAACGCCTGTCCTCAGGACCCACTAACAGGCCAGGACTTAGGGATTTCTCTGCTAGAGCACAGGTGTGGTGATCAGTGGCTCATTCACATTGATTAACTCACCTGTGCTCTAACAAGGAAATCATGTGATCAGATGCTCATCCACATTGATTAACTCACCTGTGCTCTAACAAGGAAATCATGTGATCAGATGCTCATCCACATTGATTAACTCACCTGTGCTCTAACAAGGAAATCATGTGATCAGAGGCTCATTCACATTGATTAACTCACCTGTGCTCTAACAAGGAAATCATGTGATCAGATGCTCATCCACATTGATTAACTCACCTGTGCTCTAACAAGGAAATCATGTGATCAGAGGCTCATTCACATTGATTAACTCACCTGTGCTCTAACAAGGAAATCATCACTTCCTGGCCTGTTAGTGGGTCCTGAGGACAGGAGTTGAGAATCACTGCTATATCATTTATGCTGGCCTTTTGAACCTGACAAAGTGAGTCTCTAGAAACCTGAAAAGAGCAGGACCTCTATGGTCTACTGGGGCCCACAAAGCAGGACTGGCTTCATTAGCAGGTCTGTGTGATGAATGAGATAGTAGTAGGTGAACTATATCCATGGAATAATTGGCTCTAAATTTATATAAACAAAATATTTACCTAGGCATGAGCACTTCAGCAGTCAGTTAAAAATATTTACTGTTTATATGTTTTGTTTAGTTTTTTATTTAAACTCTTCTATAGTTTCTAACTGATATGACTGAATGGGAACATTTTACTACGTTGAATTATAGGAAGCTTGTCTTTCTCTGTCTCTCTTTCTCACTGTATGGCTCCAGCCAGCACTGTAAAGGATTCTAAAGTGTGGGCATCTCTCTCTCTATGGTTCTAACCAGCCCCGTCTATGATTCTATAGGGCAGTGCTCTCGCGTTCTCTCTCTGGCTCTAGCCAACCTCACCCATGATTCTAAAGGTTCTTGTACACCATTGCAAGAGTAAAATATACCTGGCAACATGTCAAATTGCCACAGAGGGACACTTGTGTTTTAGGTGGTGTTACTTGGGGGCATAGATAGTTTTCACTAGGGGTGGGCGAAAAGTGTGAAAAATGTCCCGTGTGACTTTTCGCAAAAACTTGCCGATTTTTCGCTTTCTGTCTATGCAAAAATTTCCTCCTTTTAACCTATTGTAACAAATTTTTTGCCTATTTTATTACATTTTTCACCTATATTTCCTATAGGTACTACATCTCCTATTGTAATATTACTTCTTCTGATGGCTGTAGTTTTGAAATAAGTGTTTGTAAGTCAAAGTTGTGAGTCTTACAGCAACATATGGCTTGAAAAATGTGTTAGCATGCAGAATGCATTTGTCCTTTGCCCACCACACTAACTTCCTGCTTAAGTGACACTGGCACATATTCATGATGATGTCAAGAGATTTAAAAAAAAATAATAAAAAACTAGATCCTACAATGTGGCAGATGTGTATTGTAGTGGTGGTGGACTGGCTGGTATGGTGTGATTTATGTATGTATATAGTTTTTATTATTGTCATGTTTGCATTAAATTACCAGCCTCCTTCTCAGATTAGTGACACACATTACTTGTCGCTCATAGCAGTGGTCCCAAGTGGGGTAGATGGTGGAAACCCTTCTTCACATCCCTCCTCCACCTCCTCATCTGTGCTGCTGGTAATATATTTACCCTGACTTTGTCTGTCATGTGTTGTTTCTGCTACCTGATACTCAGATGGTATGAGATGTTGGTTCATTTTTAAGAATGTTAGACTCCCAACATTGCTGCTTGATAGCCGTGTCCTGCAGTCATTGACAATATAACTACTACTGGAGCTAGATGTTGATGCAATTCTACTGGCACAACTAGTAGATGTCAAAGGTGCAGCACTTACAGCAGCAGCAGAGGCACTCATCATATCTAACATTGTGGACGTTAATAACCTGTGTTGCTGTTTCTGGGTACTCTACACAGGTGTGTATGGCTGAGTGGGACTTGGACTTTGAAGAGGCGATGATGCTGATGATGACTGATAGGTGACTGTGTGCTTTTTGACATCTGTACTAGTCCAGGGTCAGACTTTCCAATGGCTTTCTCAAACAGTTTATAGACAGGCGCAATGCTCCTTAAAAGTGGTGGAAGATTCAGCCTTTGACTTTCTGCTAATCTTATAGCCCTGTCACCATCCTCACTCTCAACTTCATCTGTATCTGAACAAGACAAGGATGCTGGAGGGATATATTCTAGATCTGCATCATCATCAGTCATCATTAGGTCATCCTCAGCAGCATCAGCATCACCTGACAGTTCTTGCCCACTACCCTTATATTCTTCTAAGCTTTTGGAGTTATCAAACAATTTCTTTTTACTTTTACTTTAACCCCTTAATGTCCAATGCCATGCCAGAACCGTTACGGTTGTCCGGCACTTAAGGACCAGTGATGGTCCTGGCACGTCATGGAATTCAGGGCTTCCCGTGTAACTGCACGCCACATGGGGAGACCTGAATCAGATCTGAAAAAAAAAATGCTCCGTGGTCCTTAAGTGCCAGCCACGAGTGAGTGTGCCGGTCCTTAAGGGGTTAATAAAGTTTCCTACTACTTTGAGGACGGGTGTTTTGGTGCTACACCTTCCTCTATTATGTTATTGCCAGCAACATCAACACTTGAATGCAACTTGTTTTCATGTCCAGTGTTCTTCTTATATGGTTCTTTATTTCTACTGGCACTGGTGGTGCTGGAACTAGTATTGCTGGGACCTTGGCAAACTGCATCCTCTCTTGGAGTAGAGGGATCATCATCATTGATTGCACACGCTGCAGCAACCATTGCTGCAGTCAGTTTTTGAACTACTACTTTACTCTCACGTCCCTGCACTTCTCCACCCCTCTCCCTTGTGTGTTTGCTGGACATTACTCAACTACACTGTGTTTTTTTACTATACATTACACAACACAACTGATGGAGCTTTATGATGCCTTGGCTAAGCCCAGTCAGCTGTTTGTCACTGTCACTAGTGTTGAGCGAGCATGCTCGGCCGATGCTCGGATCGGCTCGAGCATCGCTCTGCTCGGCACATGGCGGTACTCGTACGAGTACCGCCATGTGCTCGCCCGCCATGTTCGGGTGGCAGGGATCTGTGCCGAAGGAGGCACAGATCTTACAGACGCTCCGCTGGACCACCAGGGACTGGAGGTAGGGGACATGTGGAGATGGAAGGGGGCATTGCGGAGATGAAGGGGGCATTGCGGAGATGAAGGGGGACATTGTGGAAGGGGGACATTGTGGAAGGGGGGCATTGCGGAGATGAAGGGGGCATTGCGGAGATGAAGGGGGACATTGTGGAAGGGGGACATTGTGGAAGGGGGGCATTGCGGAGATGAAGGGGGCATTGCGGAGATGAAGGGGGACATTGTGGAAGGGGGGCATTGTGGAAGGGGGACATTGTGGAAGGGGGGCATTGCGGAGATGAAGGGGGCATTGCGGAGATGAAGGGGGACATTGTGGAAGGGGGACATTGTGGAAGGGGGACATTGTGGAAGAGGGGCATTGTGGAGATGAAGGGGGGCATTGACCAGGCACCCTCCCCTCATCAGAGCAGGGGGTGCCTGGTGTAATGCTCGAGTCCTCCCATTCAATTCAATGGGGCTCGGGTGCTCGGCCGAGCACTCGAGCCTCCGGGGGTGCTCGGTCAGAGCACCCGAACCCCCAAGCATCGGGGTGCTCGCTCAACACTAACTGTCACCTAATATATTTAGTTCTTTATTCTTTTTTTTATTTGTTTTTTTGTTTTTTTTATTTGTTTTTTTTTAAGTTGTCCTCCCTGTTGTCTTATCACAGTCTGTCCAAAAACAATTATAACTGAAAAACAAAATCAACAACTTCTTTCCCCAGACTTCCCCACCCAGCACAGGGACAATAACAGCAAGATCAGCAAGTAAATAGGTCCCTAGCTGCCTGTGTCTTGCCTGTCAGTCACATGGAATTTTAGAGTATTTGGGCTCAACCTCCTTGCTCCCTTCTTCTCCCAAGAGTGCCCCACTGATTCTCCTAATACACTCATACACAGAACAAATGACCTACTCACAAATCCCCTAAAGTAAACTTCAATTCCCCTCTCTATCTTCTCTAGCTCAAACAAGGTGCTGCTCATTCCTCTCACAAACACAGAATGGCTGCTGTGAGAGCCTGACACCCTTTTATATGGATGTAGAAAAGTTTTGTTTTGTGGAGAACATTTTTTTTTCCTATTGATTTCAATGCACAATGAGCTAGGCAAAAAAGGTGGAAAAAGTGGAAAAACGGCACTTTTCGCATTAAATTATTCCTCAAGCGGAAAATGCAATTATTCGCCGATTTCAGTTTGAGGTGAAAATTTTCTCCCATCCCTAGTTTTCAGTAAAACCTATATTTTCAGAAGATGCCAATGGTTTATTAGTTGAACCTAGCATGACAAAGAAATCCAGAATCTCCCCCAAAAAATTATCGGCATTTTAATAATGTGTGGATGTTTCTACATTATGCAAGCAAATTCATATATTCATGCTCTACATTTGTCACCTCCTCTTCTATCCAAAACTCCACGATCATAGTTTTACATGTTGGTCTTCCTATAAGAATTAGCAATTGGAAAAGAGATGGCAACTTTTTTAAAAAAAAATGTTTTACAACATTCTTCAATTCAGACACAAAACAGGTGGGATAAAAACATAGAACCCTGCAATGATATACATTTTTGATAAATACACAAAATTCCAGTTTCAAAGAAGGGTATTTTGCATTTCTAACGCAAAACTCCACTGCTATGAAATCTCCAAAAGGTGGCACTATGGCAAATTAAAAAGGTGTCTTTTTGCAATTTTACTACATGAAACATACTGAAATGCTTTAAAATTATCAGATTTCATATCAGGATAGGTAGCTAGACTGCTCCTGAATAAAGTGATTCCCAATTGGTATTGTTTGCCATACTGCACTTATCACAATATTTTTGTTTACTTTCATTAAGACATGCCTGCACTAAAATTATTGTAAAAACAAAACATGAAGAACAGAAAGGCAGGTCATACCATTTTTGAGAGAAGACAACCAGACACATTTAATGAGTGGTCACCTGTGTTTAGAACCCTGGGCTGGGCTGTACAAATGTTTCCAGAAGCTGGTGCTAAATGGATTTTTACACCAGTTGATAGATGCTAACTAGTGTTGAGCGAGCACCCCGATGCTCGGGTGCTCGGGTGCTCTGACCGAGCACCCCCTGAGGCTCGAGTGCTCGGCCGAGCACCCGAGCCCCATTGCATATAATGGGGTGACACGAGCATTACACCAGGCACCCCCTGCTCTGATGAGGGGAGGGTGCCTGGTCAATGCCCCCCTTCATCTCCGCTATGCCCCCTTCATCTCCAAATGCCCCCTTCATCTCCGCAATGTCCCCCTTCATCTCCGCTATGCCCCCTTCATCTCCGCTATGCCCGTCTTCCACAATGTCCCCCTTCATCTCCGCTATGCCCCTCTTCCACAATGTGCCCCTTCATCTCCGCTATGCCCCTCTTCCACAATGTCCCCCTTCATCTCCTCTATGCCATAGAGGAGATGAAGGGGGACATTGTGGAAGAGGGGCATAGCGGAGATGAAGGGGCACATTGTGGAAGAGGGGCATAGCGGAGATGAAGGGGGACATTGTGGAAGACGGGCATAGCGGAGATGAAGGGGGACATTGTGGAAGAGGGGCATAGAGTCTATGCCCCTCTTCCACAATGTCCCCCTTCATCTCCGCAATGCCCCCTTCATCTCCGCAATGCCCCCGTACCTCCAGTCCCTGGTGGTCCAGCGGAGCGTCTTCGGATCTGTGCCTCTTCCGGCACAGATCCCCGCCACCCGAACATGGCGGGCGAGCACATGGCGGTACTCGACGAGTACCGCCATGTGCCGAGCAGAGCGATGCTCGAGCCGATCCGAGCATCGGCCGAGCACGCTCGCTCAACACTAATGCTAACATCTTGAAAACTAAGGAATTTTCTGATTTATTCAGTATCTGCGGTAATTCCCAGAAAAATGGTACCCATTGAGATGAGTATATATACTGTAGAGGGTGCCAGGAGTACAAAACTGCTCTTACCACAATGTTTGTTTTCTTATTCATAATTTAACCGTTACATGCTTTACCTAAAATTATTGTAAAAAACAAATAATACGTGGCCATTTGTTCTTCCGACCCTAAGCTGTGGCACATAAATGTTTCCTGAAGGTGGAACTATAGTGAATTTCTTACATTTACGCCTCTTCAGCAATGCTAAAATCTTTGAAGAACATGGAATTTCCTACTGTCTTTCCCCACTGGCATGAGTTGACATACTGTAGGAGGTTCCAGAAGTATATATCTTCACAGCACATAAAAGTTTGGATAAAAATGCTTATATTTATTTTTATTACGTCATGAATCTATTGAAATGACCCAAAATAATTACATAGGCACGTGTACCTTTGTTTGAAAGATAAGCAACTCTTGTTTCAAATAAGGGTACTCTAGTTCTAAGGTTGGATGAGGGGGCAAGACTAGATGTCTATATTGACATCTCCATTCTCCCCAATGAACGAACCATGTAACTTGGGTAATTAAGTGATCTCCCAACATTAGTACACTCATTTGAAAGCGGGGTCTTACATCTTTAAAATTAGAGTACATTGGTCTCTCTAGGGGTCAATGGTGAAATTGGGGTATTTTTTGATACCCCCATCCCACACCAATCCCTAGTAAATAAAAAAAAAGTACTAATGCTGGGCAGAGACAAAGTCACTCACAGTTTTCACAGTAGTACCATCATTTTAAAGGGGCAGTAATGTTTCACAATAAAAGGAGCTCTGATTAATCTTCATAGTATTTGGGTCATGGAAAGTGTTATTTTAATACTTTCAGAGTTGTAGTTCAAGAGTATCCCCCTCTCGCCCCTTTAACTAATGTAACACTGCTCACCTCAGAGCAACAAGACTGTCCAGATGAATCACAGAGAGGAACAATCTTCAGTGATCATAAGGAAAACCTTAAAAACCTGTCAAGGGGCAGGGTTTTCCTCATGCTCACAGCAAGATTGTCCCCTGTTGTGATCTGTCTGGTCAAGAGATCAGATTCCTCATCTCAGGGGAGGAGGCTTACACTAGGTAAAAGGGGCGGGAGAGGGATACTTGATCATTCAATTACTCTTGAACTACAACTCTGACAGTATTGAAATAACATTCTCCTTGGCCCAAATAATATGAAGATTAAACTGAGCTGATTTTTTGTGAACCATTAATATCACTTTAAGCAGGGGAAAGTAATAGGGGGTTCTAAAAGATCACACACATCTTCCTAAAAATATATTATTTTTAGTGATGAGCGAGCACCCCAATGCTCGGGTGTTCGGGTGCTCTGACCGAGCACCCCCTGAGGCTCGAGTGCTCGGCCGAGCACCCGAGCCCCATTGAAGTCAATGGGAGGACTCGAGCATTACACCAGGCACCCCCTGCTCTCATGAGGGGAGGGTGCCTGGTCCATAGGAAAAGGGCAGAAAATGATGGAAACACCACAGAAATGGTTCAGGGACAGCATAGGGAGGATGTCTGGATGCATCTTGGACTCCAACATCGCTGCTGGGAACGATCTTTCGCCCGTAGTACGCCATTTTTACAGACTGACCATAAAACACACAAAAAGGAAAATAAAAACGACTTTAGGCGAAAAATTGTTACCAAACAATATTTGCTGTATATTTACTTGTATATCATCTGCAAATTCTCCCAAAAATTTCCTTGATTTTCTGAAGTGAGGCCATGATTAAGAGGGAAACGTGCGCAGAGGTAAATTATCCCAAAAATGTCCTTGATTTTCTGAAGTGAGGCCATGATTAAGAGGGAAACGTGCGCAGAGGCAAATTCTCCCAAAAATTTCCTTGATTTTCTGAAGTGAGGCCATGATTAAGAGGGAAACGTGCGCAGAGGCAAATTCTCCCAAAAATTTCCTTGATTTTATTGAACTGAGGCCATGATTAAGAGGGAAATGTGCGCTGAGCTGACCATCTAAAACATTATGGGTGAGGGTCTGCTGCAGAGCTGACCATCCTAAACATTATATGCGAAGGCCCGCTAGTGAGCTGACGCTATAAAACATTATATGCGAAGGCCCGCTAGTGAGCTGACGCTATAAAACATTATATGAGAGGGCCCGCTAGAGAGCTGACCCAATAAAACATTATATGAGAAGGCCCGCTGGTGAGCTGACCTATATAAAAATTGTCAAACAGGGCCCGCTGGTGAGCTGGCCCTATATAAAAATTATATCACAGGGCCCGCTGGTGAGCTGGCCCTATATAAAAATTATAGCACAGGGCATATGGAAGAGGAGGAGGAGGATGAGAAGATTAAGAGTCAACCATATACCTGTTTTTTGGGTGGAAGGGGTGAATGGGAATACAGAGTATTCCCATCATTGTAAATAATATATGTAAAGTGAGTTTATGTTCCCCCGGGGCTTTCCTCCAGTGGAGTGGAGAAGTCAGGGGAAATCCAGGCCTTGTTCATTTTTATAAGTGTCAACCTATCAGCATTGTCGGTGGAAAGGCGGATACGCTTATCTGTTATGATGCCACCAGCAGCACTAAATACCCGCTCAGACAGAACGCTGGCGGCAGGGCAGGCCAGCACCTCCAAGGCGTAGAGTGACAGTTCATACCACGTGTCCAGCTTGGACACCCAGTAGTTGTAAGGCACAGAGGGATCATTGAGGACGCTGACACGGTCTGCTACGTACTCCTTCACCATCTTCCATAACTTTTCCCTCCTTGTGACACTAGGCTGCGCATCAGGGTGAGGGTGCTGGCGGGGTGTCATGAAGGTGTCCCACGCCTTGGAGAGTGTTGCCCTGCCTTTCTCGGAACTGCTGTGTGCTCCCCTTTTCTCCCCTTCTCGGTTGGCCAAGGTAGCACGTACTCTGCCGCCAGCGTTGTCAGATGGAAAATTTTGGAGCAATTTTTCAACAAGAACCTTCTGGTATTGCACCATTTTGCTTGTCCTCTCCACCGGAGGAATGAGAGATGAGAAATTCTCTTTGTAGCAGGGGTCCAGAAGGGTGAACACCCAGTAATCCGTGTTGTCTAAAATGCGTACAACGCGTGGGTCACGGGAAAGGCAGCCTAACATAAAGTCAGCCATGTGTGCCAGAGTACCAACAGTCAAGATTTCGCTGTCCTCACCAGGAGGATGACTCTCAATATCCTCATCCTCTTCCTCCTCTTCTGCCCACCCACGCTGAAGAGATGGAACTAAAGTTCCATGGCTACCCTCTGTAGCGGAGGCAACCGTGTCTTCCTCCTCCTCCTCCTCCTCCGCCTCCTCCAATTGTCGCTGAGAAGACGAAGTGAGGGTGCTCTGGCTATCACCTTGTGTAAGCTCTTCCTCCCCCATTTCCACCTCTTCCACATGCAAAGCGTCGGTTTTAATTGTGAGCAGCGAGCGTTTCAGTAGACACAGAAGTGGGATGGTTACACTGATAATAGCGTTATCGCCGCTCACCATCTGTGTCGATTCCTCAAAATTGCGTAAAACCTCGCAGAGGTCTGACATCCATTCCCACTCCTCACTTCTGATTACAGGAAGTTGAACGGAGAGGCGACGACCGTGTAACAGCTGGTACTCCACTACTGCCCTCTGCTGCTCACAAAGCCGGGCCAACATGTGGAAGGTGGAGTTCCAGCGCGTGCTCACGTCACACAGCAGCCGGTGAGCTGGCAATTGTAAGCGCTGCTGCAGCTTCAACAGGCTGGCCGAAGCTGTAGATGACTTACGGAAATGTGCACACACGCGGCGCACCTTGGTCAAGAGATCATGCACATTGGGGTAGGTTTTTAGAAATCGCTGAACCACTAAATTAAATACATGCGCTAGGCATGGTACGTGTGTGAGCTTGCCGAGCTCCAAAGCCGCCACCAAGTTACGCCCATTATCACACACAACCATGCCTGGTTGCAGGTTGAGTGGCGAGAGCCATTGCTCGGTCTGGTGACTAATCCCCTGCAACAGCTCTGAGGCCGTGTGCTGTTTGTCCCCAAGGCAGATCAGCTTCAGCACGGCCTGTTGACGCTTCCCCACTGCAGTGCTACACTGCTTCCAGCTACTGGCTGATGGGGGAGTGGCGCTGCGTGTAGAGAATTCGGAGGTGGAAACGGAGGAGGAGGAGCCAATAACGTAGGTGCTGGCGGAAACCCTGATGGAGGTAGGGCCCGCAATCCTCGGCGTGGGTAGCACCCGTGCCATCCCAGGGTCCGAGTCGCTCCCAGCCTCCACGACATTCACCCAGTGTGCCGTCAGGGAAATGTAGCGTCCCTGGCCACAAGCACTTGTCCATGTGTCAGTCGTTAAGTGGACCTTCCCAGTAACTGCGTTGGTCAGGGCACGGGTGATGTTACGGGACACATGGTGGTGTAATGCGGGGATGGCACACCGGGAAAAGTAGTGGCGGCTGGGGACCGCGTACCGAGGGACAGCTGCTGCCATCAGGCTGCGGAAGGACTCAGTGTCCACAAGCCTAAATGGCAGCATTTCGATGGCCAGTAATTTGGAAAGGTGTGAGGTTAGTGCTATGGCCTGTGGTGGGTGGCTGGGTATTTTCTCTTGCGCTCAAATGCCTGGGGTAACGACATTTGGGACGTCGTGCTGGGACAGGGAAGTGGATGTGGTCGCTGATGGTGCTTCAGATGGTACAGGTGCAGGGCGGGAGGTATGCGGGCCTGCGCCTTCGACAGGCGATTGGCCGGCACCGAAAACAGGGGAAGAGGAGGCAGTGGTGTGGCCTGCAGACACAGATGGGCGATCCAGGCGTTCCTCCCACTTACTACGGTGCTTGGATGCCATGTGTCGGATCATGCTGGTTGGTGGTGAGGTTTCTAGTGTTCATGCCTCGGCTCATTCTGGTGTGGCACAGGTTGCAAACTACAATTCTTTTGTCGTCCGCACTTTCCTTAAAAAAAATGCCATACCGCGGAACACCTACTCTTTGCAAGGTAGATTTACGCAAGGGGGTGCTCCGTGGAACATTTGCGGGCCGGTTTGGTGCGGTCCGCCTTCTTTCTGTACGCACACCACTGCCTCTTCCAGCCTGTTGCGGTGCTGCAGATGGCTCACCCTCAGGACTGCTGTCATCGCTCGGCTCTACACCTTCCAGGTGGGGTCAGTCACCTCATCGTCCACCAAGTCCTCCTCACTTCCTCACTCTGATCATCCTCCTCATGTCTTGATCCCACCACATACTCAGTCATTGACAACTGTATAACATTCTCCTCAACAAGGTCTTGAGACGGAAATAGTGGTTGATTTAATGGCAACTGTGTCTCATCATCATCATCATCATCCACTACTTCCTTTGACCTTAAATGCCGTTCACATCTGTCATCTTCTTGTGATTGGGTACCCTCTAGAGGTTGTGAATCAGGGCACAAGATGTCATGTTCCTCTGCAAGCGTGCTTGGAGAGAGGGTCAAATGAAGGATTGGTGATGAGACGAGCTCCTCACTATATCCCACTGTGGGATCACTCTTTGACCAGACCGTGTATGGTGGGAGGAAGGATGATCAGAGTGAGGATTATGTTGACCAGACTCTTGGCTACTGAGAGTGGACTTGGTGGAAGACAGGGTGGTGCTTAACCGACTGGAAGCAGTATCAGCTGACATCCAACCCGACCACCTGTTCGCAGTGGTCGGACCTCGAGAGTGATGTCCTGCGATGCCCTGTGAAAATGAGACATGAAGCTAGGTATGGTGGATGTCTTTCTTTCTTGTGCTCTGGCACCAGGCACAGTTTCTCCGCGTCCTGACCCGCGCCCTGAACTATGAGGATCACGTCACTTCCCCGTCCCTTTTTACCCGCCTTCTTCATCTTACACGGAATATGTGACTTTAATATTTGAGTTTGAAAACTTAACAGTATTTCTTCCAATTCTGCAACTGTGCAGAGTACACAGAATAGGCTGCTAAACGGCGGTGACACACACTGAATGGAATATGTGACTTTAATATTTGAGTTTGAAAACTTAACAGTATTTCTTCCAATTCTGCAACTGTGCAGAGTACACAGAATAGGCTGCTAAACGGCGGTGACACACACTGAATGGAATATGTGACTTTAATATTTGAGTTTGAAAACTTAACAGTATTTCTTCCTATTCTGCAACTGTGCAGAGTAACACAGAATAGGCTGCTAACGGCGGTGACACACACTGAATGGAATATGTGACTTTAATATTTGAGTTTGAAAACTTAACAGTATTTCTTCCTATTCTGCAACTGTGCAGAGTACACAGAATAGGCTGCTAAACGGCGGTGACACACACTGAATGGAATATGTGACTTTAATATTTGAGTTTGAAAACTAACAGTATTTCTTCCTATTCTGCAACTGTGCAGAGTACACAGAATAGGCTGTTAAACGGTGGTGACACACACTGAATGGAATATGTGACTTTAATATTTGAGTTTGAAACTTAACAGTATTTCTTCCTATTCTGCAACTGTGCAGAGTACACAGAATAGGCTGCTAAACGGCGGTGACACACACTGAATGGAATATGTGACTTTAATATTTGAGTTTGAAAACTTAACAGTATTTCTTCCTATTCTGCAACTGTGCAGAGTACACAGAATAGGCTGCTAAACGGCGGTGACACACACTGAATGGAATATGTGACTTTAATATTTGAGTTTGAAAACTTAACAGTATTTCTTCCTATTCTGCAACTGTGCAGAGTACACAGAATAGGCTGCTAACGGCGGTGACACACACTGAATGGAATATGTGACTTTAATATTTGAGTTTGAAAACTTAACAGTATTTCTTCCTATTCTGCAACTGTGCAGAGTACACAGAATAGGGCTGCTAAACGGCGGTGACACACACTGAATGGAATATGTGACTTTAATATTTGAGTTTGAAAACTTAACAGTATTTCTTCCTATTCTGCAACTGTGCAGAGTACACAGAATAGGCTGCTAAACGGCGGTGACACACACTGAATGGAATATGTGACTTTAATATTTGAGTTTGAAAACTTAACAGTATTTCTTCCTATTCTGCAACTCTGCACAGTACACAGAATGTGCTGCTAAACTGCGGCGAAGCACACTGAATGGAATATGTGACTTTGATATTTTAGTTTGAAGACTTAACAGTATTTCTTCCTATTCTGCAACTCTGCACAGTACACAGAATGTGCTGCTAAACTGCGGCGAAGCAAACTGAATGGAATATGTGACTTTGATATTTTAGTTTGAAGACTTAACAGTATTTCTTCCTATTCTGCAACTCTGCACAGTACACAGAATGTGCTGCTAAACTGCGGCGAAGCAAACTGAATGGAATATGTGACTTTGATATTTTAGTTTGAAGACTTAACAGTATTTCTTCCTATTCTGCAACTCTGCACACACAGAATGTGCTGCTAAACTGCGGCGACGCACACTGAATGGAATATGTGACTTTGATATTTTAGTTTGAAGACTTAACAGTATTTCTTCCTATTCTGCAACTCTGCACAGTACACAGAATGTGCTGCTAAACTGCGGCGACGCACACTGAATGGAATATGTGACTTTGATATTTTAGTTTGAAGACTTAACAGTATTTCTTCCTATTCTGCAACTCTGCACAGTACACAGAATGTGCTGCTAAACTGCGGCGACGCACACTGAATGGAATATGTGACTTTGATATTTTAGTTTGAAGACTTAACAGAATGTGCTCTAATCTGCAACTTTGCACACTAAACAGAATGTGCTCTAATCTGCAACTTTGCACACTAAACAGAATGTGCTCTAATCTGCAACTTTGCACACTAAACAGAATGTGCTCTAATCTGCAACTGTGCACACTAAACAGAATGTGCTCTAATCTGCAACTTTGCACACTAAACAGAATATATATTTTTTTTCCCCCCCCCCCACACAAAATAACCTGCTGCCCCCACACACAGTAGTCCTAAAAAGGACTTTTGGTTCTTTTTTTTCACAATTTTGCTTTTTTTCCTCCCTACACTGACTTTCCCTTCCTATCCTCAGCTCTCCCTGGCTAAGACTGAGCCGAACTCGCTGGTCAGGTGCTATACAGCACCCGACCACGGGTTCTGGCCAGCCAATCAGTGTAATGCCAGCAGCCAACATGGCTGCTGGCATTACACCGATGTCAGAGCCTCCCTGCACGTTTATTGGCTGCGCAGCAGCCGCAAAACGTGCGGGGAGGAGACCCGAACATGGCGGGCGAGCACATGCGGTACTCGTACGAGTACCGCCATGTGCCGAGCAGAGCGATGCTCGAGCCGATCCGAGCATCGGCCGAGCATGCTCGCTCAACACTAATTATTTTTTATCTTTTGCCAGATGATCCATTGATCACCTGTAAATAAAGTATACTTGTTGAATGGGAATAATGTATTGTTTCAAACAAGGGTCCAATTGTATTCCTAGAAGGGCGGTGGAGACAGAAGCTCCTTGAAAGCCATTTTCTCTCTACTTAACAATAAATTATACATCTACTATATTGATATATTTAGAGCTGGGGGATCTTGAAATAGCCCAACATACCCACTAAAGTCTAACATCATTGAAAGGGTGACTCTCCCTTTTCTAATTATATTATTTTTGTGTATTTTGACCCCCAGGGGGAAAGACCTGTACTGCATTAATGTACCTCCTACATTAGTAAATTTAACTACAAATTTAAAGCCCAAGTTCATGAAGGGAAATCATGAAATCCCACGTTTGGGTATGGTTGGAAACTGTGTAATCTGTGTCCTAAATAATTGCTTCAGTTTTACAGTCACCGCCTGCTCCTATTCATTAATATAATAACTGGTGGTTTGGTGGTTGTCCATGAGTTGTGATATCACAAGAAACCTTTCGACATGGCAAGTAAGGAGATTTTAGCCACAAGTAAATGCCAGATTCCCAGGATCAGTGCACTCAAAGCATGGACACCATGGGGGTTAGGCGTGATAAAGAGGTGATAAAGTGGAGATGACTTCTCCAGTCTCTGTGGTATTCTATGGAGCCAATGCACTATGATTTCTCCATCTTTGGAGATCTTAGTACATATGCTCTTTAGAATAACGTAGGAACCGGAGCAGTGACATCACTGGAGAAGTCATCTCCACTTTATCACCTCTTAGTGCATAACCCCCCATGACTTCTTCCAAGACATCATCAGTACTCAAGGGGTTAGCTAGAATACAAATTTTAGCTTTAACCCATTCAGTGCCAGAGGGGTGCCTAACATATTGCAATGCACAGGATACCTCTCTGGGAGTGAAAGTGCATACTGAATGAGATGCAAATCTACACGTTACATATCAGGAGCTATCAGGAAATACAAATCTACAATGCCACATATAAGCAACCATCAGGAATTGATATTGATTTGTGTAATTGTGTATCCTTCAAATAGTAAATATACTGTATATAGATTAGAAAATTAGATTGTGTGCACTAGCACCCACAGCCTATAATTTTACAACCAGCTGTTATTCCCGAATCCCTGAGCCAACCAAGAATAGATTGAATGAAAAGGAGAATGTTTGTGAGCATATGGTGTACTAATGCATGTTAGATAGGCACATTCATTAGCTATTTTTAGGATGTCTTATTTAAGAATAAGTGTGGGCAGGAAATGAAAGAAAATATGAAAAAGTCAAAAGCAGTATGTTGCTTTAATCTGAGTGCTTAAAGAAAGAACACTAATCTCCCTTGAGATGCCCTGTGGTGTGTAAATATCATACGATAGACATGTAACTCTATTCCTGTTCCCCTAGGTAGGGTGTATGGAAATCCAAACGCTCAACATGTGTTAAGATAACCTAATCTTATTTACAATATAGCTACTGATCCTAATGAATGGGTTATTTGGTAATGACCATCTGTTAACCCCTTGAATGATAATGATGTCTCCAGTGCATTTCTTTATAATGCGTTGAAAACCTCTCCGTCATCCAAAAAGTTAAATTGGACTTTTCACCTTGAATTAAAGGGATAGTAATACTTGAATTAAAGTTCAGGTCCGAGCCTTCTTTATATTGTGTCTAACATATAGCTCTATATTTTAACACTTACAGTTTTATAGTTCAAGCGCAATTCAAACTAAAAGAATCCCCTCCTGCCCCCTGTGGCTGCCTCCCCTTAGATCTGGAATCCAGTTGTGGGACCGGACGGATGCAGCGAGGGACAATCTTCACTCAGTAAGTATAAGGAAAACCCTGCCCCCTTGATGAAGCAGGGCGGGATTTTCCTTTTGCTCACTGGAGATTGTCCCTCGGTACGCCACATCCAGACCAGACA
The DNA here is from genome assembly GCA_037306005.1 of Rhinophrynus dorsalis. Lineage (NCBI taxonomy): Eukaryota > Metazoa > Chordata > Amphibia > Anura > Rhinophrynidae > Rhinophrynus > Rhinophrynus dorsalis. The sequence continues at coordinate 42,089,945 of CM074718.1, forward strand.
GAGATGCAGCATGACACGGGGGAAAGTGGGAGGAGGGGGATCCTTTCTGCTTGAATTGCGCTTGAACTACAAAACTGTGTTAAAATATAGCGCTATGTGTTATAAAAAAATATAAAGAAGACTTGGTCCCGAACTTTAGTTCAAGTATTACTATCCCTTTAAAGAATAAGTATCATGGAAAAATAAAAAGGTATATTTAAAGGGTATAGCAATAGTAGGAAATAGATTTTTTTGATTGCGCTGTACAGTATTATGCTAAATAATGTGACTTATGTCAATGTATTTAATGATTGAAAGTTGAAGAGATAGTTATTAAGATCCCCCTTCCACCTCTGTCCCTGACATTAACAGGTTCTGCAAAAAAACAGCTGAATGGTCTGTTGATCAGTTGCCATGGTAACCTGCTTTTAGTTCAGTCACACAGAGGTAGTTGTATCAATGTGAGTAGTCTAATGACTTCTGTGGACTGACTAAAGCTCAGTAGCAAATCTCACACAGAGACAAATGCCTCTGTGTGAGTAAACTAAAGGGAAGGATATTGTGGGGATTTCTCAGTCAGCTAGGTCTGCCTACTTTCATCTGACCAGGCTTGATGTAAGGGAAAGGGATGGGAGGGAAGACTTTATAGCTAAATATCTTTGCTAGTACTGAGTGTTAAAGAGTGTGACTAACATCAGTCATACTTTTCAATACTGTACAGCAGTGTTCCTCCTCTTCAACAACCTGAGGGCACATCAACAGGTCAGCTTTTCAAGACACCTCTGTTCAGGGGAGGGCTGGCAATTTGTGGCCCAGGGGGCAAATACATTCAAGTAGCCCATTTCTATTATCATTCCAGGCCACTGTTCCAGCTCACCCCCTTTTGTTAATTTTAAAATTGGCATTAATGTTGTGACGTAAGTCACGTGATACCACATAGCTTACAGTTGAAAAGGGGCTACACTAGTGCACTACTATAAAGCTTACAATTTAAGTCAAGCTTACCTAGTGATACCATAGAGCTTACAAGGGAAGTGGTTTATGCTACTAGTGTAGCTCCATTTGGATTGTAGCTCTGTGGTATCACTAGTGTAGCTCCATTTGGATTGTAGCTCTGTGGTATCACTAGTGTAGCTCCATTTGGATTGCACCTCTATGGTATCACTAGTGTAGCTCCATTTGGATTGTAGCTCTGTGGTGTCACTAGTGTAGCTCAATTTGGATTGCACCTCTATGGTATCACTAGTGTAGCTCCATTTGGATTGTACCTCTATGGTATCACTAGTGTAGCTCCATTTGGATTGTAGCTCTATGGTATCACTAGTGTAGCTCCATTTGGATTGCACCTCTGTGGTATCACTAGTGTAGCTCCATTTGGATTGTACCTCTGTGGTATCACTAGTGTAGCTCCATTTACAGCAGCAATCGGGAGATTTAGTGAGGTGCAGTGGCCTACCAGCCCAAACATATGACCAGCCCAGGGGGCAATTGCCCCCCTGACCCCCAGGCCAGCCCTCCGCTGCCTCTATTTAAATTACGGGTGTGTAATCACTGGCTCGGTCACTGTGATTGAAGTTCCTGGACTTAATTAGGGATATCCTGGAAACCTGACTTGTTGGTATGCCCTGAGGACTGGATCTGAGAATCACTGCTGTACAGTGTAATGACTGGAAAAAGTGACATCATTATTATCTCATTAAAGCTTACGTTTCAGCAGAAACTCTCAGCTCTGAGAGTAGCAGCGTTATAAACTTACAGCAGTCGGTGAACAGTACCCCCTACGAGACTCCTTTTCTCCAGATCTGGTGCTGTAAGCAGTTGATTGTCCCTATTGGTGGGTGCGACCCCAAAGTTGCATACACTGCCAGTAGGATTGAGGATAAAAGTGGAAAAGTGTCATCTTCAGCTCTTACAGGTGAGAAAAGACGCTTGTGTTAGAACAGTATGATTAGGACTGCAAGTTTACTTCCAAAGATAGAAATAGCAGTGATAAATTAGTTTAAAGGGATAGTAATACTTCGTTTTATCTTTATTTTATTTTGTAGGCATGAAAAAAACATTAAGAATGATATAAGTCTTATCTCGCAAACCTTTATGGTTTAAGAGATATTCACAAGCAAAGTTTCCCCTCCCGCCCCTTTTACCTAGTGTAAGCCATCTCTTCTCAGATGTGAATCTGGTTGTAAGACCAGACAGATAACAGAAGGGGACATTCTTCTTTGTATGAGAACAATAAAATCCCTGCCCCCCTTGACAAGCTTTTCAGCTTTTTCCCTCATCTTAATTGAAGATTGTCCCTCTCTGCAGTCTACCTGGGCACCTCCCTTCTGATCTGGTTGAACGGGGGGGGGATACTTTGTTTGTGAATATCTCTTAAACCATAAAGGTTTGAGAGATAAGACTTATATCGTTCTTCATGTTTTTTTAATCCCTACAAAATAAAATAAAGATAAAACGAAGTATTACTATCCCTTTAAGACTAAACTTTAACATTTTTTTTATATTAGTTGCATTTGAAAACGCCATTTGCAGGCCACTGTAAATCAAAAGTCCAGCAGATGCGTATCTTAGTTGACATTAATATATGTATTTTTAATATATGTATTTCTGGATGATAATTGTTCTCAGTGCAACACTATATGCTTCAGGCTCTGTGCTACAGTGAGAGCTTCATCAGCTGCATTGAGAGACATAGATCACATTCATGACTGAAAGTATCAATATCTCCAAAAATGTGCATTTACTGGTTTTTAGTCAACATGATTTATAGGTAGTTTTGAGTAAAGTTTGCAAATATTCAACATTATAAAGACTTACGTCAAATAGGCAACATTAACAGTGCTGATGTCAGCATGGTGTCTCCTGTGCAGAACATAGCCTAGAGATTGGCTAGGCTGTTCATATTGTTGGTTATAATCTCTCATGAACACATCCCAACATAGCATGCTGCATGTTGACTGCATGTGCAAAGATAGAGAAGTTGCGGCAGGGCTGTGCTTGCTGGTCTATGTGGCAGACACGTAGATCATTCACACAATCAACATTTTATAAATTCATACAATGAATTGCCAACACCCTTGGACATCAGCAAATTATGTGTGGTTAATTTTGATGCCAGATGGCTATTAATCAAACTCTCCAGCAAAGAGCTTATAGGGGAAACCCAGGGCAGTGCTGATAAGCAACAGTATTGGAAAGTGGAAACATCTCTGCCGCATTTCAATTGCCCATGTGAACTAAACATTAAAGAGATATCCAGTTCAAGTACATTGTTCTTATATGAGTTCATCACGATAGGAATCAGCATTATTATCTTGATTATGTTTATGGATGACTACAGAAGCCAATGAACTTCTGCAAGGAAGTTAAATAGGAATGGTTTATTATTTTCTGTTAAACTGTGTTCATAATATGTTCTCTCATAGTTCTCTACTCTAGACGTGCTCTATTATCAGATCAAATAGAAGACAATTGACTACATTAGAGATGCACTGTTATCAATTTAATTAAAGGAACACTAACATCTAAAAATGAAATAGGGTTATATACATATACATATAATGTATTCCAAAGCAAAAAAAACAATACATTGCTCCTCCCTACAGATTATCCAAATGTGAACCCTGTGTAAAGAATAAATTATACTATTGTGTGTATTAGATAGGACTTTACCGATACTGGGGTACCTTGACATGGTGGGCAAGCTTAAATAGATTTTGGTCGGTTCACTTTGAAAACGTCACAGAGAAAACATAGTGGAACTAAACAGCGCATTAAGCATGTTGCTGTGATGAGAAGGGTGACATGAGAATCTCGGCCTACATTAATAGCGGGAGATTCTCATGTCGCCTCCTTAAACATCCATTAGTGTCCGCATAGCTGCGCTATATGTTTCCCAACCTAGAAGAGAAACCATATAAACATATTACTCACCAACCATTTTAGGACACATGAAATATCATTAATTTCAATAATTTCAATCTGAAGTAAGAACCTGCATACATTAGCATAGAGCTGTGCCGGGCTCTCTCTCTCTCCTTCTCTGTGAACTCATTAGAGTTGCCGAGTGCTGCGCCAGGCTCTCTCTCTCCTTCTCTGAGACCTCCTTAGAGTTGCTGATTGCTGTGCTGGGCTCTCTCTCTCCTTCTCTGTGAACTTCTTATAGTTGCAGAATGACAGGGCAGAGCGGAGCATGCAGAGAAGGGGAAAGAGAGTGGCGCACAGCTCAGCAAGTCTAAGGAGTTTACAGAGAAGGAGAGAGAGAGAGCCCAGCACAGCACTATGCTAATGTATGCGGGTTCTTACTTCAGATTGAATTGATTGAAATCCATGACCTACACAGGTTGGTAGGTAACATATTTATATGGTTACTTTTCTTGGATGGGTTACATATAGCGTAGTGTCATGGAGTGACTAGGAAATAACGACACTTGACAAGTACAGATACAATTAAAATAAACTTTATTTTAAACAAAATAGTAGCAGCAATGAATTATACACTTTCACGAGGCCAGGGAAGAACAGTGCTCATTTTCTTCACCCTTCACTAGGCAAGTGTGATTAGACTCACGTCTGTACCCTAACGCTAGAGTACCCAGACAACAGGAGCGAGTATCTCCAGAATTCTGGAGCAACACAGTAGCGACTTAACTCCACCACCTTCTCGAGGCCAGGTGTGAGGACAGTGCAAAACACTTCCTCAACCCTTCACTAAGCAGGTGTAGCTAGTAACTGAATGGCCCTAGGTAACCTTCACAGACAGATAGAAGGACAGTGCACGGCACTTCCTTAGTTACACCAGGCAGGTAAATCGTAGCGCAACTATACCCTACCGCTAGGGTATACCATAGGCAAGGAAAACAGCACCTAGAAGGCTAGGTGAGGCAACACTCGAACTGGACAGATTACAGGAAATCAGTGACACGGACTGACTGAGGCAGTGCCCAAACCAGACAGATCACGGGAGGTCAATGACATGGACTGACCGACAAGCACCGGTACCGGGGTAGCGACCGCGGTATAAGATAGGCCCAAGCAACAACGATCTCAGTAGCTGGGGCTGGGTAGCTGAGGCTAGGAATCGTAACCGGAATGCAACAGAGGGAGAGTAGTCAAACGGAGCCAGGAGTCAGAGCCGGATCCGGTAGTCGGACATAGCCAGGAGTCAGAGTCGGATCGGGTAGACTGATGTAGCCAGTAGTCAGAGCCGGATCGGATAGTCAGACGTAGCCAGGAGTCGTAGCCGGATCGGGTAATCAGACAGAGCCGGAGTAATACACAGGAACAGCAATGGACCAACACAGCACTAGGCTCAGGTACACCACGAAAGGGCACTGGTAACTGGACATGCTGAGGCTTTTAAAGCCTAGCAGATGGGCGGAGATATGATATCACAAAACCAGTGACCTATAAGAACAGTGACTTGCAGGAAGTAACAATGTCGCTGTTACAGCAATTAAACACTGGAGGCAATCACGGGCATGCTACAAAGACCTAATATTTATTACAGTATAATAATATATGCATTTTATATGGTTCACATTTAGATATTCTGTATGGAGGAGCGCAGGTTTATTTTTTGCTTTTGGTTCTTGCTTAGGTTTAGGTCTAACTTTTGGGAGCTTGGAGAACGCCCTCACTCCTTGCTGCTACCTATATTTATTCACTTGGGTTCTCAATTTATATTTGTAAATGATATGTAAATGGTAAGGTGAGTTAGTTCTGTGATTTGTGTTTCTTCTATAATGTGCATCAACCTAACATTGGGAAAATATTTATTGGCTCTAGATACATAGAATCTAAACATAAATTAGGGACAGTTCTAAATGATTTCCAAAGGTCAAATGTGTCTTTCTATTGCTCTGTACAGGACTGCTTTGCAATGCATTGCACTTCCCTCTGGTAGTTTAAGGGTTAAAGGGATAGTAATACTTAAGTATTACTAATCCCTATAGTAAAGTACTACTTAAAAAAAAACGTATTGCCCCCAGTGTCATTTCTCAAACCTTTATGGTCTGAGACATGATCGCTTCTAAAGTTGCCCTCTCCCTCCCCCTTCCCTGTAGTCAGCGTTCTAGCTGACTGAAAGGAAGAGAGTCGTACGACTTTCAGGCGGCTCTCCAGCACAGCCGGATCGCGTTACTAAAAAAGAAAACTTTCACTGAAATGGTCTTCTACGTGTGCTTGGCTTGCAAGCACACATAGAAGACCGTTTTAGTGAAAGTTTTTTTTTAGTTAACGCGATCGCGGATCTGCTGCAGAGCCGTCTGATGATCTCTGACCGGATTTCCCTGAGTCAGCTAGAACGCTGACTACGGGGAAGGGGGAGGGAGAGGGCAACTTTAGAAGCGTTCATCTCTCAAACCATAAAGGTCTGAGAGATGACACTGGGGGCAATAAGTTTTTTTAAGTAGTACTTTGCTATAGGGATTAGTAATACTTAAGTATTACTATCCCTTTAAGTCTCAGACTAAAGTGCTCAGTCGAAAGTGATCACAATAATGCCACCTGTTAAACACAAATGAAAATTACAGTTTAACCCCTTAATGACCAGAGGTGCGATCAATGCATTGTGAGGCAAAGCATTGAACAGCCATTTGGGTCCCAAGCAAGCTTGAAATTAAATAACTGTATCTTGTCCCAATGGCAGAAATATATTTATTTTAACCCTTTGAGTGCCAAAGGGGTACGCAACACAGAGCAATGTGTTGTGCACCCCTCTGGCACTCAAAAGGGTTAATAAGCAGGAAAACCCTTAGAGTACATGTATGGCTACATGCCACTGATTCCCACAGGCGTTGTTTCCCTTTAATATGATGATTAGGGAAAACATTTCCATATCCACTGAAACAATATGACAGCGACTACAGTCTTATTTCAGACCTCTGTTCTCAGTGATCATGGAATAAGAGTATCCGATTTTAGATATTTTTAATAGTCATTGGTGAAAAGATAGTTAATGAAGAACGGAAACAGTACAGCTAACTATCTTTAATCAGAGGAAACAGATGGTCATCTGACATCATATGACACAAAGTTAGGCAACAGACAATAATGGGATTCTTCCTACATTTTAGCTGTACTTTCCCTTATAAAAGTTTTCACATAAAACAATTTTAACTTTAATGTGTCCGGTCCAGGGAAGGGCTGATCTGAGGGGCAGGGGTGCAATTGCCCCCTGGGTCAGTCATATGTCTGGCCTGCTGGGCCACTTCTGTTTGCTGTAAATGTAGCAACATTAATGATACCACAGAGCATACAATTGAAATGGAGCTACACTAATGATACCACAGAGCTACAATCCACATTTAAATTGTAAGCTTTGTGGTACTGCTTGCCTTACTTCACAACAATAACCCTTTGAGTGCCAGAGGGGTATGCCACATATTGCTTTGCAATGCGTGGCTTACCCCTTGGCTCTCAAAAGGTTGACGGTAATTTTAAAAATTAACAAAAGGGATGGGCTGGGACAGTGGGCTGGAACGATAGAAATGAGCCACTTGATTGCAGTTGCCATCCAGACCACAAGTTGCCAGCCCTCCTCTGGTCCTATGACCCTACTTTAAATGTAGTTAATGCCAAAGACAATTTAAATCTGTCTATATGTTGTACTATCCCATATATATTCGGCGCTTGGAAACAACAGATGCGTTAGATACTTCTCTGGCATTCAAAGTGTTAAGCTCCTGCTTCCTACAAACTCCTTTCGCTAACCCCCTCTACTAAACATGGCCAATTATTTTATATAGCATGAAGTCTAATTGTATAACCAGTTTCTCTGTTTCACATTTCGATATTTACAATCATCACTTATTAACATGGAAATTCATCATACCCCTTCATCTTCTAATCAAAAGGAATCCGCCCGTGATGGTGTAGTGGGGCCATGGTGAAGCCCTAATCATCTTTTTATAGACACATTCATTCTCTCTTTTACAATAGTGATCGTCTTGCAAGAGTACAGACTACTCTCACACAGACTATAATTAAAAGGAGAGTAACACTTAATATTAAAAAAATGTATAATATAAATCGCTAGGCTGCGAAGCTCCCTGTGTGCGTAACAGCACATGCGCAGTACAGGCTGCCGGAATGATGCAGTCATGCGCAGTAGAGACTGCTGGAACGATGCAGTTATGTGCAATAGAGACTAGCTGAACGAGCTGATCCGGAGTGGGGCGCTCCGAAACCAACTCTTTCTGATCCCAGCTCTGGGGCAGCAGACGAGCCTACTGGGTGGCACTTTAGCCCGTGTACACGAGCTTTCATACTAGTATATATATACATATATATTGCAGGGTTTATCCTGTTGGGAAAAACATGAATACTCCCACGTTCAAAAGATTATTTTTTTTAATAGCTAGTGTAGCTTAAACATACAATTTTTGGGTGTAGTAACGCTATGCTGTTGGTAAGTCATCCAATGGAGATCTGTATATACAGTACTGTACAAAATTTTAGGCAGGTATGAAAAAATGCTGTAAAGTAAGAATGCTTTAAAAAAAAGACATGTTAATAGTTTATTTTTATCAATTAACATTATGCAAAGTGAGTGAACAGAAGAAAATTCTAAATCAAATCAATATTTGATGTGAGCACCCTTTGCCTTCAAAACAGCATCAGTCCTTCTAGGTACACTTACACATGGATTGTTAAGGAACTCGGCAAACTAACCACAGTTCTTCTGTGGATTTAGGCAGCCTCAGTTGCTTCTCTCCCTTCATGTAATCCCAGACAGACTCCATGTTGTTGAAATCAGGGCTGTGTTGGTTCCAGGACTCCTTGTTCTTCTTTACACTGAAGATAGCTCTTAATAACTTTGGCTGTATCTTTGGGGACATTGTCATGCTACAGAATAAATTTGGTGCCAATCAGATGCCTCCCTGATAGTATTGCATGATGGATAAATATCTACCTGTACTTCTCAGCATTGAGGAGACCATTAATTCTGACCAAATCTCCAACTCCATTTGCAGAAATGCAGCCTAAAACGTGCAAGGAACCTCCACCATGTGTCACTGTTGTCTGCAGACACTCATTCTTGTACCGCTCTCCAGCCTTCTGTTACAGCCAAATATTTCAAATTTTGACTTATCAGTCCAGAGCCTCTGCTGCCATTTTCTGCTCCCCAGTTCCTGTGTTTTTGTACATAGTTGAGTCGCTTGGCCTAGTTTCCATGAAGTCCATGAAGACCACTTCTGACCAGACTTCTCTGGATAGTAGATGGGTGTACCAGGGTCCCACTGTTTTCTGCCAATTCTGAGCTTATGGCACTAGAGGACATTTTCCCAATGGAAAGGGAAGGAAGCATGATTGGTCATTCATCTTCTGTACTAAGTTTCCTTTGCAGACCACTGCGTCTACAGGCCTCAACGTTGCACGTTTCTATGTCCTTATTCAAAAGAGCTTGGACAGCACATCTGGAAACCCCTGTCTCCCTTGAAATTTCTGCCTGGGAGAGACCTTGCTGCCTTGTGTCTTGTTGATGCGCTCAGTCTTGCCATGGTGTATGACGTTTGACATTAAACTGTCTTAAGCAACCTCACCTTGCTAGCTGAGCTTGGCTGTTCCTCACCCAGTTTTATTCGTCCTATGCAGCTTTTTCTGTTTCAATTAACGATTGTGTTTCAACCTACATATTAAATTGACAATCATTAGCACCTGTTTGGTATAATTGTTTAATTATACCTGACTTTATGCCTACAAAATACCTGACTTTCTACAAGTGTACCTTGAAGAATTGATGCTGTTTTGAAGGCAAAGGGTGGTCACACTGACTATTGAGTTGATTTAGACTTTTCTTCTGTTCTTTCACTTTGTATTTTGTTAATTGATCAAAATAAACTATTAACATGTCTATTTTTGAAAGTACAACAAGAAGAGGGGAAGGGAGAACAGGACACCACAAGCGCCCCTGTGTAGGATAATAAGGCTATAACTGGCCACCACCAACACCCTAAAGTGCGCACTCACAAAAATCAATGCTAGTGACTGGCATATGCCAACACTAGCTTGATCACGGCTGAGGTAATTTATTGCCCCCAGATACAGTATATCTGCTCCGTAGATGGGCTGCTCTCCTTTTCCACGCTCTCCCAGAAAGGTATAAACAATCCAAAGTTCATAAAAAAAACCACACACAAGAGCGCCCAATAGTGTAATACTATAAATACATCAATAAATGAGAACAAAATAAAAGTTGCACTCACTTGTATAGATGGTCAGATAACTGATACCAGCGCATCTGACAAGCAGGCATGTGGAGATAATATCCCCATCTCCACTCAGGGTTGGACCGATGTCCTCACGATGTGTAGGATCACCAACAAACACACAGCGGCAGATTCCTCATATATAAAAATTTATTCACCAATGCTACAAAGTACAAATATATTAAAATGTGGGCTGCAACGCTAACGCGTTTCGCAGCAATAACGCTGCTTTTTCAAAGCTTAATCGAGCCAGCAAGTATTCCTCACGTTTTTTAATAACTTGCTGGCTCGATTAAGCTTTGAAAAAGCAGCGTTATTGCTGCGAAACGCGTTAGCGTTGCAGCCCACATTTTAATATATTTGTACTTTGTAGCATTGGTGAATAAATTTTTATATATGAGGAATCTGCCGCTGTGTGTTTGTTGGTGATCCTACACATCGTGAGGACATCGGTCCAACCCTGAGTGGAGACGGGGATATTATCTCCACATGCCTGCTTGTCAGATGCGCTGGTATCAGTTATCTGACCATCTATGCAAGTGAGTGCAATTCTTATTTTGTTCTCATTTATTGATGTATTTATTGTATTACACTATTGGGCGCTCTTGTGTGTTTTTTTTTTTTATGAACTTTGGACTATTTTTGAAAGCTTTTTATACATATAGTTTTGCTAAACTAGCACCTTCACCTCTGCATATGTGCAAATGCATTAGTAGACTTGGGTCTTAATTCCTACAGTGTAAAACTTAGATGTGAGTGATTCCTTATTGCCACTCCTATGGCAGAAAAGGAAAATCATTTTGTTCTTTTTCCTCTGCGTCAGAATTATACAAAGCCATCTCCTTACACAGAAGTACAGTTTGACCTCAGAGGCCCACACTTCAATACTGCACACAACTTGGCTGACTTAGTACAAGGCAACAATTTCCACACATTTCACAGGCATTGATGTGGCAGGACCGTCACACTGGTCCGGCACTTAAGGACCAGTGGCAGTCCTGGCACGTCACATACTTTTACTCACCGCGCTCCTGTAGGAGCGCGGTGAGTAATACCGGGGACTGAAGTTGATCGCTCCAAGACCGGAGTGATCTCTTTCAGTCCTCTGTTCAGAGTGCTGCTCCAAGTGATCAGTCACATGGGACGGCACGTCAAAGTTTCCTATGTGGCCCTTAAAGGACCGCACACCCCGGGACCGCTGGTCATTAAGGGGTTAAGCAGGTGCAGGACCATTCAGTACACACAAGGTGTCCTCAGTACTTATTTTTAAAAAAGAGAAAATACATACATTTTTGTAACAAATGTATTCTATGGCACAAAATTAATTCTGTGCCATAAAATATATTCCATGATACAATGAAATGTTATGCAACAAAATACATTTTGTAAGATACAGATATTTTTTGAGTTGCTCAAACAATGCAGTCATGTCCTTTAGTACATTATATAAACAAAGCAAAAGACTGACAACTAGCACCCTATTAGAATGACACAGTAACAGCTCTGCTGCTGCACATTGAACCCAATCACCTCTTGATCTTTCTGCTCTTGAGGAGTGATACAGTGCATCAGATTTCTAGTTATGGCACACAGCTGGATCACTCTCCCTCTTCAGTGAAAGCCAAAAGGCATCATGTTCTTTTTTCTGTGCAGCACAGATCTCAGAAGCACCAGAGACAGCCTGCCAGACCCAGAGGTCATATTAAATCAGTCAGAGGGCCTGATATAAATTTTGCCTATGTCTGGGAATGAGTTATTTGGCTCTTTGCCTTAGGAACACAGAATGTCAGTGCACTTTTACTGCCATAGTAAGAATCTCACTCATACTACCTCCATACTTATTAAGGTACCTTGATTAAAAAGCACACCTTCCTAATGACTACAGGTTTGTGCACTCCATCAATTAAAGGGTCAGTAATGTCCCCAAAAAATACTTACAGTTTTATAGAGCTTCAAAATAAACTCTATGGAACAAATCTTATCTCTCAAATCACTATGGTTTGAGAGATATTCACATTGAAAGTTCCCCCCTCCCTCCCCTTCTCCTGACGCCAGCTGTGAAGATGACAGTAGGAGATTCAAGTCGTGTGACTCAAGGAGGATCTTCAGCAGAGCCGAAAATGTGTTATTTAAAAAGAATGACTTCATTGGAACAGTCTACAAAGTGTGCTTGCAAACCAGGCACACTTTGTAGACCGTTCCAATTAAGTAATTTTTTTCCAATAACACGATTTTGGCTCTGCTGCAGAGCCGCCAGCTGGTCCCCGGATAGGGATCTCCTGCTGTCAGCTAGACGCTGACGTCAGAAGAAGGGGAGGGGGGGAGCTTTCAATTCGAATATCTCTCAAATCATAGCAGTTTGAGAGATAGTATTTTTGCCATATAATTTCTTTTTGGAAACTCTACAAAACTATAATAATTTATTTTGGGACATTACTGACCCTTTAACGTCAGGGGGTATGAGTGAAAGGTCAAGGATCAGGTACTCCTATCTACCAGACATACAAAAGAACAAAAAGGGCTGAAATGGCTGTTAAGAGATATTGGTCAAGTTGCTACAACCTCATTCCTGTATGTTTATGAACTTGCATTATAATGCTGAATCACCTAGAGGCTGTGCAGCAATGTTATCAGTAAAAAGCATACTCAAAAGCATTGGCAGTGTGCACTCATAATGGAATCCAATGGAAGCTGATTTACAGAACGTTTGTTAACCCTTTGAGTGCCAGAGGGGTACGCAATGCATTGCAAAGCAAAGAGTTGCAAACCCCTCTGGCAATCAAAGGGTTAAAGCAGAACTACCACCCAATAAAAATATTGCCCCCACATAATTGCCCATCTGGCGACTAGCTGCTCAGTAGCGCTAGTCACCAGCATTATTACCAAATTAAAGAGAAATCGCTATTCTTCCCGGACTGACAGCAGGACGGAGCGCGGACATCTTGCCATAGTGACGTCCGTGCGCCTGCGCTGTCAGTCCCAGCCGGGTCTAGGAGGCGTTGCTAGGAGCTGGCCGGCTCCAAAAGGGTCTGACAGCACAGGCGCGCGGACGTCACTATGGCAAGATGTCCGCGCTCCGTCCTGCTGTCAGTCCGGGAAGAATAGTGATTTCTCTTTAATCTGGTAATAATTCTGGTGACTAGCGCTTCTGAGCAGCTAGTCGCCAGATGGGCAATTATGTGGGGGCAATATTTTTATTGGGTGGTAGTTCTGCTTTAAAGGAAGGGTCATTTTGTGACATGCTTGCCCTTTAACCCTCTGAATGCCAGTGAGGTATCCAACACTTTGCAATCAAAGAGTTAAAAAGGGGTTCAAACATTTTTTCTTCTTTTTTTCTCACAAAATAGCCTTGTTGTTTGGGCCATTGCCAAGTACCTTAGAGAAAACAAGAAGGGTAGAGGAATGCCCTTCTCTCAATAGACATTGGAATGATTATAAAACGCTCAATATGAAGGGGATATGCAATAAGGTGTGATAAAGAGATGATAAAGCAGACATGAGTTATCCAGTGATATCACATCTCCAGGTCCTATGTTATTCTATGGGGCATAGTCTCTAAAGAACTGGAGAAGTGATATCACTGGAGAAGTCATCTCCTCTTTATCATGGCTTTATCACTCTTTATCACTCCTTAGTGCATAACCTCCAATGAATATTAGGATAGAGAGGTGATAACGCAGAGATGACTTCTCCAGTTTCTATGTTATTATATGGAGCCCATGCACTAAGACTTCTCTAGCTTTGGAGATCTTACTGCATAGACTCTATACAATAAAGTGAGAAGTCATCTCTGGTTTATCACTTCTTTATCACACCTTAGTGCATACCCCCCTTGGTGTTCGTATTTATACAGTGTAGTGTGAATTAGATGGGGACAGTTACCGAGGAGTAGATGGCTCTTACATTTTTAAATATATTAACATACATATGTAGATGTCCTTTATATAGAAGTCAGTTATGTCTGTCCATATATGTTTTGCATTATATCTACCTGTATAAAGTAATTTCTATAATTGAGAGATATAGGAAAATAAAGTTCTCCGCTCCCTCCCCTTTCTGTTTGACGAGCTGTAAAGCTGTCAGAAGCAGATTCTGGTCGCTTGACCAGAAGCGGCTCTTCAGCAGCACTGATATAACGACATCTAAAGATAAATACTTCATCGGAATGGTCTGCAACGTGTGCTTGCAAACCAGGCACATGTTGTAGACCGTTCCGATGAAGCATTTATCTTTAGATATTGTTATATTGGTGCTGCTGAAGAGCCGCCGTATGATCCAGGAACCAGAATCTGCTTCTGACAGCTTTACAGCTCGTCAAGCAGAAAGGGGAGGGACCAGAGAACTTTATTTTCATATATCTCTCCAACCATAATGGTCTGAGAGATACAAATAAGTGCAAGTACTCTCTTTTAATTGTATCTACCATATAGCTAATACTTTTTTTTTTCCTGACATTACTATCCCTTTAAGTATGTAAATTAACATTTTCATATTTTCAAAACTCTGTGTTTGTTTACATTTCCTTTGACTTTCAAAGTAATATTGGGAGCAGTATAACATTTTTATTTATACATAAATACATAAGGAATGTAGTATTGTAAACCACACACTATCATTTTTAACCCTTTGAGTGCCATAGGGGTACACAACGCATTGCAAAGCAATGCGTTGCTTACCCCTCTGGCACTCAAAGGGTTAAACTAATCTGAAAACCTTGCTTGCGCTTGTGCCACAAAATGCACCATTTACACAAGCTTTACACAAACAAACAGGAAAAAATGTATTTTATTTATTAACCCTTTGACTGAGATGCAGTAAAGGTTGAATTTGGCTCATAATGGCGAAGGCATATCAACGATATGCACTAAAGTGTCTTCTACATCATATCCCCATCAATCTGACAAAAATCTGCCTGGATCGATATGACTACGACATGCCTTCAAAAGGCTTATGAATTTTCACTTACCGCATCGATAATGGCCTATTTCCATATGGAAATGCAGGATAATGAGCCATTATCACATTCATGTTGGTGAGTTTATATGTTAATGTAGCTGGTCACCACATGCAATAAGCTCCAATAGCTGCCTCTGCTGTCGGAATTCACAGTCCTAACGTCACCTGCTTGAGGTTGGTGATGCTGGGATCTCCCTGTACTTTCTTATGCAGTAACATTCCTCAATCAGTCATAAGCATGGAGGGTTGTTGATCTGCTGGCAATGTGGAAGAGATGTTTTCCCTCACACATCACCAGCAGTACAACAACCCTGTAGTCTGAGAGCATTCTCTCTGCTGCTCCCACTTGGTCAGTAGTGGAGTGGAGAGGATCCTTTCAGCACTACGAACAGCATCACTCCCTTAACCATCTGAGTGCCATAGGGATCTGGCACTCAAAGGGTTAGAAAAGTACACCAACCAGTACGCAAGCAACGCTCAGCTTTGTGTCATTTTTCATGATCATATTTGTTGTGTACTCTCAAGGGAACAAGACTGGGGGTCAGTCAGCATCAATGGTGATTTGTGGCTACCAGCTGCCCCCTAGCCTTGTTCCTTTGCCATGGAAGCCCATGTACATTGCCTGGCCCCTAGACTTGTTCTGTTTCCCATTTGTAGCCACTGTCTGTTCCCCCCCAACCTTGTTCTCTAGCCTACTGGTAGCCAGAAATCCCTGTGGACACTGCCTGGGCAAGGGAATAAGGCTGGGGGGTGGTAGTCAGTGCATTGTGCCCCACAATGCTTATGTTTAACATTCTGCCCCACAATGCTTATATAGACAAGGGAGCAAGGATGGGGAGGGTCAGACAGTGTAAATGGGGATCTGTGGCTACCAGTGGGCAATGGAACAATTCCCATGGATGCTGCCTGACCCTCAGTCTTGTTCCCTTGAGAGTGCACAACATGCATTGCGTATAATACAGAGCTGAGGGGCTGGTTGCGTACAGGCTGGGGTCCTTTTTGACCCTTTGAGTGCCACAGGGGTGTGCAATGTGCATCCTCATGGCACTGTAAGGGTTAAGGGAGTGATTCTGTTCATGGTGTCAAAAGGATCCTCTCTACGCCCATACTATAACATTCAAGGGGTTAAAGATGACCTTTCACCCTAAGACACATTTAGTTTTTCTTAATTAAGAATTAAAATCTACCTATATGTTGAAGGTGCCATTTTTCTGTGTAACCTCAATATTTTGGTGGCACAGTGTGGAACTTTATGCTAATTACCTGGACCGTATGCTAGTTACTTCTTTTAGAGGCCAAATGTTATCTTTTGCTGTGCTACTGGAAGTGAGCCAAGTGTGTGAACTCTGGCTGGATTCATTCATAGCACAGTGAGTGGAAATATTGACCCAGCACAGAAACTAATTAGCATAATGTGCCAATAATAAAGGTTCATTTCTCAAAAACGTTAAACCAATGGGTAGTGCAACATAAAGGAGTTTTTTTTAAAGGGTTAGCAATGTCTAACATTAACTAACCCTAATTTTGAAGGTATTCAAAAGATAATCTTACTGTGCCAAGTTGGATCTCTCAAACCTTTATGGCGCAGTGGCGCAGACGTCACTATGGCAAGATGTCCGCACTCCGTGCTACTGTCAGCTATGGAAGAAAGCATAAATCTATTAAGGTAATAATTCTCGCAACTAGCACTACTAAGCAGCTAGTTGCCAGATGGGGACTTAGATAAGCTAAAGATTTTATCAGGTGGTTGTTCCGCTTTAACAGTTGGCAAGGTATTCCGTTCTTCAATTGCTTCTCCTGTTTCTGGTGATTGCAGCTAAAGAGTTCAATTTTAACGTCATCATACCAAAGCGGTTAAGGCGGAATGTAAGAAAGTATAGCATTCTTTATTGTTTGCATGCTATAAATGTACGCCCTATTTGTGATTGCTCACATTTTGATGCAAGGAACATACTAACACCTTGATGCTGAATAGCACATGGTCCTAATCTAATGGCAAAGATAGTGAATGCCCCTAAATTTACAACCAGGCATATAAAAACGTGTGTTAACTGAGTTTCTGAATAGGCACAATTGCTCATCCTCTCACAAAATGGTAGACATTGCAGCCGCGCCCGCTTTTTGAGACACATTCATAAAAAAGCACAAACTTCGCTAAACCTGAAAAAACGTTTGCAATTCAGTAACATTTTGGTACTAATCATTTTCCCATCAAAAGTACACTGTAAACAGCGATTGCGCACGTTTCTTGCATTCCGCCCTTAGTTCTAAAATGCTTCTGGCATATCGAAGTGTTGTGTTGTATACTTCAGATGTTGACTTTTGTGATGAGATTGCAGATAAGGTTTCCTTCTGATGACTCTTTCATGCACTTAAAGGGATAGTAATACTTAATTTTATCTTTATTTTATTTTGTAGGTATTAAAAAAACATGAAGAACGATATAAGTCTTAACTCTCAAACCTTTATGGTTTGAGAGAAATTCACAAGCAAAGTTTCCCCTCCCTCCCCTTTTACCTAGTGTAAGCCACCTCTTCTCAGATGTGGAATGCAGTCCATAGACCAGATAGATAACAGCAGGGGACAATCTTCTTCCTATGAGAACAATGAAAACCCTGCCCCCCTTGACAAGTTTTTCAGCTTTTTCCCTTATCTTAATTGAAGATTGTCCCTCTCTGCAGTCTACCTGGGCACCTCCCTTCTGATCTGGCTGAGCAGTGTTACATCAGTAAAAGGGGCGGAAGGGGGATACTTTGTTATTGAATTACTCTTGAACTACAACTCTGACAGAATTGAAATAACACTCTCCAAGGTCCAAATACTATGACGATTAATTAGAGCTGCTTTTATTATGAAACATTACTATCCCTTTAATGTTTATGCAAGTAATGGTGCACAGTGAACCGGTGCATCACTACTCCCAAGCCAGCTAAACTTTCCTGAATGTCCTATGTGGGGGGGGGGGTTACTTTGCATTCCTGAACAGTCTATGAATAGTTCTATTGGAGATTTTTCTTGGTCTTCCTGATCTTGTCTTGACTTCAACAGATCGTCTTAACTTGCATTTCTTAATGACATTTTGGACAGTGATAATCAGTAAGTGTTTAGATATCCTTTTAATGCCATCCTCTGCTTTGTAAAAATCAGTTATCTTTATTTTCTGACACTTCGTCAGCTGCGTAGAGGAGCCTGTGGTTGTTGATTTGATGGACAATGTCCTGAGAGGTTCAAAGTGTCAGAGAATTTATTAAAGTCTGGAATTGTGATCATAACTTAGATAAAGATACCCAAAAACAAATTCCAAATGAGAACCCTGTGCTGAGCATATACTATATCACTAGCAAATTTGGGGGTTTTGTTGCATGGTTTGGCCAAAGCATGCTGAAGCTCGCCTGCCCCGCCAAAGCTCCCCAATATTAGGCGAGTACCTAACTCTTCATACAACCTTTCCTATCTAAATTTAAAAAAACTCTGATTTTTCTTGTGTAACGCGTCAGGAACATTTAAAAACATTAATCGTACAATCATTCCTGTCTAAGTTAACCCCTTAAGGACCCACGACGGTCCTGTTCCGTCATGGGTTGTTATACCCTTAAGGACCCATGACGGAACTGGACCGTCATGGAATTCCGGGCTCCCCTCGTGGCTGCACGACGTTTGGGGAGTCCGGAACCCAGCCGTGAAAAAAAAATGCTCCGTGGTCTTTAACGGACCACAAGGTGCGTGCGTGGCCGGTCTTTAAGGGGTTAAAAACCTCTGATTTTTCTTGTAGAACGCATCAGGTGGATTTTAAAAACATTGAACACATTCAAAACAATTTCAAACATATTTATGTTCGGAATCACCTTCAGTGACATTGGGTTTGCACAAAGCTTTAGTTGCCTCGGGACACAGGTCAGACTGTCCAAACACTAGGCCAAAACATTACCTTTAAGAGACCCACTGCAAGTGACAGCGCATGTGCAAAACACATTTGTTAATTATATAGTATATATGTTTTAAATATAAAGTGAAAGCAATAGTAAACAAGAAGCTAGAGAGAAAGAAGGAGTATACAAATAACAAAAGAAAACAAAGAAAAACTCTCAGCGCTACTCACATTATCTTAAAGGGATAGTAATGTTTCATAATAAAAGCAGCTCTAATTAATCATCATAGTATTTGGGCCTTGGAGAGTGTTATTTCAATTCTGTCAGAGTTGTAGTTCAAGAGTAATTCAATGACAAAGTAACCCCCTCCCACCCCTTTTACCAGATCAGAAGGGAGGTGTCCAGGTAGACTGCAGAGAGGGACAATCTTCAATTAAGATAAGGGAAAAACCTGAAAAACTTGTCAAGGGGGGCAGGGCTTTCATTGTTCTCATAGGAAGAAGATTGTCCCCTTCTGTTATCTGTCTGGTCTATGGACTGGATTCCACATCTGAGAAAAGATACCTTACACTAGGTAAAATGGGCGGGAGTGGAAACTTTGCTTGCGAATATCTCTCAAACCATAAAGGTTTGAGAGATAAGACTTATATCGTTCTTCATGTTTTTTTAATGCATACAAAATAAAATAAAGATAAAATGAAGTATTACTATCCCTTTAAACATTGGTTATACAGGTTAAAAAGCCTAAATGAATATATATGAATAGCAGCAAGAAACTCCCCAAGACTAGACCCAAGCCCAAACTAAATACCCAAAAACAAGTCTGCGCTCTTCCATATAAATTTTCCAAATGAGAACCCTGTGCTGAGCATATACTATATCACTAGCAAATTTGGGGGTTTTGTTGCAAAAAAAAAAAAAAAGAGGCCTGACAAGTCAATTAGGTTCTGAGACCTTACAAAAAAAAAAATAACAATAGTGGATCAAGTGGAAGGGTGCCAAAACTTTTGCACATACTATATTTGCTATTTTATTTTAATTTTTTTCCAGTCTATTAAATTCAGCAAATAAATAGTGCGCATAAAATTTGCAGGAATATGTATTATTATTTTTTATTTATATATAGCGCAAACTAATTCTGCAGCGCTGTACAATAGGGAATGGACATACAGAGATATTATATTATTAATATTCTTTATTTATATAGCATCAACTAATTCCACAGCGCTTTACTATAGGGAATGGACATACAGAGATACTATGGGCGAGATGTTCAAAAAGTCATCATAATGAAAAACTTGTCCGATAATGAGTTGGTGGTAAAAGAAGGATGATATTTTCAGAAGTAAATCCGTCACGTTTGAAAATTCGTCTAAAGAATTAAAAATGACGGTAAGAAGATCTTAAAAATTATATTTCAATTTGTCTTTGAAACGAACATTTTCAAAGAAACAAAAGAGTTTTTTTGTCTTTGAAACAAATTTTTCTTCTCCAAGTTTAGACCATTTTTATTATGTGGGAAAAAAATGACGTTAATACAAATATTTTTTTCTGAAAATACCTTACTGACAGAAGACTAAACCACACCCACTTTTAAGACGACTTTTTCCCTTTGACGGAGATGGCGGAATTGGATGCAAAAAATGACGGAAACATGTCTGAGAATTGATGGACCATGGCGTAAGAACTTTTTTATTCTAACAGGCAATTTCAGTTACCACCACTTTCTGAACATCTCGCCCTATATTATTATTATTATTCTTTATCTATATAGCACCAACAGTGGCGACCGGGCCCGTGCACTCCAGGGGCACGGCCTCCCCCTGTGACCCCTCCACTGGGCACCCGCAATCTCCCGCCGGTGCTCTAGTAATGCAGAGCGCTGAGAGATGACAACATCTCTCAGCAATTTGCATTACTAAGAGGACCGCACGGGAGCTCCAGGTAGGAGATGGGGGCAATGTGGAGGGGGTCAATGTGGTCGGGGGGGCCCGTGGCACTTTTTGTACCAGTGCCTGGAGGCTTCTAGTTACGCTTCTGAGCGCCAGCTAATATGTAAAGTTTGTTTGTTCAGTGCAGAGGTTGTGTTCAGCAAATCAATAAAACATGTATTTTGGCCAGGGGTGCCAAAATGTTTTACAGTTGTAGGTAAAACCTAAAGCAACATCTTTTCAATAAATGTAAATATAATAATTTCATGAAAAATTTATAGTATTGTTTCCAAGGTCCAAAGTATTCACAGCTGACTTAAAGACAGGTTTTCAGCAACATGTAAGCCATGAGCTATGATTATTTAATGCGTAAAATTAAAAATGTCATGAATATTTCCCCTTTAATATTTTGTCTTCTTAGATTACGTTTAGTTATACGGGGTACCCCTCTTATTTCACTAATGAAATTTGGCATACGGTAATACAATTAAATTTGTTACTCGTTAATTTAGGCATACCTCCCAAGTGTCCCTCTTTAGGAGGGACAGTCCCTCTTTAAGACCCAAATCCCTCCGTCCCTCTTTTCCACCCTGATGTCCCTCTTTTTAGGAGGTCAGACTGTGTGGTGTATATATTATGTGTATAATGTTGCTCTACAGAAAAAAAAACTCACATTAATGCTTGTTTACACGTCAGTATATATGATTATACATTATTCTGTGTAAATAAAATACTTGATCTTGTTATAAGTTATATATTAGGTTACACAAAGAGGTGTCAATAGGTAATGAAATGGCCTAAAAATTCTTGGTAATGCCCCGCCCACCAGCCACGCCCCCAAACACACCATCTAAAACAAAGTTGTCCCTTTTTGGCCATTTGAAATGTTGGGAGGTATGATTTAGGACCTTTCTATTGTTATATAAGTATTTATAACATATGCATATCTGATGATCTTTCAACATTTTATTACATACATCAGAACAAGCCAATACGAGGCCTTGCAGCTGTTTTTGGACTACAGTTCTGGCAATTATATAAAGAAAGAGCTAAGATGCAGTTTTCCCTTTAGTCTACTTCACACATGAAGCTGAAATTTATAGTAACATCACAAACATTATAGAGTATGTTAAAAATGTATTTCTAAAATGTGTTTTTAAAATGTTCCTGGCATATTAAACATAGGAAATTATGAAAATGCATGTGACTACAATAATCATTCTGTGTATTCTTGGCCGCTGGCATTTTGTAGAGCATTTTAGTACAAGATTTAATGTATTCCGTGTTCTTGGACAAAAACTCTTTCATCAACACTTTCTATGGACGTTTTCCTTGAAATATGCCTCCCTGTGTTGAACTACACAGCAGCTGTTCAGTAACACCTCAGAGCTTGATACGGCATGTTTTGTTCAACAACAATGAGCCTAATTCCTCTTGAGACTTGAGGCTATCAAGCTTACAGAGGAGTTGTCAATGCAGTACCTATTTCAAGAGGCCCCTAATAATCCTGTAGGACTAAAAGTGCAGCATTTCACAGAAAGGATTTCTCTGCCTCTAGGGACCACATTCTCTTTCATCCATACTACATTTCCTCTGTCTGTCTTTCTTTCCCCCAATTTTTTTGTTTCCAGAAACAAAGCCATAATCTCTTCCAATTTATATGATAAACAAAAGCCAATGAACAGAAGCAATTAGGATGTAATTCCTGAGACTGAAATGTTCATAATGAGGGGTTAACCACTGGTTTCTTGCATCTCATAGCCATGGTCAATTAATGGTTTAGGTGTCTTAAAGGGATAATAATACTTAAAAATTACTATCCCCCGTCTTGTAGCCAGTAAAAAAACTGAGTTAAATGAGACCAGTGGCATCTCTCAAACCTTTATGGTTTGAGAGATATCTGCTTTCAAAGTCGTGCTGTTTGCCTTTTCTCCTGACGTCAGCATTCTAGCTGACTGCAGGGGAATCCGGTCCCGGGACCGGCGGAGGCTCTGCAGCAGAGCCGAGATTGCGTTAATAAGAAAGAAATCCTTCACTAAAAAGGTCTTCTACGTGTGCTTGGTTTGCAAGCACATGTAGAAGATCATTTCAGAGAACGATTTCTGTTTCTATAACTCAATCTCGCCACTGCTGCAGAGCCGCCAGTGGTCCTGGGACCGGATTCCCCTGCAGTCAGCTAGAGCACTAACGTCAGGGGAGAGGGAACTTTGAACACGGATATCTCTCAAACCATAAAGGTTTGAGAGATGCCGCTGGCCTCATTTAACTTTTTACTGACTACAATATGGGGGATAGTAATTTTTAAGTATTACTATCCCTTTAAGAACTAAACGGTAGTGACACATCTCTTACTTAGTGGCCTGGAACACTTGTAGATATAAGCAAAAGCCGCAGAATTAAAGGAGAAGTTCACTAAAATAAATTACTTTAGTTGCTTGACATGCTTGAAAAGGAGATAAATCTTAATGCATTCTTCCTGATTAAACACTTTTTAAAAAATAAATAAAATAACTTATTTAAAGGTATATAAATGTTATTTATACATTTAAATGTTTCTGGTTCTCTGTCAGCCATGTCCCAGGACAGCAGATAGGCGGAGTTATGCAAAACTCCCCATTCTGCACCCAGTGGGACGAATGAGATTGGCTCATCTGCAGAAAGGACTTTCACAGTCTCTCTGGTGATTGGGTGATAAGGACAGAGGTGGTGAAGCAGCCCGTCGTGCTCATAGCCAAATCACTACAGGAACCTCAGTTCCATGCACACACTGTAACATGCCACAATTTGAACCCCCAAAGTACCCTCAACCTCATAGCCAAAGAACTCTTGCAACAAGATTTACAGGCACTGTACCTCATTCACCACCTCATGCATCCTCCTAGCCAATTACATTAAGGAGCTTACTCCCACCAACAACCGGCAAACATAACTTATTACCGCCATTTCACCAACTGCTCCATACTGTCCCTCCTCTCTTACATTCTCCCCGCCCTCCTCTATCGCTATCCTGCCTCCTTGCTTATACTCTTCCTCCCCTCTTAATGCAGGCTTGTTGCATCATAGCTCCGTTTCTCCTATCCCCTTTCAACACTGTACATCCCTTTCACCATTCTATCTCTCCCCCTTTCACTTCTCTATCTACCCCTGTACCTTTCACCTCTCCATGTTTTACCCCATTCACTGCTGTCTCTTCCCCTCCATTTTGCTATTCTGTTTCTTAAGCCACCACCCTCTTATAGTTTATAGCTACTCTACTCTCACCCACATTGGTTGTTCAGAGACATGTCGTCTCTAGGGTTACATACATCGCCATGGCATTCGCTGGGAGATGGAGCAAGTAGGGCCGAGGACACTAAGTATCAGGACAGAGATGAATACAATGTCTGACAACCACTGCCACAGTGGAGAATGGCAGAGGTGATGCTTACTGTATAAGCAGGAGACTGGTAGAGTAAAATGATACCTTTACTGGCTAACTGATTGGTTCAAGGATGCAAACTTCAAAGACAACTTAGTTTTCTTCTTCGGGCTTAATAAGAATGAAAGCTGTACACACAATACATGACTATTCTTTAGTCCACTACAAAGAGGCTCTACTTGAGCCCCAAGGGAATGAATTATCGACAATTCTGATAAGAATATCCACTGCCAGTGGAATTTAAACGTTAAAATAAATTACATATATATATCTTGTAAGACTTTTCACACTTCTGAGAGAAAATTCATTCTAGAGTTAAACACAGCTCAAATGTGTTCGATTTCTTGTCGTTCCTTTTTTCCATTGATCCAAAATATTCTATAAAAGCCATCACCAGATAATACCATTTCATTAATCAATATAGACATTTTCTTACATTGACTGTGATGCTCTCTAGACCTTAATATATAGAAAGACATTATTTTGAGCTGTTCATGCTTTTTGAAGAAAGAATCTCTCGGTGGTGGAAGTATGCCTGTTCTCAGCAGTACAAATTTATTTCATAAAAATATTAATACTGCTTTAAAGTATAACGGTACATAGTAAGTCTTATTCACTAACAGTGGAGATTTTTTTGAAGTAGTCAGTAAGTTACTGTTGAACAAGTAAATGGAGTGGAAAAAGAATGAAGAAGAATAGAAAAGTGGCATCAGTGTATGGATCTGGGGGGTAACTATTATGGGGTACCCACTCTGTTTTGTTTTTTTCCTTTAGCTCAGTGGTACAGTGTCCTTGTGTTGTTCCCCCCATCGCATCTGGAAACCCAGGTACTGTTGACCGTACATAGTGGGCTGGTTGTTTGGCGGAGGGGCAGGAAGACCTCGGTGAACATATCTGTGTACCTGGTGCCCTTTCCCACAGGGGGGTTCCTGTGATCTAGCAGTTGGTGGGGGGAGTTAGTGCGGCCCTGATACATAAGTACCCTGCAGGTGATGATCCAGGGTGATGTTGTTTGGGTTTTTGATTGTCATTGGTTTTCTTTTTCAGGGTTTACCTGGATAGGTGAAGGTAGTGGGCACTACTGCTCAAGCCTTGGATCTGGTAGCACCTGTTTGGATGACATTGGTTACATGGTCCGTACCACTTCCCGTAGCTTTGTCTCCAGATACGAGTCAGCCTATGGTTTCTGGTGCACTGAGGGGGAAGTTGAGGGAGTACAGACTGATTTGTTGTGTCATTTACTGGGATTGTTGACCAAAGGGTTGGCGTCTGGCAGCTTGGGTTCCACAGTGGTTACAGGATCAGGGGGGGTCCATTACCTGCCATGGGACAAATAGGGAGTGTACTGCCTTGCTTATGTGCCTGGTTCTGGGGGGTCTGGGGTGCTTATGATTAGGATTGTTCGTGGTACGGGTCTGGGATGGGGAGCTCAGGTCAGGTATCCCCAGGGTCGGGCTCTCTTGAGACAGTCAGTTTTGTAGTCTTGGATTTCACCATTGGTGGTCTATTGGGTCATTTTCTCTTATACAAGGGCCAGTGAGTGTTTACTGCTGGGCTGGGGAAAGACGGCTCTGGGCCTGCACTAATCGATTCCAATACATGTTGGATGTGGGTCAACTGGTTGCAGCAGGGTCCACTAGTGATACTATTTTAGCCGGCAGGCACGTGCACACATAGACACCAAGGGGGGGCTTGAGCACCTGCCCTTTTTGTCCAAAGTGCCCTTTTAACAAAAAAAATAATAATAATTATGAGGAGTTCTGTTTTTTTCATTTGAGCCCCTGCCCCCCAAAATGTCTGTGCACGTCCCTGACAGCCGGGGTGCCCACAGTGGCCTTTGGAGCTGCTTATATATGTTGAGTGGGTCATTTGGGCATTCATTTGAAAGCAGAAGTGAAGGAAAAGAGACGGAGGAATGAATTTGCTGAGATTTACTTCCTCTGGATGAGAAGGATGTGGAAAAGAAAGAAGAGAAAGAAAGGAGGCATTACAGGAAGATACTGAATGTGTTTGGGAATTGGGTTAGGGCTTTTGCTATATTGGCTGTCTTTATCAGTGGATGTTTTCCTCAGAAGTGTTTTGTGTTGTTATGCAGTGGTGGAAGATGTCACTCCACTTCCTAATACTAGCAGTAGTAGTAGTGAGGCAGCAGCAGGAGCAGCACACAAATTCAGTTTAAGTGGTATCAATAGCCCAGTTCCTTTCCACCTTTCCCTGTCCTGAAATCATCAGTGTGGGATTATTTTACTTTGAGGGCAGGGACTTAGTACTCAACAGCATCAACTTTGTTCACAATTCATGACAAGGCTGGGAAGAGGGGGAAGGAGGGGTCAAACATTTGCAAATATGCCTTGATAAAGCATGTGAAGCACAACCACCCCAAAGTGCACTGTAGACATAAACCGTCCCGCTCCCTACCCAAGCCAAAGACGTCACATGCTACAGGTGTGACTAAGCCCCTTGTCCAACTATCAAAGAGGCAAAAACAGTACCCCAGCAGACAACTGTAGGCAGTCCCATTATCAGGTAGCAGGCAATTACAGACGGTCCCATGTCCATGCAGCAGGAAAGTTTAGCTGGTTCCTACCAGGCCAGTGGCAGCACTCTGAGTCATCACTATAAGCAGGCTGGAGTAATGCCACCATCACCACTAGCAGATGTGGAATGTGACAGTATATCTACACACATTGCACATTGTGTGGTGCTATAACCACACATGGAAAAGTTATGGTGAGCAATAGAATGCCAGGCATAAGGGAGCATCTGTACACAGAACAGCCTGTTGAATATGCCAAGGTGATAGCTGGGAGGGTGCACTATTTTTATTAAGTGTACAGTAAGTTAGTAACCCACCCACCATCAAGTGACTGGCTTATTTGTATTGTAGAATGGAGAATGGCTCCAGTCATTGACTGATAGTAAGAAATGTATTGGGAGACAGGTTAACATAACCAGAAGCACATTAAGTTTGAGATTTGCAATTTGGATGTGCATTATGAGAGCTAAGTTGCCGTACCACTGAGGTTATCACAGTCCTTGTCCCTCTTCACTATGTTTATTTTCACACACTGTGCACAGCAGTTGTTGAGAACTGCTCAGTCCCTCCCTGTCCCCAAGGAAACATATTCCAACACAAAAGCCCCTGTAACTTAAGATACTCAGAAGTAGGAACTAAATATGCAGCAAACATCAATGTCACAGATGGGTCTCATATGTTCCTGGCTGGCACCACTGGTGTTGGAATACCACTGGCTTGGCTTCCACCAATTGTTTTTAAAGGCTTAACCTGCCATACAAGTGTGTTCATTATTTTTTTTTCAAGGTTTCCAGTGCAAATTAAGCCTGCTCATAACTTTTCAGTCTTTCTGTCTTTTTAAATTTTCCTATATGGCTTTATGGAACTCTGAACACTGTTCAGCAGAGGGGGGAACTTCAGGTGTTTAATTCTATGATGGTGGAAAATCCTTCCCCATAGAGATTCTTAGGTGTAAAATGTCAAACTTTTCACAAGAACATTTCGAGGGTTATGCAGGCGTGATAAAGAAGTGACAAAGAGGAGATGACTTCTCCAGTGGCCAGATTTCCCTAGTGGCCAGATTTCAAATTATATTTCTGCTGCATTCTGCAGGAGTCATTGACAACAGTTCTCCATGTGATAGCAACTGCAGAGTCACTTCCTGTCAGTCTGAACTGTTTCCAGAGATTATAACCAGAAGTGGTATTCACTTATTTTAATCAGTAGGAAAAGCTCTATAAAATTTAGGTTTTCATAAAAAAAAGTTTACTGCTCCTTTAAGATTCATAAATATTGATCCAGGGAGAGAGAGAGGGAGGGAGAGAGAGACATACAGAGAGAGAGAGATAGTGAGATGAAGAGAGAGAGGGAATGAGAGACATACAGAGAGATAGGGAGAAAGATCGAGAGATAGATAGATAGATAGATAGATAGATAGATAGATAGATAGATAGATAGATAGATAGATGTACAATAACTGTTTTCCTGCTATGTGAAAAAAGGGTAATTTTTTTCATGCAAAAGTCATTACAGGTCAAATGTATTTTTTTAAACTGTGATTTTCCATTATGGCCACCAGGGGCTGCGGGTCATATCAATTAATGAGGAGAGCCATAGTCAATGAATTAAGCTCTGATACAGAGTGTATTATAAAAAACAAATTGCCTTTTTTGCACACAAGTTACCCTATTGTTTAAAAAATAACTTTGAATTAAAAAATCTCAAGACACTGGGAGTACCCTTGTTTCACTCTACAACAAAAGTACACTAACGTATATGGTTTTATTTAAAAAGTGTTTTCTGTTCCTGCAGATTATCAGCTAAGAACTCTACAGAGCAACAGTGTTGTGCTGCGTGGTTGTAGCGGTATTACATAAAACCTCATCAGCGGATCTGCCAAAACTATTAGCAGTTTCAGTGCAGTGTCTTATAATCTTCCCACGTACATGTACAGGATATTGTAAAGTTGTTTTCATTTTGGCACTGAAATATATTATAACTTTGGCTCCAAAATATATATCATCCTTTTGATGACTGCTGCTTCTCTGGATTACTGACACAAAACATTGGGTCTAATGTTCAAAGGAAAGTTGGAGCAATTCTGGAGCAAACCATTTGTTCCACTGGGGAGAAATGAAAATTCTTAAACTTCCTCCCCCAGCTGGTTAGACAGTAAGATGAGAAATCTCTCCATTTCCTATTTTAGTCTATGAACCCTTGTTTACAGGTTGGATAGATCTCACAGAGTTTAGGGCATGGGGTAATCTTTGGACTTTCAGCTATTAGGGACTACAACTTAGATCATCCCCAACCAATGATTGGTTGGGGATGATGAGACTTATATCCCTCAACAACGGGAGGTCAAAGGTTGACTACCACTTCATTCAGATGTGTAAGATCTCTCCAATAGGAAAATGAGGCTCCATACAATAACATAGCAACTGATACAGAATAGATTTTGCTCATATCATAGACATCTTGCACCTTTTCCATCTCTAAATACAAGCAAAATAGACCACTCCAGCAGGCAACAATATAATACATGGACAATTAATATAGTGAAAACTGCAAAACATAATACAGTTAACTGGATGCTTCATTCACCCCGTCGTGCGAACGCTCACCTCCACGCTTGATCTCCAAGCTAACATTAATCACCATCTTCAATGGCGCTGCCGGAACAAAGGAACTCCACTCTTCCAATTGAAACTTTCAAAAAAAGAATGTCCGCACTCGCTGGTATAAATAAAGTACACAAAATACAACAGCTTTATTGAAAAAGCAAAAACATCTGAACACAGGGACAACATCAATCACCCCACGATAATCCCCTTATGCGTTTCGGACCAGTTGGTTAGACAGTAAGATGAGAGAAGTAACTCCAGTGAGAGAAATCTCTCCACTTCCTATTTTATTCTATGAACCCTTGTTTACAGGTTGGATAGATCTCACAGAGTTTAGGGCATGGGGTAATCTTTAGACTTCCAGCTATTAGGGACTACAGCTTCGATCAGCCCCAACCGATGATTGGTTGGGAATGATGAAAGTTATATCCCTCAACAGCGGGAGGTCAAAGGTTGACTACCCCTTCATTCAGATGTCTAAGATATCTCCTATAGGAAAATAGGGGCTCCACACAATAACATAGGAACTGATACAGAATTGATTTTGCTCATATCATAGACATCTTGCACCTTTTCTATCTCTAAATACAAGCAAAATAGACCGCTCCAGCAGACAACAATATAATACATGGCCAATTAATGTAGCGAAAACTGCAAAACATAATACAGTTAACTGAATGCTTCGTTCACCCTGTCGTGCGAACGCTCACCTCCACGCTTGATCTCCAAGCTAACATTAATCACCATCTTCAGTGGCGGTGCCGGAAAAAAGGAACTCCACTCATCCAATTGAATCTTTCAAAAAAAAGAATGTCCGCACTCGCTGGTATAAATAAAGTACACAAAATACAAGAGCTTTATTGAAAAAGTAATAAAAACAGCCGAACACAGGGACAACATCAATCACCCCACAATAATCCCCTTACGCGTTTCGGACCACAAAGGTCCTTACTCATAGGCCTTTTCCATCTCTCCCCAGTGTCCAGCTACAGTCTATCGATTCCACTGGCTCCTTGACCGGTACTACATTACTTGGGCATCTATTTGGATGGTCTTTTTTCCGTTGAGCTTCCGAACCCAACATGTATTTTAATATCTCATATCTTCTTACAGTCCCTTTTCTCATGAACATCTCCCCTTAAGGACATTACAAACTATTTATATACTGAAATGAAAAGACACACTTACTCCCAGGGGTCTATTTAATAGATCTGCACTATGCCAGCGTGATGTGAACTGGTTTTGCCTTAACCCTTTAAGTGCCAGTGGGGTAGCCAATGCATTGCTTCACAATTGGATAACCCTTTGGCACCCAAATGGTTAACTGATTCCTCAAATGGTTAACCCTTTGAGTGCCAGTATGGGGGTACCATCAGGACTGTATAGTGGCTGATTTGCTTCTGCAACCAAACCCCTCCTTGTTTTACCTGGGGGATATGCAATAAGATACGATAAAGTGGTGATAAAGTCACTTCTCCCTCTATATTATTCCTCGGAGCCTATGCACTAAGACTTCTGAAGTAGGAGATATCGTAGTGCATGGGCTCCATGGAATAACATAGGAACTGGAGAAGTGATATCATTGGAGAAGTCATCTGCTCTTTATCAGCTCTTTATCGCACTTTAGTGCATCTCCTCCAGGTGAAACAAGGAAACGTTTTACTGCAGCGTCAGGAGGAATTGACCACTACACAGATCTGATGGTAAAAGAGATATACATGAGCATACCTCCCAAGTGTCCCTCTTTAGGAGGGACAGTCCCTCTTTTAGACCTAAATCCCTCTGTCCCTCTTTCCCACCCTGATGTCCCTCTTTTTAGGAGATCAGACTATGCGGTGTGTATAGAAGTGTATCACCCCGGTGTCCTTGTGTTTAGGAGATCAGACTGTGTGGTGTGTATATAAGTGTATCACCCTGGTGTCCCTGTGTTTAGGAGATCAGACTGTGTGGTATGTATATAAGTGTATCACCCTGGTGTCCCTGTGTTTAGGAGATCAGACTGTGTGGTGTGTATTGAAGTGTATCAACCTGGTGTCCCTGTGTTTAGGAGATTAGACTCTGTGGTGTGTGTATAAGTGTATCACCCTGGTGTCCCTGGGTTTAGGAGATCAGACTGTGTGGTGTGTGTATATAAATGTATCACCCTGGTGTCCCTGTGTCTAGGAGATCAGACTCTGTGGTGTGTATATAAGTGTATCACCCTGGTGTCCCTGTGTTTAGGAGATCAGACTGTGTGGTGTGTATATAAGTGTATCACCCTGGTGTCCCTGTGTTTAGGAGATCAGACTGTGCAGTGTGTATAGATGTGTATCACCCTGGTGTCCCTGTGTTTAGGAGATCAGACTGTGTGGTGTGTATATAAGTGTATCACCCTGGTGTCCCAGTGTTTAGGAGATCAGACTGTGGGGTGTGTATATAAGTGTATCACCCTGGTGTCCCTGTGTTTAGGAGATCAGACTGTGTGGTGTGTGTATATAAGTGTATCACCCTGGTGTCCCTGTGTTTAGCAGATCAGACTGTGTGGTGTGTATATAAGTGTATCACCCTGGTGTCCCTGTGTGTAGGAGATCACACTGTGCGGTGTGTATATAAGTGTATCACCCTGGTGTCCCTGTGTTTAGTAGATCACACTGTGTGGTGGGTATATAAGTGTATCACCCTGGTGTCCTTGTCTTTAGTAGATCACACTGTGTGGTGTGTATATAAGTGTATCACCCTGGTGTCCCTGTGTTTAGGAGATCAGACTGTGTGGTGTGTATATAAGTGTATCACCCCGGTGTCCCTGTGTTTAGGAGATCAGACTCTGTGGTGTGTATATAAGTGTATCACACTGGTGTCCCTGTGTTTAGTAGATCAGACTGTGTGGTGTGTGTATATAAGTGTATCACTCCAGTGTCCCTGTGTTTAGGAGATCAGACTGTGTGGTGTGTATATAAGTGTATCACCCTAGTGTCCCTGTGTTTAGGAGACCAGACTGTGTGGTGTGTATATAAGTGTATCACACTGGTGTCCCTGTGTTTAGGAGATCAGACTGTGTGGTGTGTATATAAGTGTATCACCCCGGTGTCCCTGTGTTTAGGAGATCAGACTGTGTGGTGTGTGTATATAAGTGTATCACGCTGGTGTCTCTGTGTTTAGGAGGTCAGACCGTGTGGTGTGTATATAAGTGTATCACCCTGGTGTCCCTGTGTTTAGGAGATCAGACTGCGTGGTGTATATAAGTGTATCACCCTGGTGTCCCTGTGTTTAGGAGATCAGCCTGTGTGGTGTGTATATAAATGTATCACCCCGGTGTCCCTGTGTTTAGGACATCAGACTGTGTGGTGTGTATAGAAGTGTATCACACTGGTGTCCCTGTGTTTAGGAGATCAGACTGTCTGGTGTGTATATAAGTGTATCACCCTGGTGTCCCTGTGTTTAGGAGATCAGACTGTGTGGTGTGTATATAAGTGTATCACCCCGGTGTCCCTGTGTTTAGGAGATCAGACTGTGTGGTGTGTATAGAAGTGTATCACCCTGGTGTCCCTGTGTTTAGGAGATCAGACTGTGTGGTGTGTACATAAGTGTATCACCCTGGTGTCCTTGTGTTTAGGAGATCAGACTGTGTGGTGTGTATATAAGTGTATCACCCTGGTGTCCCTGTGTTTAGGAGATCAGACTGTGTGGTGTGTATAGAAGTGTATCACCCTGATGTCCCTGTGTTTAGGAGATCAGACTGTGTGGTGTGTATATAGGTGTATCACCCTGGTGTCCCTGTATTTAGGAGATCAGACTGTGTGGTGTGTATATAAGTGTATCACCCCAGTGTCCCTGTGTTTAGGAGATCAGACTGTGTGGTGTGTATAGAAGTGTATCACCCTGGTGTCCCTGTGTTTAGGAGATCAGACTGTGTGGTGTGTATATAAGTGTATCATCCTGGTGTCCCTGTATTTAGGAGATCAGACTGCGTGGTGTGTACATAAGTGTATCGCCCTGGTGTCCCTGTGTTTAGGAGATAAGACTGTGTGGTGTGTATTAGTGTTGAGCGAGCATGCTCGGCCGATGCTCGGATCGGCTCGAGCATCGCTCTGCTCGGCACATGGCGGTACTCGTACGAGTACCGCATGTGCTCGCCCGCCATGTTCGGGTCTCCTCCCCGCACGTTTTGCGGCTGCTGCGCAGCCAATAAACGTGCAGGGAGGCTCTGACATCGGTGTAATGCCAGCAGCCATGTTGGCTGCTGGCATTACACTGATTGGCTGGCCAGAACCCGTGGTCAGGTGCTGTATAGCACCTGACCATCGAGTTCGGCTCAGTCTGAGCCAGGGAGAGCTGAGGATAGGAAGGGAAAGGCAGTGTAGGGAGGAAAAAAAAAAATTGTGACAAAAAAGAACCAAAAGTCCTTTTTAGGACTACTGTGTGTGGGGGCAGCAGGTTATATTGTGTGTGGGGGGAAAAAAAAAAAAAAAAAAAAAAAAAAATATTCTGTTTAGTGTGAAAAGTTGCAGATTAGAGCACATTCTGTTTAGTGTGCACAGTTGCAGATTAGAGCACATTCTGTTTAGTGTGCAAAGTTGCAGATTAGAGCACATTCTGTTTAGTGTGCAAAGTTGCAGATTAGAGCACATTCTGTTTAGTGTGCACAGTTGCAGATTAGAGCACATTCTGTTTAGTGTGCAAAGTTGCAGATTAGAGCACATTCTGTTTAGTGTGCAAAGTTGCAGATTAGAGCACATTCTGTTTAGTGTGCAAAGTTGCAGATTAGAGCACATTCTGTTAAGTCTTCAAACTAAAATATCAAAGTCACGTATTCCATTCAGTGTGCGTCGCCGCAGTTTAGCAGCACATTCTGAGTACTGTGCAGAGTTGCAGAATAGGAAGAAATACTGTTAAGTCTTCAAACTAAAATATCAAAGTCACATATTCCATTCAGTGTGCTTCGCCGCAGTTTAGCAGCACATTCTGTGTACTGTGCAGAGTTGCAGAATAGGAAGAAATACTGTTAAGTCTTCAAACTAAAATATCAAAGTCACATATTCCATTCAGTGTGCTTCGCCGCAGTTTAGCAGCCTATTCTGTGTACTGTGCAGAGTTGCAGAATAGGAAGAAATACTGTTAAGTCTTCAAACTAAAATATCAAAGTCACATATTCCATTCAGTGTGTTTCACCGCCGTTTAGCAGCCTATTCTGTGTACTGTGCAGAGTTGCAGAATAATAAGAAATACTGTTAAGTTTTCAAACTCAAATATTAAAGTCACATATTCCATTCAGTGTGTTTCACCGCAGTTTAGCAGCCTTTTCTGTGTACTCTGCAGAGTTGCAGAATAATAAGAAATACTGTTAAGTTTTCAAACTCAAATATTAAAGTCACATATTCCATTCAGTGTGTTTCACCGCCGTTTAACAGCCTATTCTGTGTACTCTGTACAGTTGCAGAATAATAAGAAATACTGTTAAGTTTTCAAACTCAAATATTAAAGTCACATATTCCATTCAGTGTGTTTCACCGCCGTTTAACAGCCTATTCTGTGTACTCTGTACAGTTGCAGAATAATAAGAAATACTGTTAAGTTTTCAAACTCAAATATTAAAGTCACATATTCCATTCAGTGTGTTTCACCGCCGTTTAACAGCCTATTCTGTGTACTCTGTACAGTTGCAGAATAATAAGAAATACTGTTAAGTTTTCAAACTCAAATATTAAAGTCACATATTCCATTCAGTGTGTTTCACCGCCGTTTAACAGCCTATTCTGTGTACTCTGTACAGTTGCAGAATAATAAGAAATACTGTTAAGTTTTCAAACTCAAATATTAAACTCACATATTCCATTCAGTGTGTTTCACCGCAGTTTAGCAGCCTATTCTGTGTACTCTGCAGAGTTGCAGAATAATAAGAAATACTGTTAAGTTTTCAAACTCAAATATTAAAGTCACATATTCCATTCAGTGTGTTTCACCGCCGTTTAACAGCCTATTCTGTGTACTCTGTACAGTTGCAGAATAATAAGAAATACTGTTAAGTTTTCAAACTCAAATATTAAAGTCACATATTCCATTCAGTGTGTTTCACCGCAGTTTAGCAGCCTTTTCTGTGTACTCTGCAGAGTTGCAGAATAATAAGAAATACTGTTAAGTTTTCAAACTCAAATATTAAAGTCACATATTCCATTCAGTGTGTTTCACCGCCGTTTAACAGCCTATTCTGTGTACTCTGTACAGTTGCAGAATAATAAGAAATACTGTTAAGTTTTCAAACTCAAATATTAAAGTCACATATTCCATTCAGTGTGTTTCACCGCCGTTTAACAGCCTATTCTGTGTACTCTGTACAGTTGCAGAATAATAAGAAATACTGTTAAGTTTTCAAACTCAAATATTAAACTCACATATTCCATTCAGTGTGTTTCACCGCAGTTTAGCAGCCTATTCTGTGTACTCTGTACAGTTGCAGAATAATAAGAAATACTGTTAAGTTTTCAAACTCAAATATTAAAGTCACATATTCCATTCAGTGTGTTTCACCGCCGTTTAACAGCCTATTCTGTGTACTCTGTACAGTTGCAGAATAATAAGAAATACTGTTAAGTTTTCAAACTCAAATATTAAACTCACATATTCCATTCAGTGTGTTTCACCGCAGTTTAGCAGCCTATTCTGTGTACTCTGCAGAGTTGCAGAATAATAAGAAATACTGTTAAGTTTTCAAACTCAAATATTAAAGTCACATATTCCATTCAGTGTGTTTCACCGCAGTTTAGCAGCCTATTCTGTGTACTCTGTACAGTTGCAGAATAATAAGAAATACTGTTAAGTTTTCAAACTCAAATATTAAACTCACATATTCCATTCAGTGTGTTTCACCGCAGTTTAGCAGCCTATTCTGTGTACTCTGCAGAGTTGCAGAATAATAAGAAATACTGTTAAGTTTTCAAACTCAAATATTAAAGTCACATATTCCATTCAGTGTGTTTCACCGCAGTTCAGCAGCCTATTCTGTGTACTCTGTACAGTTGCAGAATAATAAGAAATACTGTTAAGTTTTCAAACTCAAATATTAAACTCACATATTCCATTCAGTGTGTTTCACCGCCGTTTAACAGCCTATTCTGTGTACTCTGTACAGTTGCAGAATAATAAGAAATACTGTTAAGTTTTCAAACTCAAATATTAAAGTCACATATTCCATTCAGTGTGTTTCACCGCCGTTTAACAGCCTATTCTGTGTACTCTGTACAGTTGCAGAATAATAAGAAATACTGTTAAGTTTTCAAACTCAAATATTAAACTCACATATTCCATTCAGTGTGTTTCACCGCAGTTTAGCAGCCTATTCTGTGTACTCTGCAGAGTTGCAGAATAATAAGAAATACTGTTAAGTTTTCAAACTCAAATATTAAAGTCACATATTCCATTCAGTGTGTTTCACCGCAGTTTAGCAGCCTATTCTGTGTACTCTGTACAGTTGCAGAATTATAAGAAATACTGTTAAGTTTTCAAACTCAAATATTAAACTCACATATTCCATTCAGTGTGTTTCACCGCCGTTTAACAGCCTATTCTGTGTACTCTGTACAGTTGCAGAATAATAAGAAATACTGTTAAGTTTTCAAACTCAAATATTAAAGTCACATATTCCATTCAGTGTGTTTCACCGCCGTTTAACAGCCTATTCTGTGTACTCTGTACAGTTGCAGAATAATAAGAAATACTGTTAAGTTTTCAAACTCAAATATTAAACTCACATATTCCATTCAGTGTGTTTCACCGCAGTTTAGCAGCCTATTCTGTGTACTCTGTACAGTTGCAGAATAATAAGAAATACTGTTAAGTTTTCAAACTCAAATATTAAACTCACATATTCCATTCAGTGTGTTTCACCGCAGTTTAGCAGCCTATTCTGTGTACTCTGCAGAGTTGCAGAATAATAAGAAATACTGTTAAGTTTTCAAACTCAAATATTAAAGTCACATATTCTGTGTAAGATGAAGAAGGCGGGTAAAAAGGGACGGGGAAGTGGACGTGATCCTGAAAGTTCAGGGCGCGGGTCAGGACGCGGAGAAACTGTGCCTGGTGCCAGAGCACAAGAAAGAAAGACATCCACCATACCTAGCTTCATGTGTAATTTTACAGGGCGTCGCAGGACATCACTCTCGAGGTCCGACCACTGCGAACAGGTGGTCGGTTGGATGACAGCTGATACTGCTTCCAGTCGGTTAAGCACCACCCTGTCTTCCACCAAGTCCACTCTCAGTAGCCAAGAGTCTGGTCAACATAATCCTCACTCTGATCATCCTTCCTCCCACCATACACGGTCTGGTCAAAGAAGTGATCCCACACTGGGATATAGTGAGGAGCTCGTCTCATCACCAATCCTTCATTTGACCCTCTCTCCAAGCACGCTTGCAGAGGAACATGACATCTTGTGCCCTGATTCACAACCTCTAGAGGCTACCCAATCTCAAGAAGATGACAGATGTGAACGGCATTTAAGGTCAAAGGAAGTAGTGGATGATGATGATGATGATGAGACACAGTTGCCATTAAATCAACCACTATTTCCGTCTCAAGACCTTGTTGAGGAGAATGTTATACAGTTGTCAATGACTGAGTATGTGGTGGGATCAAGACTTGAGGAGGATGATCAGAGTGAGGAAGTGGAGGAGGACTTGGTGGACGATGAGGTGACTGACCCCACCTGGGAAGGTGTAGAGCCGAGCGATGACAGCAGTCCTGAGGGTGAGCCATCTGCAGCACCGCAACAGGCTGGAAGAGGCAGTGGTGTGGCTACAGAAAGAAGGCGGACCGCACCAAACCGGCCCGCAAATGTTCCACGGAGCACCCCCTTGCGTAAATCTACCTTGCCAAGGGGTAGGTGTTCCGCGGTATGGCGTTTTTTTAAGGAAAGTGCGGACGACAAAAGAATTGTAGTTTGCAACCTGTGCCACACCAGAATGAGCCGAGGCATGAACACTAGAAACCTTACCACCACCAGCATGATCCGACACATGGCATCCAAGCACCGTAGTAAGTGGGAGGAACGCCTGGATCGCCCATCTGTGTCTGCAGGCCACACCACTGCCTCCTCTTCCCCTGTTTTCGGTGCCGGCCAATCGCCTGTCGAAGGCGCAGGCCCGCATACCTCCCGCCCTGCACCTGTAGCATCTGAAGCACCATCAGCGACCACATCCACTTCCCTGTCCCAGCACAGCGTCCAAATGTCGTTACCCCAGGCATTTGAGCGCAAGAGAAAGTACCCAGCCACCCACCCACAGGCCATAGCACTAACCTCACACCTTTCCAAATTACTGGCCATCGAAATGCTGCCATTTAGGCTTGTGGACACTGAGTCCTTCCGCAGCCTGATGGCAGCAGCTGTCCCTCGGTACGCGGTCCCCAGCCGCCACTACTTTTCCCGGTGTGCCATCCCCGCATTACACCACCATGTGTCCCGTAACATCACCCGTGCCCTGACCAACGCAGTTACTGGGAAGGTCCACTTAACGACTGACACATGGACAAGTGCTTGTGGCCAGGGACGCTACATTTCCCTGACGGCACACTGGGTGAATGTCGTGGAGGCTGGGAGCGACTCGGACCCTGGGATGGCACGGGTGCTACCCACGCCGAGGATTGCGGGCCCTACCTCCATCAGGGTTTCCACCAGCACCTACGTTATTGGCTCCTCCTCCTCCGTTTCCACCTCCGAATTCTCTACACACACCGCCACTCCCCCATCAGCCAGTAGCTGGAAGCAGTGTAGCACTGCAGTGGGGAAGCGTCAACAGGCCGTGCTGAAGCTGATCTGCCTTGGGGACAAACAGCACACGGCCTCAGAGCTGTTGCAGGGGATTAGTCACCAGACCGAGCAGTGGCTCTCGCCACTCAACCTGCAACCAGGCATGGTTGTGTGTGATAATGGGCGTAACTTGGTGGCGGCTTTGGAGCTCGGCAAGCTCACACACGTACCATGCCTAGCGCATGTATTTAATTTAGTGGTGCAGCGATTTCTAAAAA
This sequence comes from Rhinophrynus dorsalis, assembly GCA_037306005.1. NCBI lineage: Eukaryota > Metazoa > Chordata > Amphibia > Anura > Rhinophrynidae > Rhinophrynus > Rhinophrynus dorsalis. The sequence goes on from CM074718.1 coordinate 42,129,444, forward strand.
CCTACCCCAATGTGCATGATCTCTTGACCAAGGTGCGCCGCGTGTGTGCACATTTCCGTAAGTCATCAACAGCTTCAGCCGGCCTGTTGAAGCTGCAGCAGCGCTTACAATTGCCAGCTCACCGGCTGCTGTGTGACGTGAGCACGCGCTGGAACTCCACCTTCCACATGTTGGCCCGGCTTTGTGAGCAGCAGAGGGCAGTAGTGGAGTACCAGCTGTTACACGGTCGTCGCCTCTCCGTTCAACTTCCTGTAATCAGAAGTGAGGAGTGGGAATGGATGTCAGACCTCTGTGAGGTTTTACGCAATTTTGAGGAATCGACACAGATGGTGAGCGGCGATAACGCTATTATCAGTGTAACCATCCCACTTCTGTGTCTACTGAAACGCTCGCTGCTCACAATTAAAACCGACGCTTTGCATGTGGAAGAGGTGGAAATGGGGGAGGAAGAGCTTACACAAGGTGATAGCCAGAGCACCCTCACTTCGTCTTCTCAGCGACAATTGGAGGAGGCGGAGGAGGAGGAGGAGGAGGAGGAGGAAGACACGGTTGTCTCCGCTACAGAGGGTAGCCATGGAACTTTAGTTCCATCTCTTCAGCGTGGGTGGGCAGAAGAGGAGGAAGAGGATGAGGAGATTGAGAGTCATCCTCCTGGTGAGGACAGCGAAATCTTGCCTGTTGGTACTCTGGCACACATGGCTGACTTTATGTTAGGCTGCCTTTCCCGTGACCCACGCGTTACACGCATTTTAGACAACACGGATTACTGGGTGTTCACCCTTCTGGACCCCCGCTACAAAGAGAATTTCTCATCTCTCATTCCTCCGGTGGAGAGGACAAGCAAAATGGTGCAATACCAGAAGGTTCTTGTTGAAAAATTGCTCCAAAATTTTCCATCTGACAACGCTGGCGGCAGAGTACGTGCTACCTTGGCCAACCGAGAAGGGGAGAAAAGGGGAGCACACAGCAGTTCCGAGAAAGGCAGGGCAACACTCTCCAAGGCGTGGGACACCTTCATGACACCCCGCCAGCACCCTCACCCTGACGCGCAGCCTAGTGTCACAAGGAGGGAAAAGTTTTGGAAGATGGTGAAGGAGTACGTAGCAGACCGTGTCAGCGTCCTGAATGATCCCTCTGTGCCTTACAACTACTGGGTGTCCAAGCTGGACACGTGGTATGAACTGGCACTCTACGCCTTGGAGGTGCTGGCCTGCCCTGCCGCCAGCGTTCTGTCTGAGCGGGTATTTAGTGCTGCTGGTGGCATCATAACAGATAAGCGTATCCGCCTTTCCACCGACAATGCTGATAGGTTGACACTTTTAAAAATGAACAAGGCCTGGATTTCCCCTGACTTCTCCACTCCACTGGAGGAAAGCCCCGGGGGAACATAAACTCACTTTATATATGTTATTTACAATGATGGGAATACTCTGTATTCCCATTCACCCCTTCCACCCAAAAAACGGGTATATGGTTGACTCTTAATCTTCTCATCCTCCTCCTCCTCTTCCATATGCCCTGGGATATAATTTTTATATAGGGCCAGCTCACCAGCGGGCCCTGTGATATAATTTTTATATAGGGCCAGCTCACCAGCGGGCCCTGTTTGACAATTTTTATATAGGTCAGCTCACCAGCGGGCCTTCTCATATAATGTTTTATTGGGTCAGCTCTCTAGCGGGCCCTCTCATATAATGTTTTATAGCGTCAGCTCACTAGCGGGCCTTCGCATATAATGTTTAGGATGGTCAGCTCTGCAGCAGACCCTCACCCATAATGTTTTAGATGGTCGGCTCAGCGCACGTTTCCCTCTTAATCATGGCCTCAGTTCAATAAAATCAAGGAAATTTTTGGGATAATTTGTCTCTGCGCACGTTTCCCTCTTAATCATGGCCTCACTTCAGAAAATCAAGGAAATTTTTGGGAGAATTTGCCTCTGCGCACGTTTCCCTCTTTATCATGGCCTCACTTCAGAAAATCAAGGAAATTTTTGGGAGAATTTGCAGATGATATACAAGTAAATATACAGCAAATATTGTTTGGTAACAATTTTTCGCCTAAAGTCGTTTTTATTTTCCTTTTTGTGTGTTTTACGGTCAGTCTGTAAAAATGGCGTACTACGGGCGAAAGATCGTTCCCAGCAGCGATGTTGGAGTCCAAGATGCATCCAGACATCCTCCCTATGCTGTCCCTGAACCATTTCTGTGGTGTTTCCATCCTTTTCTGCCCTTTTCCTATGGACCAGGCACCCTCCCCTCATCAGAGCAGGGGGTGCCTGGTGTAATGCTCGAGTCCTCCCATTGACTTCAATGGGGCTCGTGTGCTCGGCCGAGCACTCGAGCCTCAGGGGGTGCTCGGTCAGAGCACCCGAACACCCGAGCATTGGGGTGCTCGCTCATCACTAGTGTGTATATAAGTGTATCACCCTGGTGTCCCTGTGTTTAGGAGATCAGACTGTGCGGTGTGTATACAAGTGTATCATCCTGGTGTCCCTGTGTTTAGGAAATCAGACTGTGTGGTGTGTATATAAGTGTACCACCGTGGTGTACCTGTGTTTAGGAGATCAGTCTGGTGTGTATGTAAGTGTATCATATTGTTCTACAGCAATAAAACTCACATTAATGTTTGTTTAAATTTCAGTATATGTGTTTATAAATTAGTCTGTGTAAAATAAAATACTTTGCCCTTGTTATAAGTCATTTATTAGGTTACACAAGGAGGTGTCAATAGGTCCGGAAATAGCCTAAAAATGCTTGGTAATGCCACACCCACCAGTCACGCCCCCAGCAACACCGCCTAAAACACAAGTGTCCCTCTATGGCAGTTTGAAATGTTGGGAGGTATGCATGAGGGGGAGGAGTGTTGGAGGTGTAATATGTGCTGGTGCTATTGCTGTATCAAATAACCCTTTGAGGTATCAATTAGCTTTTTGGGTCCTGAGTGAGACAATGCGATGCTTGGCTGCAGGAGTAACAATCAGCCATGAAACAGATGTGATGGTAAAAGGGGCATGAAGAATGCCTGGGGGAGAAGTGTTTATATGTACTAGTGTTAATACAATATTTCAGAAACAGCAAAACAGTTCTAGAATAGTGCTAATAGACCTCGTAGTTACTAAATACTGAACTGGAGTTATTCTGGAGTAATCCATCTGCACCACAGGGGACAAATGCAATGTCCTGTTACTTTACATTGGGCTTTTGACCCTTTGAATCAATGCACTGGAGACCTCTCTAGCATTCAAGGGGTCGAAAAGCTTTATTCATGTGCACGGGAATTTAGGAATGTTTTATTTGTCCCCTGTGTTGCAGCTGATTTACTCCAGAATAACTCCAGTTGAAGTGGACCTGTTCTGGTGCCACACATCTACACCAGGGGTAGTCAATGTTGTGGACTATAACTCTGATCAACATCAGCCAGGGAGGGGTTAGTTGAGGATGATGGCAGTTGTAGTCTCCAATATCTGGTGGACCAACAATTGACAACAAAAACACATAACAAATCAGGTGAAAATTCCTCATTGAATGAATTTCTTTTCTAGGAGGAGACTGTAAATCTATATAAGCAAAAACAGGATTGAACCTGTGGATGGGCTTCATGTCTCATTATATTAGATAGAACATCTTGGTATAGAGATTGTATAGAGATAGATCTGTTCAACTCACAGACTAACAGGCTCTTCCCACCTCTGTGTTAATGAACATTTCCTTGTTCCCAGGACTTTGATCCAACCCCATGCATATCATTTCATATCTATGTAGACTGTATGTTTACTAAGTTAATTGAATCCCACTGTGTACTCATATACTTTGTTTAAAATGTATATCATGCTCTGTAAATATAAAAGCAGTGTTGTTCTAGCTTTATTTGTTAACCCATGTCTGAAGAAGAGGCCTTAGTGTCCTGAAAGCTTACACTTGTTATGTCCTCAGTCAGCCATTAAAAGGTATCACCTTTATAACACTCTCGTATTTTTGCTACACTGAATCCAAAATAAGCAAGAAAATGGCAAAAAATAATAGCAGAAAATATATAGCAGCCTTACAAAAAGTCCTCAACAGATTAAGATTAACATCCACAGCTGGACTACAGTATATTAACCCCTCTTGGTGAATTGCTTTTATGTTGAGTCTCTTGTCTGGGGGATTCGTTCTCCTTTTCCTTCTATAAGGTACTCTATGGTCAGTGCCCCTTAAAGGGATAGTAATACTTCTTTTTATCTTTATTTTATTTTGTAGGCATTAAAAAAACACGAAGAACAATATAAATCTTTATGGTTTGAGAGATATCCACAAGCAAAGTTTCCCCTCCCGCCCCTTTTACCTAGTGTAAGCCATCTCTTCTCAGATGTGGAATCCAGTCCATACACCAGACAGATAACAGCAGGGGACAATCTTCTTCCTATGAGAACAATGAAAGCCCTGCCCCCTTGACAAGTTTTTCAGGTTTTTCCCTTATCTTAATTGAAGACTGTCCCTCTCTGCAGTCTACCTGGGGACCTCCCTTCTGATCTGGCTGAGCAGTGTTACATCAGTAAAAGGGGCGGGAGGGGGGGATACTTTGTCATTGAATTACTCTTGAACTACAGCTCTGGCAGAATTGAAATAACACTCTCCAAAGTCCAAATACTATGATGATTAATTAGAGCTGCTTTTATTATGAAACATTACTATCCCTTTAACACAGCAGTGGTTTTCGTGCAAAACAGGAAACCTGTATATAGAACACACAAAAGTAAACAGGGTGCAGACCCTCTAAGTGCAAACCTGTTTTGACAGTTCAACCCTTCCAGTGCCAGAGGGGTACGCAACGCTTTGCAAAGCAATGCGTCGCATACCCCTCTGCCACTCAAAGGGTTAAACACTTATGACCCCCAGTCTCCAAGCTTCTCACCAGATTCCAGTTAGTTCAAGCATATATCAGTTCCAGCCATCATGACTGTTATCCCTGATGAAGTGTCTAAGACACAAAATGCGTTGGTTAGCCTGAAATTACAAATCAATAAAAAGAAGAGTATTGAAAGATACTGGCTCCACTGTAAATATTGCTGGAATTGACATATGCTTGAACTAACTGGAATCTGGTGAGAAGCTTGGAGACTAGGGTGCATAAATGTTTAAATTGTCAAAAGACGTTGTGCTTAAAGGGTCCATGCCATGTTTTCTTTCTTGTGAACAATTGACTACCCCTGAACTACACTATAGGCATACCTGAGAACGCTCCAGATCTTCCCTGGAGGCTCCAGTTTCTTTAGAAAATGACCAGGTCTCCGTGGACAGAGGCCGATTCGCTGTAAGGTGGAAATTCTAATGAAACTCTGCCCACTTCTCTTCCTTCCCTCTCAGTTCCTCCCACTTCCCATCCATTTCTCTTCTTTCCCATCCTGTTCCTCCTCCTTTTTCTCCTTCCCACCCTGTTTTGCCCACTTCCTGCACACTTTATTACACAGTCCAGTAAGCCCTGCCCCACCCACAATTAAGCCCCACCCCTTTGTGGCACAAGTCACATAATTTATATTCTCCCACCGATGCCACGACTCTAGAAGACAAAGTTCCCAGCTATGACTATAGGGAACACATAAAGCATACCTCCCACAATTTCAAACGGCCAAAGAGGGACACTTTTGTTTGTTTGCAGTATGCATTTTTCCTATGCCTCCCCAGTTAAAGGGAAGGTCTGGTCAGCCTACCAGAGGTGCCAGAGAGCACCCCTCTGACACACAAAGACTTAAAGGGATAGTAATACTTTGTTTTAACTTTATTTTATTTTGTAGGCATTAAAAAAACACGAAGAATGATATAAGTCTTATCTCTCAAACCTTTAAGTTTCCCCCTCCCGCCCCTTTTACCTAGTGTAAGCCATCTCTTCTCAGATGTGGAACGCAGTCCATAGACCAGACAGATAAGAGAAGGGGACAATCTTCTTCCTATGAGAACAATGAAATCCCTGCCCCCCTTGACAAGCTTTTCAGGTTTTTCCCTTATCTTAATTGAAGATTGTCCCTCTCTGCAGTCTACCTGGGCACCTCCCTTCTGATCTGGCTGAACAGTGTTACATCAGTAAAAGGGGCGGGAGGGGGATACTTTGTCATTGAATTACTCTTGAACTACAACTCTGACAGAATTGAAATAACACTCTCCAAAGTCCAAATACTATGATGATTAATTAGAGCTGCTTTTATTATGAAACATTACTATCCCTTTAAAAAGTGGATGCACATAAACAATGCCTGCTGCAGGGCTCCAATGGCTAACTATTAGTCGCAAAGGTTCCCAGGTATCAATGCAGCAGGCATTTTTCATGTGTCCTCTTTCAAAGGGATGACCTAGTAACCCTACGATAGGGGTGCCTGGAAATATAATTACTACAAGTAGAGTCTTCTCCCATTTCAAGCAAACTTTCGAAACTTGGTTGACGTTATCAGTGTGTTCTTCTCAGTTAGACGGGACAGTGCGTTCTTAAGGTTAGATTTATTTCTTATTTCAGATCTGATTCCAACACAGGAATTCTTTAACCCTATGCGTGCAAGAAAGGTACCCCGACACATTGCATTTTGTTGTATATATCTCCGTCACTCAGAGTTAAAAACGTTCTCCAACCTTACCCAATACAACTTCAACTGAACTCGTTCCGCTGACTGGTCTGCAGATCATGTTATCTTGACACATGCTAAATTCAATAAGCAGCTTTAATTAATGTTCTATGGAATGGAACAGCTCGTAAGTGAGGTAAAATGACTTGTGCAATAAATCAGGTATCATTAGTGACTAAGGAAAATAATCATCTTATCAAATATGTGTAATGCAAAAGAAAATGTTTTAAAAGTGTGATATTAGAAGGACAATACAACAGTAAACAAGGGTGAACTAATTGCATCCTAGTTAAAAAAAAATATATATATATTCTTGAAATTCTCCTTATTTTAACACTTTGAGTGCCAGAGAGATACTCAAGGGCCTTCAAACCCATTGTACCATAGAAATGTAATATAATATATGTGTGTTTCTCTTCGTGTGTATATGCCACTTTGTAAATGCTCTCCAGGGCATACTTGAAAATGAGAGCAATATCAATGTATCAATGGTAAAACACTTTCTAAACAATTAAAATACAAATAAAAAATCTGTAAACATTGAGAAGATATGCATTTGAGACTTCTCGAGCATTCAATAGGTTTAAAAAGTAATTATCATGTTTTACTAAAGGGGATCTCGCACCTTCTTCAGCATTGCCTTCCTATTGTAGTTTAACTTTGTAGAAACTGTAATCCTTTGGTTTTGTTGTTTTTAAAGGGATAGTAATACTTAATAATTACTAATCCCTATATTAAAGTCATATTAAAAAGAAGTGTATTGCCCTCCGTGTCATCTCTCAAACCTTTATGGTTTGAGAGATAATCGCTCCTAAAGTTCCCCCTCCCTCCCCCTTCCCTGAAGTCAGCGTTGTAGCTGACTGAAAGGAAATTCGGTCTTACGATCATCAGGCGGCTCTGCAGCAGAGCCGCGATCACGTTATTAACCCCTTAAGGACTACGTGACGTGCTATGATTGTCATGGTCCTTATACCCTTAGGGACCAGTGACGGTCATAGCACGTCACATACTTTTTACTTACAGCGCTCTACCGGGAGCGCTGTAAGTAAAAATGGGGCCTAAAATTCATCGCTCCAAGACTGGAGCGATCTTTCTTAGGCCTCAAAGCTGCGCACCGGTACGCGTAACAGGTCACGTGTACCGGCGCGTGGGCAAGGATCAAAGGGGTCCTTAAAGGAAGGTAACTTCCCTGGACCGCTGGTCCTTAAGGGGTTAAAAAAACCTTGCAAACCAAGCACACGTAGAAGACAATTATCAGTGAAAGATTTCTTTATTATTAACATGATCTTGGCTGTGCTGCAGAGCCGGATGACGGTCGTCCGGCAGCTTCCCTGCAGTCAGCTAGAACTCTGACTTCAGGGAAGGGGGAGGGAGGGGGAACTTTAGGAGCGATTATCTCTCAAACCATAAAGGTTTGAGAGATGACACTGGGGGCAATACATTTCTTTGTAATATGACTTTAATACAGGGGTTATTAATTATTAAGTATTTATGAAGTTGCTGAGATAAAAATGTTTAAAATTGTCCTGGTGACGTCAGCTGCTCTCAGGCTGCAGGTACTGATCTGGCCCGCAGCCTGTCAATCCCTATTGTTGTAGTGTCTCTTCTCCTCCTTCTCTGATGATGGAGAAGGACTTCATATGACCTGGCGCTCCCTTGTGTATAAGCATGTCCAGGTCAATGTGGGTCAATGTGACTTGACTTTAAATGCTTTTATCTCAGCAACTACATGGTTAAAAACAACAAAACCAAAGGATTACAACTTCTACAAAGTTAAACTACAGCAGGAAGTCAAAGCTGAAGAAGGGATACTTAATAATTACTAACCCTTATATTAAAGTCATATTAAAAAGAAATGTATTGCCCCCAGTGTCATCTCTCAAACCTTTATGGTTTGAGATATAATCGCTCCTAATGTTGCCCTCTCCCTCCCCCTTCCCTGAAGTAAGCTTTCTTACTGACTGCAGGGAAGTCTGTTGTACGACCGTCAGGCGGCTCTGCAGCAGAGCCGCGATCACGTTAATAAAAAAGAAATCTTTCACTGAAATGGTCTTGTACGTGTGCTTGGTTTGCAAGCACACGTAGAAGACCGTTTTAGTGAAAGAGCCGCCTGATAATCGTAAGACCGGATTTCCCTGAGTCAGCTACAACGCTGACTTCGGGGAAGGGGGAGGGAGAGGGCAACTTTAGGAGAGATTATATCTCAAACCATAAAGGTCTGAGTGATGACACTGGGGGCAATATATTTCTTTTTAATATGACTTTAATACAGGGATTAGTAATTATTAAGTATTAATATCCCTTTAACAGGCCTAGCGCAAAGCCTGGGCTGCTCTGTGTTGCCCCAAAGCTGCTATTATCACACTTTTCATGGGGGTCATGAAGATGACGGATGACGGATGACAGATGAGATGAAGGGCATTGTGGAAGGGGAAATGTGGAGATGAAGGGGGCATTGTGGAAGGGGCAATGTGGAGATGAAGGGGGCCAATGTGGTCAGAAGGGGCCCATGGCAATTCTTGCACCAGGGCCCGGTGGCTTCTAGTTACGCCTCTGAATGGGCAGTTCTCCTCCTAATGTTTAGAACTCTGTGCTCTGGAGTCTTCATTCCAGGTAGGGTGACCACATGTCCTGGATTGCCCAGGACAGTCCCGGATTTTAAGTGTGTGTCCCTTGTCATGGGACAGGAAGTGATGCCTCTGTTGTGCTACAAGAAAATGGCTTCCAGACAGAGCTCAAAAGCACTAGAGAACTGAGCCATAATAAGGGCATCAATCGGGAGCTTCAATGCATTTTGTGTTGTAGTGTAATGCTACTCTAAGGCTTTGGGCTTGATGTACATTTTCTTGTAGTCCACTACAGGCATGGCTTTCGGTCAGAGCAGTATGGAAAGTTATATCTCTAATGTTTAGAACTCTGTGGTGTTCTCTTCTCTCCGTAGTGTCCTGAATGGCAGAATTGAAATGTGGTCACCCTAATTCCAGGACTTTGTATTATCCCAGAAGAGGACTGCCTGGGACATGCATTTAACCCTTTGAGTGCCAGAGTGGTACGGAATGCATTGCAAAGCAATGCATTCAGTACCACTTGGGCACTCAAAGCGTTAAAATCCAGTCCTGTCCCGGGCAATCCAGGACATGTGGTCACCCTACATCCTGGAGCTTTATGGCTCAACTGTAACTTTGTCCTGGAAGTTTATGCCACAAACTGCGGATTGGACATGCAGAATCCATATACTCCTTGTGTTGGATTTTAACCCCTATATGCCAGAGACATTCCCAGTGAATGGTGAAGCTATGTTTTAGAGATGTCTCTATTATCCAGTGGGTTAACCCTTTGAATGCTAGAGGCATATGCAGTGCATTGCAGAGCCCCTCTAGCACTCAAAGGTTAAAGACTAGAGCTTATGGAGGCTACACCCACAACTCGGCGAGACTTAACTGTGAGACTTCATAGTCTCTCCGTTCAGTCTCACTCATGCTGGATCATTGATGGGATTCTGCTACACCGGTCACCTTCCAGAGTTCCCAATGCAACCCAGCTTCATTGGCAGGTGTGCTCTCAAGGGAGCCTTCCTGCTGATAGGGTGCTATCCACTTGCTAGTTGCCCTGTAAAAACCTTTTTAAATCAATAAACATATTTAATTCTCCCTTATGGTGCAACTGCTTTGCTCCAGAATTGCATCCTACTTGCTATTTTAATGGGTGAATTGCCTGACATAAGCTGATGCAGTTTGACTGAGCGTGTTGAGGCTGATGTACCAAGAGGAATGGGAGCAAATCTGGGGCATCACAGGGAACAAATAAATACACTCATTTGTTTAACCTTTTGTGTGCCAGAGAGTAGTGTTGAGCGAGCATGCTCGGCCGATGCTCGGATCGGCTCGAGCATCGCTCTGCTCGGCACATGGCGGTACTCGTACGAGTACCGCATGTGCTCGCCCGCCATGTTCGGGTCTCCTCCCCGCACGTTTTGCGGCTGCTGCGCAGCCAATAAACGTGCAGGTAGGCTCTGACATCGGTGTAATGCCAGCAGCCATGTTGGCTGCTGGCATTACACTGATTGGCTGGCCAGAACCCGTGGTCGGGTGCTGTATAGCACCTGACCATCGAGTTCGGCTCAGTCTGAGCCAGGGAGAGCTGAGGATAGGAAGGGAAAGGCAGTGTAGGGAGGAAAAAAAAAAATAGTGAAAAAAAGAACCAAAAGTCCTTTTTAGGACTACTGTGTGTGGGGGCAGCAGGTTATTTTGTGTGGGGGGAAAAAAACAAAAAAAACAAAAAAACAAAAATATTCTGTTTAGTGTGAAAAGTTGCAGATTAGAGCACATTCTGTTTAGTGTGCACAGTTGCAGATTAGCAGCACATTCTGTTTAGTGTGCAAAGTTGCAGATTAGAGCACATTCTGTTTAGTGTGCAAAGTTGCAGATTAGAGCACATTCTGTTTAGTGTGCAAAGTTGCAGATTAGAGCACATTCTGTTAAGTCTTCAAACTAAAATATCAAAGTCACATATTCCATTCAGTGTGCGTCGCCGCAGTTTAGCAGCACATTCTGTGTACTGTGCAGAGTTGCAGAATAGGAAGAAATACTGTTAAGTCTTCAAACTAAAATATCAAAGTCACATATTCCATTCAGTGTGCTTCGCCGCAGTTTAGCAGCACATTCTGTGTACTGTGCAGAGTTGCAGAATAGGAAGAAATACTGTTAAGTTTTCAAACTCAAATATTAAAGTCACATATTCCATTCAGTGTGCTTCGCCGCAGTTTAGCAGCACATTCTGTGTACTCTGCAGAGTTGCAGAATAGTAAGAAATAGTGTTAAGTTTTCAAACTCAAATATCAAAGTCACATATTCCATTCAGTGTGTATCACCGCCGTTTAGCAGCCTATTCTGTGTACTCTGCACAGTTGCAGAATAGTAAGAAATACTGTTAAGTTTTCAAACTCAAATATTAAAGTCACATATTCCATTCAGTGTGTTTCACCGCCGTTTAGCAGCCTATTCTGTGTACTCTGCACAGTTGCAGAATAATAAGAAATACTGTTAAGTTTTCAAACTCAAATATTAAAGTCACATATTCCATTCAGTGTGTATCACCGCCGTTTAGCAGCCTATTCTGTGTACTCTGCAGAGTTGCAGAATAGTAAGAAATAGTGTTAAGTTTTCAAACTCAAATATTAAAGTCACATATTCCATTCAGTGTGTATCACCGCCGTTTAGCAGCCTATTCTGTGTACTCTGCAGAGTTGCAGAATAGTAAGAAATACTGTTAAGTTTTCAAACTCAAATATCAAAGTCACATATTCCATTCAGTGTGTATCACCGCCGTTTAGCAGCCTATTCTGTGTACTCTGAACAGTTGCAGAATAGTAAGAAATACTGTTAAGTTTTCAAACTCAAATATTAAAGTCACATATTCCATTCAGTGTGTATCACCGCCGTTTAGCAGCCTATTCTGTGTACTCTGAACAGTTGCAGAATAGTAAGAAATACTGTTAAGTTTTCAAACTCAAATATTAAAGTCACATATTCCATTCAGTGTGTATCACCGCTGTTTAGCAGCCTATTCTGTGTACTCTGCAGAGTTGCAGAATAGTAAGAAATACTGTTAAGTTTTCAAACTCAAATATTAAAGTCACATATTCCATTCAGTGTGTATCACCGCCGTTTAGCAGCCTATTCTGTGTACTCTGCAGAGTTGCAGAATAGTAAGAAATACTGTTAAGTTTTCAAACTCAAATATCAAAGTCACATATTCCATTCAGTGTGTATCACCGCCGTTTAGCAGCCTATTCTGTGTACTCTGCACAGTTGCAGAATAATAAGAAATACTGTTAAGTTTTCAAACTCAAATATTAAAGTCACATATTCCATTCAGTGTGTATCACCGCCGTTTAGCAGCCTATTCTGTGTACTCTGCAGAGTTGCAGAATAGGAAGAAATACTGTTAAGTTTTCAAACTCAAATATTAAAGTCACATATTCCATTCAGTGTGTTTCACCGCCGTTTAGCAGCCTATTCTGTGTACTCTGCACAGTTGCAGAATAATAAGAAATACTGTTAAGTTTTCAAACTCAAATATTAAAGTCACATATTCCATTCAGTGTGTATCACCGCCGTTTAGCAGCCTATTCTGTGTACTCTGCAGAGTTGCAGAATAGTAAGAAATACTGTTAAGTTTTCAAACTCAAATATTAAAGTCACATATTCCATTCAGTGTGTTTCACCGCCGTTTAGCAGCCTATTCTGTGTACTCTGCACAGTTGCAGAATAATAAGAAATACTGTTAAGTTTTCAAACTCAAATATTAAAGTCACATATTCCATTCAGTGTGTATCACCGCCGTTTAGCAGCCTATTCTGTGTACTCTGCAGAGTTGCAGAATAGTAAGAAATACTGTTAAGTTTTCAAACTCAAATATTAAAGTCACATATTCTGTGTAAGATGAAGAAGGCGGGTAAAAAGGGACGGGGAAGTGGACGTGATCCTGAAAGTTCAGGGCGCGGGTCAGGACGCGGAGAAACTGTGCCTGGTGCCAGAGCACAAGAAAGAAAGACATCCACCATACCTAGCTTCATGTCTAATTTTACAGGGCGTCGCAGGACATCACTCTCGAGGTCCGACCACTGCGAACAGGTGGTCGGTTGGATGACAGCTGATACTGCTTCCAGCCGGTTAAGCACCACCCTGTCTTCCACCAAGTCCACTCTCAGTAGCCAAGAGTCTGGTCAACATAATCCTCACTCTGATCATCCTTCCTCCCACCATACACGGTCTGGTCAAAGAAGTGATCCCACACTGGGATATAGTGAGGAGCTCGTCTCATCACCAATCCTTCATTTGACCCTCTCTCCAAGCACGCTTGCAGAGGAACATGACATCTTGTGCCCTGATTCACAACCTCTAGAGGCTACCCAATCACAAGAAGATGACAGATGTGAACGGCATTTAAGGTCAAAGGAAGTAGTGGATGATGATGATGATGATGAGACACAGTTGCCATTAAATCAACCACTATTTCCGTCTCAAGACCTTGTTGAGGAGAATGTTATACAGTTGTCAATGACTGAGTATGTGGTGGGATCAAGACTTGAGGAGGATGATCAGAGTGAGGAAGTGGAGGAGGACTTGGTGGACGATGAGGTGACTGACCCCACCTGGGAAGGTGTAGAGCCGAGCGATGTCAGCAGTCCTGAGGGTGAGCCATCTGCAGCACCGCAACAGGCTGGAAGAGGCAGTGGTGTGGCTACAGAAAGAAGGCGGACCGCACCAAACCGGCCCGCAAATGTTCCACGGAGCACCCCCTTGCGTAAATCTACCTTGCCAAGGGGTAGGTGTTCCGCGGTATGGCGTTTTTTTAAGGAAAGTGCGGACGACAAAAGAATTGTAGTTTGCAACCTGTGCCACACCAGAATGAGCCGAGGCATGAACACTAGAAACCTCACCACCACCAGCATGATCCGACACATGGCATCCAAGCACCGTAGTAAGTGGGAGGAACGCCTGGATCGCCCATCTGTGTCTGCAGGCCACACCACTGCCTCCTCTTCCCCTGTTTTCGGTGCCGGCCAATCGCCTGTCGAAGGCGCAGGCCCGCATACCTCCCGCCCTGCACCTGTACCATCTGAAGCACCATCAGCGACCACATCCACTTCCCTGTCCCAGCACAGCGTCCAAATGTCGTTACCCCAGGCATTTGAGCGCAAGAGAAAGTACCCAGCCACCCACCCACAGGCCATAGCACTAACCTCACACCTTTCCAAATTACTGGCCATCGAAATGCTGCCATTTAGGCTTGTGGACACTGAGTCCTTCCGCAGCCTGATGGCAGCAGCTGTCCCTCGGTACGCGGTCCCCAGCCGCCACTACTTTTCCTGGTGTGCCATCCCCGCATTACACCACCATGTGTCCCGTAACATCACCCGTGCCCTGACCAACGCAGTTACTGGAAGGTCCACTTAACGACTGACACATGGACAAGTGCTTGTGGCCAGGGACGCTACATTTCCCTGACGGCACACTGGGTGAATGTCGTGGAGGCTGGGAGCGACTCGGACCCTGGGATGGCACGGGTGCTACCCACGCCGAGGATTGCGGGCCCTACCTCCATCAGGGTTTCCACCAGCACCTACGTTATTGGCTCCTCCTCCTCCGTTTCCACCTCCGAATTCTCTACACGCAGCGCCACTCCCCCATCAGCCAGTAGCTGGAAGCAGTGTAGCACTGCAGTGGGGAAGCGTCAACAGGCCGTGCTGAAGCTGATCTGCCTTGGGGACAAACAGCACACGGCCTCAGAGCTGTTGCAGGGGATTAGTCACCAGACCGAGCAGTGGCTCTCGCCACTCAACCTGCAACCAGGCATGGTTGTGTGTGATAATGGGCGTAACTTGGTGGCGGCTTTGGAGCTCGGCAAGCTCACACACGTACCATGCCTAGCGCATGTATTTAATTTAGTGGTGCAGCGATTTCTAAAAACCTACCCCAATGTGCATGATCTCTTGACCAAGGTGCGCCGCGTGTGTGCACATTTCCGTAAGTCATCTACAGCTTCGGCCGGCCTGTTGAAGCTGCAGCAGCGCTTACAATTGCCAGCTCACCGGCTGCTGTGTGACGTGAGCACGCGCTGGAACTCCACCTTCCACATGTTGGCCCGGCTTTGTGAGCAGCAGAGGGCAGTAGTGGAGTACCAGCTGTTACACGGTCGTCGCCTCTCCGTTCAACTTCCTGTAATCAGAAGTGAGGAGTGGGAATGGATGTCAGACCTCTGCGAGGTTTTACGCAATTTTGAGGAATCGACACAGATGGTGAGCGGCGATAACGCTATTATCAGTGTAACCATCCCACTTCTGTGTCTACTGAAACGCTCGCTGCTCACAATTAAAACCGACGCTTTGCATGTGGAAGAGGTGGAAATGGGGGAGGAAGAGCTTACACAAGGTGATAGCCAGAGCACCCTCACTTCGTCTTCTCAGCGACAATTGGAGGAGGCGGAGGAGGAGGAGGAGGAGGAGGAGGAGGAGGAAGACACGGTTGCCTCCGCTACAGAGGGTAGCCATGGAACTTTAGTTCCATCTCTTCAGCGTGGGTGGGCAGAAGAGGAGGAAGAGGATGAGGAGATTGAGAGTCATCCTCCTGGTGAGGACAGCGAAATCTTGACTGTTGGTACTCTGGCACACATGGCTGACTTTATGTTAGGCTGCCTTTCCCGTGACCCACGCGTTATACGCATTTTAAACAACACGGATTACTGGGTGTTCACCCTTCTGGACCCCCGCTACAAAGAGAATTTCTCATCTCTCATTCCTCCGGTGGAGAGGACAAGCAAAATGGTGCAATACCAGAAGGTTCTTGTCGAAAAATTGCTCCAAAATTTTCCATCTGACAACGCTGGCGGCAGAGTACGTGCTACCTTGGCCAACCGAGAAGGGGAGAAAAGGGGAGCACACAGCAGTTCCGACAAAGGCAGGGCAACACTCTCCAAGGCGTGGGACACCTTCATGACACCCCGCCAGCACCCTCACCCTGATGCGCAGCCTAGTGTCACAAGGAGGGAAAAGTTTTGGAAGATGGTGAAGGAGTACGTAGCAGACCGTGTCAGCGTCCTCAATGATCCCTCTGTGCCTTACAACTACTGGGTGTCCAAGCTGGACACGTGGTATGAACTGGCACTCTACGCCTTGGAGGTGCTGGCCTGCCCTGCCGCCAGCGTTCTGTCTGAGCGGGTATTTAGTGCTGCTGGTGGCATCGTAACAGATAAGCGTATCCGCCTTTCCACCGACAATGCTGATAGGTTGACACTTATAAAAATGAACAAGGCCTGGATTTCCCCTGACTTCTCCACTCCACTGGAGGAAAGCCCCGGGGGAACATAAACTCACTTTATATATGTTATTTACAATGATGGGAATACTCTGTATTCCCATTCACCCCTTCCACCCAAAAAACGGGTATATGGTTGACTCTTAATCTTCTCATCCTCCTCCTCCTCTTCCATATGCCCTGTACTATAATTTTTATATAGGGCCAGCTCACCAGCGGGCCCTGTGATATAATTTTTATATAGGGCCAGCTCACCAGCGGGCCCTGTGATATAATTTTTATATAGGGTCAGCTCACCAGCGGGCCCTGTTTGCCAATTTTTATATAGGTCAGCTCACCAGCGGGCCTTCTCATATAATGTTTTATTGGGTCAGCTCTCTAGCGGGCCCTCCCATATAATGTTTTATAGCGTCAGCTCACTAGCGGGCCTTCGCATATAATGTTTAGGATGGTCAGCTCTGCAGCAGACCCTCACCCATAATGTTTTAGATGGTCAGCTCAGCGCACGTTTCCCTCTTAATCATGGCCTCAGTTCAATAAAATCAAGGAAATTTTTGGGAGAATTTGCCTCTGTGCACGTTTCCCTCTTAATCATGGCCTCAGTTCTGAAAATCAAGGAAATTTTTGGGAGAATTTGCCTCTGCGCACGTTTCCCTCTTAATCATGGCCTCACTTCCGAAAATCAAGGAAATTTTTGGGATAATTTGCAGATGATATACAAGTAAATATACAGCAAATATTGTTTGGTAGCAATTTTTCGCCTAAAGTCGTTTTTATTTTCCTTTTTGTGTGTTTTACGGTCAGTCTGTAAAAATGGCGTACTACGGGCGAAAGATCGTTCCCAGCAGCGATGTTGGAGTCCAAGATGCATCCAGACATCCTCCCTATGCTGTCCCTGAACCATTTCTGTAGTGTTTCCATCTTTTTCTGCCCTTTTCCTATGGACCAGGCACCCTCCCCTCATCAGAGCAGGGGGTGCCTGGTGTAATGCTCGAGTCCTCCCATTGACTTCAATAGGGCTCGGGTGCTCGGCCGAGCACTCGAGCCTCAGGGGGTGCTCGGTCAGAGCACCCGAACACCCGAGCATTGGGGTGCTCGCTCATCACTACCAGAGAGGTATCATACTCATTACAATGCACTGGATACCTCTCTCAAAGGGTTATTAAAGACATCTTAAATGGGGTTTGCAGCGCTTTAAATGCTGGTGAGATCTCCAACGCAGTGATTCACAATGTGTTAGAGACCTCTCTAGCATTCTAGGCGTTAACCCTTTGCGTACCCCTCTGGCACTCAAAGGGTTAAAAGTAACTGCGTCTGTTGGAAGTTACTACAATTCATGTCATTTCAATTTTTCAATGACGGTTTCCAACATTCAGAAGCTCAGGCTTCTCAGCTGGACCTTTAACCCTAGGAGTGCCAGAGAGTTATCCAGTGCATTGTAGCTCAATGTGTTGAATACCTTTGTGGCACTCAAAGTCTTAAAATGCTTCAATTTAAAATCTTAAGGAGCCATCCAAGAGGAAATATTTTATCTTATCGACATTTTTAACAAATGGTGCCCCTTGTCTATCTCAGTGGCGCAGGCCCTCGCTTTATTCTTAATTTTCTGGAACTCTGGATAGTTTTGTAGTAAGCTGCAAGCAGCTAGAACACATTTGCTCCGTCTCTTACTGGCGGTGTTCTCTCTCTCTGTCCAAAAAGCCTGCCCCTGAAGTAAATCAGAACTTCCTGTCTTTGTCACTCACACTAGTGGTTTTACTGTGTTTACTGTACGCACTGATTACCATAGAGTGTTATGACTCATTGTCATATCACTGTCTAAGAGACTCTATGGTAATTTACCATAGACGCAAGAGTCTTAGACAGTTATGAGTCACTCGAGTCATAAGACTATGGTAATCAATGTGTACAGTAAAACCACAGTAAAACCACTAGTGTGATGAAAGGAAGTTCCGATTTACTTTATCTTATGAGAAATAAACAAGTCGCGTTCAGTTTTTCACAAAAATTAAAAACTACATATGTTATATTAAAAAACAGGACAAAATTGACATTCATATTAAAAAGACGGGACGGTCTGGAAATATGAAAAAAAAGTACTGTCCCATTTAAAATGGTACATGTGGTCAGCCTAACTCTGGGTCATCCACAGCAGGTAACACTTCCCCCTCTGAGTTCCAGAGGGATGGCAACCAGTTCAGTCAGAGTTCATGCTGAGAGATACAAACCAGCCACTCAGAGATCCGCCAGTGCTTCCCATTCATTGATATCCACCAAAGGAAAGTGTGCTGGCAATCTCTCCTCTGAGCTGCCTTTGTTCTCCCCCAGCCTGGTGTCAGCCCTTTAGCTTGCTAGAGAACCCCCTACAGTGTCATCCATTGTTCCAGGGGACAATATGCACATGCTCAGTACATCTTTTTATCTGGAGTATGTGTAGACTCTTTGATGCCTCTCTGGCAACTTGGCTGAGTCAACCATGGTGCTTCTTCATCTAGTCAGGTACAGTAAAATACAACAATGAAATAATAATACATATAACATATACCCATCATCCCCCTATATTTCATTAGATCAGGGCATATACCAGGCACCAGGTCACAATGGCGAGTAAAAATTGAGAAAGAATTTGCACCTAGAACCTTGACCTGCATGTTGGGAAGCTGCTACACTGCAGGGAAATTTTAATATTTTAAAATATACATGATCGTTCCCATTAGCAAGGGAACAATCCTTTATATTAAAAAAACACATAGTGCATGATCTCTTAGTCCTGCACCATGCGTGTTTTTTAAAGGGTATCAGCATCCCTGGGAACTTTTAAAATGAGCTGACCCTGAGATCTTTGAAATGTTAACCCTTAAGGCATCCAATATTGTAGATTTTATGCAATACGTACCTGCTTGCACTAACCCAAAGGTGCTCCTGTCGGCCCTCAATGAACCTTTATCATGTTAGAACTTAGAGAGATCACTGCCTAAACACAAACAAGACAACTAGGACCTCTCCCCCAGTCTTTCTGGAACAATTGTCACCAATTTAAAGACTAAAGAAACATTTAATTACTGTAAATCATTTAGTAGGTAACACAGAACTCTCTCACCCTGAGAATTTGGCCCTTCACCCTGAGACCCTGATATTTGTGTCAAAACCCTGAGACTGAGGGTCAAACCCTGAGAGTTCCCAGGTATGGGTATCAGACCTCATGGGGGACATCAGGACCCCTCCTGTTGCCCCCTGGCACTGACAGCCAATCCAACATGATAGGCGATCAATGCGGTTACCAGGAAGGTCATTACAGCCTTCCTCTATCTCCTACTCTTCAACCTTTCATTCTATGAATGTCCACTAACATCATGTGGGTTTTGAGGATCCTTCTACTCAACCCAGGCACTTGTAGAATGCTGGATTGTAGAGGAGGAGATAGAGGAAGGCAGCGATCACCTTCCTAGTAGACCATTGATTGCCTATCCTATTGCATAGGTGATCGGTGCCAGGGGGCATCAGGATGGGTCCCGATGCCCCTCACAATGTCTGATTTGGGGGACAGAATTTATAAAAAAAAAAGAATAAAAAAAAATCTCCCACAACCCCAGTCGGGCCCCATGGCAGTCATACCAGCCTGGTTCCACTGGTACCACAAAGCCCCACATACACTGACTAACCCCCACTGAGCATTGTTCCCTTGTCCAGGCAGTCTTCATGGGGATCTGTGGCTACCAGTGGGTAAGGGGACAAGGCTGGGGGTCAGGCAGTGTCTATGGGGATTTGTAGCTACCAGTGGAAAAGAAAACAAGGCTAGGGGCTCAGACTGTGTACATTGGGACTTTTGGTGACCAGTGGACAATGAAACACGTCTGTGGGTCAGGCAATGTCCATGGGTATCTGTGACTACCAGTGGGAAAGGGAATAGGACTAGGGATCAGGCAATGGGCAAGGGAACAAGGTTGGAGGGTCAGACAGTCCATGGGGATTTGTGGCTATCAGTGGAAAATGGAACAAGGCAGGGGAGTAGTTGGTAGCCACAAATCCTCATGGATACTGTCTGACTCCCAGCCTTGTTCTCTTCCCCACTGGAAGTCATTGAACCCCATGTACACTGTCTGACCCACCAGCCCTGTTCCCATGGCCATTGGTAGCCACAAATCCCTATGGATGCTGCCTGACTCCCAGCCTTGTTCCCTTCCCCACTGGCAGTCATTGATCCTCATGTACACTGTTTGACCACCAGCCTTGTTCCCGTGGCCATTGATAGCCACAAATACCCATAGACACTGCCTGACCCCCAGCCTGTTCCCTTGCCCAGATCCCATATACACTGACTGAACCACCTGCTTCCACTGGTAGACACAGAACCAAATGTTACGGTCCAGCATTTTTCCATTTTCTCTCTGCTTCCCCAGCCTTCTTCCACTAGGCTCCGATGGAAGGTTCTCTGCTGATGCACAGCCTGTCTCATATTTTTTAGTCTGGCTCCTAAAGTCTGGTCCTAAAGTCAAACCAAATTTGTCATGCCCTTCATTAGATATAAATTATATCTTACAGAATACCTTTTATATCATCCAAAACCTCAACCCCATCAAGTACATTTATAACATACTCCTCTGGCTGTACATACAATTCAAAAATGTAACAGTTATCTGATCCCTGAGCAGGGGCTGAGCACGAGCAGTGCAGGCTTCACCTGTATTCTGTCTCTCAACCTCCATGTCTGATGGACAGTACAGGGTTGAGGAATATACTTGGCCAGGACAGAGAGGTTGTCCCCTTGTGCCGGATAAACATGGCTCCTGGTACTCTCCAGTGGATCTCAGTGTCATTCTTAGTAAAGTGGCACAAACTGAGCTCTCCAAAAACAGAAGTCCTCAAGAGGAACAGGGCTGTCCGTAGAATAGGACTAATGGAGTTGATAAGGGAGAGAGTGCTGACACAACAGGGTTCACCAGAGTGTGATCTACACAATTAAAGGGATAGTAATACTTTGTTTTAACTTTATTTTATTTTGTAGGCATTAAAAAAAACATGACGAAT
Source organism: Rhinophrynus dorsalis (assembly GCA_037306005.1). Lineage (NCBI taxonomy): Eukaryota > Metazoa > Chordata > Amphibia > Anura > Rhinophrynidae > Rhinophrynus > Rhinophrynus dorsalis. The sequence goes on from CM074718.1 coordinate 42,150,882, forward strand.
GATATAAGTCTTATCTCTCAAACCTTTATGGTTTAAGAGATATTCACAAGCAAAGTATCCCCTCCCGCCCCTTTTTCCTAGCGTAAGTCATCTCTTCTCAGATGTGAATCTGGTTGTATGACGAGACAGATAACAGAAGGGGACAATTTTCTTTGTATGAAAACAATGAAAGCCCTTCCCCCCTTGACAAGTTTTTCAGCTTTTTCCCTTATCTTAATTGAAGATTGTCCCTCTCTGCAGTCTACCTGGGCACCTCCCTTCTGATCTGGTTGAACGGGGGGGGATACTTTGTTTGTGAATATCTCTTAAACCATAAATGTTTGAGAGATAAGACTTATATCATTCTTCATGTTTTTGTAATGCCTACAAAATAAAATAAAGTTAAAACGAAGTATTACTGTCCCTTTAAGTAGGCTCATGTACTCTGCCTCCTTCAGTTTGCCAAAGCTAACAGTAACTGTCATGTCCGCCTCCATCAGCATGACTGATTGAAGATCTCATCTCTTGAACAAAGGCACAAGGGCAAAGTTCATAGAGGACATTAGGATTTTCTGGCCATAGTAAGGTAAGCAGAGGGCTGTTATTAGGAGGGGGATTTTAATTTGATCCCTATGATGCAATTGGGTGATCCTATAACTGTTCCACTCTTTGTTGGTTTTCTCTTCTTTCTGCCCATTTCTTCCATTTAAAGGGATAGTAATAATTAAAATGTAAAAAAAAATATGTTGTAGGATTTATCCCCCTGAGTAAAACAAGAGTACTCCCACTGCTGAAAGGTGTTTTATTCAAAAGTTATTAATTTTCAAAGTTGAATTTTTTAGGTGCAATATCACAGTGGCCTGAAATTGTACAGTGGCGCTGTTGCTACACCATCCTATGGAGATTTATGGTCCCGGGGCCAGAGCTGTCCATAGAATTGTGCAGCAACAGCGCCACTGTACAATTTCAGGCCACTGTGATATTGCACCTAAAAAATTCAACTTTGAAAATTAATAACTTTTGAATGAAATACCTTTCAGCAGTGGGAGTATTCTTGTTTTACTCAGGGGGATAAATCCTACAACATATTTTTTTTACATTTTAAGTATTACTATCCCTTTAAACCTTGCAACATGTTGCGTACCCCCTGGCACTCAAAGGGTTAACCTTCCACTGATACCCAAATTTCCTCAGTGAAGGAAATTTGAAGGACGTCATGAGCCGAGAGATCTGGGTGGGATATGAGCAGCTGATATCGCAAGAGTACTAAAAAGAAATGAGAGCAAAGGCTCTTTCCTTTGCACAGCAACATGAGAAGCTTGTTAACCCCTTAAGGACCGTCCGCATGCACACTCGGCTGGGACTTAAGGACCACAGACCTTTTTTTTTTTTTCTTCTGACAAAATCAGTTTAACCCCTTTAACCTTTTGAGTGCCAGAGAGGTAACAATGCATTGGATATCTCCATGGCACTCAAAAGTTAAGAGCCAGAGGGTTGAGTGACTTATTGCTTCACAATGAATGAATTAATATATTTATTTATATAGTGCACAAATGTACACGGCCCTTTAACATTTAAGGGTTTAGACAACACAGTGTTAAAAGTGCTTTGAAAACTGAAACACTGAAAGTGAGGTTCCTGCCCGGAAGCTTGCAATCTAAAGTTTTCATACCACTCTGGCCCTTTTAAAGCTAAAGGGATAGAATTGTTTCAAAATAAAAGCAGCTCTAGTTAATCTTCATAGTATTTGGGTTCCTCAGTGCAGCAAGGCTGTCCGGATGGATCGCAGAGAAGGACAATCTTCAGTGAGCATAAGGAAATAACCTGAATAACCTGTCATGAGGGGCAGGGTTTTCCTTATGCTCACAGTAAGAAGATTGTCCCTGCTTGTGAGCTGTCTGGTCTCAGGACCAGATTCCACATCTGAGGGGAGGAGGCTTACACTAGGTAAAAGGGGCGGGAGGAGGATACTTTATCATTCAATTACTCTTGAACTACAACTCTCACAGTAATGAAATAACACTCTCCATGGCCCAAATACTATGAAGATTAATTGGAGCTGCAGTTCTTGTGAAACACTACTATCACCTTAAAGGTAATACCTTGAATGGTTTACTGATAAGATTGACATTGCAAGCTTTACAGAAGTGAGGGTTTATTCTTCAGGCAGATGGTAACAAATAAATTATTTCATACATACAATCTATACTATAAACAGACACAAATATTGTATATAAAATGCAAAAAAGGGAAAGGTAAGGTATGATCTGATAACATTCCCTTTCCTCAAGTATTTTTCAATTTGAATTTTATATACAAAGTTTGGGCCTGTTTACTCTATTCTGAAGTACTAGCCTATAACACGTTTTAACGTCAAGGCCTTTTTACTCCATGGGGAAAGAAATTTGATTGAACTGCAAAGGGATTGAGGATACGGGAAACTTTCTTTTGTGAGGCTGATTCCCATTCCTCCTGTTCTTTTATACAATGGTTGGAATATCTAGTCAAAACCATTCCCGCTTAAAGAGATAGTAATGTTTCAAAATAAAAGCTTCTCCAATTAATCTTCATAGTATTTGGGCCATGGAGAGTGTTATTTCAATATTGTCAGAGTTGTAGTTCAAGAGTAATTGAATGATAAATTATCCCCGTCTGCCCCTTTTACCTAGTGTAAGCTGCCTCCCCTCAGATGTGGAATCTTTTCCACAGACCAGACAGCTCACAGCAAGGGACAAACTTCTTACTGTGAGAACAATGAAAACCCTGCCCCCCTTGACAGGTTTTTCCCTTATGCTACTTGAACATTGTCCCTCTCTGCAAGCCATCTGGACACCACCTTTATGTTCTGAGGTGAGTAGTGTTACATCAGTAAAAGGGGCGGAGGTGGATACTTTATCATTCAATTACTCTTGTACTACAACTCTGACAGTATTGAAATAACACTCTCCATGGCCAAAATACTATGAAGATTAATTGGAGCTGCTTTTATTTTGAAACATTACTATCACTTTAAAGATTGTAGCAGCATCTGAGCTTATTTTAGCAATCATGCTTGACTGCATGAAAAACAAGACAAGAATGAGTTTCCACTCTTCCACACTTCCTTTTGGATTTAGATGCTAAACCCTTTGAGTGCCAGAGGGGTACGCAATGCATACTTTGCAATGTGTTGCGTCCCCCTCTAGCACTCAAAGGGTTAAAGGGACTTCCCAATGTAGTCATTGTTTTTTTATTATATTTATTACAAATTATATATTTTCCTCATCATTAGGGAGTATATATTAATACTATGTGGGCTAGTGCACCAGATTTTCTTGACAAGCCATTATTAACCCTTTGAGTGCCAGACAGGTATCCAATGCATTGTAGCCTCTCTGGCACTAAAAAGGGCTAAGCTTGAGGGACACCTGTGCCCACTGAGCATTACAAATATCCCAAATAGCTAGTGAGCACCTATATAACCCCATCCCGACAATGGACTTACCAGGTATGTCCCGCAAAAACTGTCACTTAGTGACAGAGGACGTACCTGGTAAGTCCCGGTAGTCCGGGTCTCCATGCGGCTGCACGCCTTTCGGGGACTCCAGAATCAATTAGTGTAAAAAAATAAATAAATAAATAAAAATGTTAGCTGGGCATTAAGGTGATAGCCACGTACGCACGTGGCTGTCACTAAGGGGTTAAAGTGGATCTATCACCTTAATTCAAGTTTGCATATTTGAAAACTGCATTAAAAACTGCCTATATGTCATGTTAACTAAAAGTCCAGCAGATGTCTAGTTTAGAAGATATTCACACTTTTATTTCCTGACAAAGTGAAAGTGACCATTTCCTGGTACTGCTCAAAGCTTCATTAGTATGAAACATCATTGAAACCTCTATTAGCATATGACACATCACTGAATAGGCTTCATTAGCATATGCAACATAAGTGATTTGCTTAGTTAGCATATGTAAACATCAAGCATGACGCACTTTACCGCAATTAGCATACATTAGCATATGAAAGAAGTATGAATATCTCCTGAACTGTATGTTTGCTGGCCTTTTGGTTAACATGACATATAGACAGTTTTTAATGCAGTTTTCAAATATGCAAACTTGAATTAAATGGATAGTAATACTTGCAAATTACTAATCCCCATATTGTAGCTTTGTCAAAAAGAAACTTATTGCTCCCAGTGTCATCTCTCAGACCCTTATGGTTTGAAAGATGATAGCGCTCAAAGTTCCCCCCTCCCTCCCCCTTCCCTGACTGAACGCTGACTGCAGGGGAAGCTGTCGTACGACAGTCTTATGTGCATCAGGCGGCTCTGCAGCTGAGCCGAGATCGTGTTTATAAAAAATAATTCTTTCACTGAAACGGTCTTGCAAACCAAGCACACGTAGAAGACCGTTTTAGTGAAAGATTTCTTTTTTATAAACGAGATCTCGGCTCAGCTGCAAAGCCGCCTGATGCAAGTAATACCGGATATACCTGCAGTCAGTGTCAAGGAAAGGGGAGGGAGGGGGTAACTTTGAGCGCTATCATCTCTCAAACCATAAGGGTTTGAGAGATGACACTGGGGGCAATAAGTTTCTTTTTGACAAAGCTACAATATGGGGATTAGTAATCTGCAAGTATTACTATCCCTTTAAGGTGATCCACTTTAATGATACTGTTTTTTTTATTATTTCTAATGCTAGAAATCATTGACATTCAAAGGATTAAAGTTCAAGTTTAAATCAATGGGGATTTGAGTCATGGATGTAGGAACTGGGGAGAGGATGGGCACAATTCCACTATAGATTATGTTGCTTTCCATTGTATAATATATATTGATATAAAAATCCATTGTTTTAGTTCTAATAATATGCACATGTCCCAGCAAATCCATGGCCACTGTCCCAGTAGCTGCACTTTAGTGGAGAGACTGAAGATGCAGAGCTCACAAGGCAGCAGATAGCTATAGCTACATGCCACTCTAGATTGTGTAGGTTCTAGCTCTGAACTGCTGATGGTCTCACATGTGACCAGTGTAAGAGCTACAAAAGCAGGGGACATCAAACATGTTGCACAGAAGCAGAGTTTTCCAGCCAGCTTTAGAGCAGTCTATAAATGTAAAGGCATAGTAATAGCGGAAAAAATTGCAGCTCCGATTCATCCTCATATAATGTGGGCCACATAACGCTGTATTTTAACCCCCTTAAGGACTACATGACCTACTATGACCATCACGGTCTTTATACCCTTAAGGACCGATGACGGTCATAGTTCGTCACGTACTTCTGACTTACATCGCTCCACCGGGAGCACTGTAAGTAAAACTAGGGCCTAAAATTGACCGCAACAAGACTGGAGCTATCTCTTTCAGGCCCCTAAGCGGCGCATCGATACACGCAACAGGTCACGTGTACCGGTGCGTCGGCAAGGATCAAAGCAGTCCTTATGGGATGGAAACATCCCAGGACCACTGGTCCTTAAGGGGTTAATATTTTCCGATTTGTAGGTCAACAGTAATTCAATTCTACAGTATCCCCCTCCCTCCCCTTTCACTTACGTCATGCTGCTTCTCTAAGCCAACTGGATAGAGCGTCGCGAGGGACAATCTTCACTGAGCATAAGGAAAATTCGGCCCTGCTTTATCAAGGGGGGGGCAGGTTTTCCTTATACCCAGAACATGAAGATTGTCCCTTTCTGAGTTACGTGACCGGATTCCACATCTGAGGGGAGGCGGCATACATGAGGTAAAAGGGGCGGGAGGGGGATACTTTAGAATTGAATTACCGTTCAACTGCAAATTGGAAAATATTGAAATGCAACATTACATGGCCCATGGCATGTGAGGATTAATCGGAGACGCATTTATTATCAGTCACAACTTCAAAATGTCATCCGCGTCAAAACAGGGATGTTAAAATGACAACCTCAACATGTCCCATTTAAAAAATTGTGTTGGAGTTCCATGTCTGTTAATGAGGATTTTAAAGTTACAGTAACATTTATCAGCATGCCACTGATGGTCCCGGAAACAGCTCGTATGCCCAATGTACAATGAAACACATAACTATTTTAAGTCCCCCTCACTTCATAGCTCACAGGGTAAAGAGTAGGAGGGTGAACAGATGACCATCCCTTATAAATTTCAAGAATCCATTATACTGGGAAATTGAGGTAGCTAATGGGGACTATAAACTCCACAGTCCATTTTGTTTTTTAACATCCTCACCTTCTCCTGTGTTCCAAGGCCCAGATTGGTATCTCCTAGGTCTAGGAGCCCTTTTTTTTTTTTTAATGGATGCAACGTTTATTTTTTACACATTTTGTATGTCAGGCCATAGGACCCCAACATCGACACTTGTTTTGTTTGTACATTGTGTTGAACACACAGTACTTCGATGTTCATTGTGGTAAAATTACAGGTGCCAAAGGTACAGGTGTTGGCAGGCCTGTCCTTTTCCCCTAATATGTGAGAACTGGAGACCAGAGTGTAAGCTGAATGATAAGCACATCCACAAGTTTGGTCACCATTGGGGCCCAAACATGCAGCGACTGGCCTGAATGAAACAAACAGACAGCCATGCTCTGCATCACAAAGATGGCACAGGACTGGTTGGCAAAGCTTCAAGAGGCTTACTGCTCACCTCCTGAGGGTCACTCAGAGAATGACTATAAGTTACATTTACTCCCCAGTATGAGCCCAAACATGGCAGCAGATCATCATCACACCCATCAAATACTACCGGTGCAACCTGACCAAGAAAGTTGGGTTACTGCCAGCACTCTCTTTTGATGTGAGAGACAGGAGAATATCTACCAGTTTGTTCCATACAGGCCAGTCACTGCACATTTTAGCCACAATGACAACCAAGCTTGTGGATGTATAGGATACTTGTTTTGTTTGTACCTGTGTGTGTTGTGTAGACAGTACTTTTGGGTTCATAGGTTTAAAAGTACAAGTGCCAGAGGTACAACTGTTCTGTTCCCCCAACATGTGAGAATGTTTTGCCATCTGAACATGCTGAGGGAGGTCACTGACATGCAGGAATGTATGTATTAATTCTGGAGCACTAGACAATCCAGTTCACTATATAGCACTCCTGTGCTCCTGAGACACGAACATGGACAGCAATGAGTTGGTAGAAGGTCACAAGGAAGATCAGGAAATGGTGGAAGCAGATACATTTTAATTGATTCCTAAAGTTGGCACTGCACATGCTCACGTAGACACAAATGCAGCACTAAAATGCTGATCCCAAATATATTTATTGTTGGTTAAATTTACTGGGAAATTTGGGATCAGCTGGTTTAGTAGGTTACAGGTACAGCTGTTGAAATTACAGTGACACTTACCGGCGTGCCGCTGATGGTCCTGGAAGCATGCCTTAGGATCATCACACAATTGAGACATGGGCGACATTTGTATACAACCCATCACACCCTTTTGACTTAGGGTGACACAGGTGACCTTTTTAAATCTCCAGTTGATGCAGACAACATTTTGATGTCACCCTTTTGATGCAGGCAACATTTTTATGTCAATTTTTTGATGGCTGTCATTTAGGCAATTCCTATGCAATTCGATACCCACTACAGCATATGTTAACTGTTGTGCATACCAGCAAATAAAACTACACTAGCATTGGACTTCAATGGAAACAAGCCCCACAGTTCTGGAAAGCTCACAATCAGGTTTTGCAAGGAACACACACTGGTCCCACAATGGGCTCTGAATCCCGATCCACAAGTTTTCCATGCAAGTCAAAGGTTCCCTCCAACCTCTATGCAATATCGACATCCAAACAAAGACGACTGCACCGCTAAAGAAAATGGTATCAAAAAGACAAATTTAAAACTCAATATTTTTATTAACATCAAAATATAAAAACATTAACCACATCACAGACATCTGATTACAGCCTCTGGTCTTTAAGTAGCACATGGTATAGTCCACGCATTTCACATTCAACAAGATTATTCATGGCTTAAAAATATTGAGTTTTAAATTTGTCCCCGGTACCATTTTGTTGAGCAGTGCAGTCATCTTTATTTGCATGTCAAGCAACCCCATATCACCAGTCCATAGCATGCACAGGGAAATTAACACTAACAGAAACCAAATTGTCACCACCATGTTAGTACATGGAGTAGATCTTGGCTATGACTAAAAGAATGGTCCTCTGGCACTCAGATGGTTAAGGCACAGATGGAGGATACTTGGAGCACAGTACAGCAGACAAACTGGCAGCAGGATTTCAGTTAAGGCACAAATGGAGGGTACTCGGAGTAATACTTAAGCATGGGACATCAGAATGTCTCACTTTTTATGCAGGCGACATTCTGTTGTCGCCATTTTAATTCAGGCAGCATTATGATGGCCAGCAAATACTAAATATAGTTAACTGTAACAACATACATCAGCTGGGAAAATACTTAAGGAAGCAACAGATATTGCACTGTACATGGAAGTATTGGAGAACTGAGCCCCAGTGGCAAGGATTTCCAGATCACAGAGACAGCAATCATAATGCTCAGTTACGTTCAGTGGAACGACCGATTTTTGTCTACACCACATTGACACCCACTGAGGATCTCTGTATTTAGTTACCATTCTCTCTGCTCGTAACCCTTTGAGTACCCTATGGCACTGAAATGTTTAATCAGAAACTGAAAGTACTTAGGCCCATTGCAATGCATAATGTTATGAGCCATAATGGCTACGTTGTATCACACACAACAGAACACTGGCGACCATTGCTGCTCAGGCAGAATGGGAAAAATATACTCAGATATAGAGAGGCCTCTCATAATACAGACATCTGCATGTTTTGGAGACCTCTCCCCAGCATTCAAGGGGTTAAATGCCCCATTTAAATCAATGTGAATTTAATAAATATTTATTTTCCCCCTATAGTGCCGCTGGTTTGCCCCTGAATGACTGCAGTTCATTTTGGAACATCAGCCTCAGCGTGCCATCTCTTAGAGCAATCCCTATAAATTACAGATGTATATATGATGGTCTGCACGAAATGGATTGTTGCATGTTATGTGGATAGAAATACATCTGTACTTTCCAGAGGCCTGTTGCAAGAGCCTGCCCTTGTAAGGCAGATATTGTGTTTTATATACTGTACACAAAAAAAGAAACACTTCTGCTTTGGGATAAACAATACCAGGAGACAGTAAAAAGGAAAAGAGGTGTGATGTTTATCATTTTTAACCCTTGGAATTCCAGAGAGGTAGCAACACATTGCAACTGAATACCTTGGATGCCTCTCTGGATTTACAGGGTTAATCCATTGGGTGCTATAGAGGTCTTCAATGCATTTCTCCACAATGGGAGATATGCACTAAGGTGTAATAAAGAGGTGATAAAGTGGAGATTACTTCTCCAGTGATATCACTGCTCCAGTTCCTGTGTTATTCTATACACCATACCTCCCAAGTGTCCCTCTTTAGGAGGGACAGTCCCTCTTTTAGACCCAAATCCCACTGTCCCTCTTTCCCACCCTAATGTCCCTCTTTTTAGGAGATCAGATTGTGTGGTGTGTATAGGAGTGTATCACATTGCTCCACAGCAATAAAACTCACATTATTGTTTCTTTAAACATCAGCGTATGTGTTTATAAATTAGTCTGCTTAAATAAAATACTTTGGTTTTGTTATAAGTCATTTATTAGGTAACACAAGGAGGTGTCAATAGGTCATGAAACAGACTAAAAAGTCTCATTAATGCCCCACCCACTGGCCACACCCCCAGCATCAACCCCTAAAACACAATTGTCCGTCTCTGGCAATTTGAAATGTTGGGAGGTATGATACAGCCTATGCACTAAGATCCCCAAAGCTGGAGAAATCTTAGTGCATGGGATCCATAGAATAACATAGGAACTGGAGACACTGTCACTAGGGTTGCCACCCAGCCGGTATTTTACCGGCAGGCCGGAAAAAAATTGGCTTCTGTCCAATGTTAAGTCTATGGAGAGAATGCCATGGCCGGTATTTTTTTAAAGAAAAGGTGGCAACCCTAACTGTCACCTCTCTTTCACCTTCATATCACATGACCCCCATTGTGTTAAGGAGTTCCCTAAAGTACAAGAGATTAAACTTTATTTAATTTAATTATCTACATTTTGAAATTGTTAAATCATTTCCTCTTTGTCCACTTTTGCTGTGTGCTTCTATGAATCTCTGGAGTTGCAGTCCAGAATAGATTCAATTAGCTATGTATTTTTACAAATGTATTCTGTCCTGATTCTGTTCAAACATAATTTGTAGGCAGTGAATAACCTTGGAGCATGCAGTGTAAGCCAAGGTCACTGATTTAATGAGCATGACTGACCATAGTCTGACAATACTAACATCCCATGGATACCACCATACTTAGGAGGCATAATAAGGCTTCTGCAAACATGGCAGCATAGCGCAGACTGCTCCAACAATTCATCTCGAAAATTCTCTCAAGTTCATAGAAAAAAAAACCTTTGTGTTCCTGGCCTCTCACATATATAATTACATGTTTGGTAACGGTCTTTATTTCCTGTCTTGCCGATTTGCTGATGATCCCTTGTCCTCAATACTTTTGGAAGCCCTGTCATGTCAGAATTAAATTTACTACAGATGATTGCCCTGAGAATGCAGTGACCTTCTTAGATCCTGCTGTGCTGTATTCTTAAAGATAGCACAAGGAGCAGGGTCTTGGGGCTTGGGGGATTACACAATGCTAATGAGGCAGCATTTATTATAGAATTTAACGGCCAGTTGAAGTATGCAAATAAAACTTCTGTGGGCTGATGAACTTTGTTTCATATAGGAAAGGAAGGAAATGGCACATAGCTGCAATGATGTGCTCTGTTGCAAGCAATGAACTACATCTGGAACGTGCCGAAAACTATTTTTGATCAATATGAATTTTAGCTCACATAGAACATGTGGCCTATATTTCCACCAAATAATAATTCAGCCATTGTAGTTTAAATCCACTAACCTACATATCACTGAATGGAAGACATTGTAACATATAGTTTTAATATTGTTCCAAAGGAAGATAAGGGAAGGGTTTAACCCCTTACATGCTAAATAGTACTTGGGATTAATTAGAGACCTTTTTAGCATGTAAAGGGTTAATATAGCTAACCACCTGTATGTTATTTAGAAGGAAACCAAAGAGAAGTGCGCTCCTAGTGTAATAATGATGGGATCAATGTGGCTTCCACTATAAACACCACATACTCACCTTTACAGAACTGCCAAAGAGAGGTTAATTGCTGTATGGGGGATTCCCATTGCCCTCATTCATTGTACAATCACCACAGTTGTAGACGCTGCCCTCACGGTATCCTTTGAAAAAGTTGCAGTTAAAAGCGCATGGAACTGAATGGCACATTAACCATGTAGAATAATACAGGAACTGGAGAAGTAATTTCCATGGAAATGTTGGGGGTTGTTCACTAAGGAGTTATAAAGAAGTTATAAATTAGAGATGACTTTTCCAGTGATATCACTTCTCCTATTTCTATGTTATGCTATGGAGTCTATCCCATCTTAGTGTATTAACTCCATAGCATAACATAGGAACAGGAGATGTGATATCACTGGAGAAGTCATCTCCGCTTTATCACCTCTTTATCACCCCTCAGTGCATCTCCCCCGTTATCTTATCTTTATCACCCATTTATAAGGTCTTAGTGCATAACCCCCTGTGTGAGATCAGCTACACGATAGGGGAAAAATACAATTCCCAAAATTTTGATTGATGTAAATGAGGTTTTAAACCCTTTTAATGCTATAGAGTTCTTCAATGCAATGCAAAGCAATGAGCTGGACATCACGTTAGCATTTGATGATCTAATAGGGTGACCACATTTCCATTCTGCCATTCCAGGACATGTGGTCACCCTAGTCCCACGGCTGAGGCTCCCGCCAGCGCTGACCATCTTTCTGAGGCTGACACAGAGTAAGAGTTCCCTGGGAACTCTTACTGTGTGTCAGAACTTTTACTTTGTGTCAGCCTCAGAAAGATGGTCAGTGCCGGCGGGAGCCTCAGCCGTGGGTCTCACTTGCAGAGCCAGCATACCTGCTCCACCCCAGCTGTCTTGCACGTACCAGTCCAGCCATCCAATTAAATGTATTTGTTATATGGTCTTCATTGGCTCGCTCAGCCAGCCAATGAGGACCATATAGCAAATACACTTCATTGGCTGGCTGGCTGGACTGGCACGTGTTGCTCCATTCCGGGACTCTTTGTTGTCCCAGTGGGGGATGACCCGGGACGTGGGACACAGACCCCCAATAAGGGACAGTCCCAGGCATTCTGGGACGTGTGGTCACCCTATGATCTAACCTTTTGGTCTCATAAACATTTCAGTCAATGGGCATTATATTATTTGTGTCTTATTGTGCAGTTGTTGCCCCACATTTCTGTGATTTCTACTTAGTACATCAGCTGCTCCTGGGTTCCTATTGCTAATGATAATATGCTTCACCTAGGAAGTATTTTGCAGTACAATTACCATTTCAATGCACCAACCTGAAGCACGATATTACATGCCCAGCTAATTTGACAAGACAAATCTATTGTCTCTAAGTTAACATGCGACAATAGAATAAAATCCTAGTCAACAATGAACCCATTAGGAAGACCTAATGGAAATTGCAATGAACTTTGGAAACAAAAAACTATTTCAGACATTCTCACCGTACTGTCCAGAACACTGATTACCACATCCTATGATTTATGTAATGTGATAATATACTTGAGAACATGCATTACAATTACAATAGTTCATTGTTATACAATTAATATAAAGGATGCTTGTCATAGCTATTGATATATTACACATCATTACAATTCAACATCTGCGTTTAAGGGGGCAGTAAACGTTTTTTATGACAAAATGTGATATCGTGATTTTGTTACAAGGCATTTTTAACCCCTTAACGACCAGCGGTCGCAGGGTGTGTGGTCCTTTAAGGACCCGATAGAGAATTTTGGCGTGCCGCCTCACGTGACTGATCACGTGAGGGACAGAAAGAGATCGCTCCGGTCTTGGAGCGATCAAATTCAGTCCCCGGTATTACTCACCGCGCTCCTGCAGGAGCTCGGTGAGTAATAGTACGTGACGTACCAGGATGGTCACTGGTCCTTAAAGGGATAGTAACACTTCGTTTTAACTTTATTTTATTTTGTAGGCATTAAAAAAAACATGAAGAACGATATAAGTCTTATCTCTCAAACCTTTATGGTTTATGAGATATTCACAAGCAAAGTTCCCCTCCCCGCCCCTTTTTCCTAGTGTAAGCCATCTCTTCTCAGATGTGGATCAGGTTGTATGACAGTACAGATAACAGAAGGGGACAATTTTCTTTGTATGAAAACAATGAAAGCCCTTCCCCCCTTGAAAAGTTTTTCAGCTTTTTCCATTATCTTAATTGAAGATTGTCCCTCTCTGCAGTCTACCTGGGCATCTCCCTTCTTATCTGGTTGAACAGGGGGGGGATACTTTGTTTGTGAACATCTCTTAAACCATAAAGGTTTCAGAGATAAGACTTATATCATTCTTCATGTTTTTTTAATGCCTACAAAATAAAATAAAGTTAAAATGAAGTATTACTATCCCTTTAAGTGCCAGACCAGCATGACGGTCCGGGTACGTCACCGGACGCTAAGGGGTTAAGTAAAAAAAATATATATATTATACTACTGAATAAAACAATGTTAGTATTTTTTTTTTAAAAGGTCAAGCTATTTTTTTTTTAATTTAAAGGGATAAGAAAACATCTATTAAAGTGATGGTCCAAATCTTTATTCTTTTGTGAACATGTAACTCTAAACTTCATTACTTAAAGTTTTGTAGTTCAAGAGCTATTCAGTCTGAAATTATCCCCCTCCCACCCCTTTCACTGCATCACACTTCCTCTTTGTCTGGTCCAGATGGAGAGTAGCGAGGGACAATCTTCAGTAAGCAAAAGGAAAATCCTGCCCTCCTTCCTCAAGTGGGCAGTGTTTTCCTTATACTTACTGAATCAAGATTGTCCCTCGCTGCATCCATCCGGATTCCAGATCTGATGGGAGGTGGCCAGCAGGGGTGGGAGACGGATACTTTCGGATTGAATAGAGCTTGAACTACAAAACTTTAAGTAATGAAATATAGCGCTACCTGTTAGAAAAATAAATAAATAAAGAACACTCAGACCTCAACTTTAACAGAAGTATTACTACCTCTTTAATTGTAAGTTTCTATTGTGTTCACCAGGTGGCGCTGTTTTTATCACTTACAATGGAGAGCTGTAGTTTATGTCTCAGGCTTTCCCACAGAGTGCATTAAACAGAAAGAAATGCCTTTTGTATTCCAGTTGGAACTGATGTTATCCATACCTGGGAACTTTCAGGATCTGCCCCAAACTGAATTACCAGGTCTCTGGGGACAGGGTCTGATTCTCTGGCTTTGTGAGTTAAAGGAGCAGTAAATTTTTTTATGAAAAAATATATATTGTAGGGATTTTCCTATTGAGTAAAATAAGGGTACTCCCACTGCCGAGAGATTTATATTTCCAGAGTTATTACAGTTTAAACCCATGTTTTTTTTTACATTAGCAGTGCCCTCTAGTGGTCAAATTCTAATTAGATTTCCTGTTAGATTCTAATGAGGAGGAAAGTCAGAAAAGTCAGAGACATACAGTTCTCCATAGAATGTGATAGAAACTGCCTGTCACTTCCTGTCAGTTAGAACTATCAGGAAGTAAACATAGTGAATTCACTTCCTGATTATTTAACCTACTATACATTTTGAATAAAACATCTGACAGCTATGGGAGCACCCTTGTTTTATTCAGCAGGAAATACTCTATAAAATATGTGTTTTCATAAAAAAAGTTTACTGCTCCTTTAAGCTACAACATCCTCCATTTTCTAGTCCATTCAGCCCACTCATGCCCTTCTCTGTTCACTTCTTCTTCATGACAAATTCTTCTTTGCAACCACTCTCAACCACAGATTAAGCCCCACCCCTGACATAAAATGCATAATTTTGACAGTCCCATCCTCAGCTTAGATATAATGCTAACACTTAGGTGCTCAAGTTCAGTTCTCAATGGCTACCAACAGGCCATGTTTTAAGGATGTCCCTGCTAGAGCACAGGTGGGTCTGTCAGTATTAATAAGCCTCAGATGAAACCACCTTGCTTCATGAGGAATATCCTTGAAGGGATAGTAATGTTTCATAATAAAAGCAGCTCTCATTAATCATCATAGTCTTTGGACCTTGGAGAGTGTTACTTCAATTCTGTCAGAGTTGTAGTTCAAGAGTAATTCAATGACAAAGTATCCCCCTCCCGCCCCTTTTACTGATGTAACACTGTTCAGCCAGATCAGAAGGGAGGTGCCCAGGTAGATTGCAGAGAGGGACAATCTTCAATTAAGATAAGGGAAAAACCTGAAAAACTTGTCAAGGGGGGCAGGGCTTTCATTGTTCTCATAGGAAGAAGATTGACCCCTGCTGTTATCTGTCTGGTCTTACAACCAGATTCCACATGTGAGGGGAGGCAGCTTACACTAGGTAAATGGGGCGGTAGAGGATACTTTATCATTCAATTACTCTTCAACTACAACTCTGACAGTATTGAAATAACACTCTCCATGGCCCAAATACAATGAAGATTAATTGGAGCTGCTGTTTTTGTGAAACATTACTATCCCTTTAACTCCTGCAGAATGGAGTCAGACCAGACTGCAGGACTCTCAGAACTTTCATTAAATTAACATCAACAGAAATGCGTTTGTGTATATAAAACCATTGTTTTTCTGACTATTAAAAACAAAGATGTCTGCTGCTAGGTTACAAGGATGCCTTACATGTTTCATGTGAAGGCACCTTATTAAAGGGATAGTAATATTTATGGGATTTATGGTCCCGGGACCAGAGCTGTCCATAGGATCGTGTAGCAACAGCACCACTCTACAGTTTCAGGCCACTGTGATATTGCACCTAAAAAATTCAACTTTGAAAATTAATAACTTTTGAATGAAACACCTTTCAAGTATGCTTGTTTTACTCAGGGGGATAAACCCTACAACATATTTTTTTACATTTTAAGTATTACTAAAAAGTAGGCATGAATTAAAAAAAATACATACAAGTGTAATACACATACCCACTGGTGATAAGAACACACATAACAGTGGATACCACTAACAAAGAAACAAAGTTGCAGACAGTGTATACTTTGGATAGATCACAATAGACAACGAACAGAACATATGCATGTGGCATTCATAAAGTTGCATGACTTATATAACATGAATGTAAAAAATAAACATGTCATAAATATGTAACATCAAAGTCCTTGTTTAGTCCATAAAAGGCAAATGTACATAGTCTAAAAATCCAATAGAGGTAATCATAAAATGTTTAAATGTATAAGAATATGCACTGTACTTGTTCAAATGATATTTTATAGCCAATAAGCCCTTGTCATGAGATATCATAGGGCATAAATATTGGAAGTCAACAGAGACCCATGCATTCCCCAACTTCCAGTGCATTCTAATCAAGAGTATCCAAACGATAGGTCTCTGATATAGCTTCTCAGCAAGGCCGGATTTACATCTCAGGAGCCTGTAGGCACAGAAATCTGAAGCGCCCCCCCCACCATTGGCCATCTCCACAATGCTCCTAATCTCCACACTGCCCCCATCATGTCCATATTGCCCTCTCATTGCCCCTATCATCTTCACATTGCCCCATCAGCTCCATATTGCCCCCATCAGTTTACAGCTTGCCCCCCATCAGCTCCATATTGCCCTTACATTGCCCCCATCAGCTCCATATTGCCCCCATCAGTTCCAACTTGCACCCCATCAGCTCCATATTGCCCTCACATTGCCCTTATGTCCACATTTCCCCATCAGCTCCATACTGCCCCATCAGCTACAACTCGCCCCCCCCATCAGCTCAATATTGCCCTCTTATTGCCCCATCATCTTCACATTGCCCCATCAGCTCCATAATGCCCTCACATTGCCAGCCATCAGCTCCATACTGCCCTCACATTGCCCACATCAGCTCCACTTTGCCCTCACACCGCCCTCGGAATACGTGGTTAGAATAATTAAAAAAAAATATATATATAAAAATAAAGAAATAAAATGGGTCCCAATGACAGGTGCCCCTCTGTGTGGTGCGCCTGTAGACAGATGCCTACTCTGCCTTACTATAAATCCGGCCCTGTTTATCAAGCTGATCACTAAAGGCTGTAAGTAGTAGGCATCATTAAAAACAGAGACACTGGCTCATTCAAGCAGCCTATACTAGAGTCTATGGATCTACCAGGAGGCAGTCTCTCCTCTTTATGCACTTTTGGTAAAATTAAAAATACTGGAATTCTTGGAGATGTGACACTAAAGTATCCCACACCACACACCCTCATCAATAATCTTAGTCAAAATTGCAGAAAAAAGACTTGGTAGTATCTTTATTCAAAGATATATAAAACTCAGCATCAGACATTTTCTTAACCCTTGGTGTGACAGATGTGTACGCAACACTGCCTACCCCTCTGGCATTCATAGGGTTAATAACCTCATTGTTGTACTGGACAGAGTCAATGTTTGCAGCACACCCACCCTTGTCCACTTGTCTCACCACAATGGAATTATCTGTAGATCATTACACAAGACCTTTACACTCACCTTTGCTAAGATTCTAATGATTACATGCTATTGACAACATTACTACGCAACCTGGACAGTTCCTCCAGAACAACCCTTTGGAGTTTATCAATAGACACCCCTCCTACACTGAATGGGGTAAAAGAGAGATCTTGGCATAAATTCCGCTGAGGCTTGGAACTGAAGCAATGGTGTAACTAGAAGCCACCAGGCCCTGGTGCAGAAATTGCCATGGGCCCGGTGCCCCCCCCATCTTCACATTGCCCCATGTCCATCTCCTACCTCCATCACCCGCTCCTGCGCAGTTCTCAGTAATGCAGAGTGCTGGGAGATGATGTCACAGTCACGGTGCAGTCATACGCAATAGAGATTGCCCGTGATGGAGCTGATACAGAGAGGAGCACTCCGAATTCAGACTGTGGTCCTCTCTGCACACCTTAGTGCACAGAGAGGACAATGGTCTGAATTCGGAGCGCCCCTCTCTGTATCAGCCATGTCACAGGCAGCCTCTACTGCGCATGACTGCGTCATTACAAACTTTTAGCAAATTATTATATAGGATGTATCTTAATTTATATAGTGCCATTCATGGGTATCCATATGAAGTGTTGCATGTAAAGTTTAGAGTCATAAAGTGACGCACATTCTACATTTTGCATTGCTCCGAATGGCGTATTCACCATTTCGTACATTAACATGGGTGCAATAATGATGCAATATGGGTGCAGTATTGGTGCATTAAGTACGCAATATGGGTGCAATAATGATGCAATATGGATGCAATATTGACACATTATGGATGCAATATGGATGCAATATTGACACATTATGGGTGCAATAGGGGTGCATAAAGGATGCAATATGGGTGCAATATTGACACATTATGGGTGCAACAGGGGTACATAAAGGACACAATATGGGTGCAATATGGGTGCAATAATGATGAAAATTGGGTGCAATATTGGTGCATATTGGGTACAATATTGGTGCAATATGGGTTCAATAATGATGCAAATTGGGTGCAATGTTGATGCAATATGGGTGCAATAATGACACAACATGGGTGCAATATTGACGCATTATGGGTGCAATAGGGGTGCATTAAGGACGCAATATGGGTGCAATATAGGTGCAATATTGGTGCATTAAGTACACAATAATGGTGCAATAATGACGCAATATGGGTGCAATATGGATGCATTTTGGGTGCAATAGGGGTGCAATATGGGTGCAATATTGGTGCAATAAGTACGCAATAATGGTGCAATAATGACGCAATATGGGTGCAATATGGATGCATTTTGGGTGCAATAGGGGTGCAATATGGGTGCAATATTGGTGCAATATTGAAGCAATATGGGTGCAATATGAATGCACTATGGGTGCAATATGGGTGCAATATTGGTGCAATATGGGTGCAATATGGATGTAATATGGGTGCAATAATGACAAATTGGGTGCAATATTGGTGCAATATGGGTACATTATGGGTTCAATATTGGTGCAATATGGGTGCAATATTGATGCAAATTGGGTGCAATATGGGTGCAATATGTGTTCAATATTGGTGCTCTGTGGGTGCAATAATGATGCAAAATGGGTGCAATATTGGTGCAATATGGGTGCAATAATGATGCAAATTGGGTGCAATATGGATGCAATATGTGTGCAATATTGACACAAATTGGGTGCAATATGGTTGCAATATTGGTGCAATTTGGGTGCAATATGGGTGCAATTATGATGCAAATTGGGTGCAATGTTGACTCAATATGGGTGCAATAATTGTGCAAATTGGGTGCAATATTTGGTGGGTTTTTGGTTGTATTTAGGTTGTATTTGGGTTGGTTTTGGTGGGTTTTTGGTTGGATTTGGGTTGGTTTTTGGTTGGGTTTTGGATTGGATTTTGGTTGGTTTTGGGTTGGATTTGGGTTGCATCCATATTATGTCCTTAATGCACCCATATTGAGTCCTTAATACACCCATATTGCGTCCTTAATGCACCCATATTGCACCCATAATGCATCAATATTGCACCCATATTGCGTACTTAATGCACCCCTATTGCACCCATATTGCGTCAATATTGCACCCATATTGTGACACATTAACGCACAAAATGGTGAATGCGCCATTCGGATTGACGCGAAATGTAGAATCTGCGTCACTTTATGACACAAAACTTTAAATGTGACACTTCAAATAACATGGCAAAACACGTGTCATTTTATGAAGCAAAACTTTGCATGCAACACTTCAATAGTAAACCCCATTCATGTACACAGGGTGTTACATAAATAATAATGGTACCATACAAAAATACAGGACAGGGATAAGAGCGTCAGGCTAAAGTGTGATCATTGCATTATTAGCAATGGAAAAAGTGCAATAAAGGGAATCATACACTGGAAAGGGACCCTGCTCCAAAGAGCTTATGATCTAATTAGTAATTGTGACAACATACAGAGACAATAGGAGGAAGAGGATAAGTGCAGGAACAACACTTCAGTAAGGGAAGTGAAGAGTGATTTTGATGTAACTATCAGAGTACACCAGGAAAATATTGTTACTGAGATGCCTCCTTAAGCAGGTGAGTTTTAGGAGATGCTTGAAAATGATGAGTGTGGGTGATTGGTGAATGTTGATAGGGAGAGCATTCCAAAGCTGAGGGGCAGGATAGCAACATAGAATTGAGTACAACACCAAGATACCATGCTTTGGTTACTAAGTGGAGGTTAAAATTGTCAACTGTGATGGAGAAAGCGGTGGAGGAGGGGTTTAGGATGAAATGCAGTAAGATCTATCTTAGCCATATTGAGTTTAAGATGGTGGGGAACCATGATGAGATTGCCACGAGACACTAAGTGGCCTGAGACTGTACAGTTGGAGTGAAGCGAGGGGAAGAGAGGTAGACTTGTGGGTCATCCGCACACAGATGGTAATTAAAGCCAAGAGATGAAAAAAAGTTCACCAACTGAGAGGTTTTGGGGGAAAAGAGAAATGGGGTGCCCCCACTCAGAGGTCAGGGGGAGGAGAGAAGGTATTAGCAAAAGACACACAGAAGTACCATTTGAGAGAAAGGAGGTAGTCCATTCTAGAGCTGCCTCACAAGTGCCAATGGTGTGTAGTATATCCAGTATGAGTGAGTGATCAAGTGTCAAAAGCAGAAGAGAGGTCTATTAAGATGATTATACTGTATTGTCCTTTGCCGTGTGTAGGTCACTAGTAACTTTTGTTAGGGCTGTTTCTGTGGAGTAGTTGGAATGGAAACCTGACTGTAATGGGTGAAGAAGACAGATGGAACTGAGGAAGGAGATTAAGTGAAACACTACAAGGCTTTTCAGGATCTTAGGTGCAAAGTGAGGGAGGGAAACTGTACAGTAATGTGAAAGACAGGTGTTGTCATGGAAGGGTTTTTTGAGTGTAGGTTTGAATGTTGCATGTTTGAATGAGGGAGGAAAGATTCCAGTAGAAAGAGAGCAGTTAACAATATTAGTAAGGCTGGGATCAAGACTAGCTACAAGATCCTTCATAAGGTGAGAGAGCATGAGATCCAGGGGACAGTGGCGTAACTAGAAGCCACCAGGCCCTGTTGCAGAAATTGCCATGGGCCCAGAGCCCCCCCCATCTTCACATTGCCCCATGTTCATCTCCTACCTCCATCATCCGCTCCCACGCGGTTCTCAGTAATGCAGAGCGCTGGGAGATGATGTCATCTCCCAGAGCTCTGCATTACTAGAGCTCCGGGAGATCAGCTGAGCTGCTGCAGGCACAGGTTGCGGGCGAGTGGTGATGGGTTCGCAGGGGGCAACCGGGCCCCTGGAGTGACGGGCCCAGTCGCAGGTGCGACCCCTATTGTTACGCCACTGCCAGGGGGCACATAGAGGGCGGAGAGGAGGATCGTAACAGAAATACTTCCTACACTGTAACAGGGGTGAATGAGCTGAAGGTGGTGAATAGTTCTGATAGTTTCCTATCTGCTGACCTGCTGATTAGCTTCATTATGAGGCCCTGAGTCCTGTCTAAGGCCCACTAGGTAGCAAACTGTTTCTCCAATGGTACATCATTGCGATATCACTCAGGACAGCTTCCCATCCACTGTCATACAAGTCCCAACAGATCATTTGTATTGTGCTTGAAATCCCAATACAGCATGTCTATGGAGACTGTGAACTCAACCCAGGATTTTGTGGCTGAAAGCAACATACTTCCAAGTTCAGTTCCAGACAAAAAAGATCAGTTTTTTAACCCTCCCCTCCAAAAAAAATAATAAGAGGCTTGTAAGAGCTGATTTAGGGATACACAGTGCAGTCCGCCTGTTGTTGTTTTTTTTTTTTGGGGGGGGGGGTTTACCAACCAATTAAAATTAGGTAATGGCCCTTAAATCTGATTTTTAACCCTTTGAATATTAAAGATTACTCCAATGCACTGAACCCATATACAGGAATGGGGATATGTATGTGTATCTTATGGTGCAGCTGTTTGTTCCTAAATTAATCTATTTTCTTAAAGGAGCAGTAAACTTTTTTTTATGAAAACATACATTTTATAGAGCATTTCCTGCTGAATAAAACAAGGGCACACCCACTGCTGTCAGATGTTTTATTCAAAATTTATAGAAGTTTAAATAACCAGGAAGTGAATTTACTGTGTTTACTTCCTGATAGTTCTAACTGACAGGAAGTGACAGGCAGTTTCTATCACATTCTATGGAGAACTGTATGTATCTGACTTTTCTGACTTTCCTCTCCATTAGAATCTAACAGGAAATCTAATTGGAATTTGACCAGTAGAGGGCACTGGTAATGTAAAAAAAAACATGGGTTTAAACTGTAATAACTCTGGAAATATAAATCTCTCGGCAGTGGGAGTACCCTTATTTTACTCAATAGGAAAATCCCTACAATATATAATTTTTTCATAAGAAAAGTTTACGGCTCCTTTAGTACATGCGTCTCACTGGGGACGTACTAATATAATTACAAGGAAGGCATTTATTTATATATGCTGCAATATTTTGGTAGATCCTATCCACTAAGCTATTTGCCCTCTTCACGTGTTTTCTCCAATGGGGGGGAGGGGCAGGGCGGGAGGACATATGTGTGTTTGCAATGCTTTGGAGAACTCTCTGCCACCCAGAGGGTTGGCATTTACTAACAAGGAGAAGAGAAAAACAACCGTACATTTTTCCTGCTCATGCTATAGGAATAGCTTTTGTGCTGACGTGCATTAAAGGCTTAACCCTTTGAGTGTTTGAGGGATACACAATGCATTGCTTTACAATGTGTTGCGTACCCCTCTGGCACTCAAAGGGTTAACAGCGCTGGCAGGGAGTGTGTTACAGTATGTACTAGCAGTGTTTGTACATAAACACAGTTGAAATAATTCAGCAAATGTGTGGCTGTAATGAATTTGTACATTCCCCAAATTGTCTGTTTTTTCATATAAACATACACAGAAATATAGATAATGACGGCAGATAAGAACCAACTGGCACTTCTTTTCTGCCCATTATTCTGTCTAATTAAAATACACAATCTTATATACTTCTCAGTATTGCCATATCTATCACAGGGACTTTTGTCTAGTTTATGTCTACCCCATTCAAGAACCAGAGGATTCAGCAATGCATTACACAGCAATAAATTGCACAATCCTTTGCTCTTCAAGGGAATTTGACAGTGAATTTTATCAAACTATTTATTTTTATTTCTAAGAACAATAAACCAGTTTGAGGATGTATAGAAACCAGTAATGGTTTCATAGTTATGTTTGAAATTAAAGTGGATCTCTCACATAGATATAAGTAATGCTCATTAGTTAGAGCATTTAGGGAAAACATTTAAAACATTGTTCATTTAAAAAAAAAAAAAAAAACCTTATCTGCACAAAAATGAATGTTTAAAAAGTGCCCGGCAGCCTACTTCTGGCTTGCCGAAGTTTGTCGAACTGCCTCTGCTCCCCTCCCTCCTCCGATGATTCAGGCTGTCCGTCTCTAAGCTGGAGCGATCTCATTGGCTAGATATTGATCTCTGCCAATGAGATCGCTCCAGCTTAGAGAAAGAAAGCATCCGACATCAGAGGATGCTGGGTAGTGGGACGGGAGAAGAGGCAGTACTGCAAGACGGAACTAGGCTGCCGGGCACGTTTTAAACATTAAGTTTTGTGCAGATAAAGTTGTTTTTTTTTTTTTTTTTTTAATGAACAACATTTTAAATGTTTTAACTAAATGCTCTAACTAATGAGCATTACTTATATCTATGTGAGAGATCCCCTTTAATAACACTAGATAGAAATTAAAGCTGGAAGATTGTATTTTTATGTGCTTTTTGGAACCTTAAAACATGAGATGAGAGTTCACCTCCCCACAGTAAAATAATAATTAAAAACAACAGCTTAATTATTCACTAGATGTATCACCAAAAAACAGATGTTAGCTGGTCTACAATCGACACAATAGACCAACAGTGGAATATTCAGTAAATTCCTTCCTTTCTCCGTCCCTTGAAAGAGTGTCATCCCCCAGGAGAAACCTTTTTTTTCCAGTCTTCTACTCAACATGGTCACGCCAGATTATGTCACCCTGGTTTAAAATGTAGCCAGAGAACAATTGTTCTGCTCTTTTGTAAGCTTGTCCTAACTGACAAGATGTTGCCACGAGATGTAAAGGAATTAATGTGAGCAAATGTCCTCAACTCCCATTTCTTTCATTCACATGCATTAGTCCTGACTATAATCAAGGCCATATGGAATATGATGGCAAGTTATATTAAATGTATTCCTTAAAATACATTATATAAACTTTCAGCATGCTAATGTATTTAGTGCTTATAATGAGCATCAGAAACTATTCAAAATGACATTATTTTATGTAATCTGGTTAAAAACGCCTTCATAGCCTACACCCTCATTTAAAAGAACACAAACATCTCAGAATAATAGTTCTCAATCAGTTACTATGGCCAGAAAATCCTAATAATCATTATACATTGTATTATTTAGCCTTTGTCCAAGAGATAAAATCCATTGTAGACATCATGTCCATTTAGATGGACATTACAGTTACTAGAAGGACAACTGGGGGAGATACACTAAGGTTTGATAAGGGTCCACCGGGCAATATTGTGTTGTATATTCCATCTCATCATATGCAATAAGATGTCTTCTCTATAGTATCCCTGTGAATGAGGCTGACTGCTATTCTTTACATAGTAACATAGTTGACGAGGCTGATCCAGAGGAAGGCACAAAAAAAAAAAAAAAAAACAGAAGCCATATCCAATTTAGCCCCAAGTGGGTAAAAAAAATTCCTTCCTGACTCCAAATGGCAGTCAGATAGTTCCCTGGATCAACAACCTATGTGCATTGAATCCAACTGTCATCATTTTCAATATCGCTCTGTGTTAGACAGACACCCATTGATTTTTTGAAAGCAGTTACAATATCTGTAAGTACAACATCCAGAGGCAAGGAACTCCATAGCTTTACCGCCCTTACTGTCAAAAATCCCTGCCTTTGTTTTAGTCGAAAGCACCTATCCTCTAGTCTTAATAGATAAACTCTCATTCTTAGCTCAGCTCTTGTCTGTTCTTTCTCTATGTTTTCTGCAGTTTGTGATGTTGCAGTGTTTTCATTTTGACAGAGGTTAATTTTCATATTGAAATGCAGCTTATTGAGCCATATTTGTATTACTACGGGTGTCTTTATATGTTAATGTGGCTATTCTTTGCCTTCACTAGGCTCCAATTATTGGCTACTTCGTTGGCATTCACGGTTCTAAATTCACCAGTCTGAGATGATCTTATAACTGCTTGAGTGTCGCAGGGCAGAGAAATGCATTGAAGAGCAATTCATTGCACATCCCTGTGGCACTACAAGGGTTAAAGGAGGGCTGATGGTCAGAGCTCATGCGAACCACTCCATTACTTGCCACCTCTAACATGTTGCCAGCATTACTCCAACCTCATGCGCTATTCATTATCGTATTTCCATCAGCTCTTGCACAAATAATTCTTAGTACAAATGGCAAAATGTGTAGTAATATCCATGTCAAAGTGATTGCCAGATATCACCAGATGAATGCCATACATCACCAGCCACGCTGGCATCCTAGAATTCCATGATGTGCCAGGATCGTCACCATCCTTAACCCTTTGAGTGCCAGAGGGGGTATGGAATGCACTCAAAAGGTTAAAGTCCAGACCTGGTTGATGGTCCTGGCACATCACCAGTCATTAAGGGGTTAATCCACAGGAATAAAACTAACATTAATGTATGTATAAACTTCAGTAGACGTGTTTATAAATTATTCTGTGTAAATAAAATACTTTGGTCTTGTTCTGAATCATCTCTTGATCAGGTGATCCTGACACAGAGTGCTGCTAGCAGGTGCTGGCATTGTGGGTCTACTAGAAGTGGCAGTGATTGGATGATGCTGGTCCCTTTCAACAAAAAAGGCATCTGAAACAAGATGTTAGTTGCAGCACCAGCAGGGCCTTTGTCTGTGACCCATCACTTGCAGCCGGGGCCCCTCTTTTTGCCATGGACCCTAGGCAGTAGCCTAGGGTGTCATAATGGATGATCCGTCTGTGAATATTACATACGCTATCAATAGGTCATGAAGTAACCTAAATATTATCGGTAATACCCCACTTACTATTTGCACCCCCCAAAAGACCCACCTAAACTAAAAGCACATCTGAAATGTTGGGGTATGTTTACAAGTTATAGTACAATACAAGCAGCATAGCTGTCTGTATTGAAAGCAACGCTCTCAGGACGAAAAGAAAAAAAAACTTTGGTTTCATGAGACCAGAATCTGGCGTCCAGAAGTTACACTCTGACATTCGACCCTATCCACAGCACTCCCTCACAGCTGGACAAGATTGACCGAGCACCATGGGAACCAATTAACATCTTGTGAACAGCTAAAGCAAGGTAAGCATAAACAGCGCTACATAGAAAGGCTGATTTAGAAAGAAAAGAAAAACAAACAGTTTAGAGCGCTAACTCACCGTGTGCAAGATTATATATGTATATATATGTATAATACTTTTTGATAGATTATTTTACATAAAGTGTCCATTAATAGAATTAAGATCACTGAAGTGTGCAGCAAGGAATGTAAGGGTTCTCCAGTTCCCCCTGTGAATAAATTTGAGGCATTAGTGCCTACATTTTTAGGCCCAAAAACGAGGTTTAAGCTTACCAACCACGCCAAGGTTCCTCAAGTGTGGCAAGTCCTACTCTAAACACTTGAAATCCCTATCTAAATCCCTATCTAAAAAACCTTGTTTTTGGGCCTAAAAATGTAGGCACTAATGCCTCAAATTTATTCACAGTATTAAAATATGCCTAATACAGGGCACACTATTCACATTTAGACTGGAGGAGTGCAGGTTTGCTGTCTGTTCTGATTTAGAAAGAAAAATGTCTGGAACTAACTATCTACACCATAGGGACGAAATAAAAGAGTTTCCCAAATTCCCCATTAATTACAAATTTTAAATATGAATTTTAACCCCTTGATTGTTAGAGAGGTCTCCAACGTATTGCTTTGCAATGCTTTGGAGACCTCTCTAGCAATCAAGGGGTTAAAATCCCCATTTAAATCATTTACCCCCTCTATCGCAGTTGGCTTGTCCAGGAATTGTTCCATCTTTATTTAATGCCCCTTATTTTTAATTTGGGATACAAATACACATTCTTTGATCTTGATATGGGAATAAACCTGCCTATTTCTACATTAATGAGTTTCTTCATTTCCTGGAACGGACGACAAAGTAAAGTGATCATATACCCCTTTAAATCAGGGACATGTGAAAAAACCACACTGTAGGGTTTCAAGGCTCCGGTCCAGTCCTGCAGAATATTATCATAAGCATCACAAGTTGTCCTGAGCATTTCTGATTGGAAGGGATAGTAATGTTTCACAAAGAAAGCAGCTCAGATTAATCTTCATAGTATTTAGGCCATGGACAGTGTTTTTTTAATACTGTCAGAGTTGTAGTTCAAGAGTAATTGAATGATAAAGTATCCCCCTCCCATCCCTTTCACCTAGTGTAAGCCACCCCCCCAAATAAACACAGGGACACCAAAAAAAACAAGGCTCTAAGGAACGCGTTTCACAGCACCCGCGACTGCTTTATCAACCAGTTAAGCCTTCACGGAACAAGCAGCCGCGGGTGCTGTGAAACGCGTTCCTTAAAGCCTTGTGTTTTGCCAAACCAGGTTTTTTAAATAAAGAATTTTATTGAAGGATCCGACTACAAGTTTGTTATTTCATATAGGACTGGTTGAAGACACGTTTTTTCCTTATTTGGATCGTTTGATCGGAGAGCGTGGAACCCAAGCAGGGACGGGTAAAGTACCCTGCAAGTGTGTAATGTTGATCACTGACATATGTCTTTGGGTCAACCTATTGTTAATGTGAGTGAATTTCTGTATATCATTCAACAATTATTACATTGGGATAACGCACTATTGGCGCTCTTTTTTCTCCTTTTTTCCCTTTTGCTTGTAGAGGTCATTAGGACCTTCTGCCCATAGTAAGGTAAGTAGAGGTTTAATAATATGAGGTGTTACTTTTCTGTTAAGCTGTAGAAATTATCCTGAACAACAATATGAAAGTCACATTTTCAAATCTGTGTACTGTGATGATATTCTGTCTCAGTACCATCCTATATAAACGTGTAAATGAAAAGCAAAATAAAAAAGACCAGTTTGTCTGTTTGTGCAAAATGAACCTTTGAAAGACACATGGAAGGTCATCTACAGGAAACAGGGTTAAAAAGCGTACAGTATACAGTCTGCTGTACTGTGACTGCACTTGGCACTGCAGCAAAAGTCATATTTCACAAGTTATTTTAAGGCAGTGTAGGAGGGAGCTCTCTTGCTTCTCAGCAGGCCAAGTTTAACCATCTGAGTGCCAAAGGCCTGAGTTAAACACCATTTGTAGCATTTTGGGTTTTTAAAGGGCAATATGAAGACAGAAAGACAGACAGACAGACAGACAGAAATATACTGTAGATAGACAGATGGATAGATAGATAGATAGATAGATAGATAGATAGATAGATAGATAGATAGATAGAGAGAGATAGATAGATAGATAGATACAGATAGATAGATACAGATAGATAGATAGATAGATAGATAGATAGATAGATAGATAGATAGATAGATAGATAGATACAGATAGATAGATACAGATAGATAGATAGATAGATAGATAGATAGATAGATAGATAGATAGATAGATAGAATGGATAGATGGATGAATAGATAGATGGATGAATAGATAGATAGATAGATAGATAGATAGATAGATAGATAGATAGATAGATAGATAGATAGATATTAACCCCTTAAGGACCCATGATGTGCCTGGACCATCAAGGATAAACTTGTGTTAAGGACCAGTGATGGTCCTGGCACATCTTGGAATTCAGGGGTCCCCACGTGGCTGCATGCAGATTCACACAAAAAAAACAAAAAAAAAAAACTCCCTAGTCTTTAACTGCCAGCTGCGTGGCTGGTCGTTAAGGGGTTAAAGCTCAGTTTTTTACTAGTTCACCACTGCTAATATCCCCTTGGTTTAATGGCCAAAAGGGGGTACACTGCATTTCACCTCCCTACTTGTCTTTAAAGGGTTAAATAACAATACAAAATATCTGTGTGCAACATGTATACATCAGGGGTGTCCACACACGTCCACAAGGACCTAACACAGTCCAGTGTAAGGATATCCACGATTAAGCACAGGAGCGTTAATCAGTGGCTCATTCATTTGCCATTGTCAATAAGTATAAGGATAATATTGCTTCTCTCAAAAAAAGTACAAACAGATCACAAAGAACTAAGGGTTTACCCTTGGCTGATTGGTATGGCTGACAAATGGACTATTCTAAGTAGGAGACAGAGAGGTAGGGATCCAAGGAGTGGACTTCAGTGGATTCTTCCAGTGAGAGTGGACTCTGCAGTAGATATGATTTGTCAACTACTGGAGGTAGTTTTTAGACAAATCTGCCAGAAAGTCAAAACTGAAAAACATCAAAGAAAAACAAGGTTGGGGGGGAGCACTCCCACTGTTCTCATGGTATTGAGACAAAAGGGTAAAGTAGTGGTTTATAATTTATCATCACATGCTTTATCTCATACAAAATTTGTGTACTACGTAATGGTCTCCGTTTGTTCCTACTACCAAACAGGATGCCATTCAGTGGAAAACTGATCTATACAAGTTTCCCAGGAAATTGACATTTTATCACAATACTCTATCTCCCAAACAGCAACACCCTTTTACAAACCAAGTACCTTTGATTCTCAGTGCTCAAAGGACAATACTGGTGCCTTTTTGACTTTGTCTCTAGTGAAGCTAGGAATATCATCCATAATCTACATACCAGTTTTTCTAACTTTTTATGCAATTGATCTAAGGCTGCTAAATCACTGGCTAGCGACAGTTCTATCATTATCAGATAGGCTGATAAGTGTTCCAGTATAGTCAGTCTTGATTAGGTCAGCTGAGTGATCCTATTCCGTTATAACAAACTTGATCGGGATCCCACATTACTTTTTAAGAAAAATATTGACTCCATTGTTCATCTAGGTGTTTGCAACAATTGGATCACATGTGAAACAGGAGACTTTCTCATGCAGTATCACTCTAGAATATTCATGTTAAATACAGTACCCAAAATTCATATATCCTTGGATAAACCTCCTGGTATGTCCATTATCTAAGCTAGAACCTTTTTATGTCAGCTCTTATTTTAGTTTGTTGATTTCTTCCTTCAAGAATATATTCCTAAAATACATAGTTATTTGGAAGATTTCTGTCATTTTATTTATATTGATGATGATGTGTTAATGGCCACTCTTGATGTACAATAACATTTCACGAGGCTGGAAAAAATGCTGTGAGGCCTGCTTTATCGTCTGATGATCCATATACGGGTCCACCAATTGAACACCTGTTACTGTTGACCGACATATCCGCAATAGAAATTATTTCATGTTTTTCTTTAGTTACATGGTACAGACATGGCGCCTTCATTTGCATCCATCTTCCTGGATTATTATGAGCAGCTACGCATATTTTCCAGTCATGAATATGTTTATAATATTCTGTTTTTAAATAATACGTTGATGATATTTTTTTTGAGGTGACGTGGAGGAGACAAGTTACTTAGGAAATTTGTTTATAGGCTACATAACACTGAATCAGCTAATACGTTCTTCCTTTCTTACAATACACTCAGTATAAATATTCTTAATATGACAATATTTCATCAAAATGAACAACTCAGGAAGACCAAGATTTTTAGTAAACCTACATAACATACTTCTCTATGCCAGTAGCCATCATCCAATACACCTGAAACATAGCTTGCCTTACTTTCAATTCCTGCTTTATGCGCCATCAACATGGACATTTAAAGGGATAGTAATACTTAAAATGTAAAAAAAAATATGTTGTAGGGTTTATCCCCCTGAGTAAAACAAGAGTACTCCCACTGCTGAGAGGTGTTTTATTCAAAAGTTATTAATTTTCAGAGTTGAATTTTTTAGGTGCAATATCACAGTGGCCTGAAATTGTACAGTGGCGCTGTTGCTACACGATCCTATGGACAACTCTGGTCAGTTGACCATAAATCTCCATAGGATGGTGTAGCAACAGCGCCACTGTACAATTTCAGGCCACTGTGATATTGCACCTAAAAAATTCAACTTTGAAAATTAATAACTTTTGAATGAAAGACCTCTCAGCAGTGGGAGTACTTTTGTTTTACTCAGGGGGATAAACCCTACAACATATTTTTTTTTACATTTTAAGTATTACTATCCCTTTAATAATTATGCAATGGACAAAAAGGGAGAGAGGAAACCGCAAATCATGACAGGGATAATGCTTTTCCTGCCACAGCTGGAACAGATATATAAATACCTCGCTCTCTCCTATACCCCCTGGTCTCTCTGCAATCCTAATCTCCCTCCCACTTATCTAGCTATGCCCACTGCCAGCCCAAGGGCACAGATGGCACAAACCCAGAATTTTTTCTGAGCTGGGTCCCTGAACATGACATATAAATTTTCCAGATTCTGGATTCCTGGTTTACTTTTTTCTTATTTCAACCCCTTCATTCTTTTTTCTCTTTTTTATTCCACTTTTTTAATATATATTTTTCACATTAACCCACATTTTTCTGCAGATCATGTAGTGGGCGCTCAAGGTACTATTTTATTCTTTTTTATGATTTTAAATATTTGGCTATCAAATTAGATGATATGACAAGGTTGGTGAGATAGTTCAGTGGTAAATGTCCTGACTACAGAGCCTGCTCAAACCTGCAGGTTCAATACCCGGCAGGGTCAACTCATCCTTCCGAGGTCGATAAAATGTGTTCCATTAAATCGGGGGTAATAATAACATATATCATTCAGCTGTTGATTCGGTTCATTCCGAGAGCGTGCGCTGAGAGAGCTTTGAGTCCCACTGGGAGAAAGGCGCTATATAAATACTAGTCGTTAATATTGTTACTTGCAGTTCCTATATATTTATTGTTTATAGTCACATCTTTTTTCACTTTTGCTCTTTTTGTAATCTTATGCCTCCCAGCTCTTTCTTTTTGCCATGGAAACATGCCTCTGCCAAAATGACTGTAGTCAAAGAGGTGTTTGCATCTTATGGGCATGTCTGTAGCACTTGGGAGTTGGGATTCTGGAAGTATGTACTCTATCTCATAGACTTTATATCAGACATGTTTGTACGCTGGAGGGCAGTCATATTCAAGGCTGGATTTCCTAGTAGGCAGAGCAGGCAGACTACTGTCTAGAGCTCCAGATTTTGTGGGGAGCATCAGCTGTGCTGGTCACACTAACATTCTAAACTGTGGGTGTGGCCAGAGCAATCTCAATGTCTCTGTGCCAGTTTGGACCCCTTTACAAGCTTTTATTTAACTAGAGAGATCTCCAAAGCATTGTGATGTCTCTAGCAACCAAGAGGTTGGCTTTGCTTGTTCTAGGCCAAGGCTATTTTCTGTGCCAGGAAATAGTGGATGAGTCTGGGGGGTGATTCCAGGTGAGGAATGGGTTCACGGTTGGAGCTAAGTCGTCTGGGATGCTAATCCAGTCTGGTCATTTTGACAAGGGGGTCGATTTGTGTGTTATGTCACTACCTATTTAACCCGTTAACGACCGGCCGTGCAGGTACGCGGCGGTCACTAAAGGACCACGGAGCATTTTTTTTTCCTGATTCGGGTTCCGGACTCCCCGAACGGCATGCAGCCACGAGGGGAACCCGGAATTCCATGATGGTCATAGTACATCATGGGTCATTGAGTCAGATTTACCTAAGACGTACTATGACCGTCAAGGGTCATTAAGGGGTTAAAAAGTAATTGGTGTGTTCTATATTTTCATGTTTTCCAACCAGATCTGTTCATGCCCTTAAACACTGGTGGCTGAAACGCTCATCACTGACTGGTACCGTTATCATAAATCTTCCTACTAAACGCCAGTCTATAATACAGAACACATTCTTCCCGGCACTACCACTCCCATCATCTTCAGCTGCTGAAAGCCAGCTGAGGATGATGGTAGTTGTATTCCAACAACAGGCCAATGGCAGGTTGTGAATCACAGGAAGAGGGAAGAACCAATAGGAATTCTTTCTATATCCTGAACTGGAAGTTATTTTCCTATGCTTTCCCTGATAAAACTTAATTTAGTAAGCTAACTACACCAAACATTCAACCCTTAACCCTTTGAGTGCTAGAGGGAATGCGATGCACTGTTTTGTAATGCGTTGCATACACCTCTGGCCCTCAAAAGGGCTAAAGCTTTTTGTACCAAGGGGAGGGAAGATGTATGGGCTTTTAGGACCATTCCTTTTCTCTGTGTCCTGTTTTATGTTATGAATGAAGCAAGACATAGAGGAGATTGGTGTAACTTTACTCCATTCCCTGTCTTACTGACAGCATAGTATATGGGCCAGAGTGTAGTAAAGTGACCAGATTCTTTAGTTTGTACCCCACAGTGCAGCCACAGGAGCTGGAAACTAACACCAGCAGAGTTCCTCTGTCACATTCATACATTCTGCCCAGGATTTATAGTTCACGAATAGCTGAAAGTCAGTGGGCAGTTTAGGACTACATGAGTTATAGTATAACAACAGAGAGAGAGAGACGGAAGTTGCCCACTCTCTTGGGTTTCACTGGTTCATATCCTGCAGTATGTAAGTGTCTATTTTAAAGGGATGAGGTGGTAAACCCTAGATCATGTCTTACACTTCAGTAGTCTAAAACTAACCTCCCACTGATGAGTCCCAGTAGGCAGAAACAGCTGTCTGTGAGTAGGTTTTTCTGGATCTCACACCGGCTTTGCTTCGAGAAGCTATTTTCAAAGCTGTGTTTTGACATAGTGTGCAAACACCTAAGGGATTCATATTAAATGGATTGATTGATTTTCCAGAAGTACCCAGAAGCTAATTGGTATGTTCATGCAGGATGTGTGACCACAGTATTGCTCGCTCATGTGAAATATTTATCTTAAAGGGGAATTCTGCCCTTGGAATAACAAAAGTAAATACCTGAGTAAGTGTCATTCATACAGCAGCCAGATATATCTATCTTTAACCCTTTGAGTGCCAGAGGGGTAAGGAACGCATTGTGAAGCAATGCGTTCCGTACCCCTCTAGCACTCAAAGGGTTAGAATCACGTGCAGGGTGACATAGGGCGGAATGCAAGAAAAATGCACAACTGCTAATTTGATGGGGAAATGATTAGCGCCAAAAGTTTACTAAATTGCCCATGTTTTTTATGAATTAGCGAAAGTGCACTTTTTTTGCAAATGTGTTTCAAACAGTGGGCGTGGCTAAAAGTCTAGCATTTTGCTAGTAGCTTAGTGACTACACAAAAGGAAAATGTATGAGAACAACTCATGTCACTAATCTATATGACCCAGCCACACATAACAAGTATGGGGTGCCACACACCCACGTAAATAATATGGACCAAAAATAAGAAAAAGAATGGATCTTAAGATAAGCATTCTGTCAAGGTAAATGTACCTTCCTAGAATAGGAAGAAATATCACAAACAAAATGTAAATCAAAATTAGAATTTATTATTAGACAAAATATATAAAATACCATCCAGAACAGGTGAACAATAGACAGGTGCAATTCCCCCAAGCCAAAATCACATATCGTGCATAAATATAACATAAAAAACAATGTCATCACAATCCTAATATCCCCCCCTTGGGAGATAAAAGGGTATAATACTAAGTCCATGGACCACAGGAATATATCTCTCCATTGCTATACATAAAGTATACTAATCCTATATAATAATTCGCTAGGATGTTTGTCAGAAGCCATCATGCGCAGTAGAGACTGCCTGAATGCACAGAATGCTGGGAGCACGGAATGCTGGGAGCACAGAATGCTGGGATCACGGAATGATGGGGGCACAGAATGATGGGAGCACAGAATGCTGGGAGCACGGAATGCTGGGAGCACGGAATGCTGGGAGCACAGAATGCTGGGAATTCTGTGCTGGGATCATTCTGTGTTTTTTTTCGGGCAGTCTCTACTGTGCATGATTGCGTCAGCGGCAGGATGCAGAGCAGGACCGACCTCTTAACCCTATGAGTGCAAGAGGGGTACGCAACGCATTGCAAACTATTGTGTAATACTGGCAAATCTGCTGCAACCAATAGATCCCAAAATATATTGCTCTTAAAACTATTGAGCAGCTCATGTAAACAACAGATGTTCATAGGTACAGAAGGATGGAGCCAACAAGTGACAACTCAAAAAATTACTGTACAATTCTCACAGTTTTGCCCCTTCTAACCTCATTTAACCCTTTGAGTACCAGAGGGGTCTGCAACGCATTGGAAAGCAATGCGTTGTGTACCCCTCTGGCACTCAAAGGGTTAACAAGTGCTTTTTTAAGAAACGCACATTATCTACTGGGTAATAAATAGGCCAGCTCAGCTCATTTTCTGGGATATAAATCACACTCCTGCCCTTTAGGGTATGTATGAGCACTGATGATCATTTAGTGCATGCCAGTGTACACACTGTGCTATCATTAAGACATTATTGCAAAAAAGAACCTAACACCACCATGTACCTTGTCGAGGAAAGCTCATTTCATTTTCACTGATTTCCACTGAGCCTTGTAGGCACATAGCAGGTGACAACCTGAACAGGACCGAGACTCCCAGAAATGGCCAAAAATACATCAGGGTAGCCACTGTCAGGCTGCCATGGACACAGACTGGGGCAGATAGATTCATAAAAAGTAACTTTCATTCCACTTATACAATCATCGTTTTTCGGTAAAGTATTGAAGCAGACATTGTAGGCCAAAAAGATTTTGAAACAGATCTAAGCAACTTGAGTGCAGCCACACTTAGTCTTAGGTCCCACCTATGATGGAAGCTTAGCAGTGGCAACCCTGATGCATCTGTGATTGCAAGGAGCATTTGGCTTGGGGCCCACATGCCATGAGGAGGACACAGGAGCTGCTGAGGCCTTCTCATCCTATATCATAAAGTCCTAGAATGAGTCGCTCACTGTGTGCGTAACCGCACATGTGCATTAGGGACTCGCAGAATTGGCTGATCCAGACCAGAGAGCTCCGGAAGGCTGACAGCCTGTCTGTGCTCCCAGCTCCAGGGCAGCAGCGGAGGTGGCTGGGTGACAAACTGTCACCCAGCACCTCCACTGCTGCTCCAGAGCCGGGAGCACAGACAGGCTGTCAGCCATACGGAGCTCCCCGCTCCGGATCAGCCCGTGTATACGGGCTTTGTAACTAGTT
This sequence comes from Rhinophrynus dorsalis, assembly GCA_037306005.1. Taxonomy (NCBI): domain Eukaryota; kingdom Metazoa; phylum Chordata; class Amphibia; order Anura; family Rhinophrynidae; genus Rhinophrynus; species Rhinophrynus dorsalis. Next base: position 42,187,343 of record CM074718.1, read on the forward strand.
TGGTTATGTTTCCTGCTTGAGCCTCAACTCTGTTGTTTACATGTGTCACTCCCATGAAATGCACATACATAGCCAAATTACCCTCCCCTTTGTGCAGTTAGTTCAAATAGGAACATTTCTATTTAAATGGCTTAGCACATAGAACTTGGGTGGTCGCAGCATGAGAAAATTGGCCCCAGCACCTATTTTAGCATGGAATAGTATTATTTCATCCCTCCTATTCAGTTTTCAAGTTTGGAATTTTCAAAACTTTATTAAGATAACAGATGTACAAGAACCTGAGGTTAGGAAGGTGATTGAGACATCACAATAATATGATGTGTGTCAGTTAGAGACCCTGACCAGTTATTACTTCCCATACTTCTGACATACCCTCTTTAATTATGACATGGGGTGGAAATAATTAGTCATTCACACATTTGAAATCAATTAGATAATTACATTTAAGTAAGTTTTTTTCCTTTTGTGGAAAACAAGGGTTTTAATTTATAATTTAGTGAATCATTAAATGTGTGTGCAATTAATTTAGGGTTGTTCTAATAAAGGTCATACAATATTCTGTAATTTATTACAGGCTCTGGTCACAAAAAGCTATGGATTGTATTCAAACTATCTACACCAAAGAAGACAGTAGTGATGTCTCCATTAGGGATGGGCAGAAACACTTGCTTAAAATGAGAAACTTGAGTAAAGCAGCAATTTTCACTTTCTTCTGGAATTCCCAGGAATAGTGGACTTTTCTACATACTGACCCACAGCTTTGTCCTACTTGTAGCCTTAGAACCACACCTACTGACCCCCAGCCTTGTCCCACTGGTAGCCTTAGAACCACACCTACTGACCCCAACCTTGTCACACTGTAGCCTTAGAACCACACCTACTGACCCCCAGCCTTGTCCTACTGGTAGCCTTAGAACCACACCTACTGACCCCCAGCCTTGTCCCACTGATAGCCTTAGAACCACACATACTGACATTTCAGTCTTGTCTCTCACTGGTAGCCTTAGAACCACACATACTGACATCTCAGTCTTGTCCCACTGGTAGTCTTAGAACCACACCTACTGACCCCCAGCCTTGTCCCAGTGGTAGCCTTAGAACCACACATACTGACATTTCAGTCTTGTCTCTCACTGGTAGCCTTAGAACCACACATACTGACATCTCAGTCTT